>OX451735.1:499923418-500559287 GCA_948472305.1 Vicia faba | reverse complement strand
CTCTGCAGGGAGAACAGCACTCTAACGATCTTGCTGGGAAGCAATACTCTGTGGGGGAGAGATACTTTGCTGAGTGTTGATAATAACTTGCTGGGGATACCCTTGTTGTGTTGGAAGTGTTAGTAGACTTCGCTAGGGATAAGAAGACTTCGTCGAGGACGCTCTTTCTGTGGCTTTTGGCTGAGGATAACCCAGTTATATCCTGGCGAGGAAATAACTCTTTAAATAAATCCGGGAGACGCGTTCGTGCTCTGCGAGGGATAAGCTTCCAGAATCTACTGGGGATAAGCTTACTGCTTGGGGAGATGGACCTCAACTTTTCTGGGGAAGCTGGATTGTACTCTCCTGGGGAAGTTTTTGAATCGTACCGGGGAAGTGACTCCATTGAATGTTTGATATACCGCCGGGGAACAATCTTTAGACCAAGACTGCCGGGGATGCTTGTTAAGAATATGTATATTGCTGCTGGGGAATGTTGAGCTCTACGGGAGGATATTCAACTTCCTTAAGGCTGCTGATAGTTTGGCTTGAGGAGAGTATACTGCTTGCTGGTTCACTCTCTGGGGAATTGGGATGTACTGGCTATGTTCTTCAGCTGAACCTACCTGGGTATCTTGGAGGACAGAACAATTAGATTGCTTAGACAACTCTTTATTGCCCCTGTTTCTAATGTTACCTGTAATTAATCCTTTGTTTCGTATGTAAATATTCATGAGTTAGCAAATTATTGTCAATGCATATATCACAAATTGAACCTTGGACGTTCTTCGCAAAACAAAACAGAAAAGGAAAAACAATTGGCAATTTTAACTGAAAAGTGTATTTATATTGATTTTTGAATTTGCCTGTAAATAGGCGTTTATGTACAAGAGGCTGACGTCCTAGTAAGAGAACGCCGCCGAACAAAAGAGTTTATACAAATTTATACAAGAGAGAATAAAACAGCTGTGTGAAAATGAATGATCCCACTGGGTTTCAACTCTGCTATTGCCTTTATAACTCCGAGCATCTCATCACTTGATGACCTTGGTTGAAAGTGAAGCTGACTGATCGATACCGTTTGAACTTGATGTAGATATCGGATTCTGGATGCAAGGTGATCCAATGAGACATAGTATTACGCTTTATCCCTAACTTTTGCCTGGACCGCCCTTTCGGGTTTTCGGTCCACCGGGATACCCATTTTTGCCCAAGCCGCCTTTTCAGGTTTTCGACTTGCCGGGTGTACAGATTTTTTTCATTTCATCCCTTCATTTTGCCCGAACCCTTTTGGTTCGCCGGGAAGCCCTAATTTTTGCCTAGGCGTGTCAGCCTAGCGGGTCTTTTTCATGTGTAGTATCTTTTTACTATGTCTGCATTGGCGGGGTGAGGAAGGTCGTCACCATCCATGTTGGTTAGAATCATGGCTCCTCCTGAGAACACATGTTTAACCACAAATGGCCCTTCGTACGTGGGGGTCCATTTGCCCCCTTGGATCACTCTGAGGAAGGATGATTCGTTTGATTACCAGATCCCCAACTTGATATTCCTGTGGTCTGACCTTTTTGTTAAATGCCCTGATCATCCGTTTCTGATACGTCTGACCGTGACAGATAGCAGCAAGCCTTTTTTCATCAATGAGGTTTAACTGATCAAGTCGTGTCTGGATCCAATCATCTTCGTTCAGATTTGCATCCTTCATTATCCGGAGAGAGGGTATTTGCACTTCGATTGGTAAGACGGCCTCCATACCATAAACCAAGGAGAAAGGAGTTGCCCCGGTTGACGTCCTGGCTGAGGTACGGTACCCATGTAGAGCGAACGGTAACATCTCGTGCCAATCTTTATAAGTCACTGTCATCTTCTGCACGATTTTCTTGATATTCTTATTTGCTGCTTCTACAGCCCCATTCATCTTCGGTCTGTAAGGAGAAGAGTTGTGGTGTTGTATCTTGAACTGCTCGCAGAGCTCAGTGATCATCTTGTTATTAAGATTGGTATCGTTGTCTGTAATAATTCTTTCTGGGACGCCGTATCGACAGATCAGATTATGCCGAATGAACCGTGCCACAACGGTCTTGGTTACCGTAGCGTAGGATGCCGCTTCAACCCACTTCGTGAAGTAATCAATCGCTACCAGGATGAAGCGATGCCCGTTAGACGCTGTAGGTTTAATCTCACCGATCATGTCTATGCCCCACATTGCAAACGGCCAAGGAGCAGTCAGAACATTCAGAGGAACTGGAGGAACATGCACCTTGTCTGCATATATTTGGCACTTATGGCATGTCCGAGAATGTTGGTAGCAGTCAGCTTCCATGGTGGACCAGAAATACCCTGCCCGAAGGATCTTCTTAGCCATAGTGTGTCCACTGGAATGTGTTCCGAAGGTCCCTTCATGTAGCTCTTCCATGATCCTTTCTGCTTCAGCTTTATCCACACAACGCAGTAAGGTCGAATCATGGTTTCGCTTGTACAAGATGCCGTTGCTAAGGAAGAACTTTGCTGCGAACCTTCTCAGAAACTTCTTGTCGTTGACAGAGGCACCTTCAGGGTATTCCTGAGCTTCCAAGTATCTCTTCACCTCTTGGTACTAAGGCTTCTCAGTCACCAATTCAGTCTCGAGATCACAACAGTATGCCGGTTCGTCCAGTTTCCAGATGATGATCCGGGGAGCCTCATTGTCCCATTTGACCTTGAACATAGAAGACATTGTAGCTAACGCGTCCGCCAACTGATTCTCTTCTCTTGGAAAGTGTTCAAAGGTTATCTTCGTGAAGTGGGGGATCAAAGTCAATACACACTCTCTGTAAGGAATAAGATTCAGATGTTTCGTATCCCACTCTCCTTTGATCTGATTGATCACGAGAGCGGAATCTCCGAAGACACTCAGAAACTTGATCCTTAAGTCGATCGCAGCTTGGAGACCCATGATGCACGCCTCGTACTCCGCCATGTTGTTGGTACAGTTGAAACATAGCCGGGCAGTGAGCGGAGTATGAGTGCCTTGAGGTGATATGATTATAGCGCCGATACTGTTACCCAAAGCATTGGAGGCTCCGTCAAAGTGCATAGACCATCGGGATCCTTCCTCAGGTCCTTCATCCGGTCCAGGTACTTCACAATCAGTCACTATTATGATGCTTTCGTCAGGAAATTCAAAGTTCATGGACTGATAGTCATCTACTGCCTGATGTGCCAAGTGGTCTGCCAATACACTTCCTTTGATGGCTTTCTGGGTTGTGTATTGAATGTCGTATTCTGTCAAGATCATTTGCCATCTTGCTATTCTTCCAGACAGAGCAGGCTTTTCAAATATGTACTTTATAGGATCCATCTTTGAAATCAACAAGGTAGTGTGAGTCAGCATATACTGTCTCAGCCGGCGAGCAGCCCATACCAAAGCGCAGCAAGTTTTCTCAAGCAGTGAGTATCGGGTCTCACAGTCGGTAAACTTTTTGCTAAGGTAATAAATGGCATGCTCTTTTCGGCCAGACTCGTCATGCTGCCCCAGCACACACCCCATTGAGTTGTCAAGTACTGTCAGGTATAATATTAGAGGTCTCCCTTCAACCGGTGGCATAAGGATGGGTGGTTCTTGGATATACTCTTTGATTCTGTCAAAAGCAGCCTGACATTCATCATTCCAACGTACTACCTGATCTTTCTTCAGCAGCTTGAAGATTGGCTCACAGGTAGCAGTCAGGTGTGAGATGAATCGAGCAATGTAATTCAGGCGTCCTAAAAAGCCTCTGACCTCTTTCTTTGTCTTAGGAACTGGCATTTCTTGGATAGCTTTAACCTTGGCAGGGTCCACTTGAATACCCTTATCGCTTACAACGAAGCCTAGCAACTTTCCGGATCTTACCCCGAAGGTGCACTTGTTCGGGTTCAACCTCAGCTTGTACAATTTCAACCGGTCAAATAGTTTCTGCAGATGATCTAGGTGTTCTTCCTCAGTCTGGGACCTTGCGATCATGTCGTCAACATACACTTCTATCTCATGATGGATCATGTCATGAAATAAAGCAACCATGGCACGTTGGTAGGTTGCCCCAGCATTCTTCAGTCCGAAAGGCATGACCTTGTAGCAGAAGGTGCCCCACTGAGTAACAAAGGTAGTTTTTTCCATGTCTTCAGGTGCCATCTTGATCTGATTGTAGCCTGAAAAACCATCCATGAAAGAGAACACCTTATGCTGAGCTGTATTATCAACAAGGACATCAATGTGAGGTAGAGGGAAGTCATCTTTGGGGCTGGCCCTGTTCAGATCCCTGTAATCGACACACATTCTGACCTTACCGTCCTTCTTTGGTACCGGCACCACATTAGCAACCCACTGAGGGTAAGAAGTCACTGCAAGGAACCCGACATCAAACTGCTTCATAACCTCGGCTTTGATCTTCTCAGACATCTCTGGACGCATACGGCGGACCTTTTGCTTGACCGGAGGGCAGTCTTCCTTAGTAGGCAAGTGATGGACCACAATATCGGTATCCAACCCGGGCATATCTTCGTAGGACCAGGAAAAGATCTCCATATAATCATGTAACATTTGAGTCAACCGTTGCTTCACGCTGAGCTCTAGGTTGGCACCAATCTTTACCTCCTTCCTGTCTGCCTCAGTACCCAAGTTTATTATTTCCACTGGCTCTTCATGTGGTTGAATTGCCCTCTCTTCCTGAAGTAACAGTCTTGCAAGCTCGCCAGGCACTTCGCAATCATCTTCACCTTCGTCTTCGGCTAAGTTGATCGGATTTTCGAAGTCATAACTGGAAGTAGCAGAGCCGTTACCAGTGAGATCCAGAGTGGGTTGAAACCTGTATGAGTGAGTGTGTGTAAATACAGCTGTTTTGAAATATATATAAAAGAAAGAAAGACAGAAAAGGAGCATAAGATTTGAAATGCGAGAAAACGTCCAAGATTTTTATTTATGATATATGAAATGACAATTTATATGCCCTCACAAATGAAGCCACGGTGCCCCGGGTAAGACACCGGGCCATAGAGTTCAGTTTATTGTTTATTACAAATAACGAAACAAAGAAGTTTATTACTGCGTAACAAAAGTAACAGGAGTATGGTCCTTGGCAATCCAATTGGTCAATCCGCCATCAGTTGTCGGGTAGATCCAGCTATTGAACTCAGCCTCATCTACTTCTTTATCCTCCCCAACAGCATTCACTCCTGGATTGGTAATGAGCACAGGAGGTCTTCTGGTCTTTGCCTTCCGCATAGCTTTCTGTCCCTCTACAGTAAAACCCAGTCCAAATTTGTCAGTTTTCTGTGTAAAGTCGGGAAGCCTGCCCCAGTTAGCACATTCACCTTTCTGAACCACAGCCCGGGCATCCTTCAGGGAAGCCATCTTCAAAGGAACATCCTCTTCGACCGCTGTTTCTGCTGCTGCTGAAATTGGAAGTACCTCTTTGAAATGCTGAAAGGGGGTTTCAATAAACTCCCCGTCCATCTCAATATATCTGAAGGAATTCAAATGGCTCACCATATACTCCTCCTCTCCCTGCACAGTGACAATTTTCCCTCTGACAGGGTATTTTAGCTTCTGGTGCAAGGTAGAGGTCACTGCCCCAGCTTTGTGGATCCAAGGTCGACCCAGTAGACAAGAATACGACGGACGGATATCCATCACATAAAAGGTAGAGTCAAATACTTGAGAACCCACACGAATAGGAATGTCCACCTCTCCATGGACCATCCTCTTGGAACCGTCAAAGGCTCTGATGATAATATTGCTGGGTTTCAGTTCCAGGCCTTCACAATCTAAACGGTCTAAGGCTTTCTTGGGTAGCACATTTAGGGAAGAACCAGTGTCCACCAACACATGCGCCAGAGTAGTGCCCCTGCATTCAATAGAGACATGCAGGGCATCATTGTGGTCCCTTCCCTTGGCAGTAAGGTCAGCATCTGAGAAACCCAAGCCATTGTCCGCTGTCAGATTTGCTACGCAATCAGTAAACTGAACTGTAGATGTCTCCTGTGGCACATGGGCCGTCTTGAGAAATGAAATCAGAGCCTTAGCATGGGCCTCTGAACACAGTATCAAGGAGAGCATGGAGATCTTGGAGGGCGTGTGCCCCAGCTGCTCGACAACATTAAAGTCGCTCTTCTTGATTATTTTTAGAATCTCCTCCATCTCTTGTTGGGAGGCCTCAGCATTTACAGGTATTGGTGCCTCCATCCGGGCAGGCTCATCTTCAATCCCTTTGCCCCGAGCATTGGATGACTCGGCAGCAGGGGAAACAACTTGATCAGAAACAGGAACAGGTACACTTGTAGGTGTTATAAGGAGGGGTTTTCGAATAGCGGGTGGTGCAATGTCAGGCGAGAAGAGCCTGCCACTGCGGGTAACCTTTGCTGGACCAGTGATATCGCAGATACTGGCGTCAGTGTTGAACTCTTGTTTGATTCCATTCACATACACATCTGCCCCATAGTGCCAGGGGACAGCTTTATCAGATACGTAGGGGAGAGGCCCCGGAACAGTAATAACAACAGGTGCGATAGGCATGATTTGGGCGGGCTTCCTTGGGAGAGCCTTGATTGGATTATTGAAGATTGTGACCACAGAAACTTCTTCTACCGGAACCAACTGAACAGCAGACTTCTTAAACAGAATCTCCTTGCTGTCCATTAGGCTTTGGATGCCCAACTTCAGCAAAGGACAACCAGATAGGGAAACGGCACAGAACAGGCAACCCTCACTACAACCCGGAAATAAACCGGCCAGCAGTAGGTTCCTCTTGACAGTCTTCAAAGGAGTAGCTACATCATCCACAGAAACAACATATACATCTTCATCAACCGCATTTACTCCATGCTGGGGCATAGGAGCAGTTACCACATTCAGCCTCTCAGGCGCTTCGAACTGTATCTCTTTTGCGTCAATAAGGTCTTGCACCTTATTCCTTAATGCCCAATAGTCATCAGTGGAATGCCCCGGGCTATCGGAGTGATAAGCACATCGGGCATTCGGATTGTATTTGGAAGAGGCAGTGTTCACAACTTTTGGGGCCTCTCTGACAGTCACTAGATTGGTGGATAGTAACTGCGGCAAGATTTGCGACAAAGTCATACTCAAACGGGTGAACTCTCTCCGGGGTCTTTCAGCCCTTGGTGGATTGTTTTGCCGAGGAGCGGCAGCAGGTTTAGCAATCATCACCACATTGACAGATTGGCGGCGCTCAGGTTTCTCTTGTCTTCTGGACCCGTATACAGCACTGGCCTCTTTTTTGAAGGGTTTCTTCTCAGAACCTGACGATGCACCCTTCTGAATCTTACCAGACTTCAACCCAGCCTCAATTCTCTCTCCAGTCAGAATAAGATCAGTAAACCCTGCAGACGAGTTACCGATAAGATGGTTGAAAAACGGCCCAGATAGGGTCCCCAAGAACATGTCTACCAACTCCCGGTCAGTCAACGGAGGCTGCACCCTGCCAGCCAGATCCCTCCACTTCTGAGCGTACTCTTTAAAACCTTCGCTTGAACCTAACGACATACCCTGGAGTTGGGTACGTGTAGGGGCAAGGTCGGCATTATATTGATACTGCTTATAGAAAGCAGTAGCCAACTCCTCCCAGTTACGAACCTTGGTCCCATCCAGCTGATAGAACCATTCGAGATGAGTCCCTGAAAGACTCTCCTGGAAGAAGTGGATCCACAAGTTCTTGTCCACTGAGTACGGCTGAATCTTCCACACATACGACCTGAGGTGTAGCTTGGGACAAGACGCCCCGTCATATTTGGTAAAAGATGGTGCTTTGAACTTATGAGGAATGATCACACCAGTAGACAAACCCAAGTCTCTGAAGTCCAGCCCAGGCACCTGTTGGATCTCCATAGCATTCAATCTATCTTTCAACTGCTTATATCTGTCTTCTGCAGGAGGATACTGTTCCTCATCAAAATCAGTCTCGTTGTCGGAGACTACTGGACTTGGACCTTTTTCCCCTTGAGGGGTACCCTTGCCTATAGAAGAACCAGCCTCTTCATTCTGCAGAGTATTGCCAAACCTTCGGCCCGAGTTGAAAAGAACAGTTCTTCTCTTCTTCTTCTTTTCCTTCTTCAGGAGCAGAGCCTTCAGCTCTTCTTGGCCTTGAGCCAAACCCATGATTAGTTCCTGAAATTGCGCATTCTGCGCCTGAAGAGCCTTGATGGACATCTCAGTTGATGATGAGTCAGGATTCATGATGCAATAATAAACAGCGAAGAACGGTAAGCAACCTGAAAAGAAGAAAACCTGCTATGCGCATGATGAATGATATGTGTTTATGCAATGCATTCAAGGGTTTGAAAGTTCAAATTTGTTGTAGACAAAAAAGAACACACGTTATCATTAAGGAAATAATTGTTCAGTACATCAAAGCCTCGTGGGCACAAATTACAAAGCAAATCAATCCCAAAAGACACTATGCATCCTCTTTGGGGCTATGTAGGTGTTGAGATTCCTCTCCTCATGCAATAGGCGGGTGAGCTCCAGGACCTTCTTCTCACTGGCATGTAGACTGGTCTCAAGAGAATTCCGTTCTTCCTTAAGCTGGATCCAGCTCTTCTGCATCTCTTCCCAGGATGTGGGCATATCAGGGTGCTGAATGGTGTAGGACACTTCTCCTTCCAAGACTGGCTCTTTGATCACAGGGAGCATATGAGGGTAAGGCATTACTAACTTCTGGGAGCGGGCGCGTACCCACTTGAGATAAGGTTCCAACGGGATGGAGTTCCTGTGCCCCAGTGTCTTACTGTCTATCCTATTTGGCATCCTCCAAGCTCTGATAAATCTCTGGCGAAGTCCTTGTGCATCGTTGTCGAAGTCAAAAACTATGTCAGGAATTAACATGTCATGAGGGCCATCCCTCCGAGCATAACCAAACTGTCTCCAAGCCAGGCATGGGTTATAAGTGATACCTCCTCTGATTCCAAGTAAAGGAACATTAGGGTACTCCCCGCAACGATCAATGATAGTGACATCCTCTCTGGTCCGAGGGCACCAATGTATATCTGCATGCGTAAGAGTCATCAACCGTTGTGACCATCTCAAACCCCGCTCGTTCTTCAAAACTGATTGCGGAAGGTGCGAAATAAACCACCTTCCCAGGAGAGGAGTGCAACATATAAGGATACCTCTTTTTCTCATGGTTCGAGTGTAACATGAGTGAAGGATGTCCCCCAGCAACGTAGGTATAGGATTCCTGGACATGAAGATCTGGACAGCACTGATATCTATAAGCTGATCTGGGTTAGGAAACAACACCAAACCATAGACAAGGAGGGCCACCACTTCTTCAAAAGCTTGTAAGTCAAGGGAATTCCAACATTCATGGGCCTTTTCAAACAGAAACCTGGCTAAGAACCCTTTGACACCACTTCTAACTTCCCAATGTCCCTTGAGGTCAGATGACTGTAGGTGTAAGGCTCTAGCTATCTCTTCAAGCTTGGGTTCCTTTTCCGTACCGTTGTAGGGTAGTTGATCAAGGATAGGGATCTTCAGGAGCCGGGAGAACTCCTCCAATGTAGGTACCAGCTGATAGTCCAAGAAGGTGAAACAGTGATGCAGAGGGTCAAATAACTGGAACAGGACCTTTATCATATCCTCCTCAATGTTGGTGTTGACCAAGCTGATGAGTCTTCCATGTCTCTCACTGAATGAAGAGCTCTTGGGAATCCTGGATATAAGCTCCTTAAGCTGAGGAGGGACCCTTACAAGGCTGATTTGAATTGTCTTTCTGCGAACAGTTTCCATATCCTACAAAACAAGAACAAAGATGAAGATTCGAACCCCTGAAATGGTTAGTCAATGCATATGATGCTGGATGATGTCATGATGCTATGATTAAACACACCACAGATATTTACAAAGACAAACATGTAAGGCACACAAGGCACACAAGACAAGCCCTTAGGGTTTAAGGCCAGCATGGGGTCTGGGTAGTACCCTCTTGAAGTTGGTGGGTTCAACCTGTCCTATTAGAAGTAACCGGGTTCTAAGGGTCCCAATATCACGGGATTGCTTTCATTGTTCATCGTTTCGATTTAGCCACTGAACTGGCGACCGAAATATTCCAGGAAAGCAACCCTTAATTGAGTGTAGTATCGAGTATCAACCAACCTCGGACTGCACCAAAGTCAGTTATCTCACTACCCTAAAGAGGCCAAGATAGTTCAATTAAGGTTCCTAAGGTCTGTTGATGCTTCACGACACCACGCGGAGGCCCCGTACTCTCCTTGACTGAACTCAAGGGTTACCGGTACACACCAAAGTGCCACATCAACGTAGCAGACTGTTTCAACCATGTCGGTATACCCCGCACAGTTCCCTCACAGCCTTGTTGCTACTTTCTAAGAAGGTATCCCCCAGATCCGGGTTAGGATCTATAGAACTCCCGAGACAGTCCCACAATTTAAAGCAAGCAAAGCAATACAATTGAAAACACAGTTATGAACTAACCCTAAGGTACACCTCACTTTATTAGTATCCCCAGCAGAGTCGCCAGTTCTGTGATCGGTGGATCTGGAACTAACTGTTCAACGCTGGTTCGCGAAATGTCGCGGAAGCAAGAGTCGCCACCGTCTTTTATTTTCTCCAAATGGAAAGGACAAAAGCACAGAAAAATTCCTTATAGAGATTGCTCTCGGTTCGGGAGGTAGGTTATAGAAAGGGAAGGTGTTAGCACCCTTTCTATCCATGGTTATCCATGGGCTCTTAGATACTTGCTCATTTGTGTTTTCAAAATGGTTTGTTTGCTTTTCAACTGTGGGTTTTAAAAAGTTTCTTTGAAAATTCCAGTTCGACTCTTATATCGGTCCTCAAGAGTGTTTGAAAAATTGCTTTCGAAAGCTTTTTGAAAAGGTGTCGGTGTGAAAAGTATTTTTGATTTGTTTTGGAAATAGAGCAAGTATCTAGAGTCGTCTACCTACCCTAAGGAATTCGTCTGTGTAAATGTCCTTTAAAGTAGTGCCATCCCACCATCGAGAGGTAGGTAGCACCACCGTTGGATTTGTTCGGGTCAATTCGAGGTTCGGGACATGGTGATCACCAGAGCAATAGGAAGATACCTTAGAAGCTACCCTCATGCCAGGTTCCCGGATCATGAGGACTTACTAAGACATCCTCTACTCGACGATCACCTTTTGAGGCAAGGCAACAGTGAGGCGTACCCTAGGGGTGGTGTGTGATTTTGTGTGTCGTTTTCATTTATTTTTGTCTTTTGTCATGTATGGGTGATCTACACGTTTGTTTTTATTTTTTGTCATTCATTCTTGCATGCATTTATTAACAGTTAAAAAGATGCGGAAATTAAAAGTTCTAGACTATTACAAAGGCGCGGGTCCACATCGCCAAAATTAAAATCCAGGACCCGATTTGACAGAAAGTAAAGAAATAAAGTAAAGTGAGAAAGATATATATTTACATGGCTTTGGGAGAAGTACATAAGAAATAGAATAAAAGAAATAAAATAGAAATGCGCGATGAGAATAAAAAATCGCAATCGAGGGCGTTGGACCCTTTTTAATGAAATTAAATTAGAATTATGAAATTAATTAAATTAAAGTAAAAAAGAAATTGTTTTTGGAGGTTTTTTGTATTTATGGGTTTTTTATGTGAATTAAATGAAATTTAAACCTAATTGTACAATTTTTATTTTATTAAGAAAATGTTGAAATTTAATCTAAAATTAAACCTAATTAATTAATTGCAAGTATTTACAAAAATATTAGTTAAATAAAATATATTTAATTTTTTGTCTTTTCTGATTTTTCTATTGTTTTTATATTTTTATGAAAATAAATTGGTTTAAAGAATTTAAAAGAAGTTAATTAAATCAAATAAAAAAATGGGAAATATAAAAGAAATAGCAAACCTTGGGGGGTCTGTCCCCAAATTGGAGGGTTTTGTCCAGCAATCAGGCCCATTAAGCCTTTGGCCTTGTTGACTTGTTGGCTAGCGTGTGGCATGTTTGACCAACGAGTATGGTGCTCCTCTGATCAGGGCCAATGGATTAATCTCAGTGGGCGCGTGGCATAGTTGGACCAAGGGGTGTATGATGGCCTTCAGGGAAGAGCACTGCATAGGATGATGTTAGAACAAATTTTATTGAAAGGGAGGGGGACCTGGGATTCGAACCCAGGTCCCAGGGATGGCCATGCACATGCCTGACCAGTTGAACCAAGCGCGCGTTTTGATTATTATCTGGCCAATGAACAATATAATATAAAACAAAAAGTTAGTGGAAAATTAGCGCGCAAATTTAAACAACCCAATCATGCCTTGACACTTCATCATCTTCTCCGTTTTGCTTTTTTCCCTGAAATATAAAAGAGGTTAACGGGGGTTTTAAACCCCCCCAAAATATGCATATTTCCATAATAGCGAACAGGCCATGGTGCTATATAAATTAGGCGCGAAGGGTGCTTTAGAATCGTCCAAGCATGCTGATTTCAACCATGGCATTGAGGTTCTCTAATTTTACAGTATTAAGAAACGCCTAATTTAAAACTTGAAGAACCCTAATGTCCTTTAATGGTGAATTCTTCAATAGTGCACGAAAATTCAATCAAAGTATGCAGTTAGCTTCAGAATCACCCAATTAGTATGAATCCATGAAAAAAATGCAATAGAAATGCTTGAATATTAAAACACGATTATGCATAAAATTGAAAACAGTTTGAATTCCCTATACCAATTCTGGGCGTGTAAGGGTTGAAAAACAATGCAGGAAGCTTCCTTGACACTTTTGCAAGCTATTGGAATTACTCTTGGCCTCTGAATCGTGCTAGAATAGGGTTTTTAGTTTTCACTTTTTTGACAAAAAATTCAAGCTTTGTTGTGCTTTTCTGGCGCAGCCTTGTGGGTATTGGCATTAGGGTTGGCTTCATGCTTATGTATGGAATGATTAGGGTAAAAAATCTGAGCCAAAGGATCCATGAATTGATGAGAAAATATTTGATTTTCCATGCCATAATTTTCCAATATTTTCATGCATATTTGCTACCAAATCATGTTCAATCACATGGATTCTTTCCCTATCTAATAATGCACGAAAATCTGAAGTTATCCTATGCACAAAAAGATTTGATTGACTTGCTTTGATATTTTTCACATATTTATTTTAATTAAATGAATTATTAATAATTAAAAATCCAAATAAATAAATAAAAATGATAAAAAACTTCCCTTTTGGCCAAATGGTCGTGCACATGCCTTGGATAATTATTCTTGGAAGAAAAAGAGGCCCATTAGCATTTTTAAGACATTTGAAGCAATGTTGACTTTTCAAAATATCCAAAAATTTCCCAACTTCCACAAGGCATATCTTGCTCAATTTTTAAGCTTTGCTCATGTTCTTGGACATTTTGGAAAGGTATTGAAGTCCTCTAACCCATTCCTTTGGTCACATGTAATTTTGATTTACCAATCTCAAGTTATGGCCTTTGACTTAAAGTCCCTTTTTGTTGACTTTTGAAAATGACCTATAATGTTGAAATTGATAACTTTTTGTGAGAACATTTCTTGGACTTGAAGTATGAAGAGGAGTTGTAGGAAATATCTTTCTCTTCAAAATGAGCTTTGGATGGAAATTTTCTGATAATCCATGTGAAAGTTATGCCTTGGTCAAGTTACAGTTGACTTTTTCAACTGTCCAAATATGGAAACTTTTGCATCTTGATGATTTTTGAGCCAAGCTTTGAGAATCATGATCAAGCCTTGATCAAATGATGTTTGTGGCTTCAAAATGAGATGTTGACCAAAAATTTGAACTTTTGACTGTCAAATGACCATTTTGCCCCTGCAGTTGACTGTAGGGCAATTAGGGTTTTTGACTGTGCAATTTTGTGCTGTAAGTCTTGAAACTTAGCATGAGGATGCTTGACCATATTTGTAAGCATGTGGGACTTGATTGGACCCTTGGAAACTTCATTTACTTGGCCAGAACCAAAACCCTAATTTTTGACTGTTAGGAGGCCCTTGAACTGTGCAACCCTTGGGGAGATTTTGAAGCTTTGACTTGCAATTCTTGAAGAATATGGGAGGGCAAATTTTGGGGTACAACACACGGTTATCAAACATTCATCCGCACTTCAACAGGGTCAACCCCATTCTCTCTTGTGTATGGCATGAAAGCAGTGCTCCCCGTTGAGGTTGAGATTCTCTCTTTACGTGTAATGATGGAAACCAAGTTGTCAGAGACTGAATGGGTCCAGAACATGTTTGACCAATTGAATTTGATTGAAGAACAAAGAATGAAAGCTTTATGTCATGGTCAATTATACTAGAAGAGAATGAAGAAATCTTTTGATAAGAAGGTCAAGCCTCGTGAGTTTAGAGAAGGTGACCTCGTGCTTAAGAAGATCATATCTTTTAACGTTGATTATAGGGGAAAGTGGACTCCTAATTTAGAAGGCCCGTATGTTGTCAAGAAAGCCTTTTCTGGTGGTGCATTGATTCTTGAGACTATGGATGGTGAGGATTTCCCATGTCCTATGAATGCTGATGCAGTCAAGAAATACTTCGCATAAGTTCATAAAAGAACAGCTCGCTAAGACAAAAACCGAAAGGGCGGCTTAGGAAAAAAAGAGCGTCTTGGTAGGCCAAAAACCCGAAAGGGCGGTGTTGTACCCCAAAATTTTCCCTCTCTTTTCTCTCAAGACATTTCTCACAATATCTTCAATGGTCCAAAATTGCACAAGTGTTGACTAGGTCAAACCATCTCCTAAAATATAATGCCTCAAATTAGGGTTTTGATTTCCACAAAGATAATTGAACTTCTAATGCCTAAAATTACTTTCATGGATCATTATAGACTTCCAAGAATATTCATGTTAAGTTTCAAGTCTTGTATCACAAATTTGCTCAATCAATTGCTCAGATGAATAAAAATCAATTGTATTGGGCAAAAAGTCAACTATGGTCAACCTACAGTCAAACTTCAAGATTTTTTGACCAATATCAACATTTTGAAGTTATATGAATTAATTTTTCAATTTTGGATCATAATTCCCCAACAAAAATGTTCAAATCATCAAAAGGGCAAAATGGTCAAAATTAGGGTTTTTGATTGTATATGACTGATCAAGGGTTTTTGACCTAATACGCGATTTAATGGATTGAAGGACAATCTCAAGGATTAAAATACAACATATTGACCTAATTTAATGGCTCAAATCATTTCTCAAGATCAATTGATTGATAATTGAAATTCAGTCAAATGATGAAAAGTCAACTGATACACCAAAAGTCAAACTTTAACCTTTTGATCACAATTGAGTTTCAAAGATAACATTTTATCAAGACATTAAAAAATATTAATTTTGATCATCAAGAAATCAAGAAAGTCAAAAGTCATTTTTAAAAAAAGTCAAAGTTTACAAGACTTAGGAAGTTTTCTAAGTGTTTTAAGTCTTATTTTTTCATGACTTCATGCCAACTTTTCACCAAGATGCAAGATGATTCAAAGAAAACTTCCAACACGAAAGTTGTATATCTTGATTAGATCTACAAATTTTCTTTACTAATGAAGTTCTAGAAATTCTTGGATTTTGAGTTATAAATTCATGAAGTCATGCACTTTTTCTTAAAACACGGTGAAAATTTGACCTAGTTTAGGCAAATTTTTGACATAACTTCATGGAAATTTTTCATATAGTTCCAATTTGATTCTTCAAAAATGAAAAACATTAAGGTTGTAGAGGATTTTTCAAGCTTTTTAAAATGTCCAAGAACTCATTAAGATCATTCTTGAGCTAGGAGAATAGAAGAGATGAAGTTAGGGTTTCAAACTTGAATTACAAGTCAATTTTGTGATGAACACTTGACCAAATCCATAGCCATGCTGTATAATCTTTGCTTTGAAGGCCTCAAACTTGTGTTCCAATCCATAATTAATGGTTTACACAACTGATTGAGCCATTATGCAATTGATTCAAGCATTACCCAAACCAAATTGTCATTTTGGGAAGAAAGTAACCATTCCATTCTTGTAAAGATCACTTTAATCAGAAAGTCAACTTCTTGAGCCTCTAACTTGTTTCTTCTGCACACTCTTAACCTACTAGGCCAAAAGAAACATGGTTAAAGTGTTCAACCACACTAGAGGGCCTGGTACAAGCAAATGAACTATGTTCATCAATGTTGCTTCAAAAACAAGGCAAATCCACAAACATGTGATTCTTGATTTCTGACTTCTCCAAGCATCCAAACTTCATGCTTATAAATAGAGATACTATTTGTGAGCTACAATCAGATATTACAAGCATTCAAACTCCCTGAAACACTCCCAAACTCAGAACTATGCAAAATCACCATTGTTGTCATTTCTGGCCAAGAAACTTGAAACACAAAATCCACTCGTGCGTTTCTTTGCCAAACCTTCCACAAAGCATCTATAACTATATAACTCAACCAAACACCTGTTACATTTCTGTAACATCATCTTATTCATCTTCCATATCCAAAAATAGAGGTATGCATCTTGACTTCTCCAGGCCATTTCAGTCACTCGCAACTCAAGCTAAGCATTGCATTAGCTTCCTATGGACTCAAGGAAGCTAACCTAATCATTGTAGCACCTTGAATCAAGCTCATTTGCAAAACACGAATTCCATTTTTGAGGTAAGTTTTTTGACTTTTGAAATCTTCATATAGGCATTGTTAGCTTTCCATTTCCAAAGACAAAATGTAGATATCATAGCCTTGAAGATGACCATGTCCTTAGAGTTCATTTATATTGCTTCAGTAGTGAGAATTTTAAGTTTGAAATCTCTGAAAAAGTTAGGTCAGAATTTGGTACCATTAGAAATTACCACTCATCTTTGATTTATAGCTTTAGTTATTTGCATTTCTAGAATCGTGATGAAATTTTACACAACTTTCATGTTTACATTTTCCATTTTGGTTGAGAGATGAAAAAGTTACAGGTTTTGAAAATTTTATGAAACTTCCTGGCGCGAGGAAAAAGATGATACCGGCCATGGACTTTGTTTAAAATATAATATGATGGTTTGATATTAATACACTGATGTATCACCACCCCAGTGGTTAAAGCGCGCGTCTGTTACCTCTTGGATCTGGGTTCGAGCCCCAACGTCCGTTTTGTTCTTTTTCACATATTTTGTTCTTTTTCACATATTTTGTTCTTTTTGTTTGAAGCAGGAAGGCGCACCTGGGCCTCTTCTTATTGGGCTTTGTCATTTTACTTCCTCTAACCCCCATGTTCACATATAACACGCAGCCCAACATTTTTTTTCTTTTTTGTTCTGATTACAAAAAAATCACAATGGGCCTAACCTGAATACAAAACTGTTTCTACTCTTAAATCACCCCTTTCACTACACCCCCTGATTTAATTTCACATTTTCATATTATTTATTTTCTTCTTCATTATTATTACTATTATTATTATTATTATTATTATTATGATTATTATTATTATTATTATTATTATTATTATTATTATTATTATTATTATTATTATTATTATTATTATTATCATTATTATTTTTATTATTGTTAATAAAAATGCCACAATATTTTATATTTATTACTTAGAATATTTAATTTAATTTATTTTATTTCTTTTAAAACAAGAAAGACCAAAAATATTTTTTTAAACTAATTTATTTATTTTAATTAATATTAGACTTAGATTTATTTTATTTTATTTTTTAATTAAATTAAATTTAGAACTTAGTTTTTTTATTTATTATTAATTAACTTTTCATACTAATTTAATTAAGATAAAATATTTTCTTAAAAAAACCCCTAAAATATTGTTTCTTAACCAATTTTCTTTTCTTAATTTAATTTAGTTTAGTTTCTTAATTTAACTTAGACTAGAAAATTATTTTCTTTATTAGGTTTAGAAACCTTTCATAAAAATAATTTCTTTTTCTTTCCTCATCAACATGATATCTTTGTATTTTATCTCACATTCTGGTACATCATTTATTCATTCAATATGGTTGCAATAGTAATTAGGTTTAATTTCTCTTATCCCCCCATTTGTAAATTTGTATCCTCATCCCCAAATGATGTAATAGCGTAGAATTTTATATTTCTGTAATTTATCACTTTTAATGTAAATGCTAGTAATTAAGGTTTGTATGGAAAGACAAAAAATCAACAAATAGAAAACTCTAATTCAAAAACAAAGAGCATAAAAACACAAAAACTTTGCACACTTGCACCTCTAGGGTTAACCTCACTTGTTGCCTAATGATAAAAACAGTCATGCCCCTCGAACGTGAGATACCTTAGAAATTACCCTCGAATACAAGATCGTAGTCCCTCGATGACCCTTCGATGTTGCCTTCGATAAATGATCTTAGACCCTTACAACAATTTGCTAAGGTATCCTACAATGTTGCCTTCTATAATTGTACGATAACGCACGTCTATCCCTTCACATCCAATGATAGGGCTTCTTACCAGTCAATGGTAAGATAGTAATATCTAAAGGAGAAGGAGATGAACAAAGACTTTTTGATTAGGTAGAACGCTCGTAGTTTCTTGCTCACAACCATTTTGAAAACATCTTCTAAAATAGACCAACACTTTCAAATGAAATATTTTCAAAAGTCAACACTTTGTTTACATTTTCACCGAAAAGATAATCATTAGAAAGTTCACCTAAACAAAGGCACTTTTCAAAAATACTTTCAATCATATCACAAACACATTTCAAACAAAGAATTTCAAAGTGATCAAGAAACTAAGAGCCCGTAGATAACTACGGATGAAAAGGGTGCTAACACCTTCTATTTTCATAACCTACCCCCCGAACTCAAGAAAATTATCAAAAGGTCTTTCCTGTTCTATTCACCCTTTCCTTTACTTGATAAAAGAAAAGTCGGCGACGACTCTTGCTATCCGTAACAATTGCGATAAAACACAAAACACCTAAGTTAGTTCTCCCACCGTATTACAGAACTGGCGACTTTGCTGGGTAATACTTAAAAGTGGGGTTATGTTAGAGACTAGATCACCTTTAAATGCTTTCATTGTTTGACTTGTTTGCTTTAAATTTTGGGTCCATGTTTGGTTTTTGTATAGATCCTCTACACGTATATGGGGACATTATTAGGTAAGTAGCAAAAGATCGTGGGGACTGTGCGGGGTATACCGACATGGTTGAAGCGATGGCTACATTAGTGTGATACATTTGTTGGTACCGGTATCCCTTGAATCCATTCAAGGAGAATACAGGGCCGCTGTGTGGTGTCATGAAGCACTAACTGATCGTAGAACCTTTAATTGAATAACTTGACCATTAGGAACTAGTGAGATAATTGGTTTTGATGCAGTCCGAAGTTGGTTGATACCTGATACTATACTCATTGAGATCAGACTATTAGGATATTTTGGTCGCCAAAATAGAGGCTTGCGCTAAAATAATGCCCGATGAAGAAAGATCAGTGATTTTGAGATTCCATTGAACCAACTAAACTTCAAGAGGGTACTTACCTATAAACCCCATGCAAGCCTAAACCTAAGGAGTTGTTTGTGTGCTTATATATGATTATTTGTACATAACATCATGACATCGTACCATGGAATTTTCACTTACCATTTCAAGGACCTAGAGATTTATCTTTGCTTTGTTTTGTAGGACATGGTTTCCACTCGCTGTAATACTATCCAAATCAACCTCGTAAGAGTGCCTCCTCAACTCAAAGAGTTGGCGTCAAGGGTTCCTAAGAATTCTCTGTTCACCAAAAGACATAGTCAACTTCTCAATTTTGTTACCTCAAGCCTTGTTGAAGACATGATGAAAGTGCTCTTTCAGTTCTTTGACCCTTTACACTATTGCTTTACATTTCCTGATTACCAATTAGTGCCCACCATAGAGGAGTTTCCTTAACTCTTGGGAGTGCCTATTCTTGATCAATTGCCCTTCACCTGTATTGAGAAAGACCCAAGACTTGAGGAGATTTCTCTAGCTTTACATTTGCAACGATTCAACGTTGTGGCAAATTAGGAAACAAGAAGTGGTGTTAAGGGTTTTTTAGCCAAGTTTTTGTTTGAGAAGGCCTAACTTTTTTGGGATACTCTGGATCTGCAAGCTTTCGAAGAGATTTTGGCCCTTCTAATCTAGGGGATGGTACTATTTCCTAACCCAGACCAACTCATAGATGTGAATACGGTCAAAGTTTTTCTATCTCGTAACTTGGTGCTTACCTTACTCAGAGACATCTTGCATTCTCTTCACGCTCGCACCATGAAGAGAAGGGGGATTCTTATGTGTTGCACTTCTTTGTTGGCTAGGTGGTTTATTTCGCACCTTCCTTGGTCTATTTTAAAGAATGAGCAAGACATGAGATGGTCTAATAGGTTGATGTCACTCTCGCATTAGGATATTCATTGGTGTTCTAGATCTTTGGAGGATGTTACCATCTTTGATCAATGTTGGGAATTCCCCAATGTCCCTCTCTTTGGCATTAGGGGAGGTATCACCTATAATCCTTGCTTGGCTCTACGACAATTTGGTTATGCTCGAAGGGATGGCCCTCATGAAACGCTTCTCCAAGGAATTATATTTTACTATGATAATGATGTCCAAGTGTTGTACCCCAAAATTTCCCCGCTCAATTTCTCAAGAATTCTCTCACAAGATCTCCATTGATTCAAGACTGCACAAGGTTTGATCAACTCAAGACACCTCCTCAAAAATTAATGACTCAAAATTAGGGTTTAAGTTTGTATAAAGACAATTGGATTTTTAATTCTTCATATGACTTTCATAGATCATTTTGGACTCCCAAGATTGCTCATGTCATGTTTCAAGCTTTGGATCACATTTTTGCTCAGTCAATTGATCAGTTGACCTTAAATCAACTATATTGGGAAATAGTCAACTGTGGTCAATTTGCAATCAAACTTCATATTTTTTTTATCCATATCAACATTTTGAACTCTTATATGGAAATTGATCAAGTTTAGATCACAATTCCTCAATAAATTTGATCAGATCGTCAAAAGGGCAAAATGGCCAAAATTGGGGTTTTGATTGAGAAGGTTCAATTTTTGACTTTTGACCTAACACATGACTTGATGGTTTGAGATATGATATGAAGGATTAAAATGCATCATTTTTACCTAATGTCATGGCTTAAAACATTCTCCAAAGATCAATTGATTGATAGTTGAAATTCAGTCAATTAATGAAAAGTCAATTGATACAGTGAAAAGTCAAACTTTGACTTTTTGATCAAAATCAAGTTTCAAAAATAATATTTCATCAAGAAATGTCAAAATATGAATATTGTTCATCAAGAAATCAAAAAGTAAAAATTATCATTGAAAAGTCAAAATTCTAAGACTTAGAATTTTTTCTAAGTGTTGGAAAGTTAACCTTTTTTCATGACTTTGTGCCAAATTTTCACCATGATGCATGATGATTCAAGGAAAACTTCCAACGTGAAAGTTGTAGATATCAATGAGATATAAAAATTTGTAGGATAGGACAAGTTCTAAAAATTATTGGATTTCACGTTATCAATTTATGAAGACATGTCCACGAAACTAAAACACTTAGTGAACTTTTGAGCATCTTAAGTCAGGATTTTGACCTAACTTCTTGGCCAAGTTTCACTTAGTTTCAATTGGAGATTGAAAAAGTTATTCAAATATGGATTTTAGATCATGTTACAAGCTTTATAAAAAGTTCAAGAACTCGTTGATATCATGTTTGAGCAAGGAGAATCGAAGAGATGAAGTTAGGGTTTCATTCTTGTTTTACAAGGCAGATTTTTAAGATGAACATGAACCAAATCCATGCTAGGCTGCATAATCTTTTCTTTTCAGGACTCAAACTTGTTTTTCACTCCATAATTAATTATTTAAACAATTTCCATAACCATAAACCAAGCATTAGAGCTAGTGTCCAAAAGATTCATCGATTTTTGGAAGAAAGCAACATTGCCATTCTTGAAAAGTGACTTTAATCACAAAGTCAATTTGTATTGAGCCTCTAAATTGTTCCTTCTGAACAAGATTCCTCTACAAAGTCAGAGGAACATGTTTAAAGTTTGCAACCACTCTAAGATAGCCTTGTACCATGCTTTAGAAAGATGTTTGTCAAGATAACTTTAAAAACAAGTCAAAATCCACAAACATGTGATCTTGTACATCTGACTTCTCCAAGATTCAAAACTTTTCCTCTATAAATTAAGACATCATTTTCAAGCTAACACACGATTTTACAAGCCCCCAAACTCCCCAAAACCAGAAATTAAAATACAAGCACAAAAACTTGCCCTTTCTGATTTCTGAATCCAATCTCCCAATCCACTCGTGCATTTCTTGGCCTTTTACTTTGAAAATCTTCTAAATATCATCCATAAACAATCTCACGCCCTGCTACACTTCTGTAACTCCATCTTCATCATCCTCTATTTTCTAAAACTGAAGCTTGCACCTTGACTTCTCCAGGACATTCCAGCCATCCATAGTTTAAGCTAAGGGTCGCATTAGCTTCTTGGGAACTTGAGGAAGCTAACCTGATCATCACAATAAGTTGAATCAAGTTCTAACTCAAAACACGATTTCTAGCTGCAAGGTGAGTTTTATGACTTTTCATCTCATTATTTAGGTATTGTTAGGCTTGCATTTTCAAAGACAAAATTTAGATGTCATTGCCCTAAAATTGTACATATCCATAGATTTCATTTATATGGCCTGAGTAGAGAGAATTTTGGACCTGAACTTTCTGAAAAAACTAGGTTAAATTTGGTACCATTCAAAATTCATGCTTGTCTTTGAAACATAGTTTTAATGCTTTACATTTCTGGAATCGTGATGAAATTTACCATAAATTTCATGTTTATATTTTCCATTTTGGTTGAGAAATGAGTAAGTTGCAGTTGGTCTGGCTGGGCGTGAGGTTGAAGATAAAGTTCAGGCCATGAACTTGATTTGTAATATATATATTTATGCTTTTGTTTATAATATCAGATGTATAGCCACCCCAATGGTAGAAGCGTGCGCCTGTTACCTCTTGGACCTGGGTTTGATCCCCAGCGTCTGTTTTAGAATTTTTATTTTGTTTTGATTTCTTTTTTTTTTGTTTGAAACAACCAACATGTTGGGCCTCCCTTTTATCGTACCCCAAATTTGTCCTACCTCGATAATTTTATGTCTCGAGATTAAAATAGAAGAAATGTTTAGTTAAAGATGGTACAACAATATCTGATGGCCCATCTTTATTCGGGACTAGGGAGTGTGCTTTAATCCAGGAGAGTGAGGCTTTCTAAATCGGAAGGACTCGTGTATCCGTGAACCCATTTGCACTACATATAAAATGAACTCATTTCTAAAAATTTGAATATGGCTTCACCTTCTTCCTTCGCGCGCGCAGGGATGCGTAACTCCAATGTTAAGCTTTGAAAAGCTTCATTTCTCAGCCAAATCGAAAGATATAAATATCAAACCTGCCTCTTGAAGTGCAATTCGAAAGAGCTCTATATGACCTCCAGAAATGGTTCGATGATGGATTAAGCTTGCAGGGACCTTCCTTGAGCTAGTATGATCACTACTTTACTTTAAAAGTCACTGAATCGAAAGGTTGGTATATGGAAACTGAGAGTGAATTGAAAGGTTGGTATATGGAAGTTGGGAGCGAATCGAAAGGCTCACTAACGCATGAAGGGATTTGAGATTTTTGTGGGTAAAGTCAGGATATGCCAAGTTTTGTGCTTGTGTGTAGGTTCTGAGTTTTTTGAGAGTTTGGGAGTGTTTAAGGATTTTTCAACACACAAAAATATGGCCCCTTTAGCTTGCAAAGCCTCTCTATTTGTAGAGAAAAGATTTAGGAAGTTGGAGTAACCAGATTTGTAATATAACAAATTATGGTTTGGTTGGAATGAAAATATCAAGTTATGTCAAGTTTTCCATGATCCCAAGACGAAGTACCAGAGTTACAGGTTTATAGGGGTTGTTTTTTATGATTTATGGTGGGGTAAAAATCAGAAGCAAATAAAGTATGGGATCAAGACAAACTTGTACCAAAAAGTTTGCTTTCCAGGAATAGCAATGATAACTTTATGCCATAAATGTAAAGATCTTTTGGACAAAGGCTTAAACACTTGGGTAATAACTCAAAAGTGGGTGTAAGCATTAAATTATGATGGGATTTTCAAGCAAGAAGGCCTGTAACACAAGATTATACAGCATAGCATAAGGAATTTGTTATGTTCTTCAAAATTCTGTCTTCGACTTGATTCCTTCTACAAAGATCTTTAATCTCTGTAAAACTTTAATCTTTTTCTTTACTCTGGTCGAATACTCTGTCCCTTCATTTGGATTATAAGATCCACCACTTTCGACCAAACTCATCAGCAGATGAAACAATATTTGTTTCCACCAATTGTGTGTCCTTCGAATGGACCACTTACAACCTTCGACCAAAATCATCAACAGACAAAACAATATTTGTTTCCACCAATTGTGTATTCTTCGAATGGACCACATTCATCTGAATGTACCACTTTGAGTATGCAAGATGATCTCATTGGCATAGTAAAAACGAAAGAAAATATGGATTTCTTTCCTACTTCACAAAGTTTTTTCAGATATCTTAAGACTTGTAATTCATAGTGTCGAAACTATGTGTGTCGAAGGGTTTAGTATGTGGATCGAAGCAGGTTTAGAGGTGGATCGAAGCATGTTTAGAGGTGGATCGAAGAAGGTTTAGAGGTGGATCAAAGCATGTTTAGAGGTGGATCGAAGCAGGTTTAGAGGTGGATCGAAGCATGTTTAGAGGTGGATCGAAGTAGGTTTAGAGGTGGATCGAAGCAGGTTGCTTCGAAGGAAACCATTGCCCAATTGAAGCTTGTGGATCGAAGCAAGCTTGCTTTTCTTCGATTTATCAAAATCTGTCCACCACTCCTTTTCAATCATTCATGTGGTTCGAACAACCTGAACTAGATTTTGAATTCGAACTATTATCTACAATCACTCCTTTCGATCTGCTTTTCCCTTTCAACAGTTTCCTCTTCCTCCTTTCTTCGACCTGATGCTTAAGAGCCCAATATGATCCATGGAAACTATATGGGGCAGTAAAAGTCCAATTGTACTTGTCCAAACCTAAACCTTAATTTGGGCCATCAGTGTTGAGGAAATATCTTGAGCTGATAAAACCTTGTGCAGTCTTGACCCAATAGAGATCTTATGAGAAAGTTCTTGAGAAATGAGAGGGCAAATTTTGGGGTACAACAACTCCCAAACTTAGAACTGTGAAAAAATCACCATTGTTGTCATTTTTGGTCAAGAAACTTGAAACACAAAATCCACTCGTGCGTTTCTTTGCCAAACCTCCCACAAAGCATCTATACCTCAAATATAACTCAACCAAACACCTGTTACATTTCTGTAACATCATCTTTTCCATCTTCCATAACCAAAAACAGAGGTCTACATCTTGACTTCTCCAGGCGATTTTAGCCACTCCCAAATCAAGCTAAGGATTGCATTAGCTTCCTAAGGACTCAAGGAAGCTAACCAGCACCTTTAATCAAGCTCATTTGTAAAACACGAATTCCATTTTTGAGGTAAGTTTTCTGACTTTTGAAATCTTCATATAGGCATTGTTAGCTTTCCATTTTCAAAGAAAAAATGTAGATATCATAGCCCTGAAGATGACCATGTCCTTAGAATTCATTTATATTGCTTGAGTAGTGGGAATTTTAAGTTTGAAATATCTGAAAAAGTTAGGTGAGAATTTGGTACCAGAAGAAATTCCGATTCATCTTTGATTTATAGCTTTAGTTATTTACATTTCTGGAATCGTGATGAAATTTTACACAATTTTAATGTTTATAATTTCCATTTTGGTTGAGAGATGAAGAAGTTATAGGTTTTGAAAATTTTATGAAACTTCTTGGTGCGAGGAAGAAGATGATACAGGCCATGGACTTTGTTTAAAATATAATATGATGGTTTGATACTAATACACCAATGTATCACCACCCCAGTGGTTAAAGCGCGCGCCTGTTACCTCTTGGACCTGGGTTCGAGCCCCATCGTCCGTTTTGTTCTTTTTCACATATTTTGTTCTTTTTGTTTGAAGCAGGAAGGCGCGCCTAGGCCTCTTCTCACTGGGCTTTGTCATTCTACTTCCTCTAACCCCCCTGTTCACTTATAACACGTAGCCCATCATTTTTTTCTTTTTTGTTCTGATTACAAAAAAAATCACAATGGGCCTAACCTGAATACAAAACTGTTTCTACTCTTAAATCACCCCTTTCACTTTTACACCCCCTGATTTAATTTCACATTTTTATTTTATTTCTTTTCTTCATTATTATTATTATTATTATTATTATTATTATTATTATTATTATTATTATTATTATTATTATTATTATTATTATTATTATTATTATTATTATTATTATTATTATTATTGTTATTATTATCATTATTATTATTATTTTATTATTACTATTGTTAATAAAAATGCCAAAATATTTTATATTTATTACTTAGAATATTTAATATATTTTATTTTATTTCTTTTAAAACAAGAAAGACCAAAAATATATTTTTTTTTAAAATTTCTTTTTTTAATTAATATTAGATTTAGATTTATTTTATTTTATTTTTTAACTAAAGTCAATTTAGAACTTAGTTTTTTTATTATTAATTAACTTTTCATACTAATTTAATTAAGATAAAATCTTTTCATAAAAAACCCCCTAAAAAATTGTTTCTTAACCAACTTTCTTTTCTTAATTTAATTTAGTTTAGTTTCTTAATTTAACTTAGACTAGAAAATTATTTTCTTTATCAGGTTTAAAAACCTTTCAAAAAAACAATTTCTTTTTCTTTCGGCATCACCTTGATATCTTTGTATTTTATCTCACATTCTTAAACATCATTTATTCGTCCAATATGGTTGTAATAGTAATTAGGTTTAATTTCTCTTATCCCCCCCATTTGTAAATTTGTACCCTCATCCCCAAATGATATAATAGCATAGAATTTTACATTTCCGCAATTTATCGCATTTAATGAAAATGTTAGTAATTAGGGTTTGTATGGAAAGACATAAAATCAAAAGATAGAAAACCCTAATTCAAAAATAAAGAGCATGAAAACACAAACACTTTACACACTTGCACCTCTAGGGTTAACCTCACTTGTTGCCTAAAGATAAAAACAGTCATGCCCTTCGAACATGGGATACTTTAGCAATGACCCTCGAATACAAGATCGTAGTCCCTCGATGACCCTTCGATGTTGCCTTTGATAAACGATCTTAGACCCTTACGACAAATTTCTTAGGTATCCTACAATGTTGCCTTCTATGACTGTACGACGACGCACACCTGTCCCTTCACATCCAATGATAGGGCTTTTTACCAGTCAATGGTAAGATAGTAATATCTAAAGGAGGAGGAGATGAACAAAGACTTTTTGAGCAGGTAGAATGCTTGTAGTTGTTTGCTCACAACCATTTTCAAAACATATTTCAAAACACACCAACACTTTCAAATGAAATATTTTCAAAAGTCAACACTTTGTATACATTTTCTCCGAAACGAGAATCATTACAAAGTTCACCTAAACAAAGGCACTTTTCAAAAATACTTTCAAACAAATCACAAACACATTTCAAACAAAGTATTTCAAAGTAATCAAGCAACTAAGAGCCCATAGATAACTACAGATGAAAAGGGTGTTAACACCTTCCCTTTTCATAACCTACCCCTGAAACTCAAGAAAATTCCCAAACAGTCTTTCTTATTCTTTTCATCGTTTCCTTTATTGGATAAAAGAAAATCCGGTGATGGATTTTGCTATCCGTAACAATTTCAATAAAAGCAAAAAACCCAAGTCAGTTCTCCCACCGTATTAAAGACGGTCTAGGCAAAAATTAGAGACATAAACATAATAAATTTTTCCCGGTAGATTGAAAACCCACAAGGGCAATCTAGGAAAAAGATAGGGATTTCTGGCAAGTAACTGCATCAGACAAGATTTAATCATTGAAGAAACAATCTTCTTGGATCCTCATCACACTTTAACAGAAGTCACTGCTCATGAATTAAAAGTTGTTAGGGAGAATAGTAATCATTGTATTTAAATGTATCTTTTCCAATATATATTACCATTATCCAAGCTTCTCAGGATTCCCCAAAGGGATTTCAACAAAATCCCCAAACAGTGCACAGAGTTTTCCTTCCCCGACAGAGTTTATTTCTCTAACAACAAAAGTTCATCTCCCAGCATTTCAACTTCAACAAATCCGAGGACCTACATTCTTCACCCCCGGAAACAGTCAGGGATTTATTTTCCCTATTTCAACAACATAGCAATAGAACAACTGACACATTCATACATCATTTCTACAAACATCATAGCATATGCGACACAAATGCATATATCACAATATCATTTATTTTGAGATCATCATGCAATTCATACATCATGACATCGCATGAAACTGACTTTACCTTTCCAGGTTGAGTTCGCAGAAAGACAAACACTATCAACTTATACAACAAGTCAAAGATTAATTCCTAAAACCAGACGGGAAAACCATCTACATGACCAAATGGTATGAACTCCCGAAGCAAGACAGGTTTACCAATAAATACAACAGGCCACAGATTAATTCCCGAAACCGGGTGGGGAAACAATCTATGTGACCAACAAAACAAGTCCCAGATTAACACCTGTAACAAGCCAGGAAAACTATATGTTGGACAACATGATTGTAGATTAACACCTTAAATAAGCCATGAGAACAATCTACCTAAGAAGATTGAAGATTAATACCTGTAACAAGCCAAGAAAACTATCTTTATTTCTCAGGACAGAGATTAATACCTGTGACAAGCCAGGACAACTATCTCAATGACTGACAAAAACAAGTTCCAGATTAATACCTGTAACAAGCCAGGAGAACTATCTGTAGACGATCGATTGTAGATTAATACCTATAACAAGCCAGGAAAGCTATCTACACGAGGAGATCAGAGATTAACACCTATAACCAGCCAAGACAACTATCTTAACAACCAAAAAAACAATTCCCAGATTAACACCTGTAACTAGCCAGGAAAACTATCTGTTGGACAACTTGATTATAGATTAACACATGAAACCAGCCAGGAGAACCATCTACATAAGAAGATTGAAGATTAATACCTGTAACAAGGCAAGAAAACTATCTTTCTAACTATCTTTCTTTCTCAGGACAAAGATTAATACCTGTGATAAGCCATGACAACTATCTTAACGACCGACAAAAACAAGTTCTAGATTAATACCTGTAACAAGCCAGGAGAACTATCTGTAGACGACCGGTTGTAGATTAATACCTGTAACAAGCCAGGAAATCTATATACATGAGGAGATAAGAGATTAAAACTCATAACCATCTAGGACAACTATCTTAATGACCGACAATCTTCAAAGTTCCAGATTAATACCTGAAACAAGACAGGATAACTATTTGCGAGAAGTTGATTATAAACTAACACCTGAAACCAGACAGGAAAACTATCTACATGACTCAGACGAAGCAATCTTACACAATCTCCTTCTAAGATATCTCTGGATGCAGGCTAACACGAACTCATCCTGGAACAGCCATATACAGGCTCTTTCTAATATATTCTCAGATAACGGTTAATTCCATTATCCCCAGCAAGTTACTGTAAAGCCTGGATTTCGACTAGAAAGCAACAAACTATCATCTCTCCAGTCAGGAGATAGCTTCCCCAATAGAGTAATGGACAACCAAAGTTCCTATACTCTATTCCCCACAGAGTTTTCCTCAAGCAGGAGAAAAACAGAAACCCATATTCCCCAGCGGACTCCTCCTCAGACAGCAGGAACAAGAACCCCCAAAGGGACCATGTGTGAAATCAATATTTGCTTTGGATGGAATCTTTAAGCTCATCTCTCCGAATGGCATCTGTAAGCCCGTTCTCGACATCATCAACCATCAGTGTTACTTCATGCGAGTGCAAATTTCTAGGCACTCTAGTGTTCAATCATCTTTCACCTTCAGATCACGAAAGGCAAACAAGACAATCTAAATCCTCAGGTTTAAGAAGATTGAACAGGGGCAGCTGTTGTACCCCAAAATTTCCCCTCCCATTTTTACTCAAAACACGCTCCTAGAGATCCTCAATTGCTCAAGGTTGACCAAGAATTGACCAGACAAATTCTCCTCCTAAGCAATGAACCTCTAACTAGGGTTTCACTTCTCATCAAGATGTTTAAGCTCTAAAGGTCTCAAATGTTTTCTATTGTCCTAATATTCCTACAAGATTATCCATGACAAGTTTCATGCCTTGCACTACATGTTTACCCAATCAATTGCTCAAATGCTTAGAAATCAACTATAATAGGTCAAAAGTCAACTGTGGCCCATGTACAGTCAAACTTCAATATTTTTGGTCAACATCAACATTTTGAAGTGATATCCATCATTTGATCAAGGTTTGATCATGATTCCTCAAGAAATACTCTCAATTTATCAAAAGTCAATAATTACTAAATTAGGGTTTCTATAGAAAAAGTCAACCAAACTTTGACCAGGCATAACTTTCACATACTTCATACATTTTCCCCAACCAAAGCTCATATTGAAGAGAATCTCATTCCATACAACTTCTCTTCATACCCCGAGTCCATGTAATTCATCATTTAAAAGATACAAGCTCATACATTACAGGTCATTTTCAGAAAGTCAACAAAGGTCACTTTTTTCCAAGACCTTTTACATCAATATAAAATATTCAAGTACAAAATTTATCAAAATAGGGATTGAATTAGACATCTTGGGCTTTCCAAAAAGTCCAGATCATCATCATGAGATCAAAATTGAGCAAGTTATGGCCTGCCCAAGTTGGGAAAATTTGGGAAATTTCAAGAATTAGGCATTGAGAAAACTTGAAGTTTAAGGTCAATGGCTTAATTTCTTGGACTTCAAGCATCTTCCTAAGCTTATAGAGAACCTCTAAAATCATTCTTACCATGCCCTGCATTTTCTAGATATTTTATTTATATTTATTTTAATTTATTTCAAATAAATATAAAATAAAATGTATAAAATAATTAGAAGTGGGCTTTGGCATGTGGGCTGATGCTTTGGACAACCATAAGGCCCATAAATTCGTGCATTAGTGACTAGATACATCCAAGTTTTAAAAAAGACAAGATTCCACATCTCTGGCCAAAAATTCAAATTCTTATTCATGGCTTTAAAATATATGATTAAGGTTGTTTAAACCACTGCTCTCTTGTCCCCTCCTTCTACTATATATACACACGATGACACAACCTAGAAAAGGTTCTACAAATTTTGCAAAAATTATGAAAAGTTGTAAAAAATTCGCATCTCCAATTCCAACCATCATCTGTCCAAACAAAGGGTTCAAACACCCTCCTGAAACTTCCAGGAACCCAACCCAGCCCTCGAGCAAGCAGTACCGCACCTAGAACCAGCAAACTAAAGCACACTCATCTTTGGTCATTTTTTAATTTCGTATTGATGATTTTACGATGATTTAACAGTTTTTTATGTCTACTTCATGTTTAGGATGACCAATAGAGAAATTCTAACGTGAAATATGTGAGAATAGGAGCCAGAATAGGATCGTTCCATTTCTAGGGCACGATCTGAGTTCTTCGTCATATCTCAAAATCCAGGGATCTTCAAGTCAAATAGACCCCAAATTTGTGATCAGGAAGAAATTCCGTGTGAGATAGGGGCTTTAGTTTTTGTTTCAACTGACGTTTTATTGATTTTACAGGTTTTGAGTAATCGGAGAAGACGACCAGAGTTTGACTCCGGCGTCCCTCCGGTTGTGTGCATTGTCAATATCCCATTGGATAATTCAAATCAGCGCCCATGTTTTTTTAATTTTTAGACATTGACATTTTTTTATATATTATATTATTGTTTGATTTTATATAACGAATGACATGGTAGCTCAGCTGGCAAGGCGTGTTTGTGTGAAGGGATATGACCTGGGTTCAAATCCCAGGTCCAACATTTTTTTATTTTCCAAATAATTTCATGCAGATTCTATACTTCAATGGCCAGGAGCATACTATACGCCTTCAAATTGCAACCACTAGATCATGATTGATCTAGATCCAAGGGTTTGAGCATGCAGATCTAACATATGCCATCAAAGCCAGTCCTCACTGAATCCAAAAGCAAGTCTGAGCTCTCTATTGGGCCCAGCAAAATTTCCTAACAAACACCCCATTTCCTTTCAACATTTAGGCCCATTTAATTCTTGTTTTATCATCCTTTTTAATTTACCTTTTCTTATTTACTTATTTAATTAACCAAATAATACAAAAAAGCTCACAAAAAATTAGGTTTAGATTTTTTTATTAAATAATTAATTTCTTTAATTAATTAATTAATTATTTATTTATTTTAACCATTTTTATTAATTCAAAATGAATTAGAATTTAGGATCTAATTTAGTTTTTAATTATTTTCTTTTCATAACAAAAATAATAAATAAAAACTTAGACTATTTTCTTAAATTAATTTTATTTTCTAAATAAGTTTTAGGATAATTTTAGTTTAATTATTTTCTTAAATCAAAAACAAAAAAAAAAGGAACTCTTACTTACTAGGTTTTTAGGCGTCTTTACCTTTCGCGCGTTTTTTATTTTTCGCATTTTTACATTACTGTACCTGTACACTGGATGTAATAGATTAAACTAGGGCTTTACTGCTTTTATTTATTTTTCTTTCCCCCATGTTTTTGTACATTGTAAATATCCCTTCCCCAAACACATGTAATAACGTAGGGTTTATTTTCGCACTTTACATTCTTCTGTATATATTAACTGCTAGTAACTAGGATTGCATGGCAAGATTAAAAACAAAGACGTTAGCAAACCTAAATGCGCAAGATAAATAATTGAATTGAACACAATTTCACATGCACACCTCTAGGGTACCCCACTTCGGTTGCCTTCGAAAAATTGTCACAATTCTCGAAACGTGAGAAGTTTTAGTGGCTGTCCTCTAGTTTGAAAGATCACAAGTCCCTCGATGACCCTCTCGACGTTGCCTTAGTTAAAAGTCATTGTTATTTTCACTCTTTCCTTAATTTGGATAAAATAAAAGTCATTGGCGACTCTTGCTTACCACAACATTTGCAAACACAAACGCAAAACCAGTATTAATCGCCGGTTCTGCCACCATATCACTAAGCGCAATAGCCTAAGTTTATTGTTAGTATGGTTCATCTAACCTCAAGTGAGGCTGTAAAACTACGCTTGGCATTGGGTAATTAGATGAGTGGGAGTTAGTGTCTATCTGGAGCATCGGCGGGATAAGCTTAGTTATGTCAATTGTTTGGAACCATGGAATTCATATCTGGTGAAATTACCCTTAGAATCTCTTATGCATGCACTGTGCGGGTGAGTACATGCATGGCATAATAATCCAAGTTGAATTCTTACCAAGCCTTACCTAGGTTGTTGCCTTCCAAGTAAGTAAACCCTGAAAGTATGGAACTCTTAGGTTTTAGCATCCTAAGGAGTGTGACTAGAAGGATTTGAAGAACAATGACCTCAGTGGAGACCTGTTCAGACACCTGTTGATCATGACTTTAGGATACAGATGGAAATCATAATACACTATTGGGGGTAGGTTACTTGAGATAATGGCCTCGGAGTTGGACCACCATGTTAATACTATCAGACAGGTATAACACCACAATATCGTTATCATACACGAAATGCGTGGGTCGTCTTTTCTCGATAGATGTGGGATAATGTTGATCTGGAACTTAAGGTAAGATTCCAATTTGGTACTCGTGAGATGCGGACTCGAATTATCATAAGGTAGGTGTGATAAGGACCCATATGTCACACTTGATGGTGGGGAACTAGCCAAGATGGTGATAGTGGGATGGATCGAGTTCTGATACTACGCTTATGAGGACCCTAAGTGGTTGTGGCTGCGTGGGTGATACCAGATGATACATCATGGATGTTTCTTGTTTCGTGGAACTGATGTGTGGTTTTAATATCTTGGCTAGCATGTTGTGTGGCTATTCTTTAACATTGGTGATCAATGGTAGAATAAATGAAGTATAGCTTGGGATAGCTTGATGTGAGAGGTATCAAGAGGGGTAGCTGTAATCCTCAAAATTGAAGGAATGTCAATCTCGATAAATTAGAGACACATTGGTTTTGAAGTGCCAAGGAATTTCAAAGTGAGATGTCCAAGGCCATAACTATGATTCCTTGATTTGTAACCACATCCTAACCGTTAGAACCCCTGCATTGAGAGACGTAACCGAGGAAGCTAGTGTAGTGTCAGATTCAGAGACGAAAAGGTACTAAATGATTGTGTGAATGAAGTGTGTCTGTGAAAGGATTGTTACATCGGTTAAGTCACATGAGCTAATAGAGGTGTTATCATAATAAGAGTATGAAGTTGTATGGTTAGTAAGGAACCATGGATAAGTTGGAAGAGTTATCATAGCGGTTGTACAGTGTGGAAGTTGATAGAGTAAGGCGGACTCCTCTTCAGTAAATATTCAGCCTTAGACATTCTGAAACCAAAGAATGTGACTAAGTTGTGTTTTATGGACCTAACCAAACTGATGGAATCACTAGTGACCTGATTTTGGAAATTACTCAACCTCGAGAAGTAATATTTGTTGAGGGTGTTTAAGACTCTAGCGCGCATCATGAATGGACGAATTCCGAAAGAGAACTGTCTCTATTAAGGGGTTTAGAAAAGTGTAGTTGAGTAATGGAACTAAGTGAATCATGGACTTGGCATGATGTTAAGGATTTCAAGAAGTATGCGACCAATTAAGATCAGAGTAGCACAATGAATAAAAAGGGAAAACCAAATAAGATTGTAGTAGGTGTGAATGGAATACTTGTGAGAGTTTTTTTGAGTGGAGATATATTCCTAAGAGAAACTCGTCGAAGCAGTATTTTGTTCATCTCAGTCTCTCAAGGATCCACCATAATCTAGAGAGGTACTATTAATGGGCCAACTTAGAGGAGACTCAGTGGTTGATGTGTGATCAGATATTTACGAGTCAACAATTGAGCTTGTGAGTATCAAGAGTTAGATAGAGTGTGTAACACCATTCTAAACCCAAAGGAGTATTAGCAATTATTCTAATAAATAAATCAGAGTATATCACCAAACAAGGGTGTCACATCTTCATATAAAACTTCACAACAATACACCCTGCTCCGTAACACAGGTTTTCATCTTTAACAAGATAGAATCAACATTTAGTTCTTTGAATCACGGCAGCGGAAATCATAGTTCAAAACACTTCATTATAGTACTTCATAAAAATTAGTCATACTTCATAACTCATACTTATAAATCAAAACATCTCGAGTACCACGTAGGGTGACTCAACATCTTAAAAAAAACAAAGAACATAAGTTCCAATCATTAGATCCCAACCCCGATGTTACATATCAGAGCAAGACTCCCTTTATTCAACAAAATTAAATAAATGAATTCCGAAGCTATCCTCTAATACTTCTACGAACTATTATCGACCACCTGCGTGTTACTCGCATGGAGGAAACATTCAAACTGAAAGGATGAGTAAATCATAATCATTATATAAGACATAAGGAATAGACATGGTAAATGTGCACATAAGCAAGGCATCACACATCATCATACCTTCATGTTATACTCACACTTCCACAAATTCATCAATACACGTACACATATCATCATACACAATGTATCATCAAACATAAAAAATAAATCATTATGCAATGTCACATAGAATGTAATGCAATGTTATAGACTCGTGTATGTGTTACCATAACTTCACTAGTGACTTCGTCATTGTTATCTCCAAAGATCCCCACCACATGATCAATTCCCGCTTGGAACCAGAGCACTTCACTATTGCACCCAATCCACACTATGAGATTGTTGCCTTCACTAGAAAATAATCTTACCATCTTCACTAGACCGAAGTCCTAACTTCACTGGACCGAACTTCTAACTATGCCAGGAATGCAATGATGCGCAACAATATATTTAATACGACCACAGCTAGTTAACACACATCAACATTCATGATTCATCACAAACATCATCATAACATCATAGTAATCAACGCAACATCATAACATCATCATAGTAGTCAACACAACACCATAACATCATCATCATAAGCAAAGCATCATCATAAACAATACATCATTGTGAATCAACGTGGGTGTTGTACCCTAAATTTTCCCTCCCATTTTCAATAAAAATTAATTCAAGGTACCTCCTCATGCTAATGAAGGTCTCAATTGCTCAAGACTTATCAAGGATTGATCAGATGGACTCTCCTCCTAAGCAACCAACCTACAACTAGGGTTTTTATTATCTCAAAGGAAATTGAGTTTATAATGCCTCAAGTGGATTTAATGGTTTCTCATATGTCTCAAAGTATCCCCATACCAAGTTTCAAGCCTTACACAATAAGTTTGCTCAGGTAATTAGTCATATGATTGAAAATCAACTATATTGGACAAAAAGTCAACTTTGACCAATCTACAGTCAAAATTCAAGATTTTTGGTCAACATCAACAGTTTGAAGTCATACCTATCATTTAATCAAGGGTTAATCATGATTAATCAAGAAAAGTTAAGATTCATCAAAAGTCAAAAGTTACTAAATTAGAGTTTTCTTTAGGAGAAGTCAACTGAACTTCGACCAAGCATAACTTTCACAGACTTCATCAGAAATTCCTCAACCAAATCTAATTTTGAAGGAAATTCATTTCTCTACAACTTTGTCTCTCCAAGCTCATGGCCAAAAATGCATCATTTGAGATATATGAGCCAAAACATTACATGTCATTTTAAAAGTCAACAAAAAGATATTTTTTGTCAAAGCAATTTACATCAAGTTAGAGACTTCAGATGAAAAAATGACCAACATGAAGGTTGTAGGAGACATCTTGAGGTTTCCAAAAGGTCAAAGATCATCTTCATATGACAAAAATTGATAAAGTTATGAGTTGCACAAGTTGAGTAATTTTGAGAAAATGCATGAAGTTCAAATTGAGCAATGGGCCTGAGTTTTTTAGGTTCAAACGTGTTCATGACCTCATATTAGACATCAAAATCCATTCATATATTTTCATGATTTTTATTTATTTTATTTTGATTTTATTCATTTAAATTCAAAATAAATAAAATAAAATATAAAACTAATGATACAAGGCATTTGGACTTTTGTTCTAATCATGTTGGAGGTCCAAAAAGCTCATGACAACCTAGCAAAACCGTGTGGGATTATGAATATTTTATTTGGCCTAAAATAGAAAGTTTTCATGCAAAATTCAAATCAAACATTACACCACGATTGCACAAGATTTAATTCAATTTTTTGACCTAAAATTCTCCTCTATATATACTTAACACATTCAGACATCAAAAAACATACATGCTACATCATAGAGGCAACCCTAAAATCTCAAAATTTCTAAGAACTAGGGAAAACTAAAATCCTCGTGTGCAGCCGTTCTCAATCCATTCCAAGAATTCTATCACACTCCGGAGGTTCCCAGGAGTTCATGCCAATCATTACTGAAGCTCGTAGCATCCCAGATCATCTCCCTCAACATCACCGGTTTGGTAATCGTCTTCAATTTCAAACTTTTAACTCATGCAATTTAAATGAATTTTATGCATACTTTCATGTTCATATTAATGTGTGGAATTGTTTTGATGTATCGTTTGTAAGCTTTGACGCAAGAATAAAGATCTGCCATTGTTAGGGCAGCTTGAAACATTTTCTTTGAAACTCACTCTACAGTCATTTTTTGGCTACACCAATTCTTCCATTGGATTCACAAGTGTTATACCCCAAAATTTGCCCTCCCATTTTTCTTCAAGATATTCTCTTAGGGTTCTCAAATGCTCAAGGTTGCTCAAGAATTGATCAGATAAATTCTCCTCCTAAGCAATAGGTCCACAACTAGGGTTTTGTGTTTCTCAAGGAAGATTGGATTTCCAAGGTCTCAAGTGGCTCTCATGGTTCCTCGTATGTCTTCAAGAATGCTCATATCAAGTTTCATGTCATGCATCACAAGTTTGCTCAGTCAATGACTCAAATGACTAGAAATAAACTGTATTGGATAAAAAGTCAACCATGGTCAACATACAGTCAAACTTTAAGATTTTTGGTCAACATCAACATTTTGAAGTGATATTTATCATTTGATCAAGGTTTGATAATGATTCCTCAAGAAAAGCCCTCAAACCATCAAAAGTAAAAAGATGCCAAACTAGGGTTTCATTAAAAGAAGTCAATTGAACTTTGACTAGGCATAACTTTCATATGCTTCATCAGCTTTTCCCCAACCAAAGCTCATTTTTAAGGAAATTCAATTCTATGCAATTTTGTATCTCTAAGCTCAAGTCCAAAAATGTATCATTTGAGAGATATAAGCCAATACATTACAGGTCATTTTAAAAGCCAACAAAAAGACACTTTTTGTCAAGGCAACTTACATCAAGATAAATTCTTCAAAAGCAAAAATGATCAACATAGGGGTGCTAGAGAACATATTGAGCTTTTCAAAAATTCCAAGATCACCTTCAAAAGATAAAAAATGAGTGAGTTATGACCATTGCAAGTTGGGAAATTTTGAGTAAATGCATGAAGTTCAAATTGAGCAAGCTTGATATTTTGGACCATTGGGCCATGGTTTAAGAGTCCAGACGTGCATTATACTCTTTATACCCCAGATCTTGTTCTCACACCCCATGAATTATTTTTATTTTAATTATTTTAATTATTTTCTGATTTATTCATTAAATAAGGAAAAATAAATAAGATAAAATTATATATTATTCCACAAGGTCTAAGCCCATATGACTTTGACCTAATTTCCCCTATATAATATCAACACTTCTCATACAAGGCCACACGAAAAACCTTGCTTCACAAGTTTGCAAAAAATTCCAAACTTTTCTCAAGAACCCTAAATCTTGAAACTCTTGTGCCAAACCCTTTTCACTGAAAAATATCCACTCCATTGTCTTCCAGCAAGCCTATTAAGTAAGTGTGGACCAAATTAGATGGTCAAGAACACATGAAATCTCCTTGCACGAAATATCTGATTTCATAATGTTCATGACATTCATATATTGAGTTTTTGTTTGCTTTAATATGTAGTAACGTCCATAATGTGTTTGTGAGTTTTGATAGTGCATGTTAGAACAGTCATGGAGGTCCCATGCATATTGAATCATAAACCACCATGCTAGAACCAATTTCATGTGTTTTCGTCATAGCTCTTGAACCCTTGGTTTTAGCTTACAAAAATATTCCCATTAGATTCGTAGCCTTTGTTTTAGGGGAGTAAGAAATTTTTGGATCATTAACTCTTTGGTTTTGCAGGATTTGAAAGAAGCAAGTCGTCGGAGAAGACGACCGGAGCTAGGGCTCCGACGCCTATCTGGTCCATATATTTGTTTATATATTATATATTAATTGACTCAATTATATAAACAAATTTATATCCACCCCAATGGTATAAACACGCGCGCTAAGTCACTCCTCTCCTAGGTCACGGGTTCGATCCCCGATTTTGCCAATTTCTTTCATTTTTTCATTATTTTTGCAGGTTTATTATATAATGCATTGAACCTGATATCTTGACACCAACAGCAGCTTGGCCTGGTGGTATGCTAGGCGTGGAGAATTCTTGAGGGCGTGGGTTCAACACTCACCCCTACTCTTTTGGTTATTTTCTATGTTTCTCACTATTTTCTTCCTTTAATCTTTTACAAAACCTTTTCTTTCAAAAATATTTTTTAATAAACCCTAACATAAAATTTTTTTTCTCAATAAACTCAAATAATTTAATTTTAGGTTTTCTTAAATTTAATTTTATGTTTTTTTAGTTTAATCAATCTAATTTTAGGTTTTATTTAATCAACCCTAATTTGATTTTTTAGGTTTTCTCAATTAATTTAGAATCGACCTAGAATTTAGGGTTTTTCTTAATTAGTAAATTCTTTTTTTAATCAATTAAAAATTAATTAGACTTTAGGTTGATTATCAAAACTTTTTCATCATACGATTTTCTCCTTTTACCGCTTCACGCGCTTTATTACTTTCACATTAGTTTTTTTTCCCAATTATATATCTGTTATAGTATGTAATAGTTCACTAGGGTTTACATTTCCCCAGTTTTATGGTATCCCCACTCTCGAAGCCCTGCAATAGTTTAGGTTTACTTTGCGCACCTTTAATTTCCGTAATTTAACCCTTTCCTTATCACTGTATAGTAACTAGGCATGTATGAAAAGATCTAAAACAAAATGCTATATTACCATAATCAAGATAGAATAACTGAATTGAATCACTTTTCACACACTCACCTCTAGGGTAACCTCTCTTGTTTCCTTATGATTAAACAGTCATGTCCCTCGAATGTGGGGATGCCTTAGCAAAGACCATCGATCAAGTCATCATACAAAAAGATCATAGTCCCTCGATGACCCTTTCGATGTTTCCTTTCAGTATATGATCTAGTCCCTCGAGTTGCCTACGAATAAAATGATGACAGACCCTTACAAAAGTTGCTAAAGCGTCCTTACGAGTTGCCTTCGATGACTGTACGATGACCCTCACCTGTCCTTTCACATCCAACGATAGGGATTCCTACTAACTAATGGTACGAATATCACTATCTAAAGGAGGAGGAAAAAAATACAAGAACGTCCTTGAGTAGGTAGACCGCTGTTAATCGCTTGCTCACAAACATTTAAAAACAAAAACATGTTTTCACAAACACTCTTCAAATGATATTTTCAAAACAAACTCTTTGACCGCATTCTCGAGGATAGATACGAGAATCATTACAAAGTATTTCCTTACAATTGGAAATTTCAAAATATTTTCAAACATGCACAACACAAAGCAAATTTTCAAAACAAAGTGAGCTAAGCGATTAAGAGTCCATAGATAACTACTGATGAAAAGGGTGCTAACACCTTCCCTTTTCATAACCTACCCCCCGAACTCAAAAAAATATCAAAGGTCTTTCCTGTTCTTTTCACCCTTTCCTTATTGGATAAAAGAAAAGTCGACCGCGACTCTTGCTATCTGGAGCATTTGCGATAAAACACAAAACCAAGTCAGTTCTCCCACCATATTACAAAAAGGGTAAAATTAGGGGGATAGGGTCCCTGTTATGATCTAACTTATGTGTTTTTGCAGGATAGCATTTTTGATCCACCGGAGAAGACGACCGGAGCTAGGGCTCCGACGCTTCTCTGATCTTGCTTTTTTGTTATATATTGATTTGTTTGTGTTTGGATAACACAAAAACAGTGTGTCGCGATTGGTAAGGGTTCTATATAGTATTGCAAAGGGCGTGGGTTCGATCTCAGCTTTTGTCACTTTCTTTTGTTTTTCAGGACTTACAAAGAAGGTTCATCATATATTGAGCGCTTCCTATTCCATGCCACAAACAACAGATTGGCCTAGTGGAAGGAAGCGCATCCTGTGAGGCTGAGGGCGTGGGTTCAAGTCCCACCCCATGCATTTTGGGTTTCTTACTTTTACTAACCCTAATTTCTTTTCCATTTTCTTAACTAATTATTTTCTAATTATCCATTAATAAACCTAATTTTTTTCTTCTAAAACCATAACAAATTAGGATTAGGTTTTTCCTTAATTAGTAATTAATTTTGACATATTTTTATTTATTAGTTAATTAGGTTAATTAGCTTTTCTTCACATTAAAATAAATTAGAATTTAGGTTTTATTACTATTATCACCTAAATTATTTTCTACAAAAAAACACAAAAACATTAAAACATTTTTTCTAACATTTTTCTTACTCATTTTTTGCTATTTAATTTTCTTAGACAAAATGTATAGGTCGCACTCTCCGATGTAATAGCGTAGATTTATCTTTTCTCGCATTTTTTCCAATTATGTAACTGCTCACAAGATGTAATAGCTTAGGTTTAATTTCCCGCACTTTACATTCCGCACATTATATTTGACTGTTAGTAATTAGGGTTTGTATGGAAAGACTAAAAACAATTTAGAAAATCCTAATTCCAATATTAAATAACTGAATTAACACATTCTTCACACTTGCACCTCTAGGGTAACCTCTCATGTTGCCTTACGATACTTTGGTCATGTCCCTCGAAAGTGGGGATACTTTAGTAAAAGACCCTCAATCAAATCATCATAGTCCCTTCAAATAAATATCATAACCCCTCGATGACCCTTCGAGTTGCCTACAAAATGATTTAGTTTATTCGATGACCCTATGAGCAAAATGATGATAGTCCCTTCGATACAATTGCTAAAGTATCCTTACATGTTGCCTTCGATGAGGATACGATGACCCTACGCATGTCCCTTCACATCCAATAAATAGGATTATCTACCAACTAATGGTATGGATAATACTATCTCCATAGGAGAACGGAAATAACAAGAAAGACTTTAGTGGGTAAGACTCCTAGTTTCTTGCTCACAACATGTTCAAATATCACATTTTGAAAACAAAAAATATTTTCAAAAACACTTTGTACACATTCTTGAGGGCTGATACAAGAATTATTATAAAGTCTGCCTTACATTGGAATTTCAAAATATTTTCAAACAAATCAAACACACACAAAGCAAGTTTAAAGTGAGCAACGCAATTAAGAGCCCATAGATGACTACGAATGAAAATGGTGCTAACACCTTCCCTTTTCTTAACTTACCCCCTGAACTCAAAATCTATCAAAGGCCTTTCCTTTTCTTTTCACCTTTCCTAAGTATTGGATAAAAGAAAATTCGATGACGACTCTTTCTAACCGCAACATTTACGATAAACCAAAAAAGTCAGTTCTCCCACCTTATGACAACAGGGAACCTAATTCTATTCTAACTTAGGTCTCATAGATATACTCCTTAAGTCTTATTTTTTCCACATAACTAAAGTTCATTCTATTAGCTATCTAAATCTTCGAATGAAACCTCAATCCAAGCTCTATAACTAAAGTTATGATCATTTTAAGATTGTCTGAAACAACCAACCAAATCTCCCATTTGTCGTTTGGCGACACACCACTGTCGCCTAACGATGCACCCTTCGCGTCTGTTTAGCCAGAAGATTCTAGAAGCGACGCACTCCAGAAGCGTCATCCTTTTTCAACTTTTCCATCACCTCGCCCTTATTTGGCGACGACCAAAAATGCATGTGTCGCCCGACGATATTACTTTTATCACATGGTGATGATGCACGAACATGATTTTCCTGTTGTGATTTATCCACTACACCAGTCCAAATCTTCTGTGATTTCATCACATTATAGGTCCTAAAACACCATCTAATCACAGAGTTTTATCATCTATCAATAACCTATAATTCTACACATATTATACATCAATTGTAAGTCATTATACATCACCAATTCATCAATTTCTCATCAAACAATATCAAATCACCATCTACCAAAACCTAAGGCAATCTACCAATCATCTAAACCTTAAATCAAATATAATAAAAATAATAAAACTCCACTTACCTTAAGATTATTTCTAGAGATCAATTCCTCTTCGTGCTCTACCGGGATTCCTATGCTCTTCTTGCCTCTTTATGCCTTAACTCTATTTTCTCCACAACGTTATTCCAAATTCTATCATACAGAACGAGCGTTTAAAATCCCAAACCTTATCCTTATATAAAACTTGCCATCTTAGAACCCTAATAATAAACTTACCATCATGCCCTCACTTATCCTTCACTAATGACCACAATGCCCTTATTTTCTCTACATCACATATTATTCTATTTATTTAGATCCAAATAATTCTAAATAATCATTATTAAATCTAAATAATTCTAAACTAATTATTTAAATTCTAAACCCTCTTATTATCCCATCCTACACCATACAATTCATCATCTCAAACATCTTATTCATCAAGTCATCGCTATTGCATCACAGATGCATCACAAACACACATTATATAGCGTCACAAGGACTAACACAAAGAACCAAAATATCATATATACGAAACACTTCATAGAGGCTCATATATTTATGTTAAATTAATTAAATAAATAATTAATCTAGAATTCGTGGTGTTACAGAGTGTCATAACCTATGGAATACTGAAAGCAAGTAACAGATTTTACTTGACGTTGACTCTTTATGGCTATGTCTTATGCAATTGGGAGCGTGTATGAAGACTTGGATGATGGGTGCATGCTAACTATTAGGGTTCCTCCTTCGTCGGCGGGACTTTGTGTGAAGTTGTCAGATATCAAGATGGTAGTTGTGGGATAACCGTGAGGATTTAGTCTTCACTAGTGAGACGCTGCGTGTAGTTGTTAGATGGAAGGGATGTGAATTGAAAAATTTATACACTCATGTGGTTCTCAGTGGTAGTGTTACAATCAAGACTGAAAGAAGGTAGACTTAGAGTAAGTCAATTTGATTATATGGGAATTAAAAGTCAGAACCAGCAAATTCGACAAGCATCTATATGACACTGTATAGACTCAGGTGGAAGCGATTCTGAAATTTCGTCACTAGAGAGATGCTGCAACAGAAATGTATGGATTTATGGTATTGCAAGGAGCCAGGGGAAGAGAAGTGGAAATCAAGGGCGTGTGTTGATCAAGGATGAGCTTGGAAAATGTTGAGGATGAGGAATATCCAACCAGAATGGATTGCCAGGAATTCTAAAACTACACAGACTCAGTGCAAAGAAGTAAAGGTTGGAGACATTAGAAGAATCATTTATCAGGTATGTCCGGACAAAATGTAAGAAGAAGTGTGTTGTGTAAGGACTAAGGTTCCAAGTCAAGAGTGGTATGACACAAGCATAACAAATAGTTTCACTTTCTTGGATGGAGCAACATTCAGACGGATTTGCAAGGTTTACCCAAAAGGGGAATGTAAGAAACATTCTTCCCTCTTGTTGGAAGAAGTTATGAGGAACTTGTTATCACGGTGATTGGAAGGAATTCAGGGGCGGATTCTATTTAGGGGGGGGGGGGGGGGAGGATGTAACATCTCTATTTCTAGAAGCATGAGAACAAAACTATGAGACCTGACATTGGGAGTTGTTAAGAGGAATGAATAGAATAATTGAATTAATAAAGAGTAGTTGGAATCATGAGAAATTGGTTAGAAAACAACTAAGTGGCACATGGGTAATTTTGGTATGGTTAGAGGGCATATAAGTCCTTGTACCAATTAAATGAGAAGTTTTAAGACTTGTTAGGGTACACATTTCAGTCTTTCATTCCAACAATTCAGGATTTGAGAGTGAAGGGCTTAGAAGCAAAAAGAAAGAAAGAAGAACTCATGGCCATGCTCCATTTTTGTACTCTTTGAGTAGCTTCCACTAAACAGGTAATATATTTTTACTCGTAACTCTGATTGAAGTGAATCTATACTTTTTAGGAAGATTACGAAATTATCAATGTTTTACATATAAACTTTTCACTCTAGATTTTTGTGATCATGAAGAAAAATGCGTTTGAAGTTGGGAGATTCTTGTTGAAAATGGGTAAGGAAGAGCTACAGATTTGATGGTGTTGGAGATGTAAATTTGATCAATAGTGAACTAAATGGCAATTTTATGATCATCCAAACCTCTATTAATGCATGGTGAGTCTCATAGATAGAAAACACGGGGATTTTGGGAAATTGCATGTTTTGGGAATAAGGGTTTAGAGGGATCAAACCTTGATGCATGTTAGTTCCAAGTGACGAATAAAATGTGTATGAACTAATTTTCATGCTTGCATGTGATGAGTTTGGTTTGGAACATGGAAATGGGGTTTTGAGAACCCAAGATAGAGCTGTTACAACTCTGATTTTTCTACACTTTGCAGACCACGCTTAGCGCGCGAGGAAGCGCTTAGTGTGCCCACATAGAACTTGAAATTCTTTATTTCACTGATCGCGCTTAGCGCGAGAGGTTCTATTCAATGTGAACTCCTTGACATAATTACATTAATTAAATCCCTTGAGTGTAGTCCCGTACCATAGTTAGTAACAAACACCATATTGATCTTGGTGATCATTTGGAAACATACTATGGAATACGTAGAAACCTTGTGTGATCATTTAATTGCTTATGACATTCATATGCATGATTACGTTGGAAACACATTATATGATAAATGTTATGATAATTATGATGTGACCACTTGTATGTTAATTAAGAATATGAATGATTAGCGAATACATTATGTTGAAATGCTATGTTGTGATCTCCTGTATGATTCATGTTCATTTCGGTTGAACATTTAGATGTGTTGCCTGTGTGGCTTGATGTGATTGCTTGATATATGCTTGAATCTATGTAGACCTAAGATATTAGGTGATGTAATACGATGGGAGAACTGACTTGGGTGTTTTGCATTTTATTGCAATTGTTGCAGATAGCAAGAGTCGCCACCGACTTTTCTTTTATCTAATAAAGGAAAGGGTGAAAAGAATAGGAAAGACCTCTTGAGAATTTTCTTGAGTTCGGGGGTAGATTATGAAAAGGGAAGGTGTCAGCACCCTTTTCATTTGTAATTATCTACGGGCTCTTAGTTGCTAGCTCACTTTGAAATGCTTTATTTTAAATGTATTTGTGTTTGTTTGAAAGTATTTTTGAAAAGTGCCTTTGTTTAGGCGAACTTTGTAATAATTCCCGTCTCTATAAGAATGTATACAAAGTGTTGACTTTTGAAAATATTTCATGAAAGTGTCGGTGTGTTTGAAAGATGTTTTATTTTGAAATTTTTGTGAGCAAGCAACTACGAGCGTTCTACCTACTCAAAAGAAAGTATTTGTTGTTTTCCTCCTCCTTTAGATAGTGCTATCTTACCATTAGTTAGTATGAAACTATATCATTGGATGTGAGAGACAGACGTAGGTCATCATACAGTCATAGAAGGCAACTTGTAAAATGTTTTAGCAATTTTTTGTAAGGCATTAAGACCATTTACCGAAGGCAACATTGAAGGGTCATTGAGGGACTATGATCTTTTAATCGAGGGTCTTTTGCTAAAACATCTCATGTTCGAGGGACATGACTATTTTTTATCCGAGGCAACAAGTGTGGGTTAACCCTAGAGGTACAAGTGTGAAAGGTGTGTTGATTTCATGCATTTTTGTCTTAAATTAGGGTTATCTATTTGTTGATTTTATGTCTTGCCATACAAACCCTAATTACTAGCAATAATATGGAAAGCGATAAATTGAAGAAATTTAAAGTCCTAAGTTATTACATCATTTTAGGGGATGGGGATACAATTTACAAATGGGGGATGAAATCAATTAAAACCTAATTTAATATTACAACCATATTGAATATTGAAATATAAAATGTACAAGAATATGAAGATAATATGCAAGAAAAGAAAAATGTTTTTTTTTGTGAGTTTTTGTATGGAAAGGTTTTAAACTAATTAGCTAAATTAATAGAAAGAAATGAAATAATTAGTCTAAGTAAATTTAATAAAACTAAACCTAAATTAATTTAAGAAAAGGAATTAAATTAATTAAGAAAACAATTTTTAGGGTTTTTTATGAAAAGGTTTTAAAGTTAATTTAATAAAACTAAACCTAAATTAATTTAAGAAAAGGAATTAAATTAATTAAGAAAACAATTTTTAGGGTTTTTTATGAAAAGGTTTTAAACTTAATAAAAAGAGATTAATTAAAATTCCTAAATTCTAAGTTAATTAAATTAGAAAATAATATTAAAATAAAGCTAAGCCTAGATTAAATTAATTAAGAAAATAAATTCTTTAAGAAAGTGTGTTTGGTCTTTTACTTACAAGAAAAATAAAGTAAAAATAACAATTTTTAGTTTAAATAAAATATTTTTGGTATTTTGATTAAAAATAGTAATAATAAAATAAAATAAGAAGATAAAATAAAATAAATAAAATTTAGAACTCAGGGGTTTGAAAATGAGAAGAAAGGTTAGAAAGTAAATTTTTTTGAGAAATTAGGCCCAAGGCCCCTTTTTTATGTAATCAGAATAAATAAATAAAAAAAAATTATGTGGGTTGCGTGATATGAGCAAACGGGGGGTGAGGATTAGTAAAAAAAAGGTTAGGCCCAGCATGGGGAGGCCCATCGCGCTACAAACAAGAAAACAGAAACAAGAAAAATTAGAAAAAAGCAAAAGGTCTCGCTGGGGTTCGAACCCAGGACCTCCTATAACAATTTCTTATGCGTGCACTCTCTACCACTGGAATGGCTTTACATATATTTACTTATACCAAACCAAAACATTATATTACAAAACAAGTTCTAGTGACAACTTCATCTTCTTCCTCGCACCATAACCAGAGCTCTGTAACTTTCTCATCTCTCAACCATTTCAGAAATTATGAACATCAAACTTGTTAGAAATTTCACCACGATTTCAAATATGTAAATAACTTAAGCAATGGATCAAAGATGAGCACGAATTTTAAATAGTACCAAATTCTGACCTAATTTTTCAGGAAGTTCAAGTTCAAAATTCTCACTACTCAGGAAACATAAATGAATTCTAAGGACATGGTTAGTTTCAGAAAACTCACCTTGAAAATGGAATTCGTGTTTTAAATTTGACCTTGCTTCAAGATGCTGCAATGATCTGGTTAGGTTCCTTGGACCTCTAGGAAGCTAATGCAATGCTTAGCTTGAGTTGAGAGTGGTTGGAATGTTCTAGAGAAGTCAACCTGCAAGCAACTATTTTTGAAAATGGAAGATGAGGAAAATGGTGTTACAATTATGTAGCAAGGATAGGGATGAGTTGTATTTGATATGAGGAAGCTTTGAAAATGATTTTAAGGGAAAACGCACGATGGAAATGGAAGATACAAGTTCAAGGTCAGAACTGTTGTAAAAATGGAGTTTTTGTGCAATTTCTAGATGGAGGAAGTTAAAGGGAGTTTCAAGGCTTCTAATTTGTGTGTATTAGGCTTGTGAATGGAGGTTCAATTTATAGGAATGAGTTTGGAAGCTTGGAGAGATCAGAAGTACAAAATCACATGTTATGGATCTTTGGCTTATTTTTGAAGTAACCTAGACAAACATGGTTTCAATGTAAGGTAGGTTGGCTAGCAACTTTAAACATGTTTGCTCTGAGTTTGTAGAGGATGTTTGTACAGAAAGAATAAATGCAAAGTTCAAGGAGAGTGGACTTTGTCATAAACGTCACTTTTCCAAAATGGAAGTGTGAACTTTGTTCCATTAATGGCAAGATGGCTTAGACAATAGCTCAATCACTTGGATAATGGCTCAAAAAATTGTGTAAACATTAAATTAAGGAGTGAAACACAAGTTATAAGCTTGCAAAGTTGGATTATGAAAAATAGGTTTGAGATTTGGTTGAATGTTCATCAAGAAAATGACCTATAATTCAAGTTTATGAGGCCATCTTCATCTCTTTGAAATTTCTAGCTCAAGCATGATCTCTTCAAGTTCTTGGACATTTTGGAAAGCTTGAAACATCCTCTACAACATTCATATTGACCATTTTGACAAAATCATCTTGGATCTTGGTGAAAATTGGCCAAGAAGTTAGGTCAAAAATCTACCTAAATTAGGTCAAATTTTCCCTGTGTTTTAGAAAAAGTGCATGACTTTATGAATTTATAACTCAAAATCAAAGAACTTGTAGAACTTTATCATTAAAGAAAAGTTGTAGATCTCATTAAGATATACAACTTTCATGTTGAATGTTTTCTTTGATTCATCTCGCATCTTGGTGAAAAAATGTCATGAAGTTATGGATTTATCAAGGTTTAGAACACTTAGAAAAATTCTAAGTATTGAAAATTTTGAATTTTCAAATTGACTTTTGACTTTTTTGATTTCTTGGTGATCAAGTTTGATATTTTTGAATATCTTGATGAATTTTGATCTTTGAAATTGAATTTTGACAAAAAAGTCAAAGTTTAACTTTTGTGCATTAGTTGACTTTTCATTAGTTGATCAAATTTCAACTATCAATCCGTTGATCTTGAGGAATTTTTTGAACTATGAAATTAGGTCAACATGTTGCATTTAAATCCTTGAGATTATTCTTCAAGCCCTTAGATCATGTATTAGGTCAAAAGTCACTGATCAGTCAATTACAATCAAAACCCTAATTTTGACCATTTGCCCTTTGATAAATTGAGTGATTTTCTTGAGGGGTTGTGATCAATACTTGATCAAATGATGAATAGGACTTTAAAATGTTGATATTAGCCATAAATCATGAAGTTTGACTTTAGGTTTACTATAGTTGACCTTTTACCCAATACAGTTGATTTTCAGTCATCTGGTCAATTGACTGAGCAAATTTATGATTCAAGACTTGAAAGTTAACATGGGTATTCTTGGAGGTCTATAATCATCCATGAAGGTCATTTGAGGCATTAGAATTCCAATTATCCTTATGAAAATCAAAACCCTAATTTGAGGCATCAGTGTTTAGGAGATGGTTTTACCTAGTCAACACTTGTGCAAACTTGAGCTTTTGGAGATCTTGTGAGGAATGTCTTGAGAAAGTAGAGGGGAAATTTTGGGGTATGTGATACGATGGGAGAACTGACTTGGGATGTTTTGCGTTTTATCACAAATGATACGGTTTAGCAAGAGTCGCCACCGACTTTTCTTTTATCCAAAAGGAAAGGCTGAAAAGAACAGAAAAGACCTTTGAGATTATTTCTTAAGTTCGGGGGATAGATTATGAAAAGGGAAGGTGTTATCACCATTTTCATCCATAGTTATCTATGGGCTCTTAGTTTCTTGCTAGATCAGTTGCTTTTGTTTGAAAATGTGCTTTGTTTGGAAAATGTGCATTGTGGTGATTTTGAAAGTATTTTGAAAAGGCGCCTTCGTTTAGGCAAACTTTGTAATAGTTCTCGTTTGTAAGAACTTATACAAAGTGTTGGACTTTTGAAAATGTTTCATGTTTTGAAAGTGTTTTGAAAGTGTTGGTGTTTGTTTTGAAAATAAGAAAGGATGTTTGATTTGAAAATAAGCAAGCAACTAGGAACAATCTACCTACTCAAAAGTCTTTGTTCATTTCTTCATTCCCTTTGATATTGCTATCTTACCATTGATTGGTAAGAAGCCTTATCTTTGGATGTAAAGGGACGAGTGTGGGTCATCGTATAGTCATGATAGCAATGTTGTGAGATATCTTAGCACTTATTTTTAGGTACTAAGATCATTTTAAAGGCAACATTTATAGCATCATCAAGCGACTATGATCTTGTATTTTTGATTTTTTTTTGCTAAGATACCCCACATGCATAACATGACCATTTTTGAAAAGGCAACAAGTGGAATAACCCTAAGGGTTAAAGTGTGCAAGTGTGTTTGATTTACATGCTTGATTATCTTGAATTAGGTTTTACTAATTGTTGATTTTAATCTTGTCATTCAAACCCTAATTACTAACATTTATATGAAAGTGATAAATTGCGGAAAGTAAAATTACTATGCTATTACATCATTAGGAGAGGGGGTATACAAATTTACAAATGGGGATTACAAAAAAATTAAACCTAATTATCTATTACAACCATATTGAATAATATACAAGAATTAAAAATATAATGTACAAGAAAATAAATGGAAATGAAATGATTTTTTGTTTGGTTTTTCTGAAAGGGTTTAGTTTTGACCTAATTAAGAAAATGATTAATTAAAATTAAACCTAAACTAAAAGAAAAGAAAAAATTAAGTTTGAAGCATTTTTAGGGTTTTTTATGAAAAGGTTTTAAGCTTAATGAAAATAATATGAAAATTAATTAATTAAAAGAAACTTAAGTTCTAAATTAATTTTAGATAAAAAAGAAAAAAGTAATAATTAAACCTAAATCAAAATATTAATTTACTAAGAAAAATAAATAAATTTATTAAGAAAATGTATTTTTTTTGTCTTTTTATCTTTATAAAGAAAATAAAATAAATAAGTGTGAAAATAATAAATAAAAATATTTTTTGGATTTTTAATAATAAAAATAATAATAATAATAATAATAATAAAAAATAATAAAGAAAATGAAATAAAATAAGATAAGAAAAAGAAAATAAATAAAAATGAAATAATAAAAAAAGTTGGGTCAGGTGTGTGAAAGTGAGCAGGGGGTTAGAAGTCACCAAAAATGACAAAGCCCAAAGATGGAGGCCCAGGTGCTGGTTGTGAGAAAAAAGAAGGAAAATGCTGAAAAATTGAACAAAAGGTAGCGCTGGGTCTTTAACCCATGACCTCTAACATACACGCGCTACCTTTGCCACTGGGGTGGTTGTACATCCGGTAACATAAACAAAACAAATAATACATAACACAAGTCAAGTCCTGAAAATGACTTCATCTTCAACCTCCAGCCATGGATCCTGTAACTTTCTAATTTCTCATCCATTTGCAAAAATGTAAACATCAAACTTGTTCCAAATTTCACAACGATTCCAGAAATGTAAATTACTAAAACTATAAATTAAAGATGAGCATGAGTTTTGAACGGTAGCAAATTCTGACCTAATTTTTTTAGAAAGTTCAAACTTAAAATTCTCACTACTCAAGCAATATAAATGAAATCTATGGGTATGTACAGTTTCAGGGTAATGATGTCTATATTTTATCTTCACAAATGCAAGCCTAACAATGCCTAAATAAAAAGATAGAAGTTCAGAAATAATACCTCAAAACTGGAAATTGTGAAATGCAAATGAGCTTGATTCAAGGTGCTGCAATGATCAGGTTAGCTTCCTCAATTTCCCAGGAAGCTAATGCAATGGTTAGCTTGAGAAATGGATGGTTGGAATGGTCTGGAGAAGTCAACTTGCAGTGCTCTGTTTTTGGTTATGGAGGATGATGGGAATGGAGTTACAGAAGTGAAACAGGGACAGGGATGGACTATAATTGATGTATAAGAGCTTTTTGATTGATTAGGAAGGAAAATGCACGAGGGAATTGTGAGTTTCAAGTTCAAAGTCAGAATCTGTGCATCAATGGAGTTTTTAGATAAATTCTGATTTAAGGGAGTTTAGGAGAGTTTCAGGGTGCTTAAGCTCGTGTGTTAGCTTGCAAATAAGGCCTCTATTTATAAGAAACAATTTTGGATGCTTGTATTTGATCAGAATTCAAAGTCACTTGTTTAAGCTCAACATGTGATTTTCTTGAGAAATCAAGTTTCAATGCCTTTTGTACTTGTTAATATAGAGTGGTTATGCTTTAAACAAACTTGCTTCTGACTTTGTAGATGAAGTGTCAATAGAGGGAACAAGTGAAAGGCTCAAGAATTGACTTTGTGCATAAAGCTTGCTTTTCAAGAATGGCATTGCTAACTTTCTTCCCAAAATGGCAATTTAAATTGGACAATGCTTAAACCACTTGGATTATAGCTCAAAAGTTTGTGTAATCCATTAATGATGGATAGATACACAAGTTAGAAGGCCTGCAAAGCAAGATTATGCAGACTAACACTGAGATTGGATTATGTGTTCATCAAGAAATGGCTTGTAATTCAAGTTTGAAACCCTAACTTCTTGCCTTCGATTCTCTTAGATAAAGTATGATCTCAATGAGTTCTTGAACATTTTGGAAAGATTGTAACATCCTCTACAACCTCTATGTTGGACATTTTTGAATATTTCGCTTGGAACTATGTGAAAAATTTCCATGAAGTTAGGTCAAAATCCTGCCTAAACTAGGGCAAAATTTCACTAAGTTTTTTCAAGTTTCATGAACACGTCTTCACAAAATCATAACTTGAAATCCAAGAATTTCTAGATAAAGTTATGCTCTACAATGTTTTAGATCTCATTGATATCTACAACTTTCATGTTGGAAGTTTCTCTTGAATCAACTTGCATCATGGTGAAAATTTGGCTCAAAGTTGTGAAAAAAATGTGAATTTCCAACACTTAGAAAAAATTCTAAGTTTAAAAATTTTGACTTTTCAAAGTGAAATCTTGACTTTTTGATTTCTTGATGAACAAGTTTCATATTATGACATGTCTTGATGAATTGTAATCTTTGAAACTTGATTTTGATCAAAAAGTCAAAGTTTGACTTTTTAGTTGTACAATTGACTTTTCATCAGTTGACTGAAATTCATCTGTCAATTAATTGATCTTGAGGAATGTTTTGAGCCATGCCATTAAGTAGAAATTATGCATTTGAATCCTTGAGACATGACTTAAACCAAAAAGTCATTTGCTAGGTTAAAAGTAAAAAATTGCACCTTCCAAGTCAAAACCCTAATTTTGACCATTTTGCCCTTTTGATGATCTGATCAAATTTCTTGGGAAATTGTGATCCAAACTTGATCAAATGACATATATGAGTTCATGATGTTGATATGGATAAAAAATTATGAAGTTTGACTGCAAATTGACCATCGTTGACTTTTTCCCTAATATAGATGATTTTATGTCAACTGACAATTGACTGAGCAAAAATGTGATCCAAGACTTGAAACTTGACATGAGAAATATTGAGGGTCCAAAATGATCCATGAAAGTCATACGGGGCATTAAAAGTCCATTTTTCCTTGTGCAAACGCAAACCCTAATTTGAGTCATCAATACTTGAGGAGGTGTCTTGAGCTGATCAAACCTTGTGCAGTCTTGAATCTAAGGAGATCTTGTGAGAGATTACTTGAGATTTGAGAGGGAAAATTTTGGGGTACAACAGCTACCCCTGTTCAATCTTCTTAAACCTGCAGGGTTAGATTGGCGGATCCGCCATTAGTGACTTAAAGGTGGAAGATGATTGAACACTAGAGTGCCCAAAAATTTGCACTCACGCGAAATAATGTTGTTGTTTCATTGTGTCAGGGATGGGCTTAAAGATGATATTTGGAGAGTGATGGAATTTTGTCGGAGATGGGCTTATAGATGCCATCCAAAGTGACTGCTGGTAAGGATTGGAATAAGTATCAGAATAAAGCATTGGTCGATTTATACTGAAACAAAGAAAGTGTCTATCGGAACGGAATCAGGATAAATCATTGATTGATTTAAACTGAACCAACAGAGGTCTTGAATAATCTTTAACTAGATTACAGATTGGTGTAAATCTTCAGAGTGATTTAACTGAACTAGAGAAAGTGTCTACCAGAATAGAATCAGGATAAATCATTGGTCGATTTAAACTGAACCAACAGAGGCTTTGAATAATCTTTAAGTGGATAAAGAATCAGTATAAATATTCGGAGAAATTTAACTGAACCAGAGAAAGTGTCTACCGGAACGGAATCAAGATAAATCATTATTTGATTTAAACTGAACCAACAGAGGTCTTGAATAATCTTTAATTGGATAATGAATCAGTATAAATCTTTAGAGCGATTTAAATGAACTAGAGAAAGTGTCTACGAGAATGAAATCAAGATAAATCATTGGTCAATTTGAATTGAACCAACAGATAGAATGTTTGTTGCTGACAGTATTCATTTGGTGACTGTTCTTTCTTGAAAAGGTAAATAATTAGTTGTAATGAAATGTCATGATACATGCATTATGTAATGATGTTCTAAAAATAAATGAGATTGTGCTATATGCATTTTTTATGCATATGTCATGATGTATGAATGTGAAATGTTATTTGAAGTGTATCTTTGTCTGGAAAATAAATCCTTGACAACTTCTGGGGAGTTTTTGGGAAACTAAATCCCGGACTACTGCTGGAGATGAAGAGTATGTATCTCTTCAACCTTGTTTAGAATGTTTTTGCTGGGAATTTCTGTTTGTTGTTTGAGGAAACTCTGTAGGGGACAATGGGTGTTGTCTCTTGAGAAGTAAACTCAAGTTGGGGAGATCATAATCTATTGGGGAAATAAACCCTGTCGAGGAAGGTATTTTGAAGACCTTACTGGGGAAATGTATTCATCTGAGGAAGAATTTTTGCAGGGTTTCTTTCTCAGTTGTGGAAAATCAAACTCGGATGAGAATTTGTAGGAGATATATTGATTGACACTCTGGATGGAGAATGTATGAATTCACTCTATGGGGATAATTTTATTGAAGTAACTCTGTGGGGATATGCTAAATCCTTGAGTAAATGCTTATTATTGTTCTTATGCATACATTTGTTAACAGTTAATCATGTTCATATGCATATGTTCATTCAATTTTAGTCATTGGACGTTTTTACACTAAAAACAGAAAAAACAAAAACTTTGCACATTAAAGTGTATTTGTATTGATAATTTTCCTAAAAACATGCGTTTTTGTACAGGGAGACAGAAACCCTAGTAAGAGGAAGTCGTCGAAAAATGAAAAGAATACAAAGTGAAAACAAAAATTGTATAGCCATGTGGAAGTGATCTCATTGAGTTCCAACTCTGCTATTGCCTCTATGTCTTCGAACATCATCCCTCGCTATTGAAAGAGGTTGATTGAATTGATCTCGTGGCATTTGAACTTTTTACCTTGGCAATAAAGCTGACTGTTAGTGATCCGACGAGACATAGTTGTACGCTTTAATCCTTAACTTTTTCCTTGACCGCCCTTTCAGGTTTTCAGTCCATCAAGATACCCTTTTTTGCCCAAGCCGCCCTTTCAGGTTTTCGACTTATCGGGTGTACAATATTTTGTATATATCCCTATTTTTTGCTTGAACCCTTTTGGTTCACCGGGAGGCCCTTATTTTTTCCTAGGTATGTCAACCTAACGGGTCATTCTTTATGCGTAGTGTTTTTTGACTATGTCCGCGTTCACAGGATGCGGGAAATATTCACCGCCCATAGTGGTTAGCATCATAGCACTGCTGGAGAATACTTTCTTGACAACAAATGTCCCTTCATAAGTGGGAGTCCATTTTCCCTTGGGATTGCCTTGTCGTAAAATGATGCGCTTTATTACCAAGTCGCTAGCCTGGTTTACTCAAGGTTTGATTTTTTGTTGAATGTCTTGAGCATATGCTTTTGATACATTTGACCATGACAGATAGCATCCAGCCTCTTCTCATCAATAAAGTTCAACTGATCCAACCTAGTCTGAATCCATTTGTCTTCGCCTAAGTCTTCTTCTTTCATAATCCTTAAAGAAGGAATTTGAACTTCGATAGACAGGATGACTTCCATGCCATAGACTAAGGAGAATGGGGTTACCCCAGTTAATGTACGTGTCGAGGTATGGTAGCCATGAAGAGAAAATGGAAGCATCTGATGCCAATCTTTGTAGGTCACCACCATCTTTTGTACAATCCTCTTTATGTTTTTATAGGCAGCTTCCACTACACCATTCATCTTAGGTCTGTAAGGAGAAGAGTTGTGGTGCTTGATTTTGAACTGCGTACAGAGTTCAGTAATCATGGCATTGTTGAGGTTGGTTCCATTGTCGGTGATGATCCTTTCAGGAATGTCGTAATGGCAAATGAGGTTATACTTGATAAATCGGGCTACAACATTCTTAGTCACTAAGGAAAATGAAGCAGCTTCGACCCATTTGGTGAAATAATCAATGGCGAAAAGGATGAAGCGATGCCTATTAGAGGCAGTGGGATTAATCTCTCCAATCATGTCAATGCCCCACATTGCAAATGGCCATGGAGCAGTGATGACGTTCAAGGGTATTGGAGGCATATGAACCTTGTCGGCATAGATCTGACACTTATGGCAAGTCCTCGAATGGTGGTGACAATCAGTTTCCATAATTGACCAATAATAACCAGCCCTCAGAATTTTATTGGCCATAGTGTGTCAACTAGAGTGAGTTCCAAAGATACCGTCGTGCATGTCCTCCATGATCTTCTCTTCCTCCTTCTTGTCCATATAACAGAGCAGGGTAAAATCATGGTTGTGCTTGTACAGAATCTCATTGCTTAGGAAGGATTTGGATGAGAACCTTCACAGGAATTTATTTTCGTTGATGGAGGCTCCCTCAGGATACCCTTGTGCTTCAAGGTACCTTCTCACTTCATGATACCATGGCTTCTCTTCATCAGTGTCGATCTCATAGAAGTGCGCAGGTTCGTCAAATCTTTCGATAGTAATTCTGGGAGCTTCATTGTCCCAATTGACCCTTAACATGGACGACATAGTTGCTAAGGCATCTGCCAACTGGTTTTCTTCCCTCAGAAAGTATTCAAAGGTGACCTCTTTGAAGTAAGGGATCAAGGTTAGCACATGCTCTTTGTATGGGATCAGTTTTGGATGTTTGGTATCCTACTCTCCTTTAACTTGACTGGTTACTAAGGCTGAATCTCCATATACGCTTAAGAATTTGATTCTTAGGACAATGGAAACCTTTAGACCCAAGATGTACGCTTCATAATCAACCATGTTATTTGTACAGTCGAAGCAAAGTCTGGCAGTGAAAGGTGTATGGCAACCTTCGAGAGAAATGATCACGACACCAATTCCATTACCTAATGCATTGGAAGCTCCATCAAAAACCATAGTCCATCGGGATTGTGATATGGTGGCAGAACCGACTGTTTGACGCTGGTTTTCATTTTGCGTTTTTTTGTTTGCAAAATGTCGCGGTAAGCAAGAGTTGCCACCGACTTTTATTTCATCTAATCGGAAAGGAAAAAAGTACAAAAAAATCCTTTTTCGAGATATTCTGAGTACGGGGGGTAGATTATAGAAAGGGAAGGTGTTAACACCCTTTTTATCCATGGTTTTCCATGGGCTCTTAGGTACTTGCTCATCTTTTGAAAATTGCTTGTGTGTGTGCCTTGTTTTTGAAAAGTTTGACTTCGTGATAACCCTTGTATCAGTCCTATAAGGTGTGACGAAGTTGTTTTGAAAATTTGTTTGAAAGGTGTAAGTGTGAAAAGTTTGACTTGAGCAAGTACCTACTAGCATCTACTTACTCGAAAAAAGATCGTTTATGTTCTTGTTTCCTTTAGACAACACTATCCTACTATTGAGAAATAGGTAGCATCGTCGTTGGAATTGTAAGGGTCAATTCGAAAGGGATGTACGATCACTAAAGCAATATTAGGACACCTTAGTAATAACCCTAGAGTCTTAAGATCATATTCGAGGAAACATTTCCGAGGCAACATTCAAATGGGAAGTTTGATCTTTTTTAGACAGGAGGGCATCCACTAAGACACCCTATGCTTAATGATCGTTTACCAAAGGCAACCGAAGTGAGAGTATAGCCTAAGAGTGATATGTACGAGTGATTTGTTTTCAGTTATTTATCTTTGCACATTAGGGTTTTCTAACTGTGTTAAGTTTGTCATGCATTCTTTCCATACAATCCTATTAGCATACATCTAGACAGTTAAATATTTATGGGAATTAAAAATGCGAGAAACTAAATCTACGCTATTACAAGGCTTCAGGTTGGGGATTAATTACATAGCCAAAAACCCGGGGAAAAGCGATAAGTAAAACCCTAAATTAAACTATTACAAACCATGAACAGATACAAAAATATTGTCAAAATAAATAATAAGCGCGCGATGAATCAAATATGAAACGACTAGGGTTTTGACCCTTGACTAAACCTTATTGCGATTGATTAAAAAAATGTTTTTTTGTCATGTTTTGCTATTTAAGAAAATAAAGAAATCATTAAAAAGAAAATCCTAATTCTAATTGATTTTAAATTAAGAAAAATAAATTAATTTATTCTAAAACCTATTTTTTGTATTTTTATTTATTTGAGAAAAAGAGAAAATAAAATTAACTCAAGAGATAACCTAATTTTATATTTGATTTTATTTATGAAAACAAATTACAATTTCCTAAGTTAAACTAAATTAAATTGATTTTGATAATAAAAAAAAAACTAATCCTAATTTTTGTGAATTATTGATTTTTATGACTTTATAAAAAAGATTAATTTATGAATTAAAAAAAATAAATATTGAAAGATTTAAATAAACTAAAAGAAAAAGAAAGGAATAATGGGCCTGTGCTTTAGTAATTAGGGGGGTGCCAACTGAATTTCTGGGCCCAAGGTTGATGGCCTGTTTTAACTTTGCTGGATTCAGTGCATGCGTTGACCTGGGGCGTATGGTGGGCCTTTAGTGGAATGGCATTGGATCTAGCTGGAGAGGCGTTTGATGGCCAGATCTTGATGGCACACGGTGAACCTCCTGATGTGTAGCGTGCTGGATTACCTATTGAACAAAAATATGAACAAAGGTTGGGACCTGGGGATCGAACCCAGGTCCTTATGCATACTTCCAATCCCTGCTTGCCAACTGAGCTATTTTGCTTATTTGTACATATAATGAAAACAAAATATAATATATGAAAAATAATGGCTAATGGAAAAATGTGCTAAATTCAAATCACCCAACCAGGGAGTGCCACGCATCGTCTTCTTCATCAAATCGGTGTTTTAGGTAAACAAACTTTTACCTACGGATGTTTCGTTGTAGGTATAGACATGTATATCTCAAAAATTGTCCACATGCAAGATAAATGACCATGGCTGGTACCAATCAACTCGTCTCATCCTCACGAGTATCATGGTACCAAAATCAACATCCAATTTAACCTGTATTGTAAAGTCCTAAAACTAAACAAGAAACCCAGTAATGGCAGTTTCACATACAGTCATCAAAAACGCAATTGAATAGAATGATTAGCTTGCAAACTCAATAAGGAACAAGAATATGTAATCAAAACTTGCAAATGATGTATAAATCAATGAAAACGAAAACGAGTTTTTAAGTTAACCGTGTGACTGCTACAACATGTTTCAGGTTGTAGGGAGGCTTGCTAGTGATTGGGACACCTTCCTGAGACGTCCAACAATCGATTGGTAATGTCAGGATGGCTTGAGATATCCTATAACTTAGAATTTTATCAGCACTTTTTCGTGAAATTTTTTAGTTTTGTTCTTGCTCTGCACAACTGTTCAACCCCTTTTCTTGCCTTGGACTCCTTCTGTATATGTACTGCAACATATTAGGTCAACAAAAACGACTTGAATCTTGCCCATTATGAAGATTTGATTTGGTCTTTCATGACATATGATATCTTTCCAATTTTTCTTCAATCCAATCTTTTTCAACCCAAATCAGTCTTGCACGAATTGGTTGTCATTTGTCAGCACATAAGATCTTCCTTCAATGCAAAAATCATCCCTAAAATACATTATATGATTTATTTGGATTTATTTGATTTTATTTGAATTTTAAATGAATAAAAATAAAAATAAATTAAATAAATAAATAAATCATGGAGGGTCCAATAGGTCGTGGACTATGCTAGGAATGAGATGCAATCTTGAAAAGATGGGCTAATGTGAAAAAAATGCAATTTTGAGCACATTTGACTTTTGGCAATTTTGCAAAAAGGGACAACTTAGCCAATGCATAACTCTCTTAATTTTAACCCTAGAGAGGTTTTCTTGGACTTTTTAGAAAGCTTAATATGTCCTATAAACAACCCTTTTGGTCTCATCTCAATTAAGTCTTCCATGTTCATGTATGAAGCTTTGACCCAAAAGGTGTTTTTGTTGACTTTTCAAAATGAACTATAATGTCAAAATTCATATCTTCTTGTGAGTGTATATTTTTAACTTGGGAGCTGAATATGAATTGTAGGGAATTGCATCCTCTTTAAAATGAGCTTTGAATGGATCATTTCTAATAAAGTATGAGAAAGTTATCATTGGTCAAAGTTGGGTTGACTTTTCCTGCAAAACCCTAATTTAGCAACTTTTGGGTTTTGATGAATTGTGAGAAATCCTTGATGAATCATGATCAAACCTTGATAAAATTATGAATGTTACTTCAAAATGAGGATGTTGACCAAAAATATTGAAGTTTGACTGTATGTGGGCCACAATTGACTTTTGACCTAGCACAATCGATTTTCAGGCCTTTGAGCAATTGACTGAGCAAAATTCTTCTGCAAGGCTTGAAACTTGACATGGATGATCTTGAGAATACATTAGGACAATGGTGAGAATTTGGGATACTTTGGACTCAAGCATCTTGATGAAAAATGAAAACCCTAATTTGAGGTAGACTGCCTTAGGAGAGAGTTTGTCTGGTCAATTTTGGACTTCCTTGAGCAATTTGGGGACCTCACTTGCCATATGTTGAGAAATATGGGAGGGGACATTTTGGGGTATAACAGCTGCCCCTGTTCAATCTTCTTAAACCTGAGGATGTAGATTGGCTCGTCTGCCTTTCGTGATCTGAAGGTGGAAGGTGATTGAACACTAGAGTGCCCAGAAATTTGCACTCGTATGAAGTGGTACTTGATTTATGATATAAAGAATGGGCTTATAGATGCCATTTGGAAGTTTCTAGAGAATTGTCGGAGATGGGCTTAAATATGCCATCTGAGGAAGCGTCGATCACATAAGAGATTCTTTTACGAGAACCCGTATACCTGTTGTTTGAAGAGGACTCCGCTGGGGAATGCTGGTCTCTGTCTTGAGAGAAATAGAATTTTAGGAGCTTCAGTTGTCCGTTACTCTACTGGGGAATGATTCCGATTTGGAAAGTGGAAGTGAACTGTGTTCTTGGTCGGGGCATATGCTGCACTGTGACTTTATGGGGAAATGTGAAATCAATTGTGTTTGATTGGGTCCATGTCTTACAGTGTTGTGGACTGATGTCTGAGGATACGAGAGGAAGAACCTGGATAGTAGGGTTGTGAGAAGGAACCTGAATAGTAGGGTTACTTCGATATGAAAGCCTGGATAGTAGGGCTGTGAGAAGGAACCTGGATAGTAGGGTTACTTTGATATGAAAGCCTGGATAGTAGGGTTATGAGAAGGAACCTGGGTAGTAGGATTACTTCGATATGAAAGCCTGGATGGTAGGGCTTGAGAAGGAACCTGGATAGTAGGGTTGCTTCGATATGAAAAGCCTGGGTAGTAGGGCTGTGAGAAGGAACCTGGATAGTAGGCTTACTTCGATATGAAATCCTGGATAATAGGGCTGTGAGAAGGAACCTGGATAGTAGGGTTACTTCGAGATGAAAGCCTGGGTAGTAGGGCTTGAGAAGGAACCTAGATAGTAGGGTTACTTCGATATGAAAGCCTGGGTAGTAGGGCTTGAGAAGGAACTTGGATAGTAGGGTTACTTTGAAATGAAAGCCTGGATAGTAGGGCAGTGAGAAGGAACCGGGATAGTAGGGTTACTTCGAGATTATTAGCCGGGATAGTAGGGCTTGAGAAGGAACCTGGATAATAGGGTTGCTTTTGTCGCACTGATGATTACTCTGTTTAGCTTCGAGTGTTGATCATGGACCTGCTGGAAATTGTTGATAATAATTGTCTTTCCTGAAAGAAATACAGGGTTAGTTATGTGTGATGCATGAGATACATTGTGATAAGTTTCTTAAAATAAATGAGACTATTCTATATGTGATGTATGCACATGTCATGATGTATGAACATGAAATGCTGACATAATAATCTGAGTCCGGGAAAATAAATCCCTGATTGCTATAAAAACCATAGTTCCTCTACTTCTGTTGGGGATGGTGAACAAGGATGATTGGGCCGAGGATTTGCCCCTTGGCTGGTGAATATTCTGCCGGATAAGACCCTGTCTGAGGATAACTCTGTGGGGAATAACTCTGTTGGAGAGGAGATACTTTATTGATAGATCTGCTGTCTTGGAGAGATAACTCAACTGGGGATGAATTCCCGCTGCTGGTGATAATGAATTCGTTGGTGACTGAATTGCTACTTGTGAGAGAAATAAACTCTACTTGGGGAAAAATTTACCAACTCACTCGCGATTATAAACCTCAGCTGGAGAGAGTCATGTCCTGCTCGGGAAAGCTAACATCATTGTCTTTGGATACTTTTTACTTTGTGGGGAGCATATGTACCACCACTCATGTTCTCAAGCTGGCTCTATCCCCATACCTGATGGGCAGAGTAACTGTAAAGTTTGGGAATTTCTTGTTTTCCCTGTTTCTGGAATTACGAGTAATTGTCTTTGTTTCTCATGTAAATATTTATGAGCAACAATTATTTTCAAATGCGTATATAAAAAATGAATCATTGGATGTTCTTGCAAAACAAATCAGAAAAAGAAAAACAAATTGAAATTTCTTATGAAAATGAATTGTATTGACTTTGAAGTTGGCCTGTAATAGGCGTTTTGTACAAAGAGGCTGACGTCCTAGTAAGAGAATGTCTCCGAAAGACAGAAATTATACAATTTGTGTAAAAGAAAGAAAAACAGCTATGTGAAACAATCCCATTGGGTTCCAACTCTGTTATTTCCTTTATATCTTCAAGCGTCTCATCACTTTGCTACTTGGCTAAAGGTGGATCAGATTGATTGGCGTTGTCCGAGCTTGATAGTTGATACCGAAATCTGGTTGCAAGATGATCCAATGAGACATTTTGATACGCTTTGATCCCTAATTTTTTCCTGGACCGAACTTTCGGGTTTTCAGTCCACCGGGATACCCTTTTTTGCCAAAGTCGCCTTTTCAGGTTTTCGACTTGCCGGGTGTACAGTTTTTTTCATTTTCATCCCTTACTTTTTCCCAAACCCTTTTGGTTCGCCGGGAAGCCCTTATTTTTTCCTAGGCCAGTCAACCTAGTGGGTCTTTGATTATGCGTAGTATCTTTTCACTATGTCTGCATTGACGGGGTGAGGAAGGTCGTCACCATCCATGGTGATTAGAATCATAGCTCCTCCCGAGAAAATGTTCTTAACCACAAATGGCCCTTCGTATGTGGGGGCCCATTTGCCCCTGGGATCACCCTGCAGTAGTATGATGCGCTTGATCACTAGATCCCCGACTTGATACTCTTGATGTCTGACTTTCTTGTTAAAAGCCTTGATCATCCTCTTTTGATACGTCTGACCATGACAGATAGCTATAAGTCTCTTTTCATCGATTAGATTTACCTGATCAAGTCGGGTTTGGATCCAGTCGTCTTCGTTCAAACTCGCATCCTTCATAATCCTGAGAGAGGGTATTTGGACTTCGATGCGTAAGACTGCCTCCATGTCATATACCAGAGAGTAGGGTGTTTCCCCTGTCGACGTCCGTGCTGAGGTATGGTACCCATGAAGAGAGATGGTAACATTTCGTGCCAGTCTTTGTATGTCACTGTCATTTTCTGCACAATCTTCTTGATGTTCTTATTAGCTGCTTCAATAGCGCCATTCATCTTCAGCCGGTAGGGAGAAGAGTTATGATGCTGAATCTTGAACTGTTTGCAGAGCTCGGTGATCATCGTCTTATTGATATTTGTACCATTGTCAGTAATGATTCTCTCTAGGACACCATATCGACATATCAGATTGTGCCGAATGAACCGCGCCACGATGTTCTTGGTTACTGTAGCAAAGGAAGCTGCCTTAACCCACTTCGTAAAGTAATCAATCGCTACCATAATGAAGCGATGTTCGTTAGACACAGTAGGTCTGATCTCACCGATCATGTCGATGGCCCACATTGCAAAGGGCCAAGGAGCTGTCAAAACATTCAGGGGAACCGGAGGTACATGCACCCTATCAGCATAGACTTGGAACTTATGACAGGTTCAAGAGTGCTGATAACAATCGGCTTCCATAGTGGACCAGTAACATCCTTCCCGTAGGATTTTCTTTGTCATGGTATGTCCACTGGAATGAGTTTCGAAGGTACCTTCGTGTAAGTCTTCCATGATCCTTTCTGCCTCTCTCTTGTCCACGCATCGCAGTAAGGTCGAATCATGGTTACGCTTATAGAGGATTCCATTGCTGATGAAGAATTTTTCCGCGAACCTTCTCAGAAACTTCTTATCATTGACAAATTATCCCTCGGGGTATTATTGAGCCTCAAGATACCTCTTTATCTCGTGAAACCAGGGTTTATCCATTACCTCTTCAGTCTCAATTTCACAGCAATGTGCGGGTTCATCCAACCTCTCAATGGTAATCTGGGGAGCTTCATTGTCCCACCTGACTTGGAACATAGAGGACATGGTAGCTAGCGCCAATGCCATTACCCAATGCGTTCTAGGCTCCATCAAAATACATAGACCATCGGGATCCCTCCTCGGGTCCTTCATCTGGTCCAGGTTCTTCGCAGTCAGTCACCAACATGATGTTCTCATCCGGGAACTCGAAATTCATGGACCGGTAGTCATCCACGGCCTGATGCGCCAAATGATCCGCCAATACACTCCCCTTGATTGCTTTTTGGGTTGTGTATTGGATGTCGTACTCGGTTAAGATCATCTCCCATCTTGCTATTCTTCCGAAGAGAGCGGGCTTCTCAAAAATATACTTGATCAGATCCTTCTTTGATATCAACAAGGTGGTGTGAGTCAGCATATACTGTCTCAGCCAGCGAGCAGCCCATGCCAAAGCGCAGCAAGTTTTCTCGAGCAATGAGTATCGGGTCTCACAGTCGGTAAACTTTTTGCCAAGGTAGTAAATAGCGTGCTCTTTTCGGCCAGACTCGTCATGCTGCCCCAACACACACCCCATTGAATTGTCTAGCACTGTCAAGTATAAAATCAAAGGTCTTCCTTCAACTGGAGGCATCAAAATTGGTGGTTCTTGAAGGTATTCCTTGATTCTTTCAAAGACAGTATGGAATTCATCATTCCATTTTACCACTTGATCTTGCTTCAGTAGCTTGAAGATTGGCTCACAAGTAGCAGTCAGATGTGAAATGAACCTGGCAATGTAATTCAGACGTCCCAAGAAACCTCTATCTTCTTTTTCTGTACGGGGAGGCGACATCTCTTGTATGGCTTTTACCTTTGCAGGGTCTACCTGAATACCTTTGTCACTGACAACAAAACCCAGAAGCTTACCAGACCTTACCCCAAAGGTACACTTGTTCGGATTCAACCTCAGCTTGTACGTCTTCAACCTGTCAAACAATTTCTGGAGATGATCAAGGTGCTCTTCCTCAGTCCGGGACTTAGCTGTCATGTCATCAACATAAACCTCGATCTCATGGTGAATCATATCATGGAACAAAGCGACCATGGCGCGCTGATAGGTTGTCCCAGCATTCTTCAACCTGAAAGGAATTACCTTGTAACAGAAGGTTCCCCAATGTGTAACGAAGGTTGTCTTCTCCATGTCCTAAGATGCCTTGTCTAGGAAACCTTTGTAATAATTCTTGTTTGAATATATACAAAGGTGTGTGTCTTTTTGAAAAGATATTTCGATGTTTTGAAAGTCGTTTGGAAATTGTGTTGTGAGGTGTGTTTGAAAATGGCAAGTATGTTTTTCAAGCTTTTGACCAAGTAACTAAGAGTTGTCTACCCTATTTTACTCAAAGATCTTTCTTATGTTTTTAACCCTTTTTAACAGTGTTGTTTCACCATTGTGTTTGATGAACAACCTTGTGTTAGGATGTTTAAACGGGACAGACGTGGGTCATCGTATACAATCATTGAAGGCAACTTGTGAGACGCTCTAGCAATTTTTGTAAGGGACGAGATCATTTTATCGAGGGCAACATCGAGGGTCATCGAGGGACTACGATCTTTGTTTATCGAAGGGACATTTGCTAGAGTGTCTTGTATTCAAGGGACATGATTGCATTTTCCGAGGCAACAAGCGAGGTTACCCTAGAGGTGCAAGTGTGAATGGTGTTTGTCATTTTCATGCATTTGTCTTTGTATTAGGTCATCTAGCGACCGATTTTGGACTTTCACATACAAACCCTAATCTTTAACCATGGCATATTTAAAAAAACATAAAGTGCGAGAATTAAATTCTAAACTATTACAAAAGAGTATCCGGGGATGGGGGTACAAATTATTTACAAATGGGGATGAGTCTTATCAGAATAATGTCCCAAATATTATGGGTTACAACCAAATCGAATCGACGTAATTCAAATATTAACAAATTGTAACAAAACGTAAAAATAAAGAGAATCAAAAGTATTATGAGATGCATGTGGTTATTTACAAATGATCAAATAAAATTTAACCTAATAAATACTCAAGTATTTATTTTTATTTTGTATATACTATATGAATTATGTAAAGGAAAAGTTTTAAAAGAAAGAAAATCTATCATCTTGTATTTTATTAAATGAAAACAAAATTAATCAAACTAAACAATTTTTATTGTATTTTAATTATGTTAATCAAGATTAATAAAGAAATAATAAAATTAACTCAAAAAGAAAATAAAACAGAATTTAATTAGTATTATTAACTAAAAAAAACTAATTAAGATTAAGTAGTAAAGTAAAGCTTGCTAAGTTAATGAAAGGGGTTTTAGGAGATTGGGCCAAAATGGGATTTAGGCCCAAGTTAAGAAAATGAAGAACAAGAATCAGGGGAGGGGGTGTGCGTTTAGTAAGGATGTGGGCTTAAGGTGTTTTGTTTGGGGCGAAGGCCCATTTGTGATTTTGAACAAAAATTTAGGGTCAATGTTTGATATGCTCAGAATTAGGGTTTGCAGTCTTTTGCTTCAGCGATGCCGCTCCTCTCATCTTCTTCGTTTCTCTCATCTTTCTCAGGCTATGAGCACTGATTCTTGAAACTCCCTCCTAGCCACCGGAGCGTCGCCCTATCTCACTCCTTTCTCTTTACAGTGGCCTAGGATTCTTGCTTGTAAATGGTACGATTTCGTTTCAAACGTGTTTTTAGGAATTTTACAGTTTTGTTTTTGTTTTACTTGATTATTACTTGCATGCTTTGATTCATGGTTTTTTGGATGTTTGATGCGTAGTAAAAAAAAGTTGAGAACAAACTTACCTTCAACGTTGTGCTTCTGAAAAGTGAGAGAGAGAGGGTGAGTTGGCCGGTGGCGCTCCCAGGAGGCTAGACGGATGAAGGAGAAATGACGATTGCTTGCTGGTATTTTTGTTATTCTTTATGTTTGATGATGAGCTTTTCTGAAAACTATTGTTGTTTGCTTTTGTTGATTCTGAATGTACTCTGAAACACTTGAATATTTGTTTTGAATATTGGTGATGATGAACTTTCGCTTTTGAATCGTGTATTTCTGACTTTTGTTGATGATGAATGTAATCTGAAACTTGTTTTGCTTCCGATTTTCTCTTCCTCTGAGTATGCTGATGTTTTATGATGATGACCCTGAAAACCAGTGTTGTTCATCTGTGGAAGTAACTTCCCCAGCCTTGTGAATCCAAGGACGACCCAGTAAGCAAGAATACGATGGTCTGATATCCATTACGTAGAAGGTGGATCCAAAAGTCTGAGAACCCACTTTTACAGGGATGTCCACCTCCCCATGCACCATTCTTTTTGATCCATCAAAAGCCCTTACCACAATGTTACTCGGCTTTAAGGTCAAACCCTCACAATCCAAAGGGTCCAACGCTTTCTTTGGAAGAACATTCAATGAAGACCCAATATCTACCAGCACATGGGCCATAGTGGTTCCCCAACACTCAATCGAGATATGCAGAGCATCATTATAATTTCTTCCTTTCGGTGTCAGATCCGCATCTGAGAAACCCAACCCATTGTCAACAGTCAGGCTGGCCACACAATCTTTGAACTGATCGACTGAAGATTCCCGCGGCATATGCGCAGTCTTGAGAAATGCAATCAAAGCCTTTGTGCGATACGGTGGCCAGAACTGGAACTGTTTTGAAATACTGGTTTGCGTTTTGCATTTGTGTTCACAAAATGTCGCGCTAAGCAAGAGTCACCACCAACTTTTATTTTATCCAACTAGGAAAGGAAAAAAAAAGCACATAAAAATTCCTTTTTTGAGATTTTCTGAGTACGGGGGTAGATTATAGAAAGGGAAGGTATTAACACCCTTTCTATCCGTAGTTTTATACGGGCTCTTAGGTACTTACTCATCATTTTAAAATTGCTTCCGTGTTTGTGTGTTTTGAAAAAAGTTTTTGTTTACTTCGATTTAACCCTTGCTTCTGTCTTAAGAGTGTTACGAAGTGGTTTTGAAAACTTTGTTTGAAAAGTATGTAAGTGTGAAAAAGTTTTAGTTTGAGCAAGTACCTACTAGAATCTACCTACTCGAAAAAAGAATTATTCTATGTTCGTTTCCTTTAGATAGCGCTATCCTACTATTAGTGATTAGGTAGCACCGTCGTTGGAGTTTTAAGGGTCAATTCAAAAGGGACGTACGATCACTAAAGAAATGTTAGGACGTCTTAGTAATAACCCTAATGTCTTAAGATCATATTCGAGGCAACATTTCTGAGGCAACCTTTTCTAACGGGACTTTGATCTTTGTTTAGACAAGAGAGCGACCATTAAAACATCCTATACTTAATGACCGTTTACCGAAGGCAACCGAAGTGGGAGTATACGCTAGGAGTGCACATGTGCGAGTGATTCAATTTCAAGTTATTTATCTTTGCACATTTAGGGTTTGCTAATCGTTTTAATTTTAACCATACATTCTTGTCATGCAACCCTAATATCATACATCTAACAGTTTATATTTGCGGGAAATTAAAGTGAGGAAAATAAAAGCTACGCTATTACAAGGCTTCGGGCATTAATTACATAGCCAAAAAACCCGCTAAAACGATAAATGAAAAAGAAAAAGACCTAATTAATCTATTACATCCCATGAGCAATTACATCAATATTATAAAATAAAATAAAGCGCGCGCGATGAATGAAGAACGAGAAAAGTTAGGGTTTTGACCCCGTCTAACCTAATTACAAGAAAAATTATTTTTGGTTGTTTTGATTATTTTAAGAGAACAAGTTTTAAATTAAATATGCAAATACCTAATTACTAATTAAATTAAAGAAAATAATTTACATGACCTATTTTTGTATTTTTCTGTTTTCAAGAAAAAGAAAATAGAATTTAAATTAAACAAAACCCTAATTTCTAACTTGTTTTAATTTATTTACAAAAGAATTAAAGTTACCCTAAAATTAAATAAATTAATTAAATTAATTTTTGATAAAAATAACCTAACTCTAATTGGATGAAAAATTGTTTTTATGATTTTTAATAAAAAAAGAATTGATTTTTTATGTTAGTAAAAATAATTAAATGAATTAATAAAGGAAATATAAAGAAAAGAAAAAGGAAATGGGCATGCAATCAGCAATTGGGGGGTGTGAATATCAGCTTCTGGGCCCAAAACAAGTCGACCCACATTGACTTCCAAGATCCCAGTCTGTGCATTGACCAAGGTGTATGATGGTCCTTCACATGATGGCCTTCAGATCTGGCCTTCTGGAGATCCCATGGTGGAACCTTGAGGTCACATGGTGGACTTCATACCTACATGCGCGCCTGATTATGTAAATCAAAATAATATGAAACATGGGGGGACCTGGGATTCGAACCCAGGCCCTGTAGCTTTTTCCAACTGCCTTGTCACTAACTGAGCTGCGTGCTTTTGTTGTTATAAAATAAACAATAATCATTATATTGAAAACAAACAAAATAAAGAAACATCTGTGCGAAAATTCAAATGAGGCAATCAGGGGCTGCCACGCCATCGTCCCTGTCCTCTCTCCATTGCTAAAAGGTTCAGTGACCTTTACCTACAGACAAATGTCCGTAGCTATAACCCCTGCATATTGCAAAATCACACACAAGCAAGATAAATGGAATCTAAGGTTGTGAATCGAATCGCCTTGGCCTGCTGAGCATTATGGTGCCCTTCTTGTGAACAAATTTCACCTGTATAAAAAGATCCTAAATCGAGACCAAGAACCCTAGCAATGGTGGAATCTGATATAGCCAACGAAAATGCAATTAATTACCACCACAAGCTTGCAAACATGTTAGGGATTCAGAATATGCTATTGAAACATGATAAATATGCAAGAATAACAAGATTCGATTATGAAAATAATGGCAAACCGTGTACCACTTACAGTGAGTTCTAGCGCGCGAGGATCCTTGTTTCTGATTGCTATGGCTTCCTTGCAATCCCAGGAAGTGAATGGGATGGCTAGGGAGTCTTGTAAATGCCTGGAAGTATGAAATCAAGTCAGCACTTTTTGGTGATTTTTCCATGTTTGGTTCTTCCTTTCCACGCCTCTAAACCTTATTGTTTTTGGCTGCAATTGTACACTATATACCACTGATTGAATTAGGGTTGCAATTGTGATCTCAATCTTTGCCAATTATGATTTGTGATCTTGATTTGATTTCCATAAAATTCTTTCCAAAATAGGCCAAAATCAATCTTTTTATGCCCACCTATTCCTTGCACGAATTGATTCACTTGCTAGCTGGATATGGGACCTGAAATGTGCACAAGATCTTGAAGTTTGAATGATTTGGATATTTTCATGATTTGTTTTGATTTAATTTGATTAATTATAATAAAAAATCAAAATAAATAGAAAAAATAAGATAAAGACAAATGGAAAGGGCTAGTACTCGTGGACCATGCTACCAACTCAAAACATGTGCAAAAAGTTAGGCCCATTTGACAAAAATTGCAATTTGAGGCACTTTTGACTTTTGGCATTTTTGCAAACAAGGTCAACTTCACCAAAGCATAAGTTCCTCAATTTTGACTCTTTGAAGGTGTTCTTGGATTTTTTAGAAAGCTTGAGATGTCCTATAAGCAAAACTTTTTGTGTCATATCAATTGATTCTTCCATGTTCATGTATGAAGCTTTGACAAAAAAGGTGTTTTTGTTGACTTTTCAAAATGACCTATAATGTCCAAATTCATAAATTCTTGTGAGTGCATATTTTGAACTTGGGAGATGAATATGGATTGTATGGGATTTCATCCTCTTAAAAATGAGCTTTGGATGGGTCATTTCTCATAAAGTATGAGAATGTTATGCTTGGTCAAAGTTGAGTTGACTTTTCTTGTAAAACCCTAATTTAGCAACTTTTGGGTTTTGATGAATTGTGAGCACTCCTTGATGAATCATGATCAAACCTTGATCAAATGATGAATGATACTTAAAAATGAGGATATTGACCAAAAATCTTGAAGTTTGACTGTATGGGGACCACAGTTGACTTTTGCCCTAGCACAGTCGATTTTCAGGCCTTTGAGCAATTGACTGAGCAAACTTCCTCTGCAAGGCTTGAAACTTGACATGGATGATCTTGATAACATGTTAGGACAATGGTGAGCATTTGGGATCCCTTAGACTCAAGTATCTTGATGCAACATGAAACCCTAATTTAAGCTAGATTGCCTTAGGAGAAAGTTTGTTTGGTCAACCCTTGGACTTCTTTGAGCAACTTAAGGATCTTTCTTGAAATGCTTTGAGAAACATGGGAGGGAAAATTTTGGGGTACAACAACTTCCCCTGTTCAATCTTCTTAAACCTGAGGAGGTAGATTGGCTTGCTTGCCTTTCGTGATCCAAAGGTGGAAGATGATTTAACACTAGAGTGCCCAGAAATTTGCACTCGCATGAAGTGGTATTTGTCTTGTGATGTCGGGAATGGGCTTACAGATGCCATTTGGAAATTGATGATCAACGATGGGCTTAAAGATGCCATCATAAGGAGTGTCGATTGCCTAAGAGATTCCTTATCTAGAGCTTGTATGCCTGTTGTTGAGGAAGATTCCGCTGGGGAATGCTGGTCTCTGTCTTGAGGAAAAAGTTGAATTTTAGGAGCTCCGGTCGTCCGTTATTCTACTAGGGAATCATCTCTTGATAAAAGAGGTAAAAATGAACTACTATCTGGTCGTGATCCAGGCTTCATAGTGATAAGATCGTCTACTATCTGGTCGTGCTCTAGGCTTTACAGTGACTTACTGGGGAGATGAGATTAAACTTGCTATCCGGTCGTAATCCAGGCTTTCCAATTTCTTAATTATTATCTGGTCGTAATCCAGGCTTCAAAAGGAAATAAATTGTTATCCGATCGCATCCGGGCTTCAACTTGAATTTAGGGCACACTAATATTCGTTCGACTTCGGGCTTCTTAGTAATTGTCCAGGTAAACCGCTAATTGGTCGAAATCCAAGCTTCATAGTGTCCTTTACCATTATCTGGTCGTAATCCAGGCTTCACGATGTTTCATACCATTATCTGATCGAATCCAGTCTTCATGGTGTCCTGTACTGTTATCTGGTCGAATCCAGGCTTCACAATACCTCACTTCTTATCTGGTCGAAATCCAGGCTTCAGAAGAAATCAAGTGGTTATCCAGTCGCATTCGGGCTTCCATTTGATTTTAAGGCCTACTAATATCTGGTCAATTCCGGGCTTCATAGTAATTGGCCGGGTGAACTGCTATTTGGTCGAAATCCAAGCTTCACAGTATCCCTTACTGTTATCTGGTCGTAATCCAGGCTTCAATGTCTTTTTACCTCTATCTGGTTGTAATCCAGGCTTCACGATGTAATATACCATTATCTGGTCGAATCCAGGCTTCATGGTGTTCGGAGAAATCAAGATACTATCCGGTCGAACCCGGGCTTCATAACTTGCATTAAAGATATACCACTATCTGGTCGTAATCCAGGCTTCGTAGTATTCTTGGCTGCTATCTGGTCGTAATCCAGGCTTCACAGAAACTTGCATTGCTATCTGGTCGAATCCAGGCTTCACAATAACTTGCTGAGCTGTTATCCGGTCGAATCCGGGCTTCACGACCTGTGTTTATGATATACCACTATCTGGTCAAATCCAGGCTTCATGGTACTTGCACTGCTATCTGGTCGTAATCCAGGCTTCACAATAACTGGCTGAGCTGTTATCCGGTTGTAATCTGGGCTTCACGGCTTGCTGGGGATTAAACTATTATCCGGTCGAATCCGGGCTTCATAGCTTAAAGATAAACCACTATCTGGTCGATTCCAGGCTTCGTGGTGTTTGATACTGTTATCCGGTCGTTCTCCGGGCTTCACAATATGATGTAAAAAATCAAGATACTATCCGTTCGGATCTGGGCTTCATAGCTTGAACTTGGTGAGAATTTGATTGTATCTTTTTCCTGAAAGGTAAAGAGTTAGTCGTATGTAATGCATGACATGTATCGAGCAATGGTGTTCTCAAAATAAATGAGATTGTGCTGTGTGATACGTATGCATATGTCATGATGTATGAATATGCATGTTTTTGATGATGTTCTCTAGCTGGGGAAAATAAATCCCGGATTACTGCTGGAGAGTGCAAGGAATTGAATTCTTCATACTCACTGGGGATAACGTCCGAAGGTGATTGTGAGAATAATCCTGCTGGAGAATAAACTGACGAGAAAATGACTATATGGGGAAGAGATACTCTGTCTGAAGATCCGCTGATTTGGAGAAATAACCTCGACAGGGGATGAATTACTGTTGCTGGTGATAATGAACCCTGTTGGAGATTGAGTTTCTGTTTGTGGAAGAAATAAACTCCACTGGGGATAATCTTCTAGTCCTGGTGATAGATAAACTCTGCTTGGGGAGAATCAATGTTTTTAGATACCTTTTACTCTACGGGGAGTGTATATACCTTTAGTCATATTCTCCAGCTGGGTCTATCCCTGTACCTGGTGGATAGAGAAACCGTAAGATTTGGGACATTTCTGTTTGCCCCTGTTTCTGAAATTACGAGTAATCGTCTTTTGTTTCGCATGTAAATATTTATGAGCAACAATTATTGTCAAATGCATTTATCAAAAATGAACCATTGGACGTTCTTGCAAAACAAAACAAAAAAAGAAAAGCAATTTTGAAACTATTGTAAAAATGAATCGTATTGATTTTGAAATTGGCCTGTAAATAGGCATTTTTGTACAAGAGGCTGACGTCCTAGTAAGAGAATGCCGCTGAAAGATAGAATTTATGCAATTTGTGAAACACAAAGAAAAACAGCTATGTGAACAATCCCACTGGGTTCCAACTCTACTATTGCCTTTATATCTTTGAGCGTCTCATCACTTTGCTACTTGGTTGAAGGTAGATCAGATTGATTGGTGTCGTCCGAGCTTGATAGTCGATACCGAATTCTGGTTACAAGATGATCCAATGAGACATAGTGTTATGCCTCAATCCCTGATTTTTGCCTGGACCTCCCTTTCGGGTTTTCAGTCCACGTGGATACCCTTTTTTGCCCAAGCCGCCTTTTCAGGTTTTCGACTTGCCGGGTGTACAGTTTTTTTTCATTTTCATCCCTTACTTTTGCCCGAACCCTTTTGGTTCGCCGGGAAGCCCTTATTTTTGCCTAGGCTAGTCAACCTAGCGGGTCTTTGATTAGGTGTAGTATTTTTTCACTATGTCTGCATTGACGGGGTGTTGAAGGTCATCACCATCAATGGTGGTTAGAATCATAGCTCCTCCTGAGAAAATATTCTTAACCACAAATGACCCTTCATACGTAGGGGTCCATTTGCCCCTAGGATCACCTTGTGGCAATATGATGCGTTTGATCACCAGATCCCCGACTTGATACTCTTGTCGTCTGACTTTCTTGTTAAATGCCTTGATCATTCGTTTTTGATACGTCTGACCATGACAAATAGCAGTAAGTCTCTTTTCGTCGATTAAGTTCAGTTGATCAAGCCGGGTCTGGATCCAGTCGTCTTCGCTAATACCTGCATCCTTCATAATCCGAAGAGAGGGTATCTAGACCTCAATGGGTAAGACTGCCTCCATGCCGTACACCAAAGAGTAGGATGTTGCCCCTGTTGAAGTCCGCGCTGAGGTTCGGTACCCATGAAGAGCAAATGGTAACATCTCGTGCCAGTCTTTATATGTCACTGTCATCTTCTGCACAATCTTATTGATGTTCTTGTTAGCCGCTTCAACAACCCCACTCATCTTCGGCCGGTAAGGAGAAGAGTTGTGATGCTGTATCTTGAACTGTTTGCAGAGCTCGGTGATCATTGTATTGTTGAGATTTGTAACATTGTCCGTAATGATCCTCTCTGGTACACCGTATCGACATATCAAATTGTGCCAAATAAACTGCGCCACAAAGTTCTTGGTTACTATAGCAAAGGAAGCTGCTTCAACCCACTTCGTAAAATAATCAATCGCTACCAGGATGAAACGAGGCCCGTTGGACGCAGTAGGTTTGATCTCGCCAATCATATCGATGCCCCACATTGCAAAAGGCCAAGGAGCTGTCAAGATGTTCAGAGGAACTGGAGGTATGTGCACCTTCTCAGCATAGACTTGGCACTTATGACAGGTCCGAGAATGTTGATAACAACCGACTTCCATGGTAGAACAATAATATCCTGCCCCGTAGGATTTTCTTTGCCATGTTATGTCCACTGGAATGAGTTCCGAAAGTATCTTCATGCAACTCTGCCATAATCCTTTCTGCCTCGTTCTTATCCACACATCACAGTAAGGTCGAATCATGGTTACGCTTGTAAAGGATCCCATTACTGATGAAGAACTTCTCCGCGAACCTTCTCAAGAACTTCTTATCATTAACAGATGCACCCTCGGGGTACTCTTGAGCCTCAAGATACCTTTTCACCTCGTGAAACCAAGGTTTATCTGCTACCTCTTCAGTCTCAATATCACAGCAATGTGCAGGTTTGTCCAACCTCTCGATGGTAATCTGGGGAGCCTCATTGTCCCACCTAACCTTGAACACAAAAGACATAGTAGCTAGCGCGTCTGGTAGCTGATTCTCCTCTCTTGGGAAGTGTTCAAAGGTTATCTCCTCGAAGTGCGGAAGCAACGTCAATACATACTCTTTGTAAGGAATAAGATTTAGATGTTTTGTATCCCACTCGCCTTTGATATGACTGATCACTAGAGCAGAATCTCCGAATACACTCAAGAACTTAATCCTCAGGTTAATAGCGGCTCAAAGGCCCATGATGCATGCATCATACTCCGCCATGTTGTTGGTGCAGTTAAAACATAGGCGGGCGGTGAACGGAGTATGACAACCTTCAGGAGATATGATCACGGTGCCAATACCATTGCCCAACACATTCGAGGCTCCATCAAAGTACATAGACCATCAGGATCCTTCCTCAGGTCCTTCATCCGGTCCAGGTGTTTCACAGTCGGTCACCAACATGATGTTCTCATCCAGAAACTCGAAATTCATGGATTGGTAATCATCCACGGCCTGATGCGCCAAATGATCTGCCAACACACTCCCCTTGATTGCCTTTTGGGTTGTGTATTGGATGTCTTACTCAGTCAAGATCATCTTCCATCTTGCTATTCTTCTGGACAAGGTAGGCTTTTCAAAGATATACTTGATTGGATCCATTTTTGATATCAATAGGGTAGTGTGAGTCAGCATATACTGTCTCAGCCGGCGAGCAGCCCATGCCAAAGAGCAACAAGTTTTCTCGAGCAATGAGTATTGGGTCTCGCAGTCGGTAAATGTTTTGCTAAGGTAGTAAATAGCATGCTCTTTTCGGCCAGACTCGTCATGCTTCCCCAGCACGCACCCCATTGAATTATCCAGTACGGTCAAGTATAAGATCAAAGGTCTTCCTTCAATTGGAGGCATCAGAATAGGTGGCTCTTGGAGGTATTCTTTGAACTTTTCGAAAGCGGCCTGACACTCATCATTCCACTTTACCACTTGATCTTTCTTCAGCAGCTTGAAGATTAGTTCACAAGTAGCAGTCAAGTGCGAAATGAATCAGGCAATGTAATTCAGGTGTCCCAAAAAGCCTCTGACTTCTTTTTCTGTTTGGGGAACTGGAATCTCCTGTATAGCCTTCACCTTTGCAGGGTCCACTTGAATACCTTTATCACTAACAACGAAACCCAACAGCTTCCCAGACCTTACCCCGAAGGTGAACTTGTTCGGGTTTAACCTCAGCTTGTACATCTTCAACCTATCGAATAGTTTCTGGAGATGGTCAAGATGTTCTTCTTCAGTCTGGGACCTTGCAATCATATCATCAACGTAAACCTCAATCTCATGGTGAATCATGTCGTGGAACAAAGCGACCATAGCGCACTGATAAGTTGCCCCAACATTCTTCAACCCGAAAGGCATTACCTTGTAACAGAAGGTGCCCCAGTGCGTAATGAAAGTTGTCTTCTCCATGTCCTCGGGAGCCATCTTAATCTGATTGTAACCAGAAAAACCATCCATAAAGGAGAAGACCTTATGTTGTGCGGTGTTGTCGACCAGAACATCGATGTGAGGCAGTGGGAAATCATCCTTGGGGTCGCCCTGTTCAGATCTCTAAAGTCCACACACATCCGTACCTTACCATCCTTCTTCGGCACCAGAACCACGTTGGCAACCCACTGTGGGTAAGAAGTGACAGCTAGAAAACCGACATCAAACTGTTTCATAACCTCAGCTTTGATTTTCTCAGACATCTCTGGGCGCATGCGACGAACTTTCTGCTTTACCAGAGGACAGTCTTCTTTAGTTGGCCAGCGGTGAACCACAATGTCAGTATCCAACCTAGGCATATCTTCATAGGACCAAGCGAAGATCTCAACATAGTCGTGTAACATCTGTATCAACCGTTGCTTAACGCTAGGCTCCAGATTTGCACCTATCTTGACCTCTTTCTTGTCTTCCTCTATACCCAAATTTACTGATTCCACTGGCTCTTCATGGAGTTGTATGGCCCTATCTTTCTATAGTAACAGTCTAGCAAGTTCCCCAGGCACTTCACAATCATCCTCACCTTCGTCCTCGGCTTGGCTGATCGGATTTTCGAAGTCATAACTGGCAGTAGCAGAGTCGTTACCAATGGGATCCAGAGTGGATGTGGATCTACATTATGATATGTGAGTGTGTGTAAGACAATAGCTGTTTTGATAAAGTGCAAGATAGAAAAGAAAAACAAGGAGCGCAAAATTTGTAATGCAAGAAAACGTCCAATGCTTTATTGATGACATATGAAAATGACACATAATAAGCCCTCACAAACAAAAACCCAGGTGCCTCAGGAAAGACACCGGGCCGTAAAGTTTTAAACTGTCTGTTACAAATCTCAAAATAAAAGTCTATTACTGTGTAATAAAAGAAACGGGCATGAAGTCCTTTACCGTCCAATTGTTCAATCCACCGTTGGTAGTCGGGTAAATCCAGCTGTCAAACTCTGACTCTCCTTCATCATCTTCAATTGCATTCACTCCCGGATTACTGATGCGCAGAGGAGGTCTTCCGATTTGCGCACGCCGAATAGCCCTTTGAGCCTTTGCAGTAAAACCCAAACCAAACTTTTCAGTCTTGTGTGCAAAGTCAGGGAGTTTTCCCCAATTTGCACACCCACCTTTTTCAATCACATCCCTGGCATCCTTGAGGGAAGCCATCTTCATTGGAAGTTTGTCAACATCAACTTCAGTCGACACCAAAGTCTGGGGGACCTCTTCAAAGTTTTGGCACGGGGTTTTGATGAACTCTCCATCCATCTCCGCATAGCAAAAAGAGTTAAGATGACTTACCATGTACTTCTCCTCACCCTGCACCGTAACAATCTTCCCTTTTACTGGATATTTCAACATCTGATGGAGCGTAGAAGTTACTACCCCAACCTTATGAATCGATGGGCGACCCAGCAAACAAGAATAAGATGGTCGGATGTCCATCACATAGAACGTAGATGCAAAAGTCTGAGAGCCAACTTTAACAGGGACATCCACCTCCCCGTGCACCATCCTTTTGGACCCGTCAAAGGCCTTAACCACAATATTACTCGGCTTTAGAATCAAACCTTCACAGTCCAGCCGGTCTAATGCTTTCTTGGGTAAAAAATTTAATGAGGACCCAGTATCCACCAGTACGTGGGACAGAGTAGTGCCCCTGCACTCGATCGAGACGTGCAGAGCATCATTATGATTTCTTCCCTTGGCAGTCAGATCTGCGTCAGAGAAACCTAACCCGTTGTCAGCGGTCAAACTGGCCACACAGTCTTTGAATTGATCAGCAGAAGTTTCCTGCGGCACATGCGCAGTTTTAAGGAAAGAAATTAAAGCCTTTGCATGGGCTTCCGAGCACAACAATAAGGATAACATGGAGATCTTCGACGGGGTCTTCCCCAGCTGCTCGACTACGTTGTAGTCGCTCTTCTTGATAATCTTCAGAATTTCCTCTATCTTCTGCCTAGAGGTTTCTACAATGACTTTCTTAGGTGCCTCCATCCGGGCAGGCTCACTCGTGACTTCTTTGCCCCGAGTGTTAGATGACTCGTCGACAGGGGTGATAACTAGAGTAAGAATTGGAACAGTAGCTGATGTACTGGCAAATGGAATGACAACAGGCTTTTGAACAGTCAGAGGGGAAATCTCAGGAGAGAAAAGTCTTCCACTTCTGGTGACCTTGCTAGATCCAACTATATTGCTGATATCAGCATCAGTTTCTTCAATCTTCGAATCTTGTTTGATCCCATGATAATACACATCGGCCCCATAGTGCCACAGGACAGCCTTATCAAAAGTGTATGAGATAGGACCAGGGGTAGTAATGATTAACGGAGCGACTCTTGGAATAGATGTAATCTTAACAGGCTTTCTCGAGGAAGCCTTGGAAGGATTGGAGGATATGGTTATGATGGAAACATCTTCAACAGGGATCAACAGAATCAAAGTTTTCTTGAACAAGATCTTTGTTATCCATCAGGCGCTGAACACATGATTTCAGTAAATGACAACCAGCAGGCAGGATTGAACATAGGTGGCAACCTTCGCCACAAACCGAAAATAAACCGGCCAACAATAGATTCTTCTTGACTGTCATCAACTGAGTAGAAATATCTTTCACAGAGGTCACAAATAAGTCATCATCCACAACATTTACTCCATGGCCATGCTTGGGCATAGGAGCAATTATGACGTTAGGTTTCTCCGGAGCGTCAAACTCAATTTATTTAGCTTCAATCAAATCTTGCGCCTTATTCTTCAAGGCCCAACGGTTGTTTGTATCATGACCTGGCTTATCAGAGTGATAGGCACATCGGGAATTCAGATTATATAGCGGAGATGTGGTGCTGGGGTTCTTTGGGGCTTCCCTCAGAGTTACCAGGTTGGTCTTCAACAATTGCGGTAGAATTTGAGACAAAGTCATATTAAGCCGAGTGTACTGTCTCCGCGACCTCTCCATTCTTTGCTGATTGTTGCGTTGTGGGGCAACGGTGGGTCTTGATATTACTACCACATTAACTGCTTGGTGGTGTTCAGGTCGGTTTTGGCTCCTCGAGCTGTAGACTGCACTAGCTTCTTTCCTGAAAGGCTTCTTTTCTGTACTTGATGAAGCACCTTTTTGTATCTTGCCACTTCTGGTACCAGCTTCCATTCTCTCCCCTGTCAAAATCAATTCAGTGAACCCAGATGATGAACTGTCGATCAAGTGATTAAAATATGGACCAGACAATGTCCCTAGAAACATATCAACCAACTCCCTATCAGACATAGGGGGTTGGACTCTTCCAGCCTAATCTCTCCACTTCTGAGCATAGTCCTTAAAGCCTTCGCTTGCACCCATAGACATACCCTGAAGTTGAGTACGAGTGGGAGCAAGGTCGGTGTTATACTGGTACTATTTGTAGAAAGCAGCAACAAGGTCCTCCCAATTGTGGACATTAGCTCCTTCCAATTGATAAAACCATTCAAGCTGAGTCCCTGACAGACTATCTTGAAAGAAATGTACCCACAGATTCCTATCGGCAGTGTAAGGTTGAATTTTTCTGACATACGAGCGGAGGTGGAGCTTCGGACAGGATACTCCATCATACTTAGCAAAGACAAGAGCTTTGAACTTGTGAGGGATCACCACCCCAGATTCTAGTCCCAAATCTCCGAAGTCCAAACCATGGACCTTCTGAATCTCCATAGCACTCAAACGGTCTTCAAGTTGTTTGTACCTATCCTCAGTAGGAGGGTACTGTTCATCATCAAAATCAGTGTCATTATCAGAGACCACATGACTAGGACCCTTTTCTTCCTCTTGATTCTCTCCTCCTTTGGATGAATGAGACAGATCAGCTTCCTGTCGCAACCTGTTCCCAAATCTATGACCCATATTCAGCAGAACCACCTTCTTCTTCTTCTTCTTCTTCTTCTTCTTCTTCTTCTTTTCCTTCAGGATGAGAGTCTTCAAATCCTGTTGTCCTTTAGCCAAGTTCAAGAACAACTCTTGGAATTGAGAATTATGTGCTTGAAGAGCTTTGATGGCTTGATCGGTAGGTGTTTCAGAAGACATTCTGTGCTGAAATAAACAACGAAGATGAGAAACCTGTAATGATACATGTAATGAGGTGCATGATAATGGAATGCGTATGAAATGATTTCAAAGACTTTGGGAGATTTAAATTTGTAAACCAAGAAATAAACAAAATTTATTAGATGAAACTTGTAAAAATGTTTAACAATGCCTTTAAGGCGTTACAAAAGAAATAAACTGAAAATAAATCTAAACTAGAAACAAGAAAAAATCAGAAATCCCATGGTCTCTTTCCCTTTGTGCTGACGTAGTCGTTAATTGTCCTTTCGTTCTCAAGTTGCCTCGTGAGCTTCAATATCTTCCTCTCTTGATCATGCTACTTATCTCGGTAGGTATCCCTTTCTTCCTTCAGCTGAATCCAGGATCTCTTTAATTCCCCAAGATCAGTAGGCATGTAAGGATAAAGGACTGTATAAGGAACACCTTCTTCATTAGTATGCTCCACAATCACTGGCAGCACAGCTTCATAAGGCATCCCAAGCTTTTGAGCACGGGATCGAACCCACAGGAGATAAGGTTGCATAGGGAGATAAGTCTTTGGTCCTAGCCTGTGAGGGTCGGACCTATTCACCATGCCCCAAGCTCATATAAACCTGCGGCGATGCCCATGAATGTCCTCCTTGTAGTCAAATGCAATATCTGTAAGAAGCAGCTCATGAGGATCGTCTCTCCGAGCGCGACCAAACTGACGTAAAGCCAAACAAGGACTGTAGGTTATTCCCCCTCTAATTCCAAGAAACAGAACATTAGGGTATTCCCCACATCGATCAATGATAGCTACTCTTTCCATATCCATAGAGCTCCAAAGAATGTCCGTGTGAGGAAGTGACATGATTCTGTAAGCCCAACCTAAACCTTCCTCATTTTTCTATACAGACTTGGGGAGGTGTGAAATAAACCACCTCGCCAGCAGTGGCGTGCAACACACGAGAGTCCCTCTTCTTCGCACGGTACGAGTATAGAGAGAATGCAGAATATCACCCAGAAGAGTAGGCACAAGATTGCGAGACAAGAAGATCTTAACTGCATTCACATCTATGAAGGAATCTAGATTCGAAAAGATAACCAAACCATAGATAAGGAGAGCCAAGATGTCTTCAAAAGCCTGAAAGTCCAAACTGTCCCAGAACTGTTGAGCTTGATCCATCAGAAACTTGGCCAAGAGACCTTTAACCTCGCTCCGTGTCTTCCAGTTGGATACTACATCAACCCTTTTTAGATGTAAGGCTGAAGAAATGTCCTCGGATCTAGGAACCTCCTCCAAACTTGTGAAGGGTGTCTGCTCGAGGATGGATATGCCCAGTAATTCAGAAAACTCCTCCAAAGTGGGAACTAGCTGATAATCCGGGAAGGTGAAACAATGACACACCGGATCGAAGAACTGGAAAAGCACCCTCATCATCTGCTCATCCAACTTTGAAGTGACCAAACTAAGAAGCTGACCATGCCTTCTAACGAATGAAGAAGTATCAGGAACTTGTAAGACTAACTCTCTGAGTTGAGCATGTATTCGCACGAAGTTAACTCGAATGGTGTTTCTGCGCACTAAAGCCATAATCTGCAAAATAGAACAAAGATAAACCCCCTCGGTCTTTGAAATGGTTAGTATAATGAAGTATGCATGCTATGTTATGATGTATGATGTCATGATAAAGCACACAACATGTATAGCAGGTAACAAACATGGTAAAGGCACACAAGAGCCCTTAAGTTTAGGCTTGCATGGAGTCTAGGTACTACCCTCTTGAAGTCAAGTTGGTTTCAACCTGTCCTAATAATAGTAACCGAGTTCTAGAGGTTCTCAATATCATTGGCCATCCTCCATCGGTCATGGTTTCAGCTCACGCAATCTTTTCTTGCAGCCGGAACTATCTCGAGAGTATGGTCTCAATGAGTGTAGTATCGAGTATCAACCAGTTCTCAGCTCTATACCAAGGCCGGCTATCTCACTACTTCATATGGCCAAGTTGGTCAATTATAGGTTCTAAGGTCAGTTGATGCTTAACGACCCATATAGCAGCCCTGTATTCTCCTCGTTTCTCCACAAGGGATACCGATACCAACCAGTGTGCCACATCAACGTAGCTACTGCTTCAACCGTATCGGTCTACGCCGTACAGTTCCCTCACAGTTTAGTGCTACTTACCTAAAAGGTGTCCCCAAATCCGGGTTAGGATCAATAGTAACTCTGATACAAAGTCCTCAAAGGTAAAGCAATCAAATCAAACAATAGAAGCAAAAAAGATGAACTAATCCTAAGGTATACCCCACTTATTATTCCCCAGTAGAGTCACTAGTTCTGTGATACGGTGGCCAGAACTGGAACTGTTTTGAAATGCTGGTTTGCATTTTGCGTTTGTGTTTGCAAAATGTCGCGGTAAGCAAGAGTCGCCACCGACTTTTATTTTATTAAACTAGGAAAGGAAAAAAAAGCACAGAAAAATTCCTTTTTTGAGATTTTCTGTGTACGGGGGGTAGATTATTGAAAGGGAAGGTATTAGCACCCTTTCTATCCGTAGTTTTCTACGGGATCTTAGGTACTTGCTCATCCTTTTAAAATTGCTTCTGTGTTTGTGTGTTTTGAAAAAAGTTTTTTTTTACTTCGATTTAACCCTTGCTTCTACCTTCAAGAGTGTTACGAATTGGTTTTGAAAACTTTGTTTGAAAAGTGTGTAAGTGTGAAAAAGTTTGATTTTGAGCAAGTACCTACTAGCATCTACCTACTCGAAAAAAGAATTGTTCTATGTTCGTTTCCTTTAGACAGCGCTATCCTACTATTAGTTAGTAGGCAGCACCGTCGTTGGAGTTTTAAGGGTCAATTCGAAAGGGACGTACGATCACTAAAGCAATGTTAGGACGTCTTAGTAATAACCCTAATGTCTTAAGATCATATTCGAGGAAACATTTCCGAGGCAACCTTTCCGAACGGGACTTTGATCTTTGTTTAGACAAGAGAGCGACCACTAAAACATCCTATACTTAATGACCGTTTACCGAAGGCAACTGAAGTGGGAGTATACCCTAGGAGTGCGCATGTGCGAGTGATTCAATTTCAAGTTATTTATCTTTGCACATTTAGGGTTTGCTAACCGTTTTAATTTTAACCATACATTCTTGTCATGCAACCCTAATATCATACATCAAACAGTTTATATTTGCAGGAAATTAAAGTGCGGAAAATAAATACTACGCTATTACAAGGCTTCGGGCATTAATTACATAGCCAAAAAACCCGCTAAAATGATAAATGAAAAGAAAAAGACCTAATTAATCTATTACATCCCATGAGCAATTACATCAATATTATAAAATAAAATAAAGCGCGCGCGATGAATGAAGAACGAGAAAAGTTAGGGTTTTGACCCCGTCTAACCTAATTACAAGAAAAATTATTTTTGGTTGTTTTGATTATTTTAAGAGAAAAAGTTTTAAATTAAATATGAAAATACCTAATTACTAATTAAATTAAAGAAAATAATTTACATGACCTATTTTTGTATTTTGTTATTTTTAAGAAAAAGAAAATAGAATTTAAATTAAACAAAACCCTAATTTCTAACTTGTTTTAATTTATTTACAAAAGAATTAAAGTTACCCTAAAATTAAATAAATTAATGAAATTAATTTTTGATAAAAATAACCTAAGTCTAATTGGATGAAAAATTATTTTTATGATTTTTAATAAAAAAAGAATTGATTTTTTTATGTTAGTAAAAATAATTAAATGAATTAATAAAGGAAATAAAAGAAAAGAAAAAGGAAATGGGTCTGCAATCAGCATTTGGGGGGTGTGAATATCAGCTTCTCGGCCCAAAACAAGTTGACCCACATTAACTTCCAAGATCCCAGGCTGTGCATTGACCAGGGTGTATGATGGTCCTTCACATGATGGCCTTCAGATCTGGCCTTCTGGAGATCCCATGGTGGAACCTTGAGGTCACATGGTGGACTTCATACCTACATGCGCGCCTGATTATGTAAATCAAAATAATATGAAACACGGGGGACCTGGGATTCGAACCCAGGCCCTGTAGCTTTTTCCAACTGCCTTGTCACCAACTGAGTTGTGTGCTTTTATTGTATACAAAATAAACAATAATCATTATATTTAAAACAAACAAAATAAAGAAACATCCGCGCGAAAATTCAAACGAGGCAATCAGGGGTTGCCACGCCATCGTCCTTGTCCTCTCTCCGTTGCTAAAAGGTTCAGTGACCTTTACCTACGGACAAATGTCCGTAGCTATAACCCCTCCATATTGCAAAAATCACACACAAGCAAGATAAATGGAATCTAAGGCTGTGGATCGAATCGCCTTGGCCTGCTGAGCATTATGGTGCCCTTCTTATGGACCAATTTCACCTATATAAAAAGATCCTAAATCGAGACCAAGAACCCTAGCAATGGTGGATTCTGATATAGCCAAAGAAAATGAAATTGATTACCACCACAAGCTTGCAAACATGTTAGGGATTCATAATATGCTATTGAAACATGATAAATATGCAAGAATAACAAGATTCGATTATGAAAATAATGGCAAACCGTGTACCACTTACAATGAGTTCTAGCACGCGAGGATCATTGTTTCTGATTGCTATGGCTTCCTTGCAATCCTAGGAAGTGAATGGTATGGCTAGGGAGTCTTCTAAATGCTTGGAAGTATGAAATTAAGTCATCATTTTTTGGTGATTTTTCCAAGTTTGCTTCTGCCTTTCCACGCCTCTAAACCTTATTGTTTTTGGCTGCAATTGTACACTATTCACCGCTGATTGAATTAGGGTTGCAATTGTGATCTCAATCTTTTCCAATTATGATTTGTGATCTTAATTTGATTTCCATGAAATTATTTCCAAAATAGGCCAAAATCAATCTTTTTGTGCCCACCTATGCCTTGCACGAATTGATTCACTTGCTAGCTGGATATGGGACCTGAATGTGCACAAGATCTTGAAGTTTGAATGATTTGGATATTTTCATGATTTGTTTTGATTTAATTTGATTTAATTATAATAAAAAATCAAATTAAATAGAAAAAATAATATAAAGACAAATGGAAAGAGCTAGGACTCATGGACCATGCTACCAACTCAAAACAAGTGCAAAAAGTTAGGCCCATTTGACAAAAATTGCAATTTGAGGCACTTTTGACTTTTGACATTTTTTCCAAAAAGGTCAACTTCACCAAAGCATAACTTCCTCAATTTTGTCTCTTTGAAGGTGTTCTTGGACTTTTTAGAAATATTGAGATGCCCTATAAGCAAACCTTTTGGTCTCATCTCAATTGATTCTTCTATGTTCATGTATGAAGCTTTGACAAAAAAAGTGTTTTTGTTGACTTTTCAAAATGACCTATAATGTCCAAATTCATAACTTCTTGTGAGTGCATATTTTGAACTTGGGATCTGAAGATGGATAGTAGGGCATTGCATCCTCTTCAAAATGAGCTTTGGATGGGTCATTTCTCATAAAGTATGAGAATGTTAGGCTTGATCAAAGTTGAGTTGACTTTTCCTGTAAAACCCTAATTTAACAAGTTTTGGATTTTGATGAATTGTGAGCACTCTTTGATGAATCATGATCAACCCTTGATAAAATGATGAATGATACTTAAAAATGAGGATGTTGACCAAAAATATTGAAGTTTGACTGTATAAGGACCACAGTTGACTTTTGCCCTAACACAATCGATTTTCAGGCCTTTAAGCAATTGACTGAGCAAACTTCCTCTGCAAGGCTTGAAACTTGACATGGATGATCTTGAGAACATGTTAGGACAATGGTGAGCATTTGGGATCCCTTCGACTCAAGTATCTAGATAAAACATGAAACCCTAATTTAAGCTAGACTGCCTTAGGAGAGAGTTTGTCTGGTCAACCCTTGGACTTCTTTGAGCAACTTGAGGATCTTTCTTGAAATGTTTTGAGAAACATGGGAGGGCAAATTTTGGGGTACAAAACTTTGCATGGGCTTCAGAACATCACAGCAGAGAAACCATAGAGATCTTTGACGGGGTCTTCCCCAACTGCTCGACTACATTGTAATCGCTCTTCTTGATAATCTCCAGTATTTCCTCTATTTCTTGTTTAGAGGCTTCCACAATGATCTTCTTAGGTGCCTCCGTCTGGGAAGGCTCACCTATAATTTCTTTGCCCCGAGTCCCAGATGGCTCAGCAGCTGGGGTGATAACTGGAGTAAGAACAAGAATAGTTGTAGGTGTAATAATTGGAGTAGGAACAGGATAAATGTCAGGAGTGCTGGTTGGAATAGCAACTGGAATAACAGTAGGCTTGATGATAGTCTTCAGGGAAATCTCAGGAGAGAAGACTCTCCCACTTCGGGTAACTTTACTAGTCCCGACAATATTACTGACATCAGTATCAACTTCTTCAGTCTTTAGATCTTTCTTAACACCATGGTAATATACGTCAGCACCATAATGCCATGGGACAGCCTTGTCTGAGGTGTACGAAATGAGACCAGGAACATTGATTATTAGTGGAGAAATTCTTGGAACAGGTGTAACCCTAATAGGTTTTCTCGAGGAAACCTTGGAAGGATTGGCGGAAATGGTTATAATGGCAACGTCTTCATTTGGAACAAACGGAATCATAGTCTTCTCAAACAAAATTTCTTTATTATCCACCAGGCGATGAACACCTGACTTCAACAAACAGTAACCAGTAGGTATAATCGAACACATGTGGCAACCTTCACCATAACCCGGAAATAAACCGGCCAACAACAAATTCTTCTTAGTTGTCATCAGAGGAGTAGAAATTTCTTCAACAGATGTCGCAAACAAATCGGTGTCAACAACATTAACTCCACGGCCATGTTTGGGCATGGGAGCAGTTATAACATTCGGCTTTTCTGGAGCGTCAAACTCAATCTCTTTGGCTTCGAGCAAATCTTGTACTTTGTTTCTCAGGGCCCAGTAATCATTTGTATCATGGACCGGACTCTCGGAATGGTAGGCGCACCGTGCGTCGGGATTGTATCTGGGAGAAGTAGTGTTTGGATTCTTGGGAGCCTCTCTCAAGGTTACGAAGTTAGATTTCAGCAGGTGAGGCAGAACTTCAACCAAAGTCATATTGATGCGAGTAAACTGCCGTTGTGGTCTTTCCACCCTTTGTTGATTGTTGCATTGTGGAGCAACTGTGGGTCTTGGTATCACTATAGCATTTACTGTTTGATGGTGTTTAGATCTGTTTTGGCCACTCGGGCTATAGACTGCATTGACTTCCTTCTTACCAGTAAAGGCTTCTTTACTGAACTCGAAGAGGCATCCTTCTGTATTTTTCCACTTCGAGTGCCAGCTTCTACTCTTTCTCCAGTAAAAATTAACTCAGTAAAACCAGATGACGAGTTGTCGATCAAGTGATTGAAAAATGGACCAGATAGTGTCCCTAGAAACATGTCAACCAACTCTATATCAGACAACGGGGGTTGGACTCTCCCAGCCAAGTCTCTCCATTTCTGAGCATAGTCCTTAAAACCTTCACCTACACCCATGGACATACCCTGGAGCTGAGTACGAGTAGGAGCAAGGTCGGCATTGTATTGATACTGCTTGTAGAAAGCAGCAACAAGATCTTCCCAGTTTTGGACACTGGCTCCCTCCAACTGGTAGAACCATTCAAGCTGAGTCCCTGACAGACTATCTTGAAATAAATGCACCCACAAATTCCTATCAGCAGTGTGGGGTTGGATTTTCCAGATATAAGAGCGGAGATGAAGTTTTGGGCAGGACACCCCATCATACTTGGCGAAAACCGGAGCTTTGAACTTATGAGGGATGACCACTCCTGATACCAGTCCCAGTTCTCCGAAATCTAAACCAGGTATTTTCTGAATCTCCATAGCACTCAAACGGTCTTCTAGCTACTTGTATCTATCCTCAGCGGGAAGATATTGCTCATCATCATAATCCGTATCGTTATCAGAAACTACAGGACTGGGGTCCTTTTCCCTTTCTTGGTTCTCCCCGTCCTTGGATGAGGAGGTCAGATCAGCTGGTTGTCTCAATCTTTCTCCGAATCTTCTACCCATGTTCAGAATTCCAACCTTCTTCTTATTATTATTTTCTTTCAGAATAAGGGTCTTCAGATCCTCTTTCCCTTTATCCAGACTTATGAACATCTGTTGGAATTGGGCGTTATGTGCCTAAAGATCTTTGATGGCTTGATCGGACGATATTTCTGCTGAAATAAATAGCGAAGAAGATGAGAAACCTGTAGGGGTACCTGTAATGATATGCATGATAATGGGATGCGCATGTGATTATTTCAAATACTTTGGGAGACTTAAATTTGTAAACCAAAAATAAACAAAACTTTATTAGCTTAACTTTGAAAGGTTCAACAATGCCTTTAAGGCGTTACAAAGAAGTAAATAAAACAAAATCTAAAACTAGAAAAGCAAAATCAAAATTCCCATGGTCGCTTCCTCTTTGTGCTGATATAGTCATTGATCACTCTTTCTTCCTAGAGCTACCTGGTGAACTTTAAAATCTTCATTTCTTGCTCATGGAACTACTCCCGGTAAGTATCCCGCTCATTCTTCAGATGAATCCAAGACCTCTGCAACTCCCCAGGATCAGTGGGCATGTAAGGATAGAGAACTGTGTAAGGAATGCCTTCTTCATTAGTGGGCTCCACAATCACTGGTAATACGGCCTCATAGGGCATCCCAAGCTTCTGTGCACGAGCTCGGACCCATTGGAGGTAAGGCTGCATAGGAAGGGAAGTCTTTGGTCCCAACTCTTGGGGGTCAGATCTGTTCACCATGCCCCAAGCTCATGTAAACCTTCGACGATGCTCCTTATAATCGAATGCAATGTCCTCAAGAAGTAACTCATGGGGACCATCTCTTCGAGCATGACCAAATTGTCGCAAGGCTAGAGAAGGATTGTAACCCCTCTGATTCCAAGCAATGGGACATTAGGGTATCCCCCACAACGGTCAATAACAGCAGTGTCTTCCATAGCCCGGGAACACCGAAGAATATCTGTATGAGCAAGTGACATTATTCTATAGGACCAACCCAAACCTTCTTCGTTCTTCATCACAGACTTAGGGAGGTGAGAAATAAACCACCTCGATAGCAACGACATGCAACACATAAGAGTTCCTCTTCTCTTCATAGTACGAGTATAGAGAGCATGTAAGATATCCCCAAGCAAGGTAGGCACAGGGTTGCGAGAAAGGAAAATCTTGACATCATTCACATCTACGAAGGAATCCGGATTTCGAAAGAGAACCAAACCATAGATAAGGAGAGCCAAGACATCTTCAAAATCTTGAAAATCCAAATCATCCCAGAATAGCTGACCCTGGTCTATCAAAAATTTGGCTAGAAAACCTTCGACCCTGCTTCGTGTTTCCCAATTGGATACTACATCAGCCCGTTTCAAATGCAAAGCTGAGGCAATGTCTTATGGCTTAGGAACTTCTTCCATACCTGTGAAGGGTACCTGTTCAAGGATGGATATGCCCAATAGATGAGAGAACTCTTCCAAGGTGGGTACCAGTTGGAAATCTGGAAAGGTGAAGCAATGATGCACGGGATCGAAGAACTGAAATAGTACGCTCATCATCTGTTCATCAAGGTTTAAAGTAACCAGGTTAAGAAGTTGACCGTGTCTCTTAATGAACATAGAAGTCTCATAAACTCTTGAGGACAGCTCTTTAAGTTGGGCAGGTATTTGCACAAAGTTGACTCAGATGGTATTTCTACGCATGGAAGACATGATCTGCAAAACAAAACAAAGATAAATTCCCTTGGTCTTTGAAATGGTTAGTGTAATGAAGCATGAATGCCATGTTATGATGCATGATGTCATGATAAAACACATATATAGCAAACAACAGGTATTGCAAACACAGTCAAATCAAACAAAACCCTTAGGTTTAAGGCTTGCATGAGGTCAAAGGTAATACCCTCTTGAAGTTAAGTTGGTTTCAACATGTCCTAGAAAAAGTAACCGGGTTCTAGAGGATCTCAATATCACTGACCATCCTCCATCAGTCATTGTTTCAGCTCACGCAATCTTTTCTTACGGTCGGAACTATCTCGAGAGTATGATCTGAATGAGTGTAGCATCGAGTATCAACCAGTTCTCAGCTTTATACCAAGGCTGGATATCTCACTACTTTATAATGGCCATGTTGGGCGATTAAAGGTTCTAAGGTTAGTTGATGCTTAACGACACCATGCAGCGGCCCCGTATTCTCCTCGTTTCTCCACGAGGGATACCGGTACCAACCAATGTGCCACATCAATGTAGCTACTGCTTCAACCGTATCGGTCTACGCCGTACAGTTCCCTCACAGTCTATTGCTACTTACCTAAAAGGTATCCCCAGATCCAGGTTAGGAGTTATTGTAACCCCAAACAGATCCCTCAAAAATAAAGCAAATAAAGCAATCAAGAGAAGAAAACATGATGAACTAGATCCTAAGGTATACCCCACTTATATAACTCTCCCCAGCAGAGTCGCCAGTTCTGTGATACAGTGGCATAATCGACTGTTTGACGCTGGTTTGTGTTTTGCGTTTTTTGTTCGCAAAATGTCGCGGTAAGCAAGAGTCACCACCGACTTTTATTTCATCTAATCGGAAAGGAAAAAAGTATAGAAAAAATCCTTTTTCGAGATATTCTGAGTACGGGGGGTAGATTATAGAAAGGGAAGGTGTTAGCACCCTTTCTATCCATGGTTTTCCATGGGCTCTTAGGTACTTGCTCATCTTTTGAAAATTGCTTGTGTATGTGCTTTGTTTTTTAAAAGTTTGACTTCATGATAACCCTTGTATCAGTCCTCAAAGGTGTGACGAAGTTGTTTTGAAAATTTGTTTGAAAGGTGTAAGTGTGAAAAGTTTGACTTGAGAAAGTACCTACTAGCATCTACCTACTCGAAAAAAGATCGTTTATGTTCTTGTTTCCTTTAGACAGCGCTATCCTACTATTGAGAAATAGGTAGCACCGTCGTTGGAATTTTAAGGGTCAATTCGAAAGGGACGTACGATCACTAAAACAATATTAGGACACATTAGTAATATTCCTAGAGTCTTAAGATCATATTCGAGGAAACATTTCCGAGGCAACATTCGAATGGGACGTTTGATCTTTTTTAGACAGGAGGGAAACCACTAAGACACCCTATGCTTAATGATCGTTTACCGAAGTGAGAGTATACCCTAAGAGTGATATGTGAGAGTGATTTGTTTTAAGTTATTTATCTTTGCACATTAGGGTTTTCTAACTGTGTTAAGTTTGTCATGCATTCTTTCCATACAATCCTATTCGCATACATCTAGACATTTAAATATTTGCGGGAATTAAAAATGCGAGAAAGTAAATCTACGCTATTACAAGGCTTCGGGGTGGGGATTAATTACATAGCCAAAAACTCGGGGAAAAGCGATAAGTAAAACCCTAAATTAAACTATTACAAACCATGAACAGTTACAAAAATATTGTCAAAATAAATAATAAGCGCGCGATGAATCAAATATGAAACGACTAGGGTTTTGACCATTGACTAAACCTTATTGCGATTGATTAAAAAAATGTTTTTTTGTCATGTTTTATTATTTAAGAAAATAAAGAAATCATTAAAAAGAAAATCCTAATTCTAATTGATTTTAAATTAAGAAAAATAAATTAATTTATTCTAAAACCCATTTTTTGTATTTTTATTTATTTGAGAAAAAGAGAAAATAAAATTAACTCAAGAGATAACCTAATTTTCTATTTGATTTTATTTATGAAAACAAATTACAATTTCCTAAGTTAAACTAAATTAAATTAATTTTGATAATAAAAAAAAACTAATCCTAATTTTTGTGAATTATTAATTTTTATGACTTTATAAAAAAGATTAATTTGTGAATTAAAAAAAATATTGAAAGATTTAAATAAACTAAAAGAAAAAGAAAGGAATAATTGGCCTGTGCTTTAGCAATTCGGGGGGTGACAACTGAATTTCTGGGCCCAAGGTTGATGGCCTGTTTTGACTTTGTTGGATTCAGTGCATGCGTTGACCTGGGGCGTATGGTGGGCCTTCAGTGGAATGGCATTGGATCTGGATGGAGAGGCGTTTGATGGCCAGATCTTGATGGCACATGGTGAACCTCCTGATGTGTAGCTTGCTGGATTACCTATTGAAGAAAAATATAAACAAAGGTTAGGACCTGGGGATCGAACCCAGGTCCTTATGCATACTTCCAATCCCTGCTTGCCAACTGAGCTGTTTTGCTTATTTGTACATATAATGAAAACAAATTTATATATATATATATATATATATATATATATATATATATATATATATATATATATATATATATATATATATATATATATATATATATATATATATATATATATATATATATATATATATATATATATATATATATATATATATATATATATATATATATATATATATATATATATATATATATATATATATATATATATATATATATATATATATATATATATATATGAAAAATAATGGCTAATCAAAAAACACGCTAAATTCAAATCACCCAACCAGGGAGTGCCATGCATCGTCTTCTTCATCAAACCGTCGTTTTAGGTAAACAAACTTTTACCTACGGATGTTTCGTTGTAGGTATAGACCTGTGTATCTCAAAAATCGTCCACAAGCAAGATAAATTACCATGGCTGGTACCAATCAACGCGTCTCATCCTCACGAGTATCATGGTACCAGAATCAACATCCAATTTAACCTGTATTACAAAGCCCTAAAACTAAACAAGAAACCCTAGCCATGGCAGTTTCACATACAGTCATCAAAAACGGAATTTAATAGAATGATTAGCTTGCAAACTCAATAAGGAACAAGAATATGCAATCAAAACTTGCAAATGATGTATAAATCAATGAAAATGAAAACGAGTTTTTTAAGCTAACTGTGTGACTGCTACAATGTGTTTCAGGTCGTGGGGAGGCTTGCTAGTGATTGGGACACATTCCTGAGACGTCCAGCAATCGATTGGTAAGGTCAGGATGGCTTGAGATGGCCTATAACTTAGAATTTGATCTGCACTTTTTCTTGAAATTTTTTAGTTTTGTTCTTGCTCTCACGACTGTTCAACCCCTTTTCTTGCCTTGGACTCCTTCTGTATATGTAGTGCAACATATTAGGTCAACAAAAACGACTTGAATCTTGCCCATTATGAAGATTAGATTTGGTCTTTCATGACACATGATATCTTTCCAAATTTGCTTCAATCCAATCTTTTTCAACCCAAATCAGTCTTGCACGAATTGGATCTCATTTGTCAGCACATAAGATCTTCATTCAATGCAAAAATCATCCATAAAACACATTATATGATTTATTTGGATTTATTTGAATTTTAAATGAATAAAAATAAAAATAAAATAAATAAATAAATAAATAAATAAAGCATGGAGGGTACCATAGGTCGTGGAATATGCTAGGAATGATATGCAATCTTGAAAAGATGGGCCCATGTGGAAAAAATGCAATTTTGAGCACGTTTAACTTTTGGCAATTTTGCAAAAAGGGTCAACTTGGCCAATGCATAACTCTCTAAATTTTGATCCTAGAGAGGTGTTCTTGGACTTTTTAGAAATTTTAAGATGTCCTCTAAACAACCCTTTTGGTATCATCTCAATTGAGTCTTCCATGTTCATGTATGAAGCTTTGACCCAAAAGTTGTTTTTGTTGACTTTTCAAAATGACCTATAATGTCAAAATTCATATCTTCTTGTGAGTGCATATTTTGAACTTGGGAGATGAAGATTAATTGTAGGGAATTGCATCCTCTTCAAAATGAGCTTTGTATGGGTCATTTATGATAAAGTATGAGAAAGTTATGCTTGGTCAAAGTTGGGTTGACTACAAAACCCTAATTTAGCAACTTTTGGGTTTTGATGAATTGTGAGCAATCCTTGATGAATCATGATCAACCCTTGATAAAATGATGAATGTTACTTCAAAATGAGGATTTTGTCCCAAAATCTTGAAGTTTGACTGTATGTGGGCCACAGTTGACTTTTGACCTAGCACAGTCGATTTTCAGGCCTTTGAGCAATTGACTGAGCAAACTTCTTATGCAAGGCTTGAAACTTGACATGGATGATATTGAGAATACATTACGACAATGGTGAGAATTTGGGATCCTTTGGACTCAAGCATCTTGATGAAAAATGAAAACCCTAATTTGAGGTAGACTGCCTTAGGAGAGAGTTTGTCTGGTCAATTTTGGACTTCCTTGAGCAATTTGGGGACCTCACTTGCCATGTGTTGAGAAATATGGGAGGGAAAATTTTGGGGTATAACAGGGATCCTTGTTCAGGTCCGTCATACGGTCCAGGCTTTTCACATTCAGTTATCAACATAATATTCTCGTCGGGGAATTCAAAGTTCATGGATTGGTAGTCCTCAACAGCTTGATAAGCCAAATGATCCGCCAATACACTTCCCTTTATTGCTTTTTATGTAGTGTACTGGATATCATATTCAATAAATATCATTTTCCATATAGCTATTCGTCAGGAGAGAGTTGGCTTCTCGAAGGTATACTTGATGGGATCCATCTTAGAAATCAATAAAGTTGTGTGAGTTGACCTATACTGTCTTAGCCGGCGAGCAGCCCATGCCAAAGTGCAACAAGTTTTCTTGAGCAATGAATATCTAGTTTCAATGTCGGTAAACGCTTTGCTAAGGTAGTATATTTCATGCTCTTTTCGGCTAGACTCATCATGTTGGCCTAACACACACCCCATTGAATTCTCTAATACAGTCAAGTACATAATAAAAGGTCTTCCTTCAACTGGAGGCATCATAGTTGGAGGTTCTTGTAGGTACTCCTTGATCTTATCAAAAGCTGCTTGGCAGTCTTCGTTCCATTTGACTACTTAATCTTTCTTCAACAGTTTAAAGATTGGCTCATAAGTAGCAGTTAAATGAGATGTGAACCAGGCAATATAGTTGAGTTGACCTAAGAAACCTCTGACCTCCTTCTCAGTAAAGGGAGTTAGAATTTCTTGTATGGCTTTGACTTTTGCAGGGTCAACTTCAATACCTTTTCCATTGACAACGAAGCCTAGGAGTTTTCCAGACCTCAACTTGTATTTATTCAACCTCTCAAATAACTTGTGGAGATAATCAAGGTGTTCTTCCTCAGTTTGCAATCTTGCAATCATGTCATCAATATAAACTTCTATCTCATGATGAATCATATCATGAAATAGAGCTACCATAGCCCGTTGATAGGTTGTCCATGTATTCTTTAAACCAAAAGGCATGACCTTGTAACCGAAGGTGCCCCACTATATGACAAAAGTGTTTTTTTCCATGTCTTCAGGCACCATTTTGATTTGATTGTAACTGGAGAAACCATTCATGAAGCAGAAAAATTTATGTTGAGCAGTATTGTCGACCAAGACATCAGTATGAGGTAGTGGGAAATCATCCTTGGGGCTTGCCCTATTGAAATCCCTATAGTCTACACACATACGGACTTTTCCATCTTTCTTAGGCACCAGGACCACATTTGCAACCCATTGTGGATATGACGTTACTGCTAGAAAACCTATATTGAATTGCTTCATTACCTCAACTTTTATTTTCTCAGACATGTCTAGCCGCATACGACGAAACTTTTGCTTGACGGGAGGATAATCTCCCTTCATTGGAAAACGATGAACTACGATATCAGTATCAAGCCCCGACATATCTTCATATGACCAAAAAAACACTTTGACATAGTCGTGTAACATCTGGACTAATCTTCTCTTGAAATAGTCTTTCAAGTTGGAGCCGATATTGACTTCCTTCTTGTATGCCTCAGTACCTAGGTTTATCACTTCAACTAACTCCTCATGTGGTTGAATGGCCTTTTCCTCTTGTAATAGAATTCTGGCGAGTTCCCCCGGTATTTCGCAATCTTCATCACCTTCGTCTTCCGCTTGATAGATTGGATTTTCAAAGTCATAGATGGCAATATCAGAGTCGTTGTTAATGAGATCCGGAGTGGATATGGATCTGCAAATGTGTGTGTGTGTGCATGTAAGGTCACATGGCCATTTTTGAAAATGAAATAAAGTAAAGAAAGGCAAAGAGCACAAAATTTGAATGTAAAATAGTCCAATGTTTTTCATTAAAATGAGCATATGACATATGAAAATGACAAACCCTTAACAAATGGACCAATATGCCCCGGGTGAGGAACATGGCTTAAAGTCATTGTTTTAATTGAAATTACAGACAAAGTTCTCAAAGTAATAAAAACAGTAAATGGAAATTACTCATGGTTGAAGGAGATTGGAATGAACTCCTTGGTCTGCCATTTGTCGAGCCCTCTGTCAGCAGCCGGGTAGATCCAATCATCAAAGTCACAATCATCGTCAGAGTCTTCAAGGGTATTAACCTCATGGTTACTAATGCGGAGAGGTGGTTTCCCTATGCGAGCATGCCGAATCTCTTTTTGAGCTTTGGAAGTGAAGCCCAATCCATATTTGTCTGACTTGAAAAGGAAATCAGGAAGTTGTCCCCAAATGGTACTGTTGTACCCCAAACTTTTCCCTCCCATATTTCTCAATACATGTCAAGTGAGGTCCTCAAATTGCTCAAGGAAGTTTAAAAGTTGACCAGACAAACTCTCTCTTAAGGCAGTCTACTTCAAATTAGGGTTTCATTTTGAACCAAGATGCTTGATTCCAAATGATCCCAAATTCTCACCATTGTCCTAATATGTTCTCAAGATCATCCATGTCAAGTTTCAAGCCTTGCAGAAGAAGTTGGCTCAGTCAATTGCTCAAAGGCCTAGAAATCAACTATACTAGGTCAAAAGTCAACTGTGGCCCACATACAGTCAAACTTCAAGATTTTTGGTCAACATCCTCATTTTGAAGTATCATTCATCATTTGATCAAGGGTTGATCATGATTCATCAAGGATTTCTCACAATTCATCAAAACCCAAAAGTTGATAAATTAGGGTTTTGCAAGAAAAGTCAACTCAACTTTGACCAAGCATAACTGTCTCATACTTTATCAGAAATGACCCATCCAAAGCTCATTTTGAAGAGGATTCAATTCACTACAATTCATCTTCATCTTCCAAGTTCATAATATGCACTCACAAAAAGATATGAATTTTGACATTATAGGTCATTTTGAAAAGTCAACAAAAACACCTTTTGGGTCAAAGCTTCATACATGAACATGGAAGACTAAATTGAGATGAGACAAAAAGGGTTGCTTAATGGACAGCCTAAGATTTCTAAAAAGTCCAAGAACACTTCTCTAGGGTCAAAATTTAGAGAGTTATGCATTGGCCAAGTTGACCATTTTTGCAAAATTGCGAAAAGTCAAATGTGCTCAAATTTGCATTTTTTGCTAAATGGGCCCAACTTTTTATGCTTGCACCTCAATGATAATGTGTTCCACGACTCAAATGCTTATCCACCAATTGTTTGCTTCATTTTTCAATTTATTTTTATTTTTTATTAATTAAAAATTGAATTAAATCAAATAAATGATGAAAATTATCAAATATTTGATTTGATTGTTTTTTTGACAGGTTAGCAACCAAGATTTGATGAGCTTGCAAGATCAATTCGAATAAATGGTAATTGGAACAAAAAGAGCATGATTAGGCCAAATTTGGAAGGTTTACATATGCCATGAAAACAAAATCAAATCTTGAAAAACTTCCAAAGATGTGATCAGTTTTATAACCCTAATGCATTCTATAATATATATTGAATGTGTCCAAGGCAAGAGAGGAGGTTGAACAATCGTGCAGAGCAAGAATAAAACTGAAAAAATTCAAGAGAAAGTGGTGATCCAATTTCCATCCTAGAGGCCAATCCAAGCCATTCTAACATTGCCAACAGATTGCTGGAAATCCAAGGAACATATCCCAATCAATTGCAAGCCTTTTCACACCTGGAATTGTAAGTTACAGGTACCACGGTTTACCTCCAAACACAAATTCAATTTCGTTGATTTACTCATCCTACGCATGTTTTTATTATATATTCATGTTCATCATTGAGTTTGCAAAATATTGGTACCACTTAACTGCATTTTTAACGCCTGTACAGGATATTGCCATAGCTAGGGTTTGGTGTTCTTGTTTAGGGCTTTGCAGTATAGGCTAAATTGGGTCTGGATTTTGGTGCCATGATACTCGTGAGGATGAGACGAGTTGATTGGCACCTTTGAATTTCATTTATATTGCTTGTAGAGAATTTTTGAGATGAGCAGGTTTGTAGCTACAGCGCATTGTCCGTAGGTAAAAACCTCTTGAGCTAAATGGACGGTTGGGAGGAAGAAGATGGATGTGTGGCGCTCCCTGGTTGGGCAGTTTGAACTTTAGCGCGTTTTTTCCAATATCCATTATTTTTCATATATATTAGTTTATTTTTATTATACATACAAATAACAACTGTAGCTCAGTTGGCAAGCGTACATTGGCAATATGCATAAGGACCTGGGTTCGATCCCCAGGTCCCAACCTTTGTTCATATTTTTCTTCAATAGGTAATCCAGCATGCTGCATATCAGGAGGTCCACCATGTGCCATCAAGATCCAACCATCAATCTTGTCTCTAGCTCAGATCCGAGGCTTCCCTCCTGAAGGTCCACCATACGCCCCAGGTCAACATGGACACTAGATCCAGCAAAGTCAAATGGGCTTGGATCATTTGGGCTCAAAGTTTCAGCAATATACCCCCCTTTCAGCAATATCACCAGGCCCATTTACTACTTTTTTTATTTCTTTTCTTTATTACATTCTTTATTACATTATTTATTCTTTTAATTTTCTTTATTTATTTTAATTTACAAATTAATTGTTTTTTTCTTAAAAGTCATAAAATCAATAATTCACAAAAAAATTAGGATTATTTTTTTTTTACTATTATCAAATTTAATTTAATTAAGTTTAACCTAGGGAAACTTTAATTTATTTTTACAATTAAAATTAAATTATAAAATTAGGTTAACTTTTAATTTTATTTTCTCTTTTTCTCAAATAAATAAAAAAAATACAAAAATAGGATTTTAGAATAAATTAATTTATTTTTCTTAATTTAAAATTAATTAGAATTAGGATTTTCTTTTAATTTAATGATTCCATTATTTTCTTAAAACAAAACAAAAGCTTTTTGTCAATCAATCGTCAATAGGTTCAGTTAAGGGTCAAAACCCTAATTATCTCGTAGTTGATTCATCACGCGCGTGTTATTTATTTTGCCAATATTTTTGTAACTGTTCATGGTTTGTAATAGTTTAATCTAGGTTTTTATACTTATCACTTTCCCCCGGTTTTTCAGCTATGTAATTAATCCCCCTCCCCAAAGCCTTGTAATAGCGTAAATTTACTTTCTCGCATTTTAATTCCTACAAATATTTGACTGTTTAGATGTATGCTGATAGGATTGTATGATAAGAATGCATGACAAATTTAATACAGTTAGAAAACCCTAATGTGCAAAGATAAAAAACTGAGACTAATCATCGCACATATCACTCTTAGGGTATACTCTCACTTCGGTTGCCTTCGGTAAACGATCATTAAGTATAGGGTGTCTTAGTGATTGCCCTCCTGTCTAAAAAGATCAAATGTCCCGTTCGAATGTTGCCTTGGAAATGTTGCCTCGGAAATGTTGCCTGGAATATGATCTTGAGACTCTAGGGTTATTACTAAGATGTCCTAACATTGCTTTAGTGATCGTACGTCCCTTTCAAATTGACCCTTACAAACTCCAACGACGGTGCTACCTATTTCTCAATAGTAGGATAGCGTTGTCTAAAGGAAACAAGAATAGAACCGATCTTTTTTCAGAGTAGGTAGATGCTAGTAGGTACTTGCTCAAATCAAAAAATTTCACACTTACACTTTTCAAACAATCTTTCAAAACAAACTTCGTCACACCTTTGAGGACTGATACAAGGGTTATCACGAAGTCAAAACTTTTCAAAACAAAGCACATACACAAGCAATTTTAAAAGATGAGAAAGTACCTAAGAGCCCATGGAAAACCATGGATAAAAAGGGTGCTAACACCTTCCCTTTCTATAATCTACCCCCCGTACTCAGAATATCTCGAAAAATTATTTTTCTGTACTTTTTTCCTTTCCGGTTGGATAAAATAAAAGTCGGTGGCGACTCTTGCTTACCGCGACATTTAGTGAATAAAAAATGCAAAATGCAAACCAACATTCAAACAGTCGGTTCTGCCACCGTATCACAGAACTGGCGACTCTGTTGGGGAGTTAATAAGTGGGGTATACCTTAGGATCTAGTTCATCATAATTGCTTCTCTTGATTTCTTTGTTTGCTTTAATTTTAAGGGTTTTGTTTGGGGTTACTATAGTTCCTAACCCGGATCTGGGGATACCTTTTAGGTAAGTAGCAATAGACTGTGAGGGAACTGTACAGCATAGACCGATACGGTTGAAGCAGTAGCTACATTGATGTGGCACATTGGTTGGTACCGGTATCCCTTGTGGAGAAACGAGGAGAATACGGGGCCGCTGCGTGGTGTCGTTAAGCATCAACTGCCTTAGAACCTTTAATCGACCAACTTGGCCATTAGAAAGTAGTGAGATAGCCGGCCTCGGTGTAAAGCTGAGAACTGGTTGATACTCGATGCTACTCTCATTGAGACCATACTGTTGTACCCCAAAATTTGCCCTCCCTTTTTCACAAGAAATCACAACCCTAGGGTTTTCTCAGATTTTCAAAGATTGGCTCAAGAATTGATCAAACAGACTTTTCTTTGGCAGTAAATCAAGAATTAGGGTTTCTCTCGCATTTCTCAGAAGAAACTGAATTCTCAGAAATTCAGTTAACTGTCACATGTTTTCATAGTTTTTAAGCCTACTGAAAGATTGTTGGTTGTTCTCAAGGCTTGTTTATCTGGGATAAGAGATAGGAGTTGAGACTGTCTGATCAGGGTTAACCAGATAATGTGCGTCTGTTAAGATATCTTCTCGTTAATGGAATGAAATGTTTTCTGGTTAATGGAATGAAATGCTTGCTTGTTTATTGGAATACATAATGCGTATTTTGATTGGAATGCTGTTGCAAGGTTACGAGATTGCAGAGTTATTGGATTACTTAAAGTTTAAGTTATCTGTATTGAAATTACTGGAATGCAGTTTCAGTTATTTTAAATCAGGAATCTTAAATAATAAATGAAGACTTGAAGGAAGAATTGCAAGATATTTGACAGTAGAAGAATTTTATTGGATAAAAGCTTTCTTCATTTATTTCAAATGTTGTTACAAAAATAATTTGTTATTCATATACTTTAAGTTTTACAACTTATAGTACTTGGAAAAATAAATTATTACAATTAATGAAAAAGCTATCTAAATCTAAAATCTAAGTCTAAGCCATTGCTCCATTGCTCCCATGCTCAAAGTCTTCTGCTACTTTGTCATCACCCAAGTCGCACTCACATGAAAAAAGGACAAAGAAAAGGGATTAGTGCAGTCAGTTGAATATGAAAAGAATTTTCAAATAAAAAGAAAAGGAAATTGTTCATCATTAAAATTTGCCGTCTGGAATCAGAAGTGCTATTGTTCATCACGTTTTTATTTTCCTCTTTGCAAATCACAAGAAGATTGCTCTTCTTGGTTCACAAAGAGAAAAATAAAAGTATAAATGCAAGCATACAAAAGCAATTATTAAAAAAAAAACATTTATGCATACAAATGCAAGCACACTTGCACCCCTAGGGTTTCATCCACTTGTTGCCTTAAAAATGGGCCATGTTATGCATGTTGAGTATTTTGGCAATACAAAAACAAAACAAAATATCATAGTCCCTCGATGATGCTTTCTTGGTTGCCTATACAAAATGATCTAGTCCCTCGGAAAATTGCTAAAGATACTTGGCAATATTGCTATCATGGTCTATACGATGACCCACGCCTATCCCGCTTAACATCCTAATACAAGGTTGTTTACCAAATGCAATGGTAAAACAACACTGTCAAAAGGGTTAAAAATATATAGGAAAGCTCTTTGAGTAAAATAGAGTAGATAACTCTTAGTTACTTGATCAAAGCTTGCAAAACATCCTTGCTATTTTCAAAACACACCTTACAACACAATTTCAAAACATTTCCCAAAAACAAACTTTCAAACATGGGAACATCTTTTCAAAAGACAAAACACCTTTGTATACATTCAAACAAGAATCATTACAAAGGTTACCACAACGATGGCCTCTTTTCAAAACATTTTCAAAACCACACACAAAGCACCATTTCAAATAATTGAAAAGCAAAAGCAAGTGATCTAAACAAGTAACTAAGAGCCCATGGAAAACCATGGATGAAAAGGGTGCTTGCACCTTCCCTTTTCATAATCTACCCCCCGAACCCAAGAAAACATCTCAAAGGTCTTTCCTGTGCTTTTTGACATTTCCTTAGGATAAAATAAAAAGTCGGTGGTGACTCTTGCTAAACCGCACAATTGCAAACACAAACGCAAAACCGCACAATTGCGAACACAAACGCAAAACCTCAAGTCAGTTCTCCCACCGTATCACACATACTATTGAGATAGTTTCAGCCGCAAGAAAAGATTGCGTGAGCTGAAACCATGATCGATGGAGGATGGTCAGTGATATTGAGATCCTCTAGAACCCGGTTACTTTTTCTAGGACAGGTTTGTACCAACTTAACTTCAATAGGGTATTACCTTTGACCTCATGCAAGCCTTAAACCTAAGGATTTTGTGTGATTTGACTGTGTTTACAATATCTGTGTTTGCTATACATGTGGTTTGCCATGACATCATGCATCATAACATGGCATTCATGTTTCATTTCACTAACCATTTCAAAGACCAAGGGAATTTATCTTTGTTTTGTTTTGCAGATTATGGCTTCCGTGCGCAGAAATACCATCTGAGTCAACTTTGTGCAAATACCTGCCCAACTTAAAGAGTTAGCCTCAAGAGTTTCTGAGACTTCTATGTTCATTAAGAGACACAGTCAACTTCTCAGCCTGGTTACTTCAAATCTTGATGAGCAGATGATGAGCATACTATTCCAGTTCTTTGATCATGTGCATCATTGCTTCACCTTTCCAGATTACTAGTTGGTACCCACCTTGGAAGAATTCTCTCATCTATTGGGCATATCCATCCTTGAACAGGTACCCTTCACAGGTATGGAAGAAGCCTCTAGACCAGAAGACATTTCCTCAGCTCTGCATTTAAAACGGGCCGATATGGTATCCAATTGGGAAACACGAAGCGGGGTCGAAGGTTTTCTGGCCAAGTTTCTGATAGACCAGGCTCAGCTATTCTGGGATGATTTGGATTTTCAAGCTTTTGAAGATGTCTTGGCTCTCCTTATCTATGGTTTGGTTCTCTTCCCGAATCCGGATTCCTTTGTAGATGTGAATGCTGTCAAGATTTTCCTTTCTTGCAACCCTGTGCCTACCTTGCTGGGAGATATCTTACATGCTCTCTATACTCGTACTATGAGGAGAAGAGCGACTCTCATGTGTTGCATGCCGTTGCTGTCGAGGTGGTTTATTTCTCACCTTCCTAAGTCTGTGCTGAAGAATGAAGAAGGTTTGGGTTGGTCCTATAGAATAATGTCACTTGCTCATACATATATTCTTTGGTGTTCCCGGGCTATGGAAGACACTGTTGTTATTGACCGTTATGGGGGATACCCTAATGTCCCATTGCTTAGAATCAGAAGGGGTATAACTTACAATCCTTGTCTAGCCTTGAGATAATTTGGTCGTGCTCGAAGAGATGGTCCCCATGAGTTACTTCTTGAGAACATTGCATTCGACTATAAGGAGGACGTTAAGGAGCATCGCCTGAGGCTTATACGAGCTTGGGGCATGGTGAACAGATCTGACCCCCAAGAGTTGGGACCAAAGACTTCCCTTCCTATGCAGCCTTACCTCCAATGGGTCTGAGCTCGTGCCCAGAAGCTTGGGATGCCCTATGAGGCCGTATTACCAGTGATTGTGGAGCCCACTAATGAAGAAGGCATTCCTTACACGGTTCTCTATCCTTACATGCCCACTGATCCTGGGGAGTTGCAGAGGTCTTGGATTCAGCTGAAGAATGAGCGGGATACTTACCGGGAGCAGTTCCATGAGCAAGAAAGGAAGATTTTAAAGCTCACCAGGAAGCTCGAGGAAGAAAGAGTGATCAATGATTATATCATCAGAAAGAGGAAGCGACCATGGGACTTTTGATTTTGCTTTTCTAGTTTTAGATTTTGTTTTACTCACTTCTTTGTAACTCCTTAAAGGCATTATTGAACCTTTCAAAGTTAAGCTAATAAAGTTTTGTTTATTTTTGTTTACAAATTTAAATCTCCCAAAGTCTTTGAAATCATTACATGCACATCCCATTATCATGCACATCATTACAAGTACCCCTACAGGTTTCTCATCTTCTTCGCTGTTTATTTCAGCAGAAATGTCTTCCGATCAAGCCATCAAAGATCTTTAGGCACAGAACGCCAAATTCCAACAGATGTTCATAAGTCTGGCTAAAGGGCAGGAGGATTTGAAGACCCTTATTTTGAAAGAGAAGAAGAAGAAGAAGAAGGTCGGTATTCTGAACATGGGTAGAAGATTCGGAGAAAGGTTGAGACAACCAACTGATCTGACCTCCTCATCCAAGGACGGGGAGAACCAAGAAAGGGTAAAAGACCCTAGTCCTGCAGTTTCTGATAACGATACGGATTACGATAATGAGCAATATCCTCCTACTGAGGATAGGTACAAGCAGCTTGAAGACCGTCTGAGCGCTATGGAAATTCAGAAGATACCCGGTTTGGATTTCAGAGAACTGGGACTGGTATCAGGAGTGGTCATCCCTTATAAGTTTAAAGCTCCGGTTTTCGCCAAGTATGATGGGGTGTCCTGCCCAAAACTCCATCTCCGCTCGTATGTCAGGAAAATCCAGCCCCACACTGCTGATAGAAATTTGTGGGTGCATTTCTTTCAAGATAGTCTGTCACAGACTCAGCTTGAATGGTTCTATCAGTTGGAGGGGGGCAGTGTCTGAAACTGGGAAGATCTTGCTGCTTCTTTCTACAAGCAGTATCAGTATAACGCCGACCTTGCTCCTACTCGTACTCAGCTCCAGGGTATGTCCATGGGTGCAGGTGAAGGTTTTAAAGACTATGCTCACAAGTGGAGAGACTTGGCTGGAAGAGTCCAACCCCCTTTGTCTGATATGGAGTTGATTGACATGTTTCTAGGGACTCTATTTGGTCCATTTTTCAATCACTTGATCGGCAGATACTTTCTCATTTGTGTTTTAAAAAATATTTGTTTGCTTTTCAGGTGGATGTGGGTTTGAAAAGTTTCGTTTAATGATTTCAGATCGACTCTTGTATCAGTCCTCAAGAGTGTTTGAAAAATTGTTTTTGAAAGCTTTTTGAAAAGTGTCGGTGTGAAAAGAAGTTTTGATTTGTTTTGAATTAGAGCAAGTATCTATGAGTCATCTACCTACCCTAAGGAATTAGGCTGTGTAAATGTCCTTAAGGTAGTGCCATCCCACCATTGAGAGGTAGGTAGCACCACCGTTGGAGGTGTTCGGGTCAATTCGAGTTTAGGGACAGTGTGGTCACCGAGCAACAGTAGGACACCTTAGAAGCTACCCTTATGCCATTGATCTTTTTATTCCGAGGCAACTATTCCGAGGCAACTTGTTTTGAGGCAACTAGATCAATGGACATAAGGACTCGCTAAGACGTCCTATACTCAACGACCACGTTTCGAGGGGCAAGGCAACAGTGAGGCGTGCCCTAAGAGTGGTGTGTGAATTGTTTGTCATTTTCAGTTATGTTTTATCTTGATCATGCATTGGGTGAGCTATGCTTTGATTTTATTTGGGCCATTCATTCTTTCATGTGATTAACAGTTTAAAGGTGCGGAAATTAAAATGCGGAAAATAAAAGTCCTACGCTATTACAAGGCGCGGGTCTATACATCGCCAAATTAACAAAGACCCAATTTGAATAAAAATGCGGAAAATAAAGGTCCTAATTACTATTACAAAGCTTTGGGGCAATTACATAATATTAAAAATGAAAATAAAGACAAACGCGCGAAATGAAATACGAATCGAGAGTTCGAGGGCGTTGGACCCTTTAAAGAAATTAAATTGGAATTAAAAGTAAATTAATTATTTAATGAGAAAAGAAATTATTTTTTGATGTTTTTTGTTATTTAATGAAATAAAGAAAATTAATTGAAATTAGAAATTAAATAAAACCCTAATTCTAAATGTTTTTAATTATTAAAGAAAATATTTAAGTTTTGATCTAATTTACTAATTACTTAGTTACATGAGTATTTACAAAATAATTAATAGTTAATAATAATAATAATAAGAAAATTTTATTTAATGAGAAAAGAATAAAAATGCTAAAAACCTATTTTTTATGTATTTTAGTTATTTAGAAAAAAAAAACATTAAAGTTGAAAACCTAAATTTAAACTAAATTGATTATTGAAAATTTATTTACAAAATATATTAATGCATTAAATATTAAATAAATATTTTTATTTTTATGATTTCTGATTTTTTTTGTATTATGAAAATTATTTTGGTGAATTAATTAAAACAATAAAACAAATTAAAAAGAATAAAAGGGAAAAAATAATAAAAGAAAAAGAATAAAAAGATTGAGCAAACCCTGGGGGTGTCTGGACCCAATGGGAGGTCTTTGAAGCAATCAGGCCCACTGCAATCCAGGCCTTTGTTGACTTTTTGTGATTGTGTATGGAGTGTTTGACTAGCGCGTATGATGGAGTTCATGTGGTAGCCTTTGGATTGAGACCCCTGGACACTTGGCAGGCAAGGATGTTTGGTGGACCACTGGAGCGAAATATCACCTGATCATGTTACAAACAAAATCATGAAGAAATATGGGGGACCTGGGAATCGAACCCAGGTCCCAAGGCTTGCCAATCACGTTCCCGACCACTATGCCATTCAGCGCGTTTGTAATAATTTTGGACATTAAATATTATAATAAGAAACAAAGGTTAATGATATGAAGACAAGAAAACGCGCCAGATTTTTGAATCAACTAACCACGTGATGACACCCGGTCTTCTTCTTCGCTTGTCCTGAAAAATAAGAAACAAATAGCGGGGGTTTTAAACCCCCACTAAACTCAAACCTGCAAAATAGCGATTAGAGCATGGTTAAAAAGAAAAAGGGCGCGAGGTATGGATTCTATTCGTCAGAATGTCACGATTTTAATGGTGTAGGTCTTATTGTCTAATTTTTCCAGATGAAGAAAGCCCTAAATTTGTAGCTTTGAAACCCTAGCAACCATCAATGGTAACTTTTGACACAGGAAGTATTAATCCAATTGGAGAACACCAATAGCTTCAGAATCATCATGTTAGTATAAATCAATCATTAAAAGACATTAATACTGTATGAAAATGCAAACACGAATATGGAAAATTTTATGAACAGGGCAACGCGGTTCTACCAATTCTTGAGGTCAGGGTCTATGTTCTTGATTGCAATCTCTTCCTGGTGGTGTCAGCAAGCCTTTGGAATAGTTTTGAGGCCTTGAATCACACTGCAACTATGAAAACAGTTTTTGATATTTTGTGAAAAAAGTGCAACCTTGTTCTATGAGTTTCTGCGTAGCTTGCTTCTTCTTCTGCATTAGGTTATGTTTGCATATGTATGTAGCATGATTAGGTCAAGCAAAACAAGCCCATGATCCATTGTTTTAATGCTTTTGAATATTTGATTTTGTATATCTTTTTCAATCCTTTTTGCCATGAAACCATTGCCAATTGCATAGAATCTTTCCTTTTTGAATGTACACGAAATCTTGAGGTCATGATGGATGAAAATGCTGCATAAAAAGATTTGAAAGTTGTGATTTAGTATTTTTCTCATATTTAATTTTAATTAAATGAATAAATAGGATTAAAAATTCAATTAATTAATTAAAAATAAGAAAATAACCCCCTTTAAAGTCAATGGGTCGTGCATGGCCTTTGGGTGATGATTCATGGAAGAAATTGAGGCCCATTAGCAATTTTGAGGCATTTGAAGCAAAGTTGACTTTTCAAAATTCCCAAACATATTCCCAACTTCCACAAGGCATATCTTGCTCAATTTGTAAGCTTTGATCATGTTCTTGGACATTTTGGAAAGGTCTTGAAGTCCTCTAACCAATTACTTTGGTCCCATGTCATTTTGATTTACCAATCTCAAGTTATGGTCTTTGACTTAAAGTGCCTTTTTGTTGACTTTTGAAAATGACCTATAATGTTGAGATTGATAACTTTTTGTGAGAGCATTTCTTGGACTTGAAGTGTGAAGAGGAGTTGTAGGAAATGTCATTCTCTTCAAAATGAGCTTTGGATGGAATTTTTCTGATAAACCATGTGGAAGTTATGCCTTGGTCAATTTGCAGTTGACTTTTTCAACTGTCCAAAAATAGAAACTTTTGCATCTTGAGACTTTTTGAGCCATGCTTTGAGAATCATGATCAAGAATTGATCAAATGATGTTTGTTGGCTTCAAAATAAGACGTTGACCAAAAATTTGGACTTTTGACTGTCAAATGACCATTTTGCCCCTATAGTTGACTGTGAAGTAATTAGGGTTTTTGACTGTGCAATTTTGTGCTGTGAGTCTTGAAACTTAGCATATGGATGCTTGACAATGTTTATAGGCATGTGGGACTTGCTTGAACCCTTGGAAACTTCAACTTCTTTGCCAGAACCAAAACCCTAATGTTTGACTGTTAGGAGGCCATTGGAACTGTACAACCCTTGAGAGGTTTTGAAGCATGATCTTAGCAAACCTTGAAGAATATGGGAGGGCAAATTTTGGGGTACAACAGTTGCCCCTGTTCAATCTTCTTAAACCTGAGGATGTAGATTGGCTATCGTGCCTTTCGTAATCCGAAGGTGGAAGATGATTGAACACTAGAGTGCCCAGAAATTTGCACTTACATAGTAGAGTATCAGCAATATGATGCAGGGAATGGGCTTACAAATGCCATTTGGAGAGATGCTGGATAGGGGGATGGGCTTATAGATGCAATCTGGTGTGGTGACGGGGTCTTGTCAGGAATGGGCTTATAGATGCCATTTGGAGACTGTCAGTATGTGGATGTGCTTATAGATGCCTTTTTGGTGTTGATCGCGTAAGAGATTCCTTAGCGAGAACCTGCGTACCTCAACAGTAACGATGAGAGAACCTTGGGCGATTACTACCTCAACAGTAAAGATGAGAGAACCTTGGGCGATTACTACCTCAACAGTAACGATTAGAGAACCTTGGGCGATTACTACCTCAACAGTAACGATGAGAGAACCTTGGGCGATTACTACCTCAACAGTAACGATGAGAGAACCTTGGGCGATTACTACCTCAACAGTAACGATGAGAGAACCTTGGGCGATTACTACCTCAACAGTAACGATGAGAGAATCTTGGATGTCTTCTACTGAGTCTTCATCAGGAAAATCTTTAGGAATCGATTTAACTGGACCAGAGAAGGCCTTTGACTGGATCGGCATCAGAAAAATCTTTAGGATTCGATTTAACTGAACCAGGCAAGGTCTTGGAATCTTCAACTGGGTCCTCATCAGGAAAATCTTTAGGAATCGATTTAACTGGACCAGAGAAGGCCTTTGACTGGATCGGCATCAGAAAAATCTTTAGGAATCGATTTAACTGAACCAGGCAAGGTCTTGGATTAACTTTGACTGGATAAGAATCAGAAAAATCTTAGGGTCGATTTAACTGAACCAGAGAAGGTCTTGGATTAACTTTGACTGGATAAGAATCAGAAAAATCTTAGGGTCGATTTAACTGAACCAGAGAAGGTCTTGGATTAACTTTGACTGGATAAGAATCAGAAAAATCTTAGGGTCGATTTAACTGAACCAGAGAAGGTCTTGGATTAACTTTGATTGGATAAGAATCAGAAAAATCTTAGGGTCGATTTAACTGAACCAGACGAAAGTCTTGGAATATCTTTAACTGGAATACGAATCAGGGAGATCTTAGGGTCGATCTGACTGAACCAGAGAAGGTCTTGGATTAACTTTGACTGGATAAGAATCAGAAAAATCTTAGGGTCGATTTAACTGAACCAGACGAAAGTCTTGGAATATCTTTGACTGGATAAGAATCAGAAAAATCTTAGGGTCGATCTGACTGAACCAGAGAAGGTCTTGGATTAACTTTGACTGGATAAGAATCAGAAAAATCTTAGGGTCGATTTAACTGAACCAGACGAAAGTCTTGGAATATCTTTGACTGGATAAGAATCAGAAAAATCTTAGGGTCGATCTGACTGAACCAGAGAAGGTCTTGGATTAACTTTGACTGGATAAGAATCAGAAAAATATTAGGGTCGATTTAACTGAACCAGACGAAAGTCTTGGAATATCTTTGACTGGATAAGAATCAGAAAAATCTTAGGGTCGATTTAACTGAACCAGAAGAAAGTCTGCCATAGATGTAGTTTTTTCTCTTTTGAGGGGACTACTAGGTCATATGAGTGGTCAGCGGTGTTTACTGATTCGTCTTTCCCTGAAACGGTAAAGGGTCAGTCATATGCAATGTCATGATGTATGAAATGCATGATATATATCAAGCAATGATGCTCTCAACATAAATGAGATTGTAAGATATGATGCGTTTATGCATGTATCATGATGTATGTGATGTAATGTTTATGAATGTATGTTTTTTTTTTGTCTAGGAAAGTGAATCCTTGACGGGTGCCGGGAAGTTAACTCCTGGGCTGATGTGAATAACATTCTGTTTCAGCTGGGGAGTGATGGTTGCAAGAATACCGGTAGGAGGAGATGACTCCGTCGGGGAATAAACTTGGCGAATGGATTACTCTGCGGGGAGAAAATTATTCTAGCGATCTTGCTGGGGAACAATACTCTGTGGGAAGAGAGGTACTCTGTTGAGATGTTGATGATAACTCCGCTGGGGATACTGTTGGTATGTTGGAAGTTTTAATAGACTCCGCTAGGGATAAGAAGACTCCGCCGACGACGATCTTTCCGTGGCTTTTGGCTGAGGATAACCCAGTTATATCCTGGTAGGGAAATAACCTTTGAATAAAGCCGGGGGACGCGTTCGTGCTCTGCGGGGGGGGGGGGGGGGGGGGGGGGGGGGGGAAGCTTCTAGAATCTACTGGGGATGACCTTCCTGCTGGGGAGATGACTCAGTTTTCCTAGGGAAATCTTCAGACTGGACTCTCCTGGGGAAATATTTGAGATATATTGGGGAAGTGGCTCCGCTGAATGTCTGGTATACCACCGGGGAACAATCTTAGATCTAGACTGTCAGGGATGCTTGTTAGGAATGCATGTGTACTCTGCTGAGGAATGTTTGATATCTGCTGGAGGATGCCCAACTTCCTTAAGGCTGACATGATAACTCTGCTTGGGGAGAGCGTATTGACTTGCTTGCTCACTCTCTTGGGAATTAAGATATCTTGGTTACCTTCTTCAGCCGAACTTACCTTGGCACCTTGGTGGACAGAGCAATTAGATCGCTTTAGACAACTCATTATTGCCCCTGTTTTTGATGTGGGAGAAGATACCTGTGGAGGCGCTTGATGACTGCCGGTTGACAAATCTTCTTCTTGTAGGCAAGTGACGAGATGCCGGGACATAGTCATACGCTGTGATCCCTAACTTTTGCCTGGACCGCCCACTCGGGTTTTCAGTCCACCGGGATACCCATTTTTGCCCAAGCCGCCTTTTCAGGTTTTCGACTTGCCGGGTGTACAAATTTTTTTCATTTTCATCCCTTATTTTTGCCCGAACCCTTTTGGTTCGCCGGGAAGCCCTTATTTTTGCCTAGGTGTGTCAACCTAGCGGGTCTTTGATTAGGCGCAGTATTTTTTCGACTATGTCCGTTCTCTCGGGATGTAGGGAGTTGCCCTTGTTAGAAGTGTTTTGCCATGCCACCAGAAGATGTTTGATCAGGCAAGATTCGTTGCTGGAATGCCCCAAGTGACTCAAGCGGAGATTTGCCCTAGGCTGTTTGGCCTTTGAGAGATTCTCCGAATCTTGATTGGACTGCCCCAGATGATGGACAATGATCAGGCCATGCCCCTTGATTGGAAGTGCTTTTGTTCACTAGGTATTCATCGTGCGAATTTTCCTGTTGTTCAAACAAATAGTTATATGCAAACAATGTTATATTAAAAATGCAAAGCTTATGTCTGTCTTGAAGATTTTGAAAATGCATTCTTTTTCATAAAACAAGTGAATGTTTGTAAAATGTGATGTCAACTCCGTATTTACCGTAGGCCTTAAGGAGTCAGGATACCTTTCGTAACAGTATGCTTTCGAACTAACCCATGCTTCAGCTAGGACTTTTAAGGGTTATAACGTGGCCTGGTTCACAGTTTAAGAAACAAAGGATAAAGGCTCAAATTATTTGTACCCACCCGCTCTTCGTGATGTTCTTCAATCCTAAACTCAGCTGATCATGCGTTAGACCTTATTTGAGTTTTTGTCCTGATATTCCCGTGATGGTTCGGATGTTGATAGTTTATTTTGAATAGGCAGTCATTCCTTTTTGTTATTGAGGGTTTGTGTGACCTCTTTCCTTTTTTTTTTATTTCGTTATCCCTGTTTTTTGCCTGAACTGTTTATTTTGTGATTACAGTCAGCGGGATGCCCCAGTTTTGTAAGTCTCCTTCATAGGTTTTGACTTATTGGGTTTTTATTTTTGAGATATAATGACTGCCTATCCTTATGATTATTCGGAATCATCACTGTCTTTTTTTTTTGGTAAGGACCTCTTTGGTGCCATTTGTTATGCACTTGGATCAACTGAGAGAACTACCCTGCCCCAGGTTATGATTAAGGGTTTCAATTTTCGAAAAGAAAAACTCCTACTTCTTTGGCTCAGAGGGGTTGACGAGGGATTATCTTCCTTATAACTCCAGTGTTTAGGAATTGAAACAATGCTTGTACCTCATCAGCGGGGTCTGTTCAAAAGCATAATGTAAAGATCGTGGTATCGTTTTCGTCATCCTCCCTCAAGAGGCTTAGAGTTATTAATTGAGAATTGACATCAAAAAAAATGAGAGCAATTTTGAAAATAGCGAATGCAAATATATTGCTTCAAAAACAGACATATGCGATGCATTAATGAAATAACAACGTTTAACATGAATAAATGTTTGAACAAAAGAAAATTACAACTTGAAAATCCTAATGAACAAAATTCTTTCCATCTCAGGGCTTGTTACTTCAACTGGTGAATCCTGTAGGGATGGTAGAAGTGCTCAGCCTGGCCATCTTGGGTGAATTCCACAGCTCCTTCATCAATCAGATCCTGGATCTTGTTCTTCAAGGTCCAACAATCATCTGTAGCATGCCCCGGGCTGTCAGAATGATAAGCGCAGCGGGCGTTGGGGTTATACCTTGAAGGTGTCCTGTTGGGGTTCTTGGGAGGGTCCCTTAGAGTTACCAAATTCAACCTCAACAGTTGTTGTAGAGCTTGAGGCAGCGACACGTTTAGCTTGGTGAATTTCCTTTTGGTCTTGTCTGCCTGAAGCTGGTGAGGTTGATGTTTAATTTGTGATACTGGAGCCATTTGAGGAGTTCTACCCTTATTTTCTTGTCTCAAAGGTGGTTGAATGATGACTGGCTCTTCACCCTTAGATGTTTGCCCCAGTTGATTACCCCGGAGCAGTTGGTTGACGAGAACCCCGATCACTTCTTGTCTTTAAGCTAAGCCTTGAATGATAGTCACCTGCCCCAGCATCTGGGCTCTCATTGCATCCACCTCAGCTTTCAGATGTTTTAGCCGTTCATCCTCAGCACTATTCCTGACCAAAGTCCCCATGAGAAGTGTTCTCAGCTCTTCCTGCCCCTTGGATAGATTCAGGAGGATTTCCCTGAACCGAGGCTCTTGAGCATGAAGGTCCTGGTTGTATTGTTGGGAAGCCATTGCTAAAATGAACAGCGCAGATGGTAAGTAACCTGTCAAAAGGGTACCTGTTATGCAATGATATGTATGTATGCATGCAATGTTTTCAAGGATCTCACGGGATAAACAAGAAAAAATTGTTAGAATTTAAATCCGGTAGCTTGATTGAAGGAGCTTCATGTTGTCGAGAGTCCTTCTTCAAGGGTCAAAGGCTCACCATATCCAGTGGGTCACAGCCCCTGACACCCTTGGCTAGAGGAAAATAAATCCCCTTTTGCCCCTTGCTAGACCATTGGTTTATCATGACCTGCATCACAGACCCTCGAGATCCTTGAAATGGGTTAGTCCTTATGCAGGATGCATGCAATGGTATGATGTTATGCTATGCATGGAGTAATGTAGGTAAACCCTGTTATGAGTCCCGATTAAGGACTATAAACAAAACCTGCAAGAAACTCAAGTGTCAGATAACAAGCATGCAAGTAGTCAAGTATGAAAGCACACAAGTCACACCACAACCCTTAGAGTTTAGGCCAGCATGGGGTCTGGGTATTACCCTCTTGAAGTTGGTGGGCTCAACCTGTCCTATCAGAAGTAACCGGGTTCTAAGGGTCCCAATATCACTGGATTGCTTCCATTGTTCATCGTTTCGATTTAGCCACTGAACTGGCGACCGAAATATTCCAAGGAAACAACCCTCAATTGAGTGTAGTATCGAGTATCAACCAACCTCGGACTGCACCAAAGTCAGTTATCTCACTACCCTAAAGAGGCCAAGATAGTTCAATTAAGGTTCCTAAGGTCAGTTGATGCTTCACGACACCACGCGGAGGCCCCGTACTCTCCTTGACTGAACTCAAGGGTTACCGGTACACACCAATGTGCCACATCAACGTAGCAGACTGTTTCAACCATGTCGGTATACCCCGCACAGTTCCCTCACAGCCTTGTTGCTACTTTCTAAGAAGTTATCCCCAGATCCGGGTTAGGATCTATAGAACTCCCAAGACAGTCCCACAATAATAAAGCAAACAAGTCAAAGCAATTGAAAACACAGTTATGAACTATCCTAAGGTACACCTCACTTTATAAGATTTTTCCCCAGCAGAGTCTCCAGTTCTGTGATCGGTGGATCTGGAACTGACTGTTTAACGCTGGTTCGCGAAATGTCGCGGAAGCAAGAGTCGCCACCGTCTTTTATTTTCTCCAACATGGAAAGGACAAAAGCACAGAAAAATTCCTTATGAGATTGTTTCTCGGTTCGGGAGGTAGATTTATAGAAAGGGAAGGTGTTAGCACCCTTTCTATCCATGGTTATCCACGGGATCTTAGATACTTGCTCATTTGTGTTTTCAAAAATATTTGTTTGCTTTTCAGGTGGATGTGGGTTTGAAAAAGTTTCGTTTAAAGATTTCAGATCGACTCTTGTATCAGTCCTCAAGAGTGTTTAAAAAATTGTTTTTGAAAAGTGTCGGTGTGAAAAGAAGTTTTGATTTGTTTTGAATTAGAGCAAGTATCTATGAGTCATCTACCTACCCTAAGGAATTAGGCTGTGTAAATGTCCTTAAGGTAGTGCCATCCCACCATTGAGAGGTAGGTAGCACCACCGTTGGAGGTGTTCGGGTCAATTCGAGTTTAGGGACAGTGTGGTCACCGAGCAATAGTAGGACACCTTAGAAGCTACCCTTATGCCATTGATCTTTTTATTCCGAGGCAACTATTCCGAGGCAACTTGTTTTGAGGCAACTAGATCAATGGACATAAGGACTCGCTAAGACGTCCTATACTCAACGACCACGTTTCGAGGGGCAAGGCAACAGTGAGGCGTGCCCTAAGAGTGGTGTGTGAATTGTGTGTCATTTTCAGTTATGTTTTATCTTGATCATGCATTGGGTGAGCTACGCTTTGATTTTATTTAGGCCATTCATTCTTTCATGTGATTAACAGTTTAAAGGTGAGGAAATTAAAATGCGGAAAATAAAAGTCCTACGCTATTACAAGGCGCGGGTCTATACATCGCCAAATTAACAAAGACCCGATTTGAATAAAAATGCGGAAAATAAAGGTCCTAATTACTATTACAAAGCTTTGGGGCAATTACATAATATTAAAAATGAAAATAAAGACAAACGCGCGAAATGAAATAAGAATCGAGAGTTCGAGGGCGTTGGACCCTTTAAAGAAATTAAATTGGAATTAAAAGTAAATTAATTATTTAATGAGAAAAGATATTATTTTTTGATGTTTTTTGGTATTTAATGAAATAAAGAAAATTAATTGAAATTAGAAATTAAATAAAACCCTAATTCTAAATGTTTTTAATTATTAAAGAAAATATTTAAGTTTTGATCTAATTTATTAATTACTTAGTTACATGAGTATTTACAAAATAATTAATAGTTAATAATAATAATAATAAGAAAATTTTATTTAATGAGAACAAAATAAAAATGCTAAAAACCTAATTTTTATGTATTTTAGTTATTTAGAAAAAAAAACATTAAAGTTGAAAACCTAAATTTAAACTAAATTGATTATTGAAAATTTATTTACAAAATATATTAATGCATTAAGTATTAAATAAATATTTTTATTTTTATGATTTCTGATTTTTTTTGTATTATGAAAATTATTTTGGTGAATTAATTAAAACAATAAAACAAATTAAAAAGAATAAAAGGGAAAAAATAATAAAAGAAAAAGAATAAAAAGATTGAGCAAACCCTGGGGGTGTCTGGACCCAATGGGAGGTCTTTGAAGCAATCAGGCCCACTGCAATCCAGGCCTTTATTGACTTTTTGTGATTGTGTATGGAGTGTTTGACTAGCGCGTATGATGGAGTTCATGTGGTAGCCTTTGGATTGAGACGCCTGGACACTTGGCAGGCAAGCAAGCAAGGATGTTTGGTGGACCACTGGAGCGAAATATCACCTGATCATGTTACAAACAAAATCATGAAGAAATATGGGGGACCTGGGAATCGAACCCAGGTCCCAAGGCTTGCCAATCACGTTCCCAACCACTATGCCATTCAACGCGTTTGTAATAATTTTGGACATTAAATATTATAATAAGAAACAAAGGTTAATGATATGAAGACAAGAAAACGCGCCAGATTTTTGAATCAACCAACCACGTGATAACACCCGGTCTTCTTCTTCGCTTGTCCTGAAAAATAAGAAACAAATAGCGGGGGTTTTAAACCCCCACTAAACTCAAACCTGCAAAATAGCGATTAGAGCATGGTTAAAAAGAAAAAGGGCGCGAGGTATGGATTCTATTCGTCAGAATGTCACGATTTTAATGGTGTAGGTCTTATTGTCTAATTTTTCCAGATGAAGAAAGCCCTAAATTTGTAGCTTTGAAACCCTAGCAACCATCAATGGTAACTTTTGACACAAGCAGTATTAATCCAATTGGAGAACACCAATAGCTTCAGAATCATCATGTTAGTATAAATCAATCATTAAAAGACATTAATATTGTATGAAAATGCAAACACGAATATGGAAAATTTTATGAACAGGGCAACGCGGTTCTACCATTTCTTGAGGTCAGGGCCTATGTTCTTGATTGCAATCTCTTCCTGGTGGTGTCAGCAAGCCTTTGGAATAGTTTTGAGGCCTTGAATCACACTGCAACTATGAAAACAGTTTTTGATATTTTGTGAAAAAAGTGCAACCTTGTTCTATGAGTTTCTGCGCAACTTGATTCTTCTTCTGCATTAGGTTATGTTTGCATATGTATGTAGCATGATTAGGTCAAGCAAAACAAGCCCATGATCCATTGTTTTAATGCTTTTGAATATTTGATTTTGTATATCTTTTTCAATCCTTTTTGCCATGAAACCATTGCCAATTGCATAGAATCTTTCATTTTCAAATGTGCACGAAATCTTGAGGTCATGATGGATGAAAATGCTGCATAAAAAGATTTGAAAGTTGTGATTTAGTATTTTTCTCATATTTAATTTTAATTAAATGAATAAATAGGATTAAAAATTCAATTAATTAATTAAAAATAAGAAAATAACTCCCTTTAAAGTCAATGGGTCGTGCATGGCCTTTGGGTGATGATTCATGGAATAAATTGAGGCCCATTAGCAATTTTGAGGCATTTGAAGCAAAGTTGACTTTTCAAAATTCCCAAAAATTTCCCAACTTCCACAAGGCATATCTTGCTCGATTTTTAAGCTTTGATCATGTTCTTGGACATTTTGGAAAGGTCTTGAAGTCCTCTAACCAATTCCTTTGGTCCCATGTCATTTTGATTTACCAATCCAAAGTTATGGTCTTTGACTTAAAGTGCCTTTTTGTTGACTTTTGAAAATGACCTATAATGTTGAGATTGATAACTTTTTGTGAGAGCATTTCTTGGACTTGAAGTGTGAAGAGGAGTTGTAGGAAATGTCATGCTCTTCAAAATGAGCTTTGAATGGAATTTTTCTGATAAACCATGTGGAAGTTATGCCTTGGTCAATTTGCAGTTGACTCTTTCAGCTGTCCAAAAATAGAAACTTTTGCATCTTGAGACTTTTTGAGCCATGCTTTGAGAATCATGATCAAGAATTGATCAAATGATGTTTGTTGGCTTCAAAACAAGATGTTGACCAAAAATTTGGACTTTTGACTGTCAAATGACCATTTTGCCCCTGCAGTTGACTGTGAAGCAATTAGGGTTTTTGACTGTGCAATTTTGTGTTGTGAGTCTTGAAACTTAGCATATGGATGCTTGACAATGTTTATAGGCATGTGGGACTTGCTTTAACCCTTGGAAACTTCAACTTCTTTGCCAGAACCAAAACCCTAATTTTTGACTGTTAGGAGGCCATTGGAAATGTACAACCCTTGGGAGGTTTTGAAGCATGATCTTAGCAAACCTTGAAGAATATGGGAGGGCAAATTTTGGGGTACAACAGTTGCCCCTGTTCAATCTTCTTAAACCTGAGGATGTAGATTGGCTATCGTGCCTTTCGTAATCCGAAGGTGGAAGATGATTGAACACTAGAGTGCCCAGAAATTTGCACTTACATAGTAGAGTATCAGCAATATGATGCAGGGAATGGGCTTACAAATGCCATTTGGAGAGATGCTGGATAGGGGGATGGGCTTATAGATGCCATCTGGTGTGGTGACAGGGTCTTGTCGGGAATGGGCTTATAGATGCCATTTGGAGACTGTCAGTATGTGGATGGGCTTATAGATGCCATCTAGGTGTTGATCGCGTAAGAGATTCCTTAGCGAGAACCTCCGTACCTCAATAGTAACGATGAGAGAACCTTGGGCGATTACTACCTCAACAGTAATGATGAGAGAACCTTGGGCGATTACTACCTCAACAGTAACGATGAGAGAACCTTGGGCGATTACTACCTCAACAGTAACAATGAGAGAACCTTGGGCGATTACTACCTCAACAGTAACGATGAGAGAACCTTGGGCGATTACTACCTCAACAGTAACGATGAGAGAACCTTGGGCGATTACTACCTCAACAGTAACGATGAGAGAACCTTGGGCGATTACTACCTCAACAGTAATGATGAGAGAACCTTGGGCGATTACTACCTCAACAGTAACGATGAGAGAATCTTGGATGTCTTCTACTGAGTCTTCATCAGGAAAATCTTTAGGAATCGATTTAACTGGACCAGAGAAGGCCTTTGACTGGATCGGCATCAGAAAAATCTTTAGGATTCGATTTAATTGAACCAGGCATGGTCTTGGAATCTTCAACTGGGTCCTCATCAGGAAAATCTTTAGGAATCGATTTAACTGGACCAGAGAAGGCCTTTGACTGGATCGGCATCAGAAAAATCTTTAGGAATCGATTTAACTGAACCAGGCAAGGTCTTGGATTAACTTTGACTGGATAAGAATCAGAAAAATCTTAGGGTCGATTTAACTGAAACAGAGAAGGTCTTGGATTAACTTTGACTGGATAAGAATCAGAAAAATCTTAGGGTCGATTTAACTGAACCTGAGAAGGTCTTGGATTAACTTTGACTGGATAAGAATCAGAAAAATATTAGGGTCGATTTAACTGAACCAGAGAAGGTCTTGGATTAACTTTGATTGGATAAGAATCAGAAAAATCTTAGGGTCATATTAACTGAACCAGACAAAAGTCTTTGAATATCTTTAACTGGAATACGAATCAGGGAGATCTTAGGGTCGATCTGACTGAACCAGAGAAGGTCTTGGATTAACTTTGACTGGATAAGAATCAGAAAAATCTTAGGGTCGATTTAACTGAACCAGACGAAAGTCTTGGAATATCTTTGACTGGATAAGAATCAGAAAAATCTTAGGGTCGATCTGACTGAACCAGAGAAGGTCTTGGATTAACTTTGACTGGATAAGAATCAGAAAAATCTTAGGGTCGATTTAACTGAACCAGACGAAAGTCTTGGAATATCTTTGACTGGATAAGAATCAGAAAAATCTTAGGGTCGATCTGACTGAACCAGAGAAGGTCTTGGATTAACTTTGACTGGATAAGAATCAGAAAAATATTAGGGTCGATTTAACTAAACCAGACGAAAGTCTTGGAATATCTTTGACTGGATAAGAATCAGAAAAATCTTAGGGTCGATTTAACTGAACCAGACGAAAGTCTTCCATAGATGTAGTTTTTTCTCTTTTGAGGGGACTACTAGGTCATATGAGTGGTCAGCGGTGTTTACTGATTCGTCTTTCCCTGAAACGGTAAAGGGTCAGTCATATGCAATGTCATGATGTATGAAATGCATGATATATATCAAGCAATGATGCTCTCAACATAAATGAGATTGTAAGATATGATGCGTTTATGCATGTATCATGATGTATGTGATGTAATGTTTATGAATGTATGTTTTTTTTTGTCTAGGAAAGTGAATCCTTTACGGGTGCCGGGAAGTTAACTCCTGGGCTGATGTGAATAGCATTCTGTTTCAGCTGGGGAGTGATGGTTGCAAGAATACCGGTAGGAGGAGATGACTCCATCGGGGAATAAACTTGGCGAATGGATTACTCTGTGGGGAGAAAATTATTCTAGCGATCTTGCTGGGGAATAATACTCTGTGGGAAGAGAGGTACTCTGTTGAGATGTTGATGATAACTCCGCTCGGGATACTGTTGGTATGTTGGAAGTTATAATAGACTCCGCTGGGGATAGGAAGACTCCGCCGACGACGATCTTTCCGTGGCTTTTGGCTGAGGATAACCCAGTTATATCCTGGTAGGGAAATAACCTTTGAATAAAGCCGGGGGACGCGTTCGTGCTCTGCGGGGGGGGGGGGGGGGGGGGGGGGGGAAGCTTCTAGAATCTACTGGGGATGAGCTTCCTGCTGGGGAGATGACTCAGTTTTCCTGGGGAAATCTTCAGACTGGACTATCCTGGGGAAATATTTGAGATATATGGGGAAGTGGCTCCGCTGAATGTATGGTATACCACCGGGGAACAATCTTAGATCAAGACTGTCGGGGATGCTTGTTAGGAATGCATGTGTACTCTGCTGAGGAATGTTTGATATCTGCTGGAGGATGCCCAACTTCCTTAAGGCTGACATGATAACTCTGCTTGGGGAGAGCGCATTGACTTTCTTGCTCACTCTCTGGGGAATTAAGATATCTTGGTTACCTTCTTCAGCCGAACTTACCTTGGCACCTTGGTGGACAGAGCAATTAGATCGCTTTAGACAACTCATTATTGCCCCTGTTTTTGATGTGGGAGAAGATACCTGTGGAGGCGCTTGATGACTGCCGGTTGACAAATCTTCTTCTGGTAGGCAAGTGACGAGATGCCGGGACATAGTCGTACGCTGTGATCCCTAACTTTTTCCTGGACCGCCCACTCGGGTTTTCTGTCCACCGGGATACCCATTTTTGCCCAAGCCGCCTTTTCAGGTTTTCGACTTGCCGGGTGTACAAATTTTTTTCATTTTCATCCCTTATTTTTGCCCGAACCCTTTTGGTTCGCCGGGAAGCCCTTATTTTTGCCTAGGTGTGTCAACCTAGCGGGTCTTTGATTAGGCGCAGTATTTTTTCGACTATGTCCGTTCTCTCGGGATGTAGGGAGTTGCCCCTGTTAGAAGTGTTTTGCCATGCCACCAGAAGATGTTTGATCAGGCAAGATTCGTTGCTGGAATGCCCCAAGTGACTCAAGCGGAGATTTGCCCCAGGCTGTTTGGCCTTTGAGAGATTCTCCGAATCTTGATTGGACTGCCCCAGATGATGGACAATGATCAGGCCATGCCCCTTGATTGGAAGTGCTTTTGTTCGCTAGGTATTCATCGTGCGAATTTTCCTGCTGTTCAAACAAATAGTTATATGCAAACAATGTTATATTAAAAATGCAAAGCTTATGTCTGTCTTGAAGATTTTGAAAATGCATTCTTTTTCATAAAACAAGTGAATGTTTGTAAAACGTGATGTCAACTCCGTATTTACCGTAGGCCTTAAGGAGTCAGGATACCTTTCGTAACAGTATGCTTTCGAACTAACCCATGCTTCAGCTAGGACTTTTAAGGGTTATAACGTGGCCTGGTTCACGGTTTAAGAAACAAAGGATAAAGGCTCAAATTATTTGTACCCACCCGCTCTTCGTGATGTTCTTCAATCCTAAACTCAGCTGATCATGCGTTAGACCTTATTTGAGTTTTTGTCCTGATATTCCCGTGATGGTTCGGATGTTGATAGTTTATTTTGAATAGGCAGTCATTCCTTTTTGTTATTGAGGGTTTGTGTGACCTCTTTCCTTTTTTTTTTATTTCGTTATCCCTGTTTTTTGCCTGAACTGTTTATTTTGTGATTACAGTCAGCGGGATGCCCCAGTTTTGTAAGTCTCCTTCATAGGTTTTGACTTATTGGGTTTTTATTTTTGAGATATAATGACTGCCTATCCTTATGATTATTCAGAATCATCACTGTCTTTTTTTTTGTAAGGACCTCTTTGGTGCCATTTGTTATGCACTTGGATCAACTGAGAGAACTACCCTGCCCCAGGTTATGATTAAGGGTTTTAATTTTCGAAAAGAAAAACTCCTACTTCTTTGGCTTAGAGGGGTTGACGAGGGATTATCTTCCTTATAACTCCAGTGTTTAAGAATTGAAACAATGCATGTACCTCATCAACGGGGTCTGTTCAAAAGCATACTATAAAGATCGTGGTATCGTTTTCGTCATCCTCCCTCAAGAGGCTTAGAGTTATTAATTGAGAATTGACATAAAAAAAATGAGAGCAATTTTGAAAATAGCGAATGCGAATATATTGCTTCAAAAACAGACATATGCGATGCATTAATGAAATAACAACGTTTAACATGAATAAATGTTTGAACAAAAGAAAATTACAACTTGAAAATCCTAATGAACAAAAGTCTTTCCATCTCAGGGCTTGTTACTTCAACTGGTGAATCCTGTAGGGATGGTAGAAGTGCTCAGCCTGGCCATCTTGGGTGAATTCCATAGCTCCTTCATCAATCAGATCCTGGATCTTGTTCTTCAAGGTCCAACAATCATCTGTAGCATGCCCCGGGCTGTCAGAATGATAAGCGCAGTGGGCGTTGGGGTTATACCTTGAAGGTGTCCTGTTGGGGTTCTTGGGAGGGTCCCTTAGAGTTACCAAATTCAACCTCAACAGTTGTTGTAGAGCTTGAGGCAGCGACACGTTTAGCTTGGTGAATTTCCTTTTGGGCTTGTCTGCCTGAAGCTGGTGAGGTTGATGTTTAATTTGTGATACTGGAGCCATTTGAGGAGTTCTCCCCTTATTTTCTTGTCTCAAAGGTGGTTGAATGATGACTAGCTCTTCACCCTTAGATGTTTGCCCCAGTTGATTACCCCAGAGCAGTTGGTTGACGAGAACCCCGAGGTCTTCTTGTCTTTAAGCTAAGCCTTGAATGATAGTCACCTGCCCCAGCATCTGGGCTCTCATTGCATCCACCTCAGCTTTTAGATGTTTTAGCCGTTCATCCTCAGCACTGTTCCTGACCAAAGTCCCCATGAGAAGTGTTCTCAGCTCTTCCTGCCCCTTGGATAGATTCAGGAGGATTTCCCTGAACCGAGGCTCTTGAGCATGAAGGTCCTGGTTGTATTGTTGGGAAGCCATTGCTGAAATGAACAGCGCAGATGGTAAGTAACCTGTCAAAAGGGTACCTGTTATGCAATGATATGTATGTATGCATGCAATGTTTTCAAGGATCTCGCAGGATAAACAAGAAAAAATTGTTAGAATTTAAATCCGGTAGCTTGATTGAAGGAGCTTCATGTTGTCGAGAGTCCTTCTTCAAGGGTCAAAGGCTCACCATATCCAGTGGGTCACAGCCCCTGGCACCCTTGGCTAGAGGAAAATAAATCCCCTTTTGCCCCTTTCTAGACCATTGGTTTATCATGACCTGCATCACAGACCCTCGAGATCCTTGAAATGGGTTAGTCCTTATGCAGGATGCATGCAATGGTATGATGTTATGCTATGCATGGAGTAATGTAGGTAAACCCTGTTATGAGTCCTGATTAAGGACTATAAACAAAACCTGCAAGAAACTCAAGTGTCAGATAACAAGCATGCAAGTAGTCAAGTATGAAAGCACACAAGTCACACCACAACCCTTAGAGTTTAGGCCAGCATGGGGTCTGGGTATTACCCTCTTGAAGTTGGTGGGCTCAACCTGTCCTATCAGAAGTAACCGGGTTCTAAGGGTCCCAATATCACTGGATTGCTTCCATTGTTCATCGTTTCGATTTAGCCACTGAACTGGCGACCGAAATATTCCAAGGAAACAACCCTCAATTGAGTGTAGTATCGAGTATCAACCAACCTCGGACTGCACCAAAGTCAGTTATCTCACTACCCTAAAGAGGCCAAGATAGTTCAATTAAGGTTCCTAAGGTCAGTTGATGCTTCACGACACCACGCGGAGGCCACGTACTCTCCTTGACTGAACTCAAGGGTTACCGGTACACATCAAAGTGCCACATCAACATAGCAGACTGTTTCAACCATGTCGGTATACCCCGCACAGTTCCCTCACAGCCTTGTTGCTACTTTCTAAGAAGTTATCCCCAGATCCGGGTTAGGATCTATAGAACTCCCAAGACAGTCCCATAATAATAAAGCAAACAAGTCAAAGCAATTGAAAACACAGTTATGAACTATCCTAAGGTACACCTCACTTTATAAGATTTTTCCCCAGCAGAGTCTCCAGTTCTGTGATCGGTGGATCTGGAACTGACTGTTTAACGCTGGTTCGTGAAATGTCGCGGAAGCAAGAGTCGCCACCGTCTTTTATTTTCTCCAACATGGAAAGGACAAAAGCACAGAAAAATTCCTTATGAGATTTTTTCTCGGTTCGGGAGGTAGATTTATAGAAAGGGAAGGTGTTAGCACCCTTTCTATCCATGGTTATCCACGGGCTCTTAGATACTTGCTCATTTGTGTTTTCAAAAATATTTGTTTTCTTTTCAGGTGGATGTGGGTTTGAAAAAGTTTCGTTTAAAGATTTCAGATCGACTCTTGTATCAGTCCTCAAGAGTGTTTGAAAAATTGTTTTTGAAAAGTGTCGGTGTGAAAAGAAGTTTTGATTTGTTTTGAATTAGAGCAAGTATCTATGAGTCATCTACCTACCCTAAGGAATTAGGCTGTGTAAATGTCCTTAAGGTAGTGCCATCCCACCATTGAGAGGTAGGTAGCACCACCGTTGGAGGTGTTCGGGTCAATTCGAGTTTAGGGACAGTGTGGTCACCGAGCAACAGTAGGACACCTTAGAAGCTACCCTTATGCCATTGATCTTTTTATTCCGAGGCAACTATTCCGAGGCAACTTGTTTTGAGGCAACTAGATCAATGGACATAAGGACTCGCTAAGACGTCCTATACTCAACGACCACGTTTCGAGGGGCAAGGTAACAGTGAGGCGTGCCCTAAGAGTGGTGTGTGAATTGTGTGTCATTTTCAGTTATGTTTTATCTTGATCATGCATTGGGTAGGCTACGCTTTGATTTTATTTGGGCCATTCATTCTTTCATGTGATTAACAGTTTAAAGGTGCGGAAATTAAAATGCGGAAAATAAAAGTCCTACGCTATTACAAGGCGCGGGTCTATACATCGCCAAATTAACAAAGACCCGATTTGAATAAAAATGCAGAAAATAAAGGTCCTAATTACTATTACAAAGCTTTGGGGCAATTACATAATATTAAAAATGAAAATAAAGACAAACGCGCGAAATGAAATAAGAATCGAGAGTTCGAGGGCGTTGGACCCTTTAAAGAAATTAAATTGGAATTAAAAGTAAATTAATTATTTAATGAGAAAAGAAATTATTTTTTGATGTTTTTTGGTATTTAATGAAATAAAGAAAATTAATTGAAATTAGAAATTAAATAAAACCCTAATTCTAAATGTTTTTAATTATTAAAGAAAATATTTAAGTTTTGATCTAATTTACTAATTACTTAGTTACATGAGTATTTACAAAATAATTAATAGTTAATAATAATAATAATAATAATAATAAGAAAAATTTATTTAATGAGAACAAAATAAAAATGCTAAAAACCTAATTTTTATGTATTTTAGTTATTTAGAAAAAAAACATTAAAGTTGAAAACCTAAATTTAAACTAAATTGATTATTGAAAATTTATTTACAAAATATATTAATGCATTAAGTATTAAATAAATATTTTTATTTTTATGATTTCTGATTTTTTTTGTATTATGAAAATTATTTTGGTGAATTAATTAAAACAATAAAACAAATTAAAAAGAATAAAAGGGAAAAAATAATAAAAGAAAAAGAATAAAAAGATTGAGCAAACCCTGGGGGTGTCTGGACCCAATGGGAGGTCTTTGAAGCAATCAGGCCCACTGCAATCCATGCCTTTATTGACTTTTTGTGATTGTGTATGGAGTGTTTGACTAGCACGTATGATGGAGTTCATGTGGTAGCCTTTGGATTGAGACGCCTGGACACTTGGCAGGCAAGCAAGCAAGGATGTTTGGTGGACCACTGGAGCGAAATATCACCTGATCATGTTACAAACAAAATCATGAAGAAATATGGGGGACCTGGGAATCGAACCCGGGTCCCAAGGCTTGCCAATCACGTTCCCAACCACTATGCCATTCAACGCGTTTGTAATAATTTTGGACATTAAATATTATAATAAGAAACAAAGAATAATGATATGAAGACAAGAAAACGCGCCAGATTTTTGAATCAACCAACCACGTGATGACACCCGGTCTTCTTCTTCGCTTGTCCTGAAAAATAAGAAACAAATAGCGGGGGTTTTAAACCCCCACTAAACTCAAACCTGCAAAATAGCGATTAGAGCATGGTTAAAAAGAAAAAGGGCGCGAGGTATGGATTCTATTCGTCAGAATGTCACGATTTTAATGGTGTAGGTCTTATTGTCTAATTTTTCCAGATGAAGAAAGCCCTAAATTTGTAGCTTTGAAACCCTAGCAACCATCAATGGTAACTTTTGACACAGGCAGTATTAATCCAATTGGAGAACACCAATAGCTTCAGAATCATCATGTTAGTATAAATCAATCATTAAAAGACATTAATACTATATGAAAATGCAAACACGAATATGGAAAATTTTATGAACAGGGCAACGCGGTTCTACCAATTCTTGAGGTCAGGGTCTATGTTCTTGATTGCAATCTCTTCCTGGTGGTGTCAGCAAGCCTTTGGAATAGTTTTGAGGCCTTGAATCACACTGCAACTATGAAAACATTTTTTGATATTTTGTGAAAAAAGTGCAACCTTGTTCTATAAGTTTCTGCGCAGCTTGCTTCTTCTTCTGCATTAGGTTATGTTTGCATATGTATGTAGCATGATTAGATCAAGCAAAACAAGCCCATGATCCATTGTTTTAATGCTTTTGAATATTTGATTTTGTATATCTTTTTCAATCCTTTTTGCCATGAAACCATTGCCAATTGCATATAATCTTTCCTTTTTGAATGTGCACGAAATCTTGAGGTCATGATGGATGAAAATGCTGCATAAAAAGATTTGAAAGTTGTGATTTAGTATTTTTCTCATATTTAATTTTAATTAAATGAATAAATAGGATTAAAAATTCAATTAATTAATTAAAAATAAGAAAATAACTCCCTTTAAAGTCAATGGGTCGTGCATGGCCTTTGGGTGATGATTCATGGAAGAAATTGAGGCCCATTAGCAATTTTGGGGCATTTGAAGCAAAGTTGACTTTTCAAAATTCCCAAAAATTTCCCAACTTCCACAAGGCATATCTTGCTCAATGTTTAAGCTTTGATCATGTTCTTGGACATTTTGGGAAGGTCTTGAAGTCCTGAAACCAATGCTTTTAGTCCCATGTCATTTTGATTTACCAATCTCAAGTTATGGTCTTTGACTTAAAGTGCCTTTTTGTTGACTTTTGAAAATGACCTATAATGTTGAGATTGATAACTTTTTGTGAGAGCATTTCTTGGACATGAAGTGTGAAGAGGAGTTGTAGGAAATGTCATTCTCTTCAAAATGAGATTTGGATGGAATTTTTCTGATAAACCATGTGGAAGTTATGCCTTGGTTAATTTGCAGTTGACTTTTTCAACTGTCCAAAAATAGAAACTTTTGCATCTTGAGACTTTTTGAGCCATGCTTTGAGAATCATGATCAAGAATTGATCAAATGATGTTTGTTGGCTTCAAAATAAGATGTTGACCAAAAATTTGGACTTTTGACTGTCAAATGACCATTTTGCCCCTGCAGTTGACTGTGAAGCAATTAGGGTTTTTGACTATGCAATTTTGTGCTGTGAGTCTTGAAACTTAGCATATGGATGCTTGACAATGTTTATAGGCATGTGGGACTTGCTTGAACCCTTGGAAACTTCAACTTCTTTGCCAGAACCAAAACCCTAATTTTTGACTGTTAGGAGGCCATTGGAACTGTACAACCCTTGGGAGGTTTTGAAGCATGATCTTAGCAAACCTTGAAGAATATGGGAGGGCAAATTTTGGGTTACAACACATAACTTGCTCAATTTTTGGAGATTTTGATTGGTTCAAAGTGAAAAATGTCATTCAAAAGGTCTACTTCATTCCATCTTTTTTGATCAAGAGCAAATTCTAAGTGCAAGGCCATGTTTGGAAGCAAGAGATTATAGGTCATTTTTAAAGAAGAATTTGAAATATTTCTAAGTATGGAAAGTCAACTCTTTTTCTTCAACTTTGACTCCATGTAATTTTCAGCTCAAGTCTCCATTTGATTCCATTCTTTTTCCATTTCAAAGTTTGTTACCTCATCTTTCCAAAGCATCAAGAATCTTGCCCTAAGACTCCCTGGGGTGGAAATTCCATTGGATTGAACTTGGTAACTTGGAACTGAAGTTTCTCCATAAGTCAGAATTTGAAATCCATGTTTTGGCCTTTAAACATCAAATTAGCACGCGTTTGTGATCTAAACATGTTTAGCCAAGTTGAAAAAGTGGATTAGAACCATAAAACGCAAGGATTTGATGAGTTTTGATGCAAATCAGATCACACTTTGCTCGTGTATCAGGTTCACACGATTTCCCTCCAATTTGCATCATTCCACACGCTTGAGCATCCCATTTGATTCTCTATAAATACAGGGTCATCCCCCATTCAAATTCCCAAGCTTAGATAGCCAGAATCACCCTGCCAAACTTGCTTCACAAATCAGAATTCAACTACTTCGAATCCTATTCTCAAGCCTTTTTCAATCCATTTTCTCCATCAGTTCACCTTCCTTGATCTTCCCTGAACCTAACCATACATTTACATTCAAGAATCGTGCCCTACATTGCTCCATAGAAGTCCAGTTTCAGAGCTCTGCAACTCAACTTCAATAGGTAGATTCCTTCATCAATTCTTTAAAACTTTGGTATCATTGTGTTACTCTTATTGCCCTGGTTCTAGTCGCAACAGTTACTTTCAACTGGAAGTACGTTTTGACCATGAATTTTCAAATCCCTTTTCAAAACTTTCTTTCCAAATTGCTTGAGTTACAATTTATATAAAAATGGCGTGAGGGTATGGTTATCTTCGTCTTGAAGAGACGAAACGGATGGCATAGGTCTGAGCTTCTGATTTTAGAGTTTGAGAGGCCTGCAATTCGTGAGGGCTGGAGGTTGAAGATGACCAACGTGTCACCTTCTAACCAATGAAAGCGTGTCATTTGTTTTTTTTCAAAAATCTGATTTATTAATGATTTTGTACATTATTCAGTAAAGACCATGATATGCACAGCGCGCCAGATCCTTTGGATTTGATTACCAACGCGTTTTGACTCTCATCCAATGGTCCACATCTTTTTCTTTTATTTTATTTTTCTGATTTTTATATTTTAATTGTTTTAAATTTCAAAAAAATCATAAAAAATTCATTTTTAGTCCAAAAAATCTAAAACAATTATGAAAAATATTTTTGATTATTCTCTTTCTGATTTTTATTTTTTCACAAATTAATTTTGTGTTTTGATATTTTTTATGAATTTTACACTTATTTGATTTGTTTAAAATGTTTAAAAATACTTTTACACATTTTTTAATTCTGAGAAAATTATGAAATGATCCAATGACATTGTGACAAATATTGGTGACTTTATTTTATTTTTGTTTCTGACTTTACTATTTTTTTTTACCATTTTTGTTTATTTTACCAATTTATTTTAATTTTTAAAAATAGTTTCTGACTTTTAAAAATTCCCAAAATTTTTATAAAAATATTTGGACCCATTTCTGATTTTTCTATGGTTTTATTTTTCATTTCTTGATTAATTTGAATATTATTGATATTTTCCCCATTACTTCTTTTAGTTTATTTTTACATTTTCCATCCTTTAATATATATTAAATATTATATTATTTTTGTGAATATTTTCTGGCTGTCTTGGGTTAATTTTTTTGGTCATGGCTTTGTTAACATCATTGGATCCATGGTGTTGAGTTTAACTCCACAAAAATGGATGAATGATTTTAATAATAGTTTGATCAAATATTAATTCAAATGTGGTTTTCTTTTTACCCTAATTCCTTTTCATCTTATCCCCTTCTTCTTGCACTAAATGTTGTTGGAGCATGATCTCTATATCATCTCTCAAAACAAATGGTGCATAGCTTTCTATTGACCGACCTCAAAATAGGTGAGACTTCTATATAAGTCCACTTACGATTGCTTAACATAGCGCTAAATTTTGTCCCGATTCGAATAAATGATCATTCGTGGCCCAAACTTACAATTGCAAGCCCAAGTATGTTAATTTGATCTCTTTGATCCAATAACTTTGAGATTCATTGTGTGGAGGCTTTGGTTCTACCAATTCTCTAATGGATCTACAACACCTTTGGTCAACGCGGATCACTTAAATATCGTTGATCATTAAGTGGTACTTATGAGAATTCCAAATGGATGATATACTTGATAAAAAGAAAATGCAACTTCTTGTGTGGAGGATTTGGTTCTACCAATCATCTAATGAGTTCCAAATGCAATTTTCAAGATGGTCATCCAACTAACCACTAATTATTAACTTTCTTTATTTTATGCTTTTTATTCTTTATGCACTATTTACTTTTAGCATTTAATTTCATGCCATTTTAATCTTTGCTCACTTGAGCATTTATTTTCTTGTCATTTTTACTTTGCTCACTTGAGCTTTTCTTTTTCTTTCTTCTAAGATACTTAATAATCAACTTAAACCCTAAAAATTCATAATACACTTGGACTATTTGGTTACTATCCTTGGCATTATGTAGTAATGGACTTTTTGGACTTAGTATTAGAAACCTTAGCCTATTTTGGAGACCTTGTGATCTTATCTGATTATTTTGTCTGGAGCTCTTGAGGTTTACCTCAAGACATTGGGTTGCTTGTTTATTTTTGTGTGCAGGTTTTTTGGGGTTACACTCTTTGTTTTGTAATCTGGAATTCACCCGCATACAGCCGTTACTCTGCCCAATTTTTGAGAAGACTTAATACACTTGAAGAGGTCTTGTATCTTTGCTTGCTTGGTTTCAATCCAAAGAATGGGAATTTTATCTTGTCTCATAATGTCAAGCCTTGGCTTCTTGTTGGTTAGATGGTCCTTATCCTTAGCTTTTACCTTATGCTTTAGGATAGCCTCTTCTTCTCCTCCCATCTTCTTTAATTTCAAAAATCTTCTCCCTCCTTTTGAAAACCCTTATTTTATTTTTTAACTTGAACCACTTTCATAATAAACTTGGACTTATGTCCATGCATTTTCAAAACATTTTCATCAATAAACTTCAATCAATTTAATAATACTTTGACACTTTTTGTGAGAAGACTAAAAGTCAATTAATCTCATTTCAAACTATTTTGCCACTTTGGCTTTTACCTTTAAACTTTTCTTAAAAGATTAGGCTCTTGTCAATCCTTGTAGTGATGCAAACAACTATACTTCTACAATATATAGTGAAGTGAGTTTTTTTCCACTTGGGTGTTGAGTGAGGCATTGTTGATTTTAAAATCTAAGCCATATCCTCCACTTTGAGATGATGCAAATTCTCCTTTCTCATGATTGTGGGTAGTAAGTATGTTTTCCACACGGACAATGACGATGATTTCTTATCTACAAAAAATTAACCAACACACTTGTATTTCAAATTTTTAAAAGAGGAACTACGTGTACCCTGATCCCCTATTACACGAAAGGTGGTACGTAGGCACTAAAGATTCGCAACTGCGGCGGGTGCAAAAATCATAAAAAAATACTTCTCTTCTCACCTCCACCATCCATTTCTATATAACACATTTTATAGCCAAAATATACAGATTTTACAAAGAGGCTCCTGCGAAGTACCGTAGATGTTTAGGGTGCTAATACCTTCCCTTTGCATAACCAACCCCCTTACCTTGAATCTTTCCCCCCTCTTTTCAGGTTATTCACTCTTTTCCCATTCCTTTGGAAACAATAAAGCGCGGTGGCGATTTTTATTTTGATTTGTATAAAGGCTAGTCAATCCAATGGCTTAGTCTTGATCATTTCTACCGCTACAGAAAAATGGCGACTTCACTGGGGATAGATTGACCTCTTGCTGGTCCATACCTAAGTGGGTTAAGCATATCTTTGTTTATATATGTATATGTGTTATTGTGTTTATGTGTTATATTTGTATATATGTTTGTCTGGATTTTCCTGGTGTTCAGGGTGCTTAGTGATTACTCATAAGTCCTATACCCGGACTTGGGCAAACTTTAAGATAGGACAGGCGATATACTCATGTTAACTTTGAGGGAGTAATCCCAAAAAAGGAGGCATGAGATCCCCCACTCAGTGGAGGCCCCTTTGACTGTAGTGTCGTTTATCGAGTAATCGGGAAGACGTACTGCTTCCGACCTGGGAGCCTGCTGAAACTGAGGACCGTAGAATACCAAACCCATCTTGGCCTTTTAGGTGTAGTGCGGAAGCTATGACGGAGTAATTCGAAAATAGTTGTCACGCGATACTACGCTCAGACGAGTCTTTCTTGAGAATATTACTAATTACCGAGTTAATCGAGAAGTTGGTAATATCCAAAGGAAGGATGTAGACTCTGGGAACCTCTAGAACCTTGTTCGGCAGGTGATAACTCTTAGACCAACACCTTATGGGTATTACCTTCGACCTCATGCTCGTGACGTTGAACCTATGAACCATATATGTGTGATCTTGTGTGTGATTGTTGCATCATGCATCCATGCACTCATAAGCATCTTTTGAAGAAAACAATATTTCAATAGATTTAAAGGTTGACTATTTGTGAATATCTCAGGTACTTTTAACCATGGATTCTGGAAAGAGAAAGACCGGGAAATACAGTTTGAAGGATCCCAAGATAGATGAGTTGGTCAGTCTAATTCCAGAGAACGAGTGTTCTACAGACTTTCAGAAGAAGTATAGATCCATTATTCCTCTCATGAAGCTGAAGATGAAGGAGGGTATTCTCTCGACCTTGGTCCAGTTCTATGATCCGGTGTATCACTACTTTACTTTTCCCGATTATTAGTTGATGCCTACACTAGAGGAGTATTCCTATCTATTAGATTTACCTGTTACCGATCGTGTTCCTTTTACTGGTTTGGAGGGTGAGCCAAAACCACATGAGATTGCTGCTTTGATTCATCTGGGGAAGTCTTAGGTGGAAGCCCATATGACTACTAAAGGAGGGATTAAAGGATTACCAGCTCAGTTCTTATTGGGGAAAGCTCGTTACTTTGCCAGAATGAAGAGTACGGTTACTTTTGAGCCCATCTTTTCTTTACTCGCTTATGGATTATTCTTATTCCCTAATGTGGACAAGTTTGTCGACATTAACGCTATTAGGATTATCATGATTGGAAACCCAGTTCCTACATTATTGGGTGATGCTTATTACTCTGCTCATCTTCGGAGTTCTTATCATGGGGGAATGATTATCTGTTGCACGCCTTTGTTGTACCGGTGGTTCATCTCTCATATGCCTCAATCTGATGCTTTTTGGGATGGCAAGAAGGAACCTCGTTGGGCTCCTAAGATCCTGGCACTTACTCACTCGGATATTGATTGGTATCATCAAGCTTATCAGGATATAAAGATTATTGACAGTTGTGGTAGTTTCCCCAATGTACCTCTTCTTGGTAAAAAGGGAGGAATTAACTATAACCCTGTTCTTGCATGGTGATAGCTTGGATATCCGATGAGGGATAAACTGAACAATATTCATTTGAGTAGTTTCTTTCTAAAGTAAGGAGAAGACCACAGGGAAGCTAGGGAGCAGATTGCGATGGCCTGACGTCACATTCATAAGAAGAGTAGCAAGGATTTGGGACCTAAGGGTGCTGTTTCTTTGGAGCCATATCTTCAGTGGGTCCGATCAAGAGCCATTCAGTTGAAGATGCCGTATATTCGGGAGACACCCATGCCTGATCTGTTTGTGAAGACCACTCCTCCCTTATTAGATGATCTAGAAGAGCTGTAGCTTGCTTTGGTTAGGATGCAACAGGAAAGAGATGCTTGGAAGAACAAGTTCCAGACTTTAGAGAGTTCCTATAGAGCAGACTTGAAGGAGAAAGATGATTTGATCGAGATCCTTGAGAGTCGAGCAGTGGAGTCTATGGAGAGGCAAGGGGATTTATTTTCTCCTAAGCCTCAAACAGGTGCTGATTACTCACTTCCTGCCTCAGATGATTGGAAGGAGTTTGCCATCAGACAGGTGGAAGAAAACCAGAGGTTGAGGGCTCATATTGCTAGGCTCACAGGGAAGCGCCAACGTACAGATTGATCTCTATCAGTTTCTTTCTCTCAGGATTTTTAGATTGTATTTTCATCTTGTACTTGTGATCATTGAAACTTGTAATCCATTTTAGAGTCATTATAATAAATAAAAATTCAGTATTTCAAATGCGTTATTATTTTGATGTTTGCAATATGCCTATAAATCTTAAATCCCTTGAAATATTAAACGATGGAATGAAAATAAATCATGTGCATTGCATGACATGCATCATATTGCACATATTTCTTGCATTTGTTATGCATATCCAGGTGCGTTATCCAGCTTCTTTACTTTGTTCAGCAAGTTGACTCATCACTACAACACTCGGGCTAATTTCAAAAAGAAGTGGACAATTTGGAATAGGAGAATCGCGAGCTGCGCGAAGAAGTTTCTACTTTGAAGGATGGCTTGGCCAATTTGACTACTCTGATAGAAGCTCTGGTGGTTTCTCAGAATCAGCCACCGAGTGTTCAACCTCAACCAACAAGGGCAAATGCTGAAGTTCATGTTGTTCCTGTATCCGCTACTCCAATTGTTGTTCAGAACCGTATGCCTCAGGGTTATCCGTGGGGAATGTCGGAGAATTTTTCACCTGAAGGTTTCAATTTGGTCCCCCAAGATGCTCCAGTGGTTCCAAATGTTGTTACTCCAGCACCTCTTGCGGTGCATATTGTTCCTGTTGCACCTCCTTCAGTGAATTTGCTCCCGTTTGTTAATGAAGATGTGTGTCGTCCTTTCCCTCCGCCGAGTGAAGATTGGGTCTCTATGACAGAATGGATGATTTCCAAGAGCAGTTTGAAGGAATGCAAAGAGAGATGAAGGCTCTTAGGGGAAAAGAGTTATTTGGGCAGAACGTGAATGAGCTGTGTTTGGTCCCGAATGTTAAAGTGCCTGCTAAGTTCAAGGTCCCTGAGTTTGAGAAGTATAAGGGCAACACTTGCCCTCGTGCTCACTTGGTGATATATGTAAGGAGAATATCAATCCACACCGATGATCAGCGTCTGCTGATTCACTTTTTCCAGGATAGTCTGACCGACACAGTGTTGAAATGGTACATGAGTTTAAACAGTGCCAACATCCACACCTTTAATGATTTGGGAGAAGCATTCATAAAAAAATACAAGTACAATGTGGACATGGCACCCGATCGTGATCAGCTTAGGGCCATGGTTCAGAAAGACATAGAATCGTTTAAAGAGTATGCGCAGAGATGGCGCGAAGTAGCTGCACAAGTGATTCCTCCTACGGAGGAGAAGGAAATGACTAAAATTTTTCTGAAGACGTTGAGTGCTTTCTACTACGAAATAATGGTAACAAGTTCCCCAAGTGATTTTACAGAGATGGTAGGAATAAGTGTCCGCTTAGAAGAGGAAGTAAGAGAAGGTCGTTTGACAAAGGGTGAAGGATCCGGAGGTGTGAAAAAGCCATCTTACGGGTTTACAAAGAAGAAAGAGGGGGATACCAATGTTGTCATACAAGAGAGGAGAGTGAATGCTCCTAGAAGGAATTTTCAGCGTCACCAGCAAGTTGCTTCAGTTACTCTTGTTATGAATGTCGCTCCGACTACTATTGCTTATCAGAGACAGTCCTAGCAGGGGAACCAGGGGAATAATCAGAGAAGGGAGAACTATGAACCTATTCCCATGTTATGCAGAGCTACTACCAGCATTGATCCAGAAGAAGTTGGTCTAGACACGATCACCTCTAGCAATACCATCTCCATTTCCTTGGTATTACAAAGCGGACCAGATATGTGCCTTTCATCAGGGAGCACCAGGGCATAGTGTTGAAAATTGTTATCCTTTGAAGACTGAAGTGAAAAGGTTGGTGAAGTCTGTAATTTTATCTTTCAAAGACATGGGACCTAATGTGAAAGACAATCCTCTGCCCAAACACGGGGGAGTAAGTGTTGTGAATATGGTGGCCGGTTGTCCAGGTGACTTCCAGATTTTTTACATTAATCTGGTTAGAGAGGATTTGGTGAAAATGCATGCAAACCTCTTTTAATTCAGTTATTATACGCATGACCATGCCGGTTGTGCTATTTGCAGTACAAACATACAGGGTTGCGAGAAGATAAAAGTTGATTTACAAGAGATGATAGATGAAGGTTTAATCCATATAATCAGGCCTAGGGCAGAGTATGAAGAGGAAGTGAATATGCTTTCTGGATGTCCTGGTGAATTCAGAATTTTTGATGTGGAGTATTTGAATGAAGATCTCGTACAGTTGCATGCTACTTTCTGCCGTACTGCTGGTCATGTGGAACAACAATATGGATCTTGCATAGTTTGTTGCAAAAACCCCCGAGGATGTTCTGTTGTAAGAGAGGGTGTTCAATTGCTGTTAGACAATGGGACTATCAAAATCACAGGTCAAAGAGATGATTATCACGAGATTGATATGGTTGAAGTTTGTTTGATGGGAGAAGAGTCAGAGGAATTATATGCCTCCGCGGATGAGTATTTCTCTTCAGACGAAGATTTGTTTGCCATAAATGGTCTTTTGAGGGCTGATTGTGTTAAGAAAGGTGTAAATGTCATTGTACCTTGTTTTGGTGCACCCGCTCATCTTGAGGTGGCGTACCATAGCAAACCAGCTATTACCCCACTGGTAATTAGTCTGCCAGGTCCTGTTCCCCATAAATCAGATAAGGATGTGCCTTACAAATACAACGCTACAATCTTGGAAGATGGGGTGGAAGTTCCCATCCAGCCAATGCCTGATGTTGGAAATATAGTTGATAGTAGCAGGGTGACCCGTAGTGGTCGTGTGTTTCCGCCAGTTATTCGAAGAGACGTTGTTGCTGGGAAGAAAATTGTTGAGAATGATGAACCGAAGAAGACTGCAGGAGAGACTAGTGGAGCTGCATTGGAGAAAGAGGTGGATGATATCTTGAAGATAATTAAGATGAACGACTACAAAATTGTAGATCAGCTATTGCAAAATCCTTCAAAGATATCCATCTTGGCATTACTAATGAATTCCTCCGCTCATAGGGAGTCACTGATGAGAGTACTAGACCAAGCTTTTGTAGAGAATGACACGTCGTTAGATCAATTCAGCAGCGTAATTGGAAACATTACATCATGTAACAACTTGAGTTTCTGCGATGATGAGTTACCAGATGAAGGGAGGAATCACAACTTGACCCACCACATTTCTATGAATTACAAGAATGATTCATTGTCCAATATGCTAATTGATAACGGATCCGCATTGAATGTTATACCGAGAAGTACTCTCATGAAGTTGAAGTATCAAGGAACTCCTATGCGCCCGAGTGGCATCATTGTGAAGGCTTTTGATGGGTCGAGGAAATCTGTCATCGGTGAAGTTGACTTGCCCATCCATATAGGACCACACTTGTTCTTGATAACTTTCCAAGTAATGGACATTATTCCCGCGTATAGTTTTTTGTTAGGAAGGCCATGGATACACGAAGTAGGGGCTGTCACTTCAACTCTGCATCAGAAGCTAAAATTTGTGCGTGAAGGGAAGGTAGTGATCATAAATGGGGAGCAGGCGTTGTTGATATCCCATATATCCTCTTTCAGTATTGTAGAAGCGGATGAGGCTGCTGTTGGAACCCAGTTCCAAGCCCTATCCATTGAAAACATAAGGAAAAATGAGAATTTTGTGGTTTCCCTGAAGGATGCGCAGCAGGTTGTGCGCAATGGTCATAATGCAGTTTGGGGACGACTTGTAGATCCACCCGTAAACAGAAACAGAGTTGGTTTGGGTTTCTCTTCGAGGAATGGAAAAAGTGAAAGTTTAAAGTCAAAGTGTTCTGTGAACAATTATCATGATGTTTTCCGCAGCGGAGGCTACTTCCATCCGATTGTTTCTAGAACTAATGTTGTTGAAGAGGATGAAGCAGAGCAGGAAGTACCGAACTATGTGACGCATGGAGTCCGAGTTCAGAACTCGGTCACCATTGATGTTCCTTCTAGCATACATATTTCAAAGTAATTTGTTTTGTTAATCTGTTTCTTTCTTTTGAAAAGCTTTCACTCTGCCCAAAGTGGAAGTATTAATGTTGTAGGGCTTATCTGTTTGCTATAACTGTTAAGATCATTAATAAAAGTTGTCTTTGCTTCCAAAATTATGTCTTTTATTTTCTACCTTTCTCTTGGGAATTGGTAATAATAAAAAACAAAAACAAAACCTTTCAAAATAAATGATAACTGAAAATTAATCTGCATGCTCACTTGTTATATGTGTCAGTTTCTAAAAGCAATCATAAATCATATGTACAGATTAATTAAAAAAACCCGTTGAATACAATGACCCTGCACCCTCTCCCAACTTTGAATGTCATGTGTTTGGGGCTGAAGAATAATATTATTATGAGATCCCGGAAGAGGTCTCACGGTTGCTTGAGCACGAGGAAATACCATTCAGCCATATAAAGAGCCTTTGGAAGTGATTAATTTGGGTTCAGAGGAAGATCTGAAAGAAGTCAAGATTGGAGCATCGTTGCATCCTGATGTAAAGAGCGGGTTGATTGAGCTGTTGAAAGAGTATGTGGATATTTTTGCTTGGTCTTATCAAGATATGCCTGGTCTAGATACAGACATTGTCGAGCATTGTTTGCTGTTGAAGCCAGAGTGTTCGCCAGTTAAACAAAAGTTGAGAAGAACCCGCCCGGATATGGAAGTAAAGATCAAAGAGGAGGTCCTAAAATATATTAATGTTGGTTTTCTTGTGACGTAAGTGTATCCTCAATGGATTGCCAATATTGTCCCAGTACCGAAAAAATACGGAAAAGTCCGCATGTGCGTAGATTATAGAGATCTAAATAAAGCTAGTCCAAAAGATGATTTTCCATTGCCTCACATTGACATGTTAGTGGATAGCACAACAAAATTCAAGGTATTCTCGTTCATGGACGGGTTTTTCGGGTATAATCAAATAAGAATGGCTTCAGAGGACATGGAAAAAACAACATTTATCACACCCTGGGGAACATTCTGTTACAGAGTGATGCCCTTCGGGTTGAAGAACGCTGGTGCAACGTACCAGAGGGCTATGATAACCCTATTCCATGATCTGATGCACAAATAAATCGAAGTATATGTTGATGATATGATTTCCAAGTCCCATACTGAAGAAGGGCATATAGAAGATTTGTTGAAGTTGTTTCAGCGTTTGAGGAAATATCATCTCCGCTTGAATCCAAATAAATGCACCTTCGGAGTTAGATCGGGGAAATTATTGGGTTTTATTGTTAGCCAGAAAGGAATTGAAGTTGACCCTGACAAAGTTAAAGCAATTCAAGAAATTCCAGCACCAAGAACTGAAAAGCAAGTCAGGGGTTTCCTTGGGCATTTGAATTATATCTCAATATTTATTTCCCACATGACTGCAACGTGTGAACCAATCTTTAAGTTGTTAAAGAAAGATCAAGGTTGTGTGTGGACGGGTGACTGCCAAAAGGCATTTGAAAGTATTAAAGAGTATCTGCTTGAACCTCCTATCTTGCTCCCTCCCGTAGAAGGAAGACCATTAATTATGTATCTAACAGTGTTGGATAAATCCATGGGTTGTATTCTGGGACAACAGGATGAAACGTGAAAGCAAGAGTTCACCATTTATTATCTCAGCAAAAAGTTCACTGATTATGAGTCGCGGTATTCCATGCTAGAAAAACATGTTGTGCTTTGGCCTGGGCGGCAAAGCATTTGCGGCAGTATATGTTGAATCATACCACTTGGTTGATCTCTAAAATGGATCCAATCAAGTATATTTTTGAAAAGCCTACTCTTATTGGGAGAATTTCCCGTTGGCAGATGTTGTTGTCTGAATATGATATCGAGTACCACACTCAAAAAGTTATCAAAAGTAGTGTGTTAGCAGATTACCTTGCTCACCAGCCGGTGGAAGATCATCAATCTGCAGAATATGAATTCCCCGATGAAAATGTGATGTTCTTGAAAGTGAAAGATTGTGATGAACCATTGCCTGAGGAGGGCCCCGACCCTGAATCTCGTTGGAGTATGGTATTTGATGGAGCTGTGAATGCTTATGGTAAAGGAATTAGTGATGTGATTGTTACTCCTCATGAATCACACATTCCTTTTACTGCGATGTTAACATTTGATTGCACTAATAATATGGCAGAATATGAGGCTTGCATCATGGGTCTCGAAGAAGCTATTGATCTCAGAATCAAAATTCTAGATGTATATGGCGATTCAACATTGGTAATAAATCAGATTAAAGGAGAATGGGACACTCGTCACCCTGGCTTGATCCCTTACAAAGATTATGCTAGAAGATTATTACCCTTCTTCAATAAAGTTGAATTCTATCACATTCCTAGGGATGAAAATCAGATGGCAGATGCTCTGGCAACTCTGGCTTCCATGTACCAAGTGAATACTTGGAATGATATACCCCGAATTACAGCTCGACGGCTTGATAGGCCCGCTCACGTGTTTGCGACATAGAAGGTAGCAGATGAGAAACCTTGGTATTATGATATCAAGAATTTTCTTCAGACTCAGAAATACTTGTTTGGTGCATCAAAGAAAGATAGAAAAACACTGAGAAGGTTGGCAGGAAGTTTCTTCCTCAGCGAAAATGTGTTATACAAGAGGAATTTTGACATGGTCTTGCTCAGATGCATGGGTAGACACGAAGCAGACATGTTGATGCATGAGATCCATGAAGGTTCATTTGGCACTCATGCTAATGGACATTCAATGGCTAAAAGGATGTTGTGGGCAGGATATTATTGGTTCACAATGGAATCTGATTGTTACAAGTTTGCAAAGAAGTGCCATAAATGCCAGATTTACGCAGATAAGATCCATGTACCTCCGACACTGCTCAATGTGATTTCCTCCCCGTGGCCTTTCTCTATGTGGGGGTATTGACATGATCGTGATGATAGAACCCAAAGCTTCGAATGAACATCATTTTATCTTGGTAGCAATTGACTACTTTACCAAATGGGTAGAGGCTGCTTCATATGCCAATGTTACCAAATAGGTGGTTGTGCGTTTCATCAAAAACAATCTTATATGCCGGTATGGTGTGCCGAGCAGAATCATCACTAACAATGGCTCGAATTTGAATAACAAGATGATGACAGAACTGTGTGAAGAATTCAAGATTGTCCATCACAATTCATCTCCATACAGACCAAAGATGAATGGGGCTGTTGAAGCTGCTAATAAGAATATCAAGAAGATCATCCAGAAAATGGTTGTCACATATAAGGATTGGCATGAAATGCTCCCTTTTGCTCTTCATGGATATCGAACATTTGTCCGCACTTCAACAGGAGCAACCCCGTTTTCTCTAATATATGCAATGGAAGCTGTACTCCCTGTCAAGGAAGAGATTCCCTTGTTGCGTGTGATAATGGAAGCCAAATTGACAGAGGCTGAATGGGTTCAGAAAAGGTTTGACCAATTGAACTTGATTGAAGAGAAGAGAATGACAGATTTGTGTCATGGACACTTATATCAGAAAAGAATGAAGAAAACATTTGATAAAAAGGTCAAACCTCGTGAATTCAGAGAAGGCGACCTCGTGCTCAGGAAGATCATGTCTTTCAACACTGATTCTAGGGGCAAGTGGACTCCCGATTTTGAAGGCCCGTATGTTGTCAAGAAAGCCTTCTCTGGTGGTGCATTAATTCTTGAAGCTATGGATGGCGAGGAGTTCCCACGTCCCATGAATGCTGATGCAGTCAAGAAATACTTCGCCTAAAGAAATAAAAGAACAACTCGCTAAGTTGAAAACCCAAAAGGGCGGCTTAGGCAAAAAGGAGCATCTCGGTAGGCCAAAAACCCGAAAGGGCGGTCTAGGCAAAAATTAGAGACATAAACAGAATAAATTTCCCGCTAAGTTGAAAACCAACAAGGGCAGCTTAGGCAAAAGTTATGGAGTTTCTTGGCAAGTAACTACGTCAGACAAGACCTGATCGTTGAAGCAACAATTTTCTTGGATCCTCACCATAGTTCAACAAAAGCGGCTGCTCAGGATTTCAAAAGTTGTTAGGGGGGATAGTGGTCATTGTATCTCAATGTATCTTTTCCATTATGTATTACCATTTCCCAAACTTTGTAATCATCAATGGAGTCTCTCCATTCGCAGACTACTATTCTATTAATGAAATTCGAGCTTTTGCCCATTTCTTTGTGTTCTTATTTTTATTTAGCTTGCAAAGACTTCATTTATTACTGATAATAACTGTTAAAGCAAAGAGATTAAAAAGCAAAATTTACTTTTCAAAAGAAAAGAAAAGAGATCTTTAGAATTCAATTTACTTTTGGATTTGTGTTGAAACAACGACAACAAAAATGGTGATCCCAAGAATGAACAAACTCCTGTTTATTTTAAGAAGATTTACTCCCTTCATGAAGGTTTTCTCAGGTCATTTTACTGGTGCGCAATCTTTGTTGTTTCTCAGACAGTTAAAGACGATATCAGTGGGTACAAGGTACAATATTGGGTTGGTGATCCCATTATCCCCAGTCAAGTCTTGATTCGCTTTTGATTTTGGGTTTGCATGGTCAAAAGCCTCCATCCCAGTTTCCCCAGCAAAGTTTTCCCTCATATGATGAAAGGTTTTATTTCCTTGGTGTGTTGAGATGTCACTCTTTTTACAGTGTTGGCACTTGTGTTGACTTCTTGATTTCCCGGGAAGGTTATCCCAGGGCATCTCTTGTTGGAATGAGTATTCGTGATGAAAGTTTCAGTCTGCAGTTTTTTCTCCAAGGAGGTAGGCTTGAATTCCCCAGTGAGACTTGGTTGTTTCAGCGTCAGTCTGCTTTATTTGAGGTTGGTCTTGCAATCTCCAATAGGCATGTTGCTTTTAGAAAACTGTTTCGTCGATGAAATCGGAAGAAAGATGTTCTATCCCGATATTTGTTTGACTTGGTTACATCTGGATTATGTTTCTCCTTAATAAAGTTAAGGCAGACAGTGGGCTTGGTTTCCGCCGTTGCTTTTACCCTTTTGGATTGATCTTTCTGGTTGAAGTTAGCCTATTGTTCTTAGTACCTGAGGCGGATGTATCCTTTTATCAGCATATGCACGATAGCACTCATACATTCATACATGAATCATGCATAACTAAAAACCATCATTCATTAGCATTGTGTTATGACCTTTCCTGCAGCGTTCTTGGCTCAGTTGATTTTTGGTTGACCCTCTTGAGTTTATTTCTTAAAGGATGTATCTACCCTGGCCGTCTTGCCCCAATTTATTTCCGAATTGGATTTATGGATCTCTGAAAACTTTGGGTTTTTGTTCGTGCATTTATTTTGCACAAGAAGACTTTATCTCCTCAGCAGGAATAACGTGGTATTGACCCCAGGAAGGCATATCGCTATTCCCAGAAAGTCATTTCTCTTTTCAATTCCCCTTGACAACAAGTGGAAGTCTCTTCATTTGAGACAGATTATGCATTACCCTTTCCAGGAAAATTTCTTTGGTTAAAGAAGAGGTTGGGACCCGTTCTCGGCAAAACACCATAATCTTGGGGAAACTTGATATGTTTTCTCTTTCTACCTTCAGTGAACATTGGTAGTACATCGGCAGTGAACGTCGGTGTTTGTTATCTTTTTTCTATCTTCAGTGAATGTTGATAGTTCATCGTCAATGAACGGCGGTGATATGATATGTTTTCTCTTTCTACCTTCAGTGTATGTTGGTAGTACATCGGCAGTGAACGCTGGTGTTTGTTATCTTTTTGCTATCTTCAGTGAACGTTGATAGTTCATCGTCAGTGAACGGCGATGATATGATATGTTTTCTCTTTCTACCTTCAGTGAACGTTGGTAGTACATAGGAAGTAAACGTCGATGCATGTTATCCGCCTCTTTGGTTCTTTTCTTGTGGTTTACCAGTGATTTATTTTTCTGGTGGGATTTCTCTTTTGTTGTTACATTTCATGTTGCATTCCCAATGCTACTTTGTGTCTCTTTTATTCCATTCATATGCATTCATATGCATAAATGTTTGCATGGCATCTTAGGGCCAAAAACAGGGTTTGTTTTGTATTTAAGTGTCTTCGATCACGTCGACATGAAGATTTTTAACCTTCGTATCTCTGGATAGAAGAAACTTAAATAAGGGCAGTTGTTGTACCCCAATTTTTGCCCCTAATATCCATTCATCATACCATATTGTTTCAATCACCACAAAATCACATTAGGGCTTTTGGTTCTTCTACTCATCTTTACCTTTGCTCTATGAGGAGTTACCAAGCACCTTAAATTGTTTTCACTTGTGTTCATGAATATTTTGCTTTGATTTTCTCTCTAATTAACAAAATGCAATATTGGTTTGTCTTACTTGCTAATAATGTAGGTAAAAGCAATGATATCTAGCAAGTTGCATCGTGGGTTCATGAGTTTATTTCCATGCCCTAGTCAAAGCTTGAGAGACTCAAACCTCACCCATGAAGTTGTTTTGAATGTAGTTTTTGTGTCCATAAGTCCTCATCATCATCCTCAACAATCCCTATTCACAAAGGAAGAGTATTGGCATAAAAAGTTTGTTCAAACTTGTCAAAGTTCCACCAAGCTTTCTCTTGATCTAGAGGCTAGGGTTTTGGACTTCAAAGGGGCATATCTTGCTCATCTTTTGGTATTTTTGAGTGATTCCAAAAAAAATCTTCTCTTCAAAGAGTTACCAGCAAATCACTTCAAAAGTTCCAAGGAGTTTATAATGTGAAAGGAACTTAATGAAGGAGAAAAATTACAAGTCACCCAGATGAATTCCCATTTTCCTATATATGATTTCAAATGGTCATAACTTGGTCAATTTGTATCCCCTTGAGCCCATTCTTTTTTCATGATGACCCTAAGGATGTGTACTTCATGCCTTCTTTTATGTGCAAAGTAATAAAATGGATGGAAGTTGCCTTAAGAATGCAAACGATTATAGGTCATTTCATGATTTTTGGCTAATTTCATCAAGTCATAACTTGCTCAATTTTTGGAGATTTTGATTGGTTCAAAGTGAAAAATGTCATTCAAAAGGTCTACTTCATTCCATCTTTTTTGATCAAGAGCAAATTCTAAGTGCAAGGCCATCTTTGGAAGCAAGAGATTATAGGTCATTTTTAAAGAAGAATTTGAAATATTTCTAAGTATGGAAAGTCAACTCTTTTTCTTCAACTTTGAATCCATGTAATTTTCAGCTCAAGTCTCCATTTGATTCCATTCTTTTTCCATTGCAAAGTTTGTTACCTCATCTTTCCAAAGCATCAAGAATCTTGCCCTAAGACTCCCTGGGGTGGAAATGCCATTGGATTGAACTTGGTAACTTGGAACTGAAGTTTCTCCATAAGTCAGAATTTGAAATCCATGTTTTGGCCTTTAAACATCAAATTAGCACGCGTTTGTGATCTAAACATGTTTAGCCAAGTTGAAAAAGTGGATTAGAACCATAAAACGCAAGGATTTGATGAGTTTTGATGCAAATCAGATCACACTTTGCTCGTGAATCAGGTTCACACGATTTCCCTCCAATTTGCATCATTCCACACGCTTGAGCATCCCATATGATTCCCTATAAATACAGGGTCATCCCCCATTCAAATTCCCAAGCTTAGATAGCCAGAATCACCCTGCCAAACTTGCTTCACAACTCAGAATTCAACTACTTCGAATCCTATTCTCAAGCCTTTTTCAATCCATTTTCTCCATCAGTTCACCTTCCTTGATCTTCCCTGAACCTAACCGTACATTTACATTCAAGAATCGTGCCCTACATTGCTCCATAGAAGTCAAGTTTCAGAGCTCTGCAACTCAACTTCAATAGGTAGATTCCTTCTTCAATTCTTCAAAACTTTGGTATCATTGTGTTGCTCTCATTTCCCTGTTTCTAGTCACAACAATTACTTTCATCTGGAAGCACGTTTTGACCATGAATTTTCAAATCCCTTTTCAAAACTTTCTTTCCAAATTGATTGAGTTACAGTTTATATAAAAATGGCGCGAGGGTATGGTTGTCTTCGTCTTGAAGAGACGAAATGAATGGAATAGGTCTGAGCTTCTGATTTTATAGTTTGAGAGACCTGCAATTCGTGAGGGCTGGAGGTTGAAGATGACCAACGTGTCAACTTCTAACCAATGAAAGCGTGCCATTTGCTTTTTTCAAAAATCTGATTTATTAATGATTTTGTACATTATTCAGTAAATACCATGATATGCACAGCGCGCCAGATCCTTTGGATTTGATTACTAACGCGTTTTGACTCTCATCCAATGGTCCACATCTTTTTCTTTTATTTTCTTTTTCTGATTTTTATATTTTAATTGTTTTAAATTTCAAAAAAATCATAGAAAATTCATTTTTAGTCCAAAAAATCTAAAAAAATTATGAAAAATATTTTTGATTATTCTCTTTCTGATTTTTATTTTTTCATAATTTAATTTTGTGTTTTGGTTTTTTTTATGAATTTTTCACTTATTTGATTTGTTTAAAATGTTTAAAAATACTTTTACACATTTTTTAATTCTGAGAAAATTATGAAATAATCCAATGAAATTGTGACAAATATTGGTGACTTTAATTTATTTTTGTTTCTGACTTTACTATTTTTTACCATTTTTGTTTATTTTACCCATTTATTTTAATTTTTAAAAATAGTTTCTGACCTTTAAAAATTCCCAAAATTTTTATAAAAATATTTGGACCCATTTCTGATTTTTCTATGGTTTTATTTTTCATTTATTGATTAATTTGAATATTATTGATATTTTCCCCATTATTTCTTTTAGTTTATTTTTACATTTTCCATCCTTTAATATATATTAAATATTATATTATTTTTGTGAATATTTTCTGGCTGTCTTGGGTTAATTTTTTTGGTCATGGCTTTGTTAACATCATTGGATCCATGGTGTTGAGTTTAACTCCACAAAAATGGATGAATGATTTTAATAATAGTTTGATTAAATATTAATTCAAATGTGGTTTTCTTTTTACCCTAATTCCTTTTTATCTTATCCCCATCTTCTTGCACTAAATGTTGTTGGAGCATGATCTCTATATCATGTCTCAAAACAAATGGTGCATAGCTTTCTATTGACCGGCCTCAAAATAGGTGCGACTTCTATATAAGTCCACTTACGATTGCTTAACATAGCGCTAAATTTTGTCCCGATTCGAATAAATGATCATTTGTGGCCCAAACTTATGATTGCAAGCCTAAGTATGTTAATTTGATCTCTTTGATCCAATAACTTTGAGATTCATTGTGTGGAGGCTTTGGTTCTTCCAATTCTATAATGGATCTACAACACCTTTGGTCAACGCGGATCACTTAAACATCCTTGATCATTAAGGGGTACTTATGAGAATTCCAAATGGATGATATACTTGACAAAAAGCAAATGCAACTTATTGTGTGGAGCTCTTGAGGTTTACCTCAAGATATTGGTTTGCTTGTTTGTTTTTGTGTGCAGGTTTTTTGTGGTTACACTCTTTGTTTTGTAATTTGGAATTCACCTGCATAAAGCCGTTACTCTGCCCAATTTTTTAGAAGACTTAATACACTTGAAGAGGTCTTGTATCTTTGCTTGCTTGGTTTCAATCCAAAGAATGGGAATTTTATCTTGGCTCATAATTTCAAGCCTTGGCTTCTTGTTGGTTAGATGGTCCTTATCCTTAGCTTTTACCTGATGCTTTAGGATAACCTCTTCTTCTCCTTCCATCTTCTTTAATTTCATAAATCTTCTCCCTCCTTTTGAAAATCCTTCTTGTTTTTTTAACTTGAACCATTTTCATAATAAACTTGGACTTATGTCCATGCATTTTCAAAATATTTTCATCAATAAACTTCAATCAATTTAATAATACTTTGACACTTTTGTGAGAAGACTAAAGTCAATTAATCCCATTTCAAACTATTTTGCCACTTTGGCTTTTACCTTTAAACTTTTCTTAAAAGATTGGGCTCTTGTCAATCCTTGTAGTGATGCAAACAACTATACTTCTACAATATGTAGTGAAGTGAGATATTTTCAACTTAGGTGTTGAGTGAGGCATTGTTGATTTTAAAATCCAAACCATATCCTCCACTTTGAGATGATGCAAATTCTCCTTTCTCATGATTGTGGGTAGTAAGTATGTTTTCCACACGGACAATGACGATGACGTCTTATCTCATAAAATTAACCAACACACTTGTGTTTCAAATTTTTAAAATAGGAACTACGTGTACCCTGATCCCCTATTGCACGAAAGATGGTACGTAGGCACTAAAGGTTCGCAACCGCGGCGGGTGCAAAAATCATAAAAAATACTTCTTTTCTCACCTCCACCATCCATTTCTATATAACACATTTTATAGCCAAAATATACAGATTTTACAAAGAGGCTCCTGCGGAGTACCGTAGATGTTTAGGGTGCTAATACCTTCCCTTTGCATAACCAACCCCCTTACCTTGAATCTTTCCCCCCTCTTTTCGGGTTATTCGCTCTTTTCACATTCCTTTGGAAACAATAAAGCGCGGTGGCAATTTTTATTTTGATTTGTATAAAGGCTATTCAATCCAATGGCTTAGTCTTGAACATTTCTACCGCTACAGCAAGTGATCGAGAGGAGGGTGAATAGACCACCTCCTTATTATTCAAGGATTTAAAATCTTTTATCAAAGTTGATTAAAAATAATGAAAAAAACACGGTCCCAAATTGACTTCCGTCTATTTTGAACCGACTACTAGAAAAATGAAAATTCGATAAACTTGATGGATTTTTATTAAGATGAAATAGATGAAATTTAACACAAATCAAATGTACGTTTCAATGCGCTTATCACAAGAACGCTATTTCCATTGAGAAAAAAAACTTGCAAGCACTTTTGTCGAACAATTGACGTATGCATGTTTGGTGATCAATAATAATGGTGGTTTAGCAAAAGAGTTTGTACCACTATTGTATCATTGAACAGAAAAACCAGCAAACCAATTAAATCATAAATGTTAAAAAAACATAAAGAGAAAGAGATAAAGAAAACGTTACACGAGGAGTTTGGTAAGGAAGTTCCTCACTATCGTCCTCGCGTGTGGGTATGTCTCCTTCTCAATTCCAAATTGAAATTGAGACTTGTTAATTCAATATGTTGAATGTTGTTTACAAGATTACAATATAAAGATAGAACCTAATCACTAAGATCTTCTTCTTCTTGTATGAACCTTTACTTGATATGAGTTTATCAAGATATCACTTGCAAGATCCACAGTAAATCCTCCGCTCCACGACCTATTTGCAAAATCACCCTGATTTCCAAAACCTACGCTACAGCTGAATCTGACCTGTGAAATCGTGACTGACAAACCCATAAGAGCACAACCTTTCTTGAAGGACAAACCCTCTGGTTTTTCCTTGAAACCCCCTTCTGAATCTTCAGTTCAGCTAAGATCACCGATCGCACCACTGAATGTTATCTCTAAGATCCCTTGATCTGATAAACAAAGATGATTATGTTTTGATGTTATTGAACCAAGGTGATTGAGAAGATGATGAAGATGAAGTATCTTTCAGGTTTCTAATGCTAAGAAAAGTAGATGCACACCAACTGTATTTGTGATACATGTTCTGATTTTGATTCCAAAACTGACTTATATATGTAACCGAAAAATGTTAGAAGTAAAACTGTAGTATGAGTTGATGCATATCTCATATAATTCAATACAAACTATTGTCCATACAGAATCCAGAACCTTTGATTTCGTATGTGTCGACACAAAATGAGAATGTGTCAATTCATACTGAGTTGGTTTTGATTTCTAAAAAACAAGAAATGATATGTACCGATGCATGAGTGCATGTGTAGATTCATAAAGGTTTTAGAACGTTTTCCAGAAGCATGAACATCACATGTATTGATGCAAAGTACAAATGAGTCGACTCATACTGAAGCAGAACTATTTTTGTGAGTTTAGCTTAAGTATGTGTTGATGCAAAGCATTTTGTATTGACCTAAAATCATGATACATGTGTAAAACACATTTTTGACTCTTTTACAACATGCTACACTATTATCATATCATGCACACATAGAGATCAAACACAATAAACATTCATTAATACTTATATCACACATATTTTTTATCATACAAAACTACTCAAATAAAAGGGTTGCTTACAAAACATGTGCAATCTGAGTCAAATATGCAGTGTGTTTTAGTGTTATCAAATTCTCCCACACTTAAACCTTTTCTTGTCCTCAAGCAAAAACTCTGTATTGCTCATGAAATAAAAACAACATCAACAAATGATTTGGGCTAAAAAGGCTTCTAAGTTCAAAACAGGATGTATTTGATAGGTACTAATTAAATGAACCAAGGGTATCATAACAACACTTTCCGCGGGCGGACATAAACTTTGTTCCTATACAAACTAATCCATATCATGCCACTATACCTAGGCCTAGCTTTTCATTTCTTTCGAATCCTCTTTCATTCAGGTGCAATCACATTAAGCCTGTTATCCTTACATACTCATAGTAGAGTGACCGGTTAGTGAATCTGATCTCAAGCATGGGGTTCTGGTACATAAGTTGGTGTAACCCCTTTTATAGACCAAATTGCAGTTGTGGGGGATTGTATCGTGATCCGCCCTACCAAGTCCAGCACCAGATACCTCTGAACCAACCAATAATGAGCAAACTTTTTCTCATTATTCTTTTTGAAAGTTTTTACAACATTTTGGGTTAAATGACTGTGTGAGGGTCACCTAGCCCGATGCTACAGTTTTCCTTTTCAAAAGTACAAAAAAGAAGGATCATTCACTTATTTTCATCGGCCCCCTACGTAGAGCATGCTTAAGCAGGAGCTAACTGCTAGGATAAACTACTAAAGGACTTATTCTGGGATGATATTTAAGGCCATGGTATATGGGGTATCGGGATTGATTCCTATAATCACGAAGCTTATGGTGTTAATACGATACCGATGTTTAAAAAAGATTTCCCAGGTCACCCACATCCTACCCCAAACTTGTTTTAAAGCCCAAAATTTTAAAACATATTGTTTTATTTTGTCAAAGAAATTTTTGGTAAAGCTAAAGAGATGAGGAAGTAAAGATACACCACACAGATGACTCGTCAAGCACATGAATTTATTAAAATCTAACTAATAAAACAAGATAAATAAACTAGAAAGCAGGAAAAAAAGGTAAAAATAAAGAAAAAGAAAAGAAATAAAATCTCCTCCCACACTTAAATCGAACATTATCCTCAATGTTTTAAAATAAGATAAGGAAAGAGTAACCTGGATAAACTATGGATGGAAAATGGTACCCTCACCTCCCTGGTCTGAATGCATATGGTGACGGGATCTGCTGCGGTGACGACCATTATCACTCTGCAGCTGCCAAAAATGACCTAGCATGGAGACTTGAGTGGCTTCCATTAAGGTAAAGTGTCTCTGGAAGTAAACTCGCTGATGCTGCTGCTTAGCAGAGATGGCGGCCTGGGATTCCATGATAGTTTGGATAGAGCGATCGGTCCGCTGTTGTGATATATGCGTGAACTCCATGCCATCAGCCATCTGCTGATGCATAGCTGAAATAAGTCCATCTTGTCGTCCTATTTGTGAGGCACCCATGCAAAAACATAAGTTCTTTTGCATTCACTTTGTTCGGATTCTCCCGGCCAAAATGGTACAAGCCAACATATAATGAAAAACTCGAATGGCCGGGTTACGGATCATTGAGGCAAGAATTCCTTCAAAAGAAGTAACTGTAGAATTTGACATTCTATGCCAGAAGGAAAATGCCTCAATCGACCAATCAAAATCAAATGGTGCTTCACAAATAGCGCTATCCACATGAGGTATTCCTAACATATATGCTAGTTCATCGGTGGTGTATTCACATTCAACATTAAACATTAAACATTAAACATTAAACATTTGAAACTTCAATGTACCGACTGCGCTATAAGTGTTAAGATTTACAATGTAGATCAAGGAACTTAAAAATTCCCATGTTAACCTATCAAAGGTAGGTTCTTTCCTAGGAAAGATATCATGCAGACCTAAAATATATAACATGTGAAAAATACTATGGTACAATCCTAGATTATATAGACAGTCCTCGTCAACATACCTGGTCGAGACAATGTCTCGTTCATGAAATCTCTCGAGGATCTTCTGTTGCCTTTCTCTGGGTTTGCCTTCACGAAGAATGTAGCCATCATACTCCATTGTTTCTCTTTGAGGTTGAAGAAAGAAAGTGAAATGGGTTTTATAAAGTGGTGAAGAAAATGGGTTTTAGTGGATTTTAATGGAGGATTTTGAAAATGGAAGTCGGAATGGTTAGTGGGATGGTGGGTAAATGAGAAATTTATGGACTTGACTGGGTTTCAATGGAGGCTTGAAATGGGTAAAAATGGGGGTTTAGAGATTGAAAATGGCAAAAATGGAGTTTTGGAGCATTCTGCCCCGAGTAATACACAGACCCCATGGCAGGCGCCTAGGTCTAGGTGGCGGGCGCCATGTATGTAATTCGGTTGGGCCTAAAAAAAATTCTTACTTGTTTGGGCCTCTTACTCCTTTCTTGGATGGTGCAGATAGTATTTCTTCATGTTTTTCTTAAAGTGTTGGTACAAGCATGATGTTTTGTTAGATCATAACAAATAAAAACAAATAAATAAAATGCATGTATATATATAGAAGCAAATCACCAAAGTACAACATAAACAAATAAAAGGTAAATCAAATGCGAGAATGCAAGAGCTAAACATATATATATATATATATATATATATATATATATATATATATATATATATATATATATATATATATATATATATATATATATATATATATATATATATATATATATATATATATATATATATATATATATATATATATATATATATATATATATATATATATATATATATATATATATATATATATATATATATATATATATATATATATATATATATATATATATAAATGGAAATAAGAATAGTAAGGAATGCATAAAATGAGAATGGAGACATCAAGGAGATGGAGGCTCCTTGGTCTGATCAAAATTTCATGTTGCGATTAAATCACGGCGAAGATCTGTGATCTCCTGATACAAGCAGCCAGCCTCTGTCGTGTGAGTCAAATTGGATACCTCGACATGCAAGGTAAGGTCAGCAACCTCCCGTCAAAGTCTGGAAGTCACCATACAAAGCTCAGCTAGCTGTATGTACACGTTTGGGTGTTGTAGAGAAAAATTATTCGAAAACACTGTGGACACTATACATCATAGGATCAAGAAAAGTGAAGTAATGGATGGTCTCATTGTTGATTAAGAGCCTGAACTAGTTAGGGTTGAAGGAAACCCTCTTAATCAATCCACGGTCTAAGAAGAAGCCGATATCCATCATGGTATACCCGCAATAGGAAGTCAGGTGAAGCAGCTTACTAGTAAGACCCAAGGCAGAAGCAATCTAAGTTATCGTTCCTCCCACATGGATGATGCTTTCAGAGAACTTGGCAGTGAGGCTAAGATTACAAAGCAGAAACTTCCCACTAACCACAGGATGCGAATGGTTCGCACAGAAAAGGAAGAAGATCTCCTCCTCACTAACATGGACATCAACATCAACCTTTCCAAGGAAAGTATGGGCAAGGATCATCTGGAAATACCTGAGAGCTGGGTATGGATAATATGGGATAGCTGGGTGGAAGGATCAAGGCCTCCTCCACCTATAATATCACTCTATAACTTCTTGATATCTCTACTTATAAAGTAACCCATATGTAGCTCAGGAATGGCATCAGGGGTAGTCTGGAAGCCTTGAAAATCACCAAACTCCTTATGGGTAAAAGAGTACTTTGTCCCAAACAATCTGAAGATGACACAGTTGTCCTGACCAACATATGGCTCAAAGTTAAATGAACTGAGTAATTCCACGGTGAGGTTTATGTAGGTTATATTCAAGTCAGCAGCATACTCATCCCGCTGGAGCTGGCCACACAAAAACTTTATACTAGGCTCAAGGCCTAAAGCTTCCATGCAATCTTGGTCAGGGTAACGGGTAGGTGCCATGGGGCGCTGAGAAAGGACCACATAGTGTTGTTTCTGTGTATCATCTCTGAAATTGACGTGCATGTCGTCCAAGCTTTGCATCCTGAAAAAAATGGTTAAAGAGGAATGCTATCGAGGTGGGACATGAAAACACAAACATTGTAAAAGTTAGTCTAAATAAGTAAAACTAAAATTCAATTTAAAAATAAATAAATGCAAGGAATGAAAAGATAAATCCATGGGTTGCCTCCCATGCAGCGCTTGTTTAACGCCGTTAGCTTGACGAGTAGAACTCATATATCTAAAGTAGATACTAGTGGATCAATCAGAGTACGGATAGAGTAGTCGATGGGGGTGTCACCTCCTTCATAGTGTTTTAACCTCTGCCCATTGACAATGAATGGATTACAAGAGTTGTTATGGATAGAGAAATCAGTTCGCTAATGTGATATAGGCATGAACTCCATGCCATCGGCCATCTGCTGATGCATAGCTAAAATAAGGCCATCTCGTCGTTCTTCTTGAGCTAGATGCTCTCGCCACATTTCCTCATTGAAATGGAAACCAAAAGCTGTACCTGCAGGAAAGTGAGAAGAAGATTGTGTTGTGTGTGCAGGTGAAACATGGTGTGGGGACACAAGATGATCGGGGGGATGGTTTTGTCGGTCATATTCTTCTTCAGTCTCGTGCCCGTCCCCAAAAGGAACATTAGGAGGCACTGGACCTGTAAGAGGTGGAGCATTTAAATCGTAGGTCCAATTCCTCTCTTCTCGTACATCAATATGCCTAGTGCATGGAAAAACAACAGATGGGGTAGCTATTCTGTGAACCATGAGATCAAAACCTCCCTATCTCCTTACTTTGCATAATTTCATGTCTTTCAGAAATTTTAAGTTTATTATGCGGAGAGGTAGAGGTGTCAAGTTAGTTATCTCAGTGTCAAGATTCAGAGCTCTACCAATAGACGTAATCAAACCTCCAAAAACAATGGTCCTATTCTCTTTAGAACAACAGTCACGTGAGCAAGCATAAAAGGAACCAAATTAATCCTCATATTTGTGAGGCAGCCATGCAAAAACAGAAGTTCTCTTGCATTCACTTTGTTCGGATTCTCACGGCCAAAAATGGTATAAGACAATATATAATGAAAAACTTAAATGGTCAGGTTATGGATCGTTGAGGCAAGAATTCCTTCAAAAGAAGTAATTATAGAATTTGACAGCCTATGCCAGAAGGAAAATGCCTCAATCGACCAATCATAATCAAATGGTGCTTCATAAATAGCGCCATCCCCATGAGGTATTCCTAACATATCTACTAGTTCATCGGTGGTGTATTCATATTCAACATTAAACAATTTAAACTTCATCGTACCGAATGTACTTGCAGTGTTAGGATTTATAATGTAGATCAAGGAACTTAAAAATTCCCGTGTCAACCTCTCAAAGGTAGGATCTTTCCTAGCAAGGATATCATGCAGACCTAAAATATCTAACATGTGAAAAATACTATGGTATAATCCTAGAGTATACAGATAGTCTTTGTCAACATTCCTGGTCATGACAATGTCTCGTCCATGAAATATCTCGAGGATCTTCTGTTGCCTTTCTCCGGATTTTCCATCGCGAAGAATGTAGCCATCATACTCCATTGTTGCTCTTTGAGGTTGAAGAAAGAAAGTGAAAATGGGTTTTATAGAGTGGTGGAGAAAATGGGTTTTAGTGGATTTTAATGGAGGCTTTTGAAAATGGAAGTTGAAATGGTTAGTGGGATGGTGGGTAAATGAGAAATTTATGGACTTGAGTGTGTTTGAATGGAGGCTTAAAATGGGTAAAAATGGGGGGTTTAGAGGTTGAAAGAGGCAAAATGGAGTTTTGGAGCATTCTGCCCCGAGTAATACCCATACCCCATGGTGGGCGCCTAGGTCTAGGTGGCGGGCGCCATGTGTGTAATTCAGTTGGGCCTAAAAAATTTCTTATTTGTTTGGGCCTCTTACTCATTTATTGGGTGGAGTAGATAGTATTTATTCATGCTTTGCTTAAAGTGTTGGTATAAGCATGATATTTTGTTAGATCATAACAAATAAAAACAAATAAACAAATAAATAAATAAAATAAAATGACATATAAGGCATGTATATATATAGAAGCAAATCTCCAAAGTACAACATAAACAAATAAAAGGTAAATCAAATGCGAGAGTGCAAGAGGTAAACATATATATTTATATGTCTGAAAACAGAAATAAGAATCGTAAGTAATGCATAAAATGAGAATGGCAACATCAGGGAGCTGAAGGCTCCTTGTTCTGATCAGAACCTCGTGTTGCGGCTAACTGACGGCGAAGATCTGTGATGTCCTGATACAAGCAGTCAACCTCTATCGCATGAGTCAAATCGGATACCTGGACCTGCAAGATAAAGTCAGCAACCTCCTGTCGAAGTATGGCAGTTGCCATACGAAGCTCAGCTAGTTGTGTGTACACGTCTGGGCGTTGTAGAGAAAAATTATTCGAAAACACTATGGTCCTGGGTGAAGGTGGTGAAGGGGTATAGTCTGCTACCGGAGGAGGTCTAGGCTCATTAACTGTCTCTCTAAGGCTCTCCAAAGCATAAGTCCAATTAGCAAGATTATAGACACTAGTCATCATAGGAACCCTCCTAATCAGTCCACGGTTTAAGCAGACGTTGATATCCATTGTGGTATACCCACAATAGGAAGTCGGGTGAAGCAGCTTACTAGTAAGACCCAAAGCAGAAGCAATATGAGTTACCGTTCCTCCCACATGGTTGATGCCTTCAGGGGACTTGGCAGTGAGTCTAAGATTCCAAAGCATAAAGTTCCCACAAGCCACAGGACATGACTGGTTCACACAGAAAAGGAAGAAGATCTCCTCCTCACTAACATGGACATCAGCATCAGCCTTTCCAAGGAATGTATGGCCAAGGATCGTTTGGAAATACCTGAGAGCTGGGTTATGGATAATGTGGGACAGGTGCGTTGAAGGATCAGGGTGTCCTCCACCTGTAATAGTACTCCATAACTGGTCGAAATCTCTACTCATAAAGTAACCCATAGGTAACTCGAGAATGGCATCAAGGGTAGTCTAGAAGCCTAGCAAATCACCAAACTCCTTATGGATAAAAGAGTACTATGTCCCAAACAATCTGAAGATGATGCAGCTGTCCTAACCAACATATGGCTCAAAGTCAAATGAACTGAGGAATTCCAGGGTGAGGTTTCTGTAGGTCATATTCAAGTCAACAACATACTCATCCCACTGGAGCTGGCCACACATAAACTTTATACTAGGCTCGAGGCCTAAAGCTTTCATGCAATCTTGGTTAGGGAAACGGTAGGTGCCATGGGGCAATGACAAAGAACCACATAGCGTTGTTTCTGTGTATCATCTCGGAAAGTGATGTGCATGTCGTCGAAGCTTTGCATCCTGGAAAAAATTGGTTAAAGAGGAATGTTATCGAGGAGGGACCTGAAAACACAAACATTTTACAAGTTAGTCAAAATAAGTAAAACTAAAGTTCAATTTAAAAATAAATAAATGCAAGGAATGAAAAGATAAACCCATGGGTTACCTCCCATGCAGCGCTTGTTTAATGTCGTTAGCTTGACGAGTATAACTCATATATCTGAAGTAGGTACCGGTGGATCGATCAGAGTATGGCTGGAGTAGTAGATAGGTATGTCACCTCATTTGTAGTGTTTTAACCTCTTCCCATTGACAATGAATGGATTACAAGAGCTATTCTTGATCTCAACTACTCCATATTTTATGATTTTAGAAACGTCAAAAGGACTAGTCCATCTTGAATGCAGCTTACCAAGAAAAAGTCGCAACCTGAATTAAAAAGGAGAACATGATCACCTATATTGATTTTTTTCTTTAAAATTCTTTTATCATGCCAAGCTTTAGTTCTTTCTTTATATATTACGGCATTTTTATAGGCAGACTGGCAGAGTTATTCTAGTTTATGAATGTCTAGGATGCGCTTTTTACCAACAGTCAAATAATCTAGGTTTAAGGTTTTAATGGCCCAATAGGCTTTGTGTTCTAGTTCAAAGGGTAAGTGACATGACTTTCCATACACCAATTGGTAATGAGTTGTTCCGATAGGGGTTTTAAAAGTAGTTATGTAGGCCCATAGTGCTTCTTGTAGCTTCTGAGACCAATCTTTTCTAGATATTGAAACGGTTTTTTCCAAGATCTGTTTAATCTCCCTATTAGATACTTCTACTTGGCCCCTAGTCTGCGGATGGTAGAGTGTTGCTACTCTATGCTTAAATCCATATTTACTTAAAAGTTTCTCAAAAATCCTTGATATGAAGTGTGATCCACCATCGCTTATAACAAGATGAGGTATTCTGAATCTAGGGAATACATAATTCTTAAATAGCTTTATCACTACCCGTGTGTCGTTTGTGGGTGAGGCTACAAAATCAAACCATTTAGACACGTAGTTAACAACTACTAAGATATATTTATTTCCTAGTGAGGATGGAAATGGACCCATAAAATTAATACCCCATACATCAAAAAGTTATACTTCCTGAATGTTCCTTAAATGCATTTCGTCTTGAGATGTTTCCAATTTGCTGACATTCGTCAAATCTGACAATGTAAGCATGAACATGACACCATATAGCAGGCCAGAAGAGGCTAGCTTGGAAAATTTTAGCTTATGTCTTACAAGTGCTTACATGTCCTCCATAGGTTGCAGAGTGACAGTGTTCTATGATATTTCTTACCTCTTCTTCTAGAACACAACAACGAAAAATACCGTCAGTACCTCTTTTGAAAATAAATGGCTTGTCCCAATAAAAATTTCTTACATCATTGAAGAACTTCTTTTCTGTTGATAGTTTAGGTCAGGAGGTATTATATCAGCAGCTAGGTAGTTAACAAAGTCAGCGTACCAAGGTACATTACTCACTATTAAAGCTTCCTCAGAGTTCTTATAAGGATCCAGGTTATCTTGTCCAATGGTGTCTATTTTAGATATTAGTTTTTCATAGGAGAAATCATCATTTGTGGGTATTAAATCTGGTTTTAGGTATTCAAGCCTAGAAAGGTGATCAACAACTATGTTTTCTGTGCCTTTTTTGTCTCGAATATCTAGATCAAACTCTTGTAGTAAAAGGATCTTTCTAAGTAACCTAGGCTTGGCGTCCTTTTTGCTTAATAGGTAAAAAATAGCTACATGATCTGTATAGACTATAATTTTAGCTCCTACTAGATAGGATCTAAATTTATCGATGGCGAAAACTACAACTAGGAGTTCCTTTTCGGTTGTTGCATAATTAAGTTGGGAAGAATCTAAGCTTCTACTTGTATAGTAAATCACATGTAATTTCTTATCTTTTCTTTGACCTAGAATAACTCCCACAATGAAATCACTAGCATCACACATGATTTCAAAAGGTTCGGTCCAATCTGGGGGTTGCATAACAGGTGTTGAAATTAGTGCTTGTTTCAAAAGGTTAAAGGCCTCAATACACTTTTCGTCGAAGATAAATTAAACGTCTTTCATCAAAAGACCTGTTATAGGTTTGGTTATTTTAAAGAAGTCCTTGATAAAGCGTCGATAAAAACCGGCATGTCCAAGAAAACTCCGGACTTCCCTAATGGTCTTAGGTGGTTTTAGGTTTTCTATAACTTCTATTTTTGCTCTATTAACTTCAATACCTTTTTCAGAGACTATGTATCCTAAAATTATACCTTCGGTAACCATGAAATGACACTTCTCCCAGTTTAACACAAGGTTTACTTCTACACATCTCTCTAGAATTTTCTCAAGGTTAGCGAGACATTTCTTAAAATTGAATCTGCATGCCGAGAAGTCATCCATAAATACTTCCATAATGCCATCAAGATAATCTGCAAATATTGACATCATGCAACACTGGAAAGTAGCTGGAGCATTACAGAGTCCGAATGGCATTCGTCTATAGGCAAAGGTTACGTAAGGGCATGTAAAGGTTATTGTTTCTTGATCTTCAGGGTGAATAGGAATTTGGAAGAATCCAAAATACCCATCTAGATAACAAAAGTAAGAATGTCTAGCCAGACGTTCCAACATTTGGTTTATAAATGGTAAGGGAAAATGATCCTTCCTAGTTTCCTTGTTTAGATTTCTGTAATCTATGCACATACGCCAACCTCCTTATCTGCTTTGCTACATGTTTGCCTTTCTCGTTTAGCTCGACTGTGATGCTTCCCTTTTTAGGTACTACATGCACGAGGCTCACCCACTTACTATCAGAGGTTTGATAAATTATACCCACCTCTAACAACTTAATAACTTCTTTCTTAACAGCATCACTCATTATAGGATTTGTCCTTCGCCGGTGTTCTCTAGAGGGTTTTGAATCTTCCTCAAGTAAAATCCTATGCATACATACAAATGGACTTATACCTTTCAGATCAGAGATATTATATCCTAAAGCTGAGGGATATTTTCGTAAAACATCTAAGAGTTGGTTTGTTTCTTCTTGGTTTAAGGTAGCACTGACTATAACTGGACGAATCATTCCTTCATCTAGAAACTCACATCTTAGATTCTTGGGTAGTTTTTTAAGTTCTAAAGTTGGTTTTTTAGGGCATGGTATAGGATCTAGAGTAAGTTCTAAACATTCGTGAAGGTTATCATCAATGTAAGGTTCCATCTTTTCAAATCCATCATCTCCCCTTATGCGGGTTGAAGGTAGCTTGATTGTTTATGTGGGTTCTTCTTGATCTAGTTCCCTAACGCATTCATCAATGATGTCTATGGCATAACATGTATCTCCTATTACTAGTGCCATAAGAAATTTCAAAAGAATAAATTCTATCTTTTCATCACCTACTTAAAAAGTCAACTTTCCTCTCTTGACATCTATTATGGCTCATGCAGTTGATAAGAACGGTCTACCTAAGAGGATTGGGATATCGTCATCTTCTTTTATGTCCATGACAATAAAATTAGTGGAGATATACAATTTTCTGATCCTAACCAAGACGTCTTCAAATATGCCGATTCGATATTTAATAGATATATCGGCTAATTGAAGAGACATCTTAGTAGGTTGAAATTCTCCTAAGTTTAATATCTCATAAACTGCCAGAGGCATTAAACTCACACTAGCTCCTAAGTCCAGGAATGCTTTGTCGACCATGTGATTTCCTAAAATACAAGGTATGGAAAAGTTTCCAGGGTCTTTCTCTTTTTTAGCAAGTTTATTTTCGGAAATAGAATTGCATTCCAAGGGTTTGGGATCGTCAAGCCTACGTTTGTTGGTTAGGATGTCTTTGAGGAATTTAGCATATGATGGCATCTGAGTGATGGCTTCGATAAAAGGAATCTCCACATGGAGTTTCTCTATTATTTTATTGAATTTTTTATATCGGTTGTTAATTTTAGTTTTCTTAACTCTTTGCAGATATGGTATTGGTGGTTTGTATGGTGGGGTGGTACATAAGTTTTATCTATGGCTTCTCCTTTATCTTTATCTTTCTGTTTTTCAGATTCCACCGGTTCCTCTACTTCATTCGTAGGCACATCACATTTATTAGAAGTTTTAGATTTATTTAATGCTGGGTTGACAGGTTCATCGTAAGCAGTCTCACTTCATAAGGTAATGGCATTGGCTTGTCCTCGAGGGTTTGGTTGAGGTTGTCTTGGGAATTGCACTCCAAGCGTAATTTGGGGGGCTTATTTGAGAGCTACCTAAGAGATCTGGGTTTCAAGCATTTTATTATGGGTGACTATTTGGTCAACCTTGGTTCCTAATTGTGTGATTAATTCATTTACATGAATGTTTTGGTTTAGGAATTCTTTGTTTTGTTGGGTTTGGGCCGAAATGAAATTTTCCATAATTTTTTCTAGGTTCACCTTTGGGGGTACAATTTGCATAGGTTGGTTTTGTCTTTGGGCTTGAAAACCTAATGGTCTCGGAGGTGCTGAATTTTGGATAGGATTATTGTTTTTATAGGAGAAGTTTGGGTGATTCCTCCATCCAGGGTTGTAAGTATTTGAAAATTGGTTTCCTTGGGCATAGTTGAATTGATTTGTGCTTGTTTCATTCAACAGATTGCATTTAGCTAATTGGTGCCCTTTGGTTCCACATATTTCACATTTCACGTGAACTGTTGCTACCGTAGATGGGTTTGAAGACATATGTTCAACTTTAAGGGCTAAAGCGTCCATTTTGGCTTGCATAATGTCTATAGAAATTATGTCATGTATTCCTCCTTGGGTCTCTTTCTTCTCTACCGATGCTCGTTCAGTTCCCCATTGATAATGGTTTTGGGCCATATCTTCGATGAGAGCGCAAGCTTCAGGGTAGGGTTTGTTCATAAATACACCGCCAGCTTTGGAGTAAGAGACGTGCTTGGGCGTAATGTTCGGGTTCCGCTAAAGGATGTAATAAACTTCTGGTGCTGCGAGTTCTTTACATTTATCGGCTTAATAAAGCCTTAGTCTAGACGGTGTAACAGCAGGGTACAGAATTTGACGTGATTGGTCCTCGACAATGGAACCAAAAACTTGATGCATAGTTTTCGCAAGTATACGAAACGCATCAGAGTAATATAAAAGATTATCGATCCCACAGAGACCCAACGTCAATCTATCTATTTCTTTTGTTACGATTTTTATCTAAGGTAAAACAATTCAGGGGTTTATGAGTATACAGTGAAAGTAAAGTACGAAGATATAAATTCAGATAAAAACAATACGTTTGAATGTAATTCACACATTCTGATAATATTCCAAATGCTTCTAAATAGAACTACTTTTAGGGAAATATTTTCTACTCATGAAAAGAACTAATTTAACAGGAACTGTCGCTTTTGCATATTCAGAACCGAGTTTATTCTTTAAACAATCCCTCTTATTATCACTTATAAAAAGGCACGCATTGTGTTAAAGTAATAAACCTATTTTTAAGAAATCTAGTTTCTTGACTTAGTTGAAAAGTATATTTGACTTGGAACTTCTAACCAAAAGAGGACTAGACCTTTAAACCCATAAACGCGTCCGAAAAGAGTTTTGAAATCGTTTTTCTGAAAGTGTTAAAAGATTCCTACTTAATTGAACAAAGCGCTTTCGCTTCCTTTGAACAACTAAGACTACCCAAGTTTAACTGAAGGTTGGACGACTTTCGATCTTACACAACAAAAATAAAGTGCAGAAAACTTATGTTAAAAACCAAAACAACCCTTAAGTATTTCTACAAACACATTATATGGAACATTACTTTAACTATGATCCTTACATTCTAACCTTTAAAATTTATCCAGACATGGAAATGTAAACTGACATGTTAAAATATATCATGTTAAAGTAGATTCTTAAAGTAAAAAGGCTTTAAAAGACAAGTAAATAAAGCAAGTAAATAAGTGCAAGACAAGGAAATAAACAAATTAAAGAGAGTGCAATTAAATAAATAATGTAAAGCGAGTGCGATGAAATAAATAAAGTAAAGCGAGTGCGATGAAATAAATAAAATAAAAAGAGACTTGTAAATAAAAACCTGCTCCAAATCCGAGGCTTTAAATCAGGTACAACTGGAAATAAATGTGACTGGAAATGAAAATGGCGACAGGATTAACTTCTACCAAATTTCTCCAAACTCGATTACAGACTCTATCAATGGTGTGATAACTCTTTGATGTGAAGGGATTATCACTTGAAAAATATGACAGTATATGGCTTAAGTTTGTAACTAAGCTTGGATGAAAATAAAAGTAAACTAGAACTTCCTATTTATAGAAGAACCATACTCCACGGAATTACCAAGGTGCCCCCCAACTCCCTTTGGGTGGGACACAATTTAACAAGGGTGGCTCCCTCCATGCCCCCTATGGAACCCGTCATGTGTATAAGGGTGGGAAGTTGAGGAGAACATGGCAGTTGAAGGCAGTTGAAACCAATAAATGTCATGGCCTACCCTATGGCGAGCGCCATGCTGGATGCCATGTGTACAATTTGTTCAAAAACTTGATTTCTTGCTCGTTTTTCTTCATTTCTACAAGAGGGGCTCTAGATAATCAAAGTACTTGAAAACAAAACAAAAACCAGCATAACACTAGAAAATGACAATAAAAACCTAACAAACATGTGCAATCTGAGTCAAATATGCAGTGTGTTTTAGTGTTATCAAATTTGGGAGTGTCAGGAATGGCCTTGGTAATAACAACCTTGGGAGAGACCACTCAAAGTCTTGACGAGATGTTTTAATGAACTCTCCATTCATTTTAACATATTTGAATGAATTTAGATGACTAATCATAATCTCTTCTTCACCACAGATGGTAACAATTTTCCCCTTGACAGAATATTTCAACTTTTGATTTAGTGTGGAAGTCGCCGCACCTGCCCCATGTATCCATGGGTGTCTAAGCAGGAAAGAATAAGCAGGACGAATATCCGTTAGATAAAATGTTGAGTTGAAGACTTGAGACTCAACCTTGATTGGGAGATCAACCTCTCCATGGACCATCCTCTTAGAACCATCGAAAGCCCTTACTACAATGTTGTTAGGTTTTAACACCATCCCATCATAGTCTAGTCTATCCAAAGCTCCTTTAGGTAAGAAGTTGAGAGAAGATCCATTATCCACTAATACACGTTCCATGGTAGTGCCCTTGCATTCTATGGAGACATGGAGAGCTTTGTTGTGATTCATCCCCATCTAGGTCAGATCTGTATCAGAGAACCCTAAATCATTATCGGCAGTCAAGCTTTCTACACATTTTTCAAATTGATCGGCCGTAGTTTCTTGTGGGACATGTGCATTTTTCATGAACTTTATCAGTGCTTGGGCATGGGCCTCAGAACATAGCAACAAAGACAACATAGAAATCTTCGAGGGTATTTTCCCAAACTGTTCCACTACCTTGTAATCACTTTTTCTGATGATTTTTAGAATCTCCTTCATCCATTGGGTAGATGGGTCTTCAATGGTAATATCTTTTGTGGGTGCCTCCGTCCTGGCAGGCTCAGTCATTTTTTCCTTTCCTCGAGTATTAACAACAATTTTAACAACAGTAATGCAAACGAGTGTAATTGTGGTTGTAGGAGGAAAAATCTCTAGAGAGAATATCCTCCCCGTCCTATTAACTTTACTTGATCCAGCAATGTTTGTAATGTCAGCAATTTCATCTTCATCAATCCATAAATCTTGTTTGATGCCATGGTAATACACTTCCTCCCCATAATTCCAGCGCACCGCCTTATCAGAAGAGTAGGGGACTGGCCCCAGTGTGGTGATAATTAGTGGAGCTATTCTTGGTTCAATGGGAATCCTAATAGGACCCTTTGAGGTGATCCTAATAGGTTTGTTTGAGATAGTAATGATAGATATGTCTTCAACTTCTTGAGATACAACTTTGGTCAAAATTTTCACAGATGGAGTTCTTTCAAATAGAATCTCATGGCTATCCATCAGGTGTTGGACACCTTTCTTTAGACATTCACAACCATTAATTTGTACAACACAACAACAGTTTTCAAGGCATTCAGGGAATACCCCGACTTTCAACAAATTCTCTTTAACAGTCCTCAAAGGAGTGGTCATTGATGGAGGCAACGAAAGAGGCATCTTCAATAGCATTGACACCCTTACCATGATTTGGCATGGGTGCGGTGATTACATTGGGTGTTGGTAGAGGGTCGAATTAAATTGTCATGTTATCAATTAGGTATTGGATTTTATTCTTTAGAGACCAACAATCATTAGTATCATGTTCAAGACTGTTTGAGTGGTAAGCGCATTTGGTGTTGGGGTTATATTTTGGAGAAGCAGTGTTAGGGTTGGAAGGGGGATCTCACAAGATCACCAAATCAGCTTTTAATAGGTGTTGCAGAGCTTGAGATAGTTGCATATTGATTTTAGTAAACTGTCTTCTTTGGACATCCGATCTTTGTTGATTATTTAGTTGACGCGATCGTTGAGTTGGTGTTGGATTGGTAATCAGTACAGCCTCTACTGAATGATGACGGTCATTCTTAGCATGGCTTCTTGACCCATACACAACATTAGTCTCTTTTTTACCAATAAATGGCTTTTTCACAGCATTTGAGATGGAGACCATGGGTATCTTCCCACTTTTGATCCTGCTTTCAACCCTCTCACCAGTCAAGATCAATTTAGTGAATCCGGATGATGAACTTCCAACCAGTAAGTTGAAAAATGGTCTAGTCAATGTTCCCATAAACATGTCTACCAACTCCCTATCAGTTAAAGGTGGATGCACACTACCAGCCAAGTCTCTCCATTTTTGAGCGTATTCTTTGAATCCCTTGTTTAATCTCATGATTATTCCTTGCAATTGCACCCTAGTTGGCGCAAGATCAGTGTTATATTGATATTGGCGGTAAAAAGAAGTGGCCAAATTTTCCCAAGTATGGATGTTAGTACCTTCCAATTGGTAAAACCACTTCAACCGCGTCCCATATAGACTTTCTTGAAAAAGTGCACCCACAGTTTCTTATCAGCGGTATGCAGTTGAATTTTGCAGACATAAGATCTTAGGTGAAACTTCGGACATGAGACACCATCGTATTTGGCAAAAGCAGGGATTTTGAATTTGTGGGGAATGACTACCTCGGGCACCAAACCCAAGTCACCAAAGTCCAAGCCAGACACAACTTTGATTTTTACAGCCTTCAATCTGTCTTCTAGTTGCTTATACTTGTCGTCGGTCAGTGGATATTGCTCATCAAAATAATATTCGCCTTTATAGATTTGATTGTTTCCACCCCTAGCACGGGTGCTCCTAGCATCTTCATCTTGATTCTCATTCTCCTCGGAGGAGTCTTTATCAACTTGAACTTGTCATACGGAGCCTTTGAATCTCTTCCCCATGTTGATTACAACTTTCTTCTTTGTCTTCTTTTTCGTGACAAGAAGTGTCATCATTTCTTGCTGCCCCTTTGCTAAGTTGAGTAGAGTTTCTTGAAACTGAGATTTTTGAGTCTGCAAGTCCTTCACAGTTTACTCGAGATCCATCTTATACTGAAATAAATAGTAGAAAGATGAGGAAACTTGTGTCGGAAAACCTGCTTATGATATGATGCATGTTATGTGTATGTAATGCTTTCAAAGACCTTTAAGATTTAAATTTGATTAAACAAAAAAGGAAACAAAAACATTAATTGTATTAATAAGTTCAAAGGTTACAAACTGCCTCTTGGGCTTACAATGAAAGAAAAACAACAAAATTAAATTATACAACAAAAGACTCATGTCTCCCATGGACGCTTCCTCTTTGGACTGATGTAGGCATTCAAGTTCCACTCCTCGTGGAGTTGCCTTGTGAGCGCCAACACTTACTTCTCGCTCGAGTAGAATTGGGCTTCAAAGGTGTCTCGCTCCCCCTTGAGTTGAATCCATGACCTTTGTAATTCCTCGAGAGTAGTAGGCATGTCAGGATGAAGAATGGTGTAAGGAGCGTCTCATTCGGTAATAGGCTCCATAATGATTGGTAGGATGGCCCATATGGCATCATGAGGTTTTGAGCGCGAGCTCGCACCCACTAGAGATAAGGTTCCAAAGGAATGGAGTTCTTATGCCCCAAAGTTTTTCTATAAACCTTATTCACCATTCCCCAAGCTCGTATAAATCGTTGACGATAAACTTGTACATCATCCTCATAGTCAAACACAATACCTTGGACAAGCGCGTCATGTGGACCATCCATCCGAGCGTAACCAAACTGTCGTAGAGCCTAGCAAGGATTATAAGTGATACCTCCCCTAATTCCAAGGAGTGGGACATTAGGGAATTCCCCACAATGGTAAATAATGGTGACATCCTCCAAAGATCGAGAACACCAATGAATATCTGAATATGAGAGTGACATCAACCTTTGAGACCACTTCATGTCTTGTTCATTCTTCAAAACTGACCGAGGAAGGTGTGAAATAAACCACCTAGCCAGCAAAGGAGTGCATACCATAAGAATTCCCCTTCTCTTCATGGTACGGGCGGGAAGAGAATGCAAAATGTCTCTGAGTAAGGTAGGCACCAGGTTACGAGATAGGAAGATTTTAACCGCATTCACATCTATAACTTGGTCTGCATTAGGGAACAATGCCACCCTGTAGATTAAAAGAGCCAAAACTTCTTCAAAGGCTTGCAAATCTAGAGCATCCCAAAATAGTTGAGCCTTCTAAAATAGAAACTTGGCTAGAAAACCTTTAACACCGTTTCTAGTTTCCCAATTAGCCACAATATCAGACTGTTGCAAATGTAAGGCTAGAGCAATCTCCTTAGGTCTTGGGTCTTTCTCAATACCGGTGAAGGGTAATTGATCAAGAATAGGCACCCTCAATAGTTGAGAGAACTCCTCCATGGTAGGATTGGTAATCAGGAAATGCAAAACAATGATGTTTAGGGTCAAAGAATTGAAAAAGCACATGTACCATGTCTTCTTCAATGTTTGAGGTAACCAAGTTGAGCAGTCGACCATACTTCTTGGTGAACGGAGAATTTTCAGGGACCCTTAATGCTAACTCCTTGAGTTGAGAAGACACTTTCACAAGGTTGATTCAGATGGTGTTTTTGCGAATGGAAGCTGTAATACGGTGGGAGAACTGACTTGGGTGTTTTTTGTTTGATTGCAATTGTTTCGGATAGCAAGAGTTGCCACCGACTTTTCTTTTATCCAAAAGGAAAGGTTGAAAATAAAAGGAAAGACCTTTCAATATTATTTCTTGAGTTCGGGGGGTAGGTTATGAAAAGGGAAGGAGTTAGCACCCTTTTCATCCGTAGTTATCTATGTGCTCTTAGTTGCTTTCTAGATCACTTGCTTTTTTTGTTTGAAAATGTGTTTGTGGTGTGGGTTTTGAAAGTATTTTGAAAAGGAATGTCTTTGTAATAGTTCTCGTCTCTATAAGAACGCGTACAAATTGTTTTGTCTTGTGAAAAATGTTTCAAAGTGAAATTGTGGGTGTATAAAATGTTTTTGTTCTGAGCAAGCGAGCAACTAGGAATATCCTACCTACTCAAAAGGTCTGAAATGTTCTTTTCCTTCTCCTTTAGATATTGCTATCTTATCATTGATTTGGTAAGAGGCCTCATCATTGGATGTGAAGGGACGGGCGTGGGACATTTGTATAGTCATAGAAGGCAACCTATGGGACGTTTTAGCAATGTCGTTTAGGGACTAGATCGTTTACCGAAGGCAACATTGAGGGTCATCGAGGGACTACGATCTTTATCGAGGGTCTTTGCTAAAACGCCCATATTCGAGGGACATGACTATTTTCCGAAAGGCAACAAGGTGAGATTACCCTAGAGGTGCTAGTGTGTAAGTGTGTTTGATTTACATGTATTTAGTCTTTGATTAGGGTTATCTATTCATTGATTTTATCTTGTCATACATCCTAATTACTAACAATACATGAAAGCAAATAAAATGCAGAAAAATAAATCCTAAGCTATTACATCATTTCGGGGATGGGGGTACATATTTACAAATAGGGATTTACAAGAATTTAAATCCTAATTATCTATTACAACCATATTGAATTGTACAATACAAGAAAAATGAAAGGATATGTTTTGAAAATGGTTTTTTTTTTTGTTTTAATAAATTAAAAGGAAATAGAATTAGTTAATGAAAGAAAATATTTTTTATGCCCTTTTTTATATTAATCAAAATAATATTAATGCTGAAAATAATAAGAATAAGAAAGAAAAGGGAAAAAATAACGAAAACAGGATCAGCACGTTGCTGAAAACAAAGTGAAAGGGACCAGAAGTTTTGATGCTAGGCATGCTGTAGTTCAGAAAGAAACGTTAGAAGGACCAGAAGTTATGGGTTGCTGCACGCTGAAGTTCTGAAAGAAACGTTAGAGGAAACCCGAAGTTATGCGTTGTGTTATAACAGTGAGAAAAACTAGAAGTTTTGTGTATCGTGTTAAAACAGTAGGAAAGCCTTGAAGTTCTGTATGTGTTAAAACAGTAAGAAAGCCTAGAAGTTTTGTGTGTGTTAAAGCAGTAAGAAACCTAGAAGTTCTATGTGTGTTAAAACAGTAAAAAAGCCTAGAAGTTATGTGTGTGTTAAAACATTAAGAAAGCCTAGAAATTCTGGTGTATTTCAACATTAAGAAAACCTAGAAGTTCTGTGCACTGTGTTACAACAGTGAGGAAAACTCAGAAGTTATGTGTTGTGTTAAAACAATGAGAAAAACTCAGAAGTTATGTGTTGTGTTAAAACAATGAGAAAAACTCCTAGAAGTTCTGTGTTGTGCTAAAACAGTGGGAAAGAAAACTCAGAAGTTTTGTGTTACACTTCACCTCCTTCCTTACATTAGCCAGAACATATGCAACTTATTCATTTCTTAACAATAGCAAATCAGAAAAATAAAAGCACTAAAGTTTATAGAAGTTCTAATCCTAATTCTAAGCCTAGTTTTCTTCAAGAAGTTCTGATCCACAGTTTTTCTACTTAGGCAATGATATGGACAATATCAATACTATGATATTTACATATTTAATGTTGTTCTGAATGAAAAGTTCAAAGTCAGAATGACTTACCTTGAATCTAAAGCGTGCGTTTGAGACCTAAGCTGTTGCCTTCGAATGTTCTGGGTTCAGCAAGAAACGGAACAAAAAATGATGTGTTCTTGGATTCAAAAGGGAAGAAAAAAGGTATTGTTTTTTCGGGAATTATGGGTTTAAGAGTGTTTTAATGTTTTCTTTTCTCTCTTTTTTTGTATTTGATCACTCCCTCTCTCCAAAAGCCATCCCCTTAAACGTGTGATGAAACAATTTATTTATAGATGAGCTTGTTGTGGTTTTGGGGGGAAAATAAATGGGATTTAAACCTTTTTGGCATATTGTTCCATTGCTTTCAAACACATCTTTTATATGCTAATTTGGTGCAATTATGGGATTTGAGAAAAATGCAGGCGTGAACTGGCTCAGCAGCAATTTGGAGCGTTATGGCAGCTGGATGCAGGACTGTACCATAACAGTGCAACAGACCGTTCAAACGAGGTTTTGGGGCTTGGTGATGTTCTGATTGAAGAAGACCATAATGAGATTCGAAGGGTGATGTTCTGATCGAAGCATAGAACATAGTCTCCATATGCTGAAGAGTCGTGTTCTGATCGAAGAACACAATTTCCATATGTTCTGATTGAAGAGTCATGTTCTGAATCATTTTTTTTCAAATTCTGATCGCACTTATGTGAAAATTGGCTCAGAAGTTCTGAAGTTATCATATTTTCTTAACACTTAGAAAATTTTCTAAATGTTTAGAAATTTGATTTTTCAAAGCAATTTCTGACTTTTGATTTCTTGATGAACCAATTTTATGTCTTGATGAAATATGATTGTTGAAACTTGATTTTGATCAAAAAGTCAAAGTTTGACTTTTCAGTGTGCTTTTGACCATTTTACCCTTGTGAATGACTTTCTTAGAAAATTGTAAACTGAGACTTGAAACTTGACAGAAGCAAACCTGAGGGTCCAGGATAATCTTTTGAAAAATGAGAGGGAAAATTTTGGGGTAAAACAGAAGCCATATCCTAAAAAACAGAACAAAGATAAATCTCTGGGTCCTTGAAATGGTTAGTGCAAATGCTATGGTATGATGTCATGATGTTATGTACAAATAATCATATACAAACAAAGAAAACAAGCCCTTAGGTTTAGGCTTTCATGGGGTTCACAGGTAAGTACCCTCTTGAAGTTTAGTTGGTTCAACCTATCCTAAAAAGTAATCAGGTTCTAGGGAATCTCAATATCATTGATCTTTCTTCATCGGGTATTGTTTCAGCGTAAGCCTCTTTATTGGCGATCGAAATATCCCAAAAGTCTGATCTCAATGAGCGTAGTATCGAGTATCAACCAACTTTGAACTGCACCAAAGCCGACTATCTCACTACTTCCTAATGGCCAAGTCATTCAACTAAAGGTTCTAAGGTCATTTAGTGCTTCATGACACCACACAACGGCCCCTTATTCTCCTTGATTCACCATAAGGGATACCGGTACCAAAAATGTGTCACACTAACATATCCATCTCTTTAACCATATCGGTCTACACCGTACAGTCTCCATGATCTTTGCTACTTACCTAATAATGTTCCCAGATTCGGGTAGAGGAACTATACAAAACCCAAACATAACCCATAATGTAAACCAAGCAAATCAAACAATAAAAGCATTTAAAAGTGATCTAGTCTCTAAGGTAACCCCACTTTTAAGTCTTCCCCAGCTGAGTCGCTAGTTCTGTAATACGGTGGGAGATTTGACTTGAGTGTTTTGCGTTTTATCGCAATTGTTGCGGACAACAAGAGTCGCCACTGACTTTTCTTTTATCTAACAAAGGAAAGGGTGAAAAGAACAGGAAAGACCTCTTGAGAATTTTCTTGAGTTCGGGGGGTAGGTTATGAAAAGGGAAGGTGTTAGCACCCTTTTTATCCATAGTTATCTACGGGCTCTTAGTTGCTAGCTCACTTTGAAATGCTTTATTTGAAATGTGTTTGTGTTTGTTTGAAAGTATTTTTAAAAAGTGCCTTCGTTTAGGCGAACTTTGTAATAATTCTCAAATCTATAAGAATGTATACAAAGTGTTGAATTTTGAAAATATTTCATGAAAGTGTTGGTGTGTTTAAAAGATATTTTGTTTTTGAAATGTTTGTGAGCAAGCAACTACGAGCGCTCTACCTACTCAAAAGAAAGTCTTTGTTCTTTTCCTCCTCCTTTAGATAGTGTTATCTTACTATTAGTTAGTAAGAAACCATATCATTGGATGTGAGGGATAGGCGTGGGTTGTCGTACATTCATAGAAGGAAACTTGTAAAATGTTTTAGAAATTGTTTGTAAGGGACTAAGATCATTTATTGAAGGCAACATTGAAGGGTCATCGAGGGACTATGATCTTTTAATCGAGGATCTTTTGCTAAAACATCTCACGTTCGATGGACATGACTATTTTTTATCTGAGGCAACAAGTGTGGGTTAAACCTAGAGGTGCAAGTGTGCAAGGTGTGTTGATTTCACGCATTTTTTATCTTGAATTAGGGTTATATATTTGTTGATTTTATATCTTTCCACACAGACCCTAATTACTAGCAATAATATGGAAAGTGATAAATTGCGGAAATTTAAAGTCCTACATTATTACATCATTTTAAGGGATGGGGATACAATTTACAAATGGGGTATGGAAGAAATTAAAACCTAATTTACTATTACAACCATATTGAATATTGCAATATAAAATGTACAAGAATATGAAGATAATATACAAGAAAAGAAAAATGTTTTCGTTTGAGTTTTTGTATGGAAAGGTTTTAAACTAATTAGCTAAATTAATAGAAAGAAAATAAATAATTATTCTAAGTTGATTTAATAAAACTAAACCTAAATTAGTTTAAGAAAAGAAATTAAATTAATTAAGAAAATAATTTTTAGGGTTTTTTACGAAAAGATTTTAAAGTTAACCCATTTAAACTTAATAAAAAGAGATTAATTAAAATTCCTAAATTCTAAGTTAATTAAATTAGAAAATAAAATTAAAATAAAGCTAAGTCTAGATTAAATTAATTAAGAAAAGAAATTTGTTAAGAAAGTGTTTTTGGTCTTTTGTTTAAAAGAAAAATAAAGTAAAAATAACAATTTTTAGTTTAAATAAAATATTTTTGGTATTTTTTATTAAAAATAGTAATAATAAAATAAAATAAGAAGAGAAAATAAAATAAGAATAGAAAATAAAATAAAAATAAATAAAATTTAGAAGTCAGGGGTTTGAAAATGAGAAGAATGGTTAGAAAGTAACTTTTTTTTGAGAAATTAGGCCCAAGGCCCCTTTTTTATGTAATAAGAATAAATAAATAAATAAAAATTTATGTGGGCTGCGTGATATGAGCAAACAGGGGTGAGGATTAGTAAAAAAAAAGGTTAGGCCCAACATGGGGAGGCCCAGCGCGCTACAAACAAGAAAATAGAAACAAGAAAAATTGGAAAAAAGCAAAAGGTATCGCTGGGGCTTGAACCTAAGACCTCCTATAACAATGCTTTACGCGCGCGCTTTCTACCATTGGGGTGGCTACGCATCCGTTTATTTATACCAAACCAACACATTAAATTACAAAACAAGTTCTAGTGACAACTTCATCTTCTTCCTCGCACCATAACCAGAGCTCTGTAACTTTCTCATCTCTCAACCGTTTCAGAAACTTTGAACATCAAACTTGTTAGAAATTTCACCATGATTTAAAATATTTAAATAACACAAGAAATGAATCAAAGATGAGCAAGAATTTTAAATAGTACCAAATTCTGACCTAATTTTTGAGGAAGTTCAAGTTCAAAATTCTCACTACTCAGGCAACATAAATCAATTCTAAGGACATGGTTAGTTTCAGGGCTATGATGTCTACATTTTATCTTCGCAAATGGAAACCAAATGATGCCTATATGAAGATTTCAAAATTCAGAAAACTCACCTTGAAAATGGAATTCGTGTTTTGAGTTTGAGCTTGATTCAAGATGCTTCAATGATCTGGTTAGCTTCTTTGGACCTCTAGGAAGCTAATGCAATGCTTAGCTTGAGTTTAGAGTGGCTGGAATGTTCTGGAGAAGTCAACCCGCATTCAAGACTAAATCAAGCATGAAAATAATACATTTGCACACAAACATCCCTAGGATTATTCCACTTGGTTGCCTTATACAAAATGGCCATATTACGCATGTAAGTTATCTTAGCCAAAACAAGCAAATACAAGATCATAGTCCCTCAATGACTCTATCTAAGTTGCCTTACAAATGATCTTAGTCCCTCAAAAAGAATTCTAAGATACCTTGCAACATTGCTAATCATGGTTATACGATGACCCACACCCATCTCGTTTACATCCAAAGATAGGGTTGCTTACTAAATCAATGGTACGACAACAATGTCAAAGAAAAAGAAAATGAACAAGAAAGACATTTGAGTAGGTAGATTGCTCCTAATTACTTGCTACATTTCAAAAAACATCCTTGCTATTTTCAAAACAAACACATACACTTTCAAACATCTTACAAAATGGAAAACATTTTCAAAAGATCAAACATCTTTGTATACATTCTTACAAACAATAATCATTACAAAGATTTCCTAAACAATGGCCTCTTTACAAAATACTTTCAAAAACCACCTCAAGCACAATTTCAAATAAAAAGCAAGTGATCTAGAAAGTAACTAAGAGCCCATGGAAAACCATGGATGAAAAGGGTGTTAATACCTTCCCTTTTCATAATCTATCCCCCGAACTCAAGAAATAATCTCAAAGGTCTTTCCTATGCTTTTTCACCTTTCCTTTTTGGATAAAATAAAATTCGGTGGCGACTCTTGCTAACCGCAACATTTGCGATCAAACGCAAAACCCTCAAGTCAGTTCTCCCACCGTATCACAGAACTGGCAACTCTGCTGGGGAAAATTTTAAAAGTGGGGTTACCTTAGGGTTAGATCACATTTACTTGCTTACATTGTTTGACTTGTATGCTTTACATTATGGTTCTTTGTTTGGGTTTGAATCCTCTACCCGGATTTGGGATACATTATAGGTAAGTAGCAATACATTGTGGAAACTGTGTGGGGTATACCGACATGGTCTAAGCAATAGCTATGTTAGTGCGACATATTTGTGGGTACCGGTAGCCTTTGAGTTAATCAAAGAGATTACAGGTCTGCTGAGTGATGTCATAAAGTTTTGTACCCCAATTTTTGCCCCTAAGATCCGTTCATCATACCATGTTGATTCACTCACAACAAGATCACACTAGGACTCTTGGTTCCCCTCCCTACATTTGATTTTGCCCTTTTGAGGAATTACCAAGAACCTTGACTTATGTTCCTTTTGTGATCATTAATATTGTTTTTTTTTCTTCATTTAACTAATAAAATGCAAAGTTAGTTTGTCTTGCTTGTTATACATGTAGGTGAAGGGGAATGAGATTTAACAAATTACTCCATAGGCTCATGAGTTTATTTCCATTCCCAAGCAAATAAAAGCTTAAGAAGTTAAAACCTTATCATTAAAGTTGTTTTGGAAGAAGTGGTATGGCAAGGTTTATTTTGGTTCACCACATTTCAAAGTTATCCAGATTTATTCAAAATTAAAAGGGGTTGATTGGAGAAGCTGTTATGTTTGGACAAGGCCTTGTTCATATTGGTCACAAGGGCATAGTTCTCTCAAATTTTAAGAAATGGAAGTGGTTTTGGTGGCTATGAGTCCTTATTATCACCCTCAACAACTTCTATTCACAAAGCAATAATATTGGTACAAGAAGTTTGTTCAAACTTGTCAAAGTTCCTCAAGGCATTTTCTTGATCTAGAAGCTAGGGTTTTGAACTTCAAAGGAGTATATCTTGCTCATATTTTGGTATTTTTGAATGATTCAAAAGACATCCTTCTCTTAAAAGGGTTATCAACAAATCACTTAAAAAGTTCCAAGGACTTTTCATGCGGAAGAAACTTGATGAAGAAGAAAGATTACAAGCCCTTCAGATGAATCCCCAATTTTCCATGTGTGACTTCAAATGATCATAACTTGGTCAATTTTTATCACCTTTAGCCCATTATTTTTCCATAATGATCTTGAAGATGTGAACTTTATGCCTTATTTCATGTTAAAAGTGGGAAAATGGATGGAGGTTACCTTAAATATGCAAAAGATCATATGTCATTTCATGATTTTTGGCCAACTTTAACAAGTCATAACTTGTCAATTTTTGGAGATTTTTAGTGTCTCAAGTTTCAAAATGTCATTCAAGAGATCTACTTCATTCCATCTTTTTTGGTCAAGAGCAAATTTCAAGTGGAAGGCCATGTTTGGATGCAAAAGATTATAGGTCATTTTTAAAGAAGAATTTGAAATATTTCTAAGTATGGAAAGTCAACCCTTTTTCTTCAACTTTGTCTCAATGCAATTTTCAGCTCAAGCATCCATTTGATTCCATTATTTTTCCATTGCAAAGCTTGTAACCTCATCTTTCTAAAGCATCAAGAATCATGCCCTAAGACCGCTTGAGTTGGAAATGCCATGGATTAGAATTTGGTAACTTGAAACTGAATTTTCCACAAAGTCAGAATTTTGAAATCCATAATGTGACTTCTAAACACAAGATTTATGCGAGTTTTTGATTTAAACTTGATTAGAAAACTTGCCAGAAGTGATTAGCACCCCAAAACGTAAGATTTTGTTGAGTTTTGATGGAAATGAAGTCACACTTCTCTCGTGCTCGACCTTCATCCAATTTTCCTCCAAATTTCCTTGTTTCTTCCAATTTTTATTCCCATTCACTTCCCTATAAACAGAGGGTCATCCCCCATTCATTTCTTCAAGCTCTGAGAGCCAAAAAAAACCCTGCCAAAACCTCACACGAACCCATCTTTTTTAGATTCAGTTTCTGAGATTTAAGCTCCCTTTTCCAAAATTCTTTGCGCATTCATCATCCTTAAGCATCATTCAAACTCTCAAGCACTTAAACCAATCAAAATGAGCCATAATTCAAGCTACAGAAGTCCAATTTCAGAGCTTCTTCCTTGAACTTCGAAAAGGTAGAATTCTCCACCATTTGGATCCAAATCAAGCACTAATCTATTCTACTCCTTCTCCTGATTCTAATGCTGCTTACAAATTTTAAATCCATTGAGAATTGAGAGAGAAATCTCAAATTGAAGTTGCTCGCTATTTTCTGGGTTTTTGATTCATATCTCTCTCCATACCTTATATAAATTTGACGCGATGGTGGTGTTAGAATCGTCTTGAAGAGACGAGTTCAATGATACTAGCATGGGATTCTAATTTTTCTATTTGAAGGATCTCACAAAATCCCCATTGCAGAGTGTCTGGAGGTTGAAGATGATGACATGTCTCGACTCAGCCAATGATAGTGTTCCAAACGTTTTAATTACATTGGTTGCCCTTTTTCTGATCCTATGTGTATCTCACTAAGGTCCATATCAAGCACAGTGCGCCTGATCCACTGGATCAGTTTACTAACGCGTTTTGACTATGATCTGATGGTCCACATCTTTTTGGTTTTGTTTTATTTTCTGATTTTATATATTTATTGATTAAATTTTCAAAAATTCATAACTCTTTTATTTTTTATTCAAAAATTATGAAAAAATTCACAAAAATACTTTGAATTATTTCTGATCTCATGACTATTTTTTCACATTTTAATTTTGAAATTTGATATTTTTTTGTATTTTTTTGAATGATTTGCTTTCTTTTAATTACTTAAAAAATACTTTCTGACATTTTTTAATTCTGAATAAATTCATAAATATTATTTTGCATATTTTTGACTTTCTGAATTTTTATATAGAATTTTATATTGAGGTTTACTATTTTTGACTTATTTTCTATTTGTTTGAGCAATTTTAAATAGTTTAAAAATAGTTTATGACTTTTAAAAATTACCAAAATTTTTATAAAAATATTTGGATCCATTTCTGATTTTTCTATGGTCTTACTTTTTATTTTTTGATTAATTTGAACATAGTTGATATTTTTCTCTTTATTTTCTATTTTTTTAACATTATTTTTTACCCTTTTGTATATATTAAAATGTGATATTATTTTGTGACTATTTTCTGGTTGATCTTGGGTTAGATTTTGGATCATGAACTTTATTAACATCATTGGATCCATGGTGTTGAGTTTAACTCCACGAAAATGGATGAATGATTTTAATAATAGTTTGATTAAAATTTAATTCAAATGTGGTTTGTGTATTTTTTTCCCCATCCCTCTTCATCTCATCCCCTTGTTATTGCAATATGTGTTATTGGAGCATGATCTCTATATCATGTCTCAAAACAAATGGTGTATAAATTGCTATTGATCAGCCTCAAAATAGTTGCGACTTCTATAAAAGTCCACTTACGATTGCTTAACAGAGCGCTAAATTTTGTCCCGATTCGAATAAATGATCATTCGTGGCCCAAACTTATGATTGTAAGCCCAAGTATGTTAATTTGATCTCTTTGATCCAATAACCTTGAGATTCATTGTGTGGAGGCTTTGGTTCTACCAATCCTCTAATGGATCTACAACACCTTTGGTCAATGCAGATCACTTAAACATCGTTGATCATTAAATGGTACTTATGAGAATTCCAAATGGATGATATACTTGACAAAAAGCAAATGCAACTTGTTGTGTGGAGGCTTTGGTTCTACCAATCCTCTAATGAGTTCTAAATTCAAGTTTCAAGATGGTCATCCAACTAACCACTAATTATTAACTTGTTTTTACCTTATGCTTTTATTCTTTTTTATGATTTATGTACTATTTACTTTTAGCATTTACATTTCATGCCATTTTCATCTTTGCTCATTTGAGCATTTATTTTATTGCCATTTTGTACTTTGCTCACTTGAGCTTTTCTTTTTCTTTCTTAAGATACTTAATAATCAACATAAACCCTAAAAAATCTTTAATGGTACTTGGACTATTTGGCTACTATCCTTGGCATTATGGAGCATGGGAATTTTCTTGGACTTAGGATTAGAAACCTTGGCCTATCTTGGAAACCTTATGATCTTATCTGATTATTTTTGCCTGGAGCTCTTGAGGTTTACCTCAAGACATTGGGTTACTTGTTTTTTTTTGTGTGCAGGTTATTGTGATTACACCCTTTGTTTGTAATATGGAATTCACCCGTATACAGCCGTTACTCTGCCCAATTTTTATGAAGACTTAATACACTTGAAGTTTGGTTCTCTTAAGAGGTCTAGTATTTTTGCTTGCTTGGTTTCAATCCAAAGAATGGGAATTCTATCTTGGCTCAGAATGCCAAATATTGGCTTCTTGTTGGTTAGATGGTTCTTATCCCTAACTTTTACCTTATGCTTTAGGATAGCCTCTTCTTCTCCTCCCATCTTCTTTAATTTAAAAAATCTTTCTCCCTCCTTTTGAAAACTCTTCTTGTTTTAAATTTGAACTATTTTTATAATAAACTTGGACTTATGTCCATGTATTTTCAAAAAAAAATTCATAAATAAACTCCAATCAACTTAATAATACCTTGACATTTTTTTTGAGAAGACTAAAAGTCAATCAATCTCATTTCAAACCATTTTGTCACTTTGGCTTTTTACCTTTAAAACTTTTTCTGAAAAAGATTAAACTCTCGTGAATCCTTGTAGTGATGCAAACAACTATACTTTTACAATATGTAGTGAAAAGAGATATTTTCCAGTTGGGTGTTGAGTGAGGCATTGTTGATTTTGAAATCCAAGCCATATCCTCCACTTTGAGATGATGCAAATTCTCCTTTCTCATGATTGTGGGTGGTAGATATGTTTTTCACATGGACAATGACGATGATGTTTTATCTTATAAAATTAACCAACACATTTGTGTTTTAAATTTTTTAAAAGAGGAACTACATGTACCCTAATCTCCTATTGCACGAAAGGTGGTATGTAGGTACTAAAGGTTTGCAACCGCGGCGGGTGCAAAAACCATAAAATCTATATTTCTTTTTCTCACCTTCACCATCCATTTTATATACCAGTATTTTTATAGCCAAAATATACAGATATTTTACAAAGAGGCTCATGCAGAGTACCGTAGATGTTTAGGGTGCTAATACCTTCCCTTTGCATAACCAACCCCCTTACCTTGAATCTTTCCCCCTCTTTTTGGGTTATTCACTCTTTTCCCATTCCTTTGGAAACAACAAAGCGCGGTGGCGATTTTTATTTTGATTTGTATAAAATCTAGTCAATCCAATGGCTTAGTCTTGAACGTTTCTACTGCTACATGAAAATGGCGACTTCACTAGGGAAAGATTTACCTCTTGCTGGTCCATCCCTAAGTGGGTTAAACCTATCTTTGTTTATATCTGTATATGTATTATTACTATTTTTTGTGTTATATGTTGTATATATGTTTGTCTAGATTTTCCTGGTTTTCAAGGTGCTTGGTGATTACTCATAAGTCCTATACCCGGACTTGGGAAAACTTTAAGATAAGATGGGAGGTATAGTCATGTTAACTTTGAGGGAGTAATCCCAAAAAAGGAGGCATGAGATCCCCCACTCAATGGAGGCCCCTTTGACTGTAGTGTCGTTTACCGAGTAATCGGGAAGACGTACTGCTTTTGACCTGGGAGCCTGCTGAAATTGAGGACCGTAGAATACCAAACCCATCTTGGCCGTTTAGGTGTAGTGAGAAAGATATGAAGGAGTAATCCAGAAATAGTTGTTATGCGATACTACGCTCAGACGTGTCTTTCTTGAGAATATTATTAATTACCGAGTTAATCAGGAAGTTGGTAATATCCGAAAAAAGGATGTAGACTCTGGGAACCTCTAGAAACTTGTTCGGCAGGTGATAAATTTAGACCAACACCTTATGGGTAGTACCTTCGACCTCATGCTCGTGACGTTGAACCTATGAATCCTATATGTTTGATCTTGTGTGTGATTGTTGCATCATGCATTTATGCACTCATAAGCATCTTTTGAAGAAACCATATTTCAAGGGATTTTAAAGGTTGACTATTTGTGAATATCTCAGGTACTTTCTAACCATGGATTTTGGGAAGAGAAAGACCGGAAAATACAGTTTCAAGGATCCCAAGATAGATGAGTTGATCAGTCTAATTCCCGAGATCGAGTGTTCTTCAGACTTTCGAAATAAGTATGGATCCATTATCCCTCTCATGAAGCTGAAGATGAAGGAGGGTTTTCTCTCGACAATGGTCCAGTTCTATGATCCGATATATCATTGCTTTACTTTTCCCGACTATCAGTTGATGCCTACACTGGAAGAGTATTCTTATCTATTGGATTTGCATGTTACCGATAGTGTTCCTTTTACTGGTTCGGAGGGTGAGCCAAAACCACATGAGATTGTTGCTTTGATTCATCTGGGGAAGTCTGAGGTGGAAGCCCATATGACTACTAAAGGAGGGATTAGAGGATTACCAGCTCAGTTCTTATTGGAGAAAGCTCGTTACTTTTCCAGAATGAAGAGTACAGTTGCTTTTGAGGCCATTTTTTCTCTACTTGCTTACGGGTTGTTCTTATTTCCTAATGTGGACAAGTTTGTCGACATTAACGCTATCAGGATTTTCATGATTGGAAACCCAGTTCCTACACTATTTGGTGATGCTTATTAATCTATTCATCTTCGGAATTCTTATCATGGGGGGATGATTATATGTTGCACGCCTCTGTTGTACCGGTGGTTTATCTCTCATATGCCTCAGTCTGATGCTTTTTGGGATGTCAAGAAGGAACCCCGTTGGGCTCCTAAGATCATGGCACTTACTCACTCAGATATTGATTGGTATCATCGAGCCTATCAGGATATAGAGATTATTGACAATTGTGGTAGTTTCCCCAATGTACCTTTTCTTGGTTAAAAGGGAGGAATTAACTATAACCCTGTTCTTTCACGAAGACAACTTGATTATCCGATGAGGGATAAACCGAATAGTATTCATTTGAGTATTTTCTTTCTGAAGGAAGGGGAAGACCATAAGGAAGCTAGGGAGCAGATTGCGAAGGCCTGGAGTCACACTCATAAGAAGAGTAGGAAGGATTTGGGACCTAGGGGTGCTATTTCTTTGGATCCATAACTTCAGTGGGTCCGATCGAGAGCCATTCAGTTAAAAATATTATATACCCGGGAGACACCTATCCCTGAACTGTTTGTGAAAACCACTCCTCCCTTATTAGATGATCTGGAAGAGCGGAAGCTTGCTTTGGTTAGGATGCAACAGGAAATGGATGCTTGGAAAAACAAGTTCCAAACTTTAGAGAGTTCTTACAAAGCAGACTTGAAGGAGAAAGACGACTTGATTGAGATCCTTAAGAGTCGAGCGGTAGAGTCTATGGAGAGGCAAGGGGATTTATTTTCTCCTAAGCCTCAATCAGGTTCTGATCACTTACTTCCTGATTCAGATGATTGGAAAGAGATTGCCATTAGACATGCAGAAGAAAACCAGAGGTTGAAGGCTCAGATTGCCAGACTTATAGGGAAGCGCCAGCGTATAGAGTGATCTCCATCAGTTCTATTTCTCAGGATTTTAGATTGTATTTTCATCTTGTACTTGGGATCATTGAAACTTGTAATCCATTTTGTAGTTATTATAATAAATTTTTCAGTATTTCAAAAAGCTTTATTACTTTGATGTTTGCAATATGTCTATAAATCTTAAATCCCTTGAAATATTAAATAATGAAGTAAAAATAATCATGTGCATTGCATATCATGCATCATATTGCACATATTTCTTGCATTTGTTATGCATACCCAGGTGTCTTACCAAGCTTATTTACTTTGTTCAGCAAGCTGACTCATCACTACAACACTCGGGTTAATTTCAAAAAGAAGATGGACAACTTAGAACAAGAGAACCGCGAGCTGCGCGAAGAAGTTTCTGCTTTGAAGGCCGACATGGCTAATCTGACCGCTCTGATGGAAGCTCTGGTGGCTGTTCAGAATCAGCCACCGAGTGTTCAACCTCAACCAACAAGGGCAACTACTGAAGCTCCAACTGTTCCCATATCTACTACTCCGGCTGTTGTTCAGAATCGCGTGCCTCAAGGTTATCCATGGAGAATGCCAAGAATTTTGCGCCTGGAGGTTTCAATCTTGGTCCTCAAGATACTCTAGTGGTTCAGACTATTATTACTCTGGCACCTCCTATGGTGTATGCTGTTCCTGCTACACCTCCTTTGGTGAATACGGTTTCATTTGTTAATGATGATGTGTGTCGTCCTTTCCTTCCATCGAGTGAAGACTTGGGTCTTTTTGACATAATGGATGATTCTCAAGAGCAGTTTGACAAAATGCAGAGAGAGATGAAGGCCCTCAGGGGAAAAGAGCTATTTGGGCATAATGTGAATGAGCTATGTTTGGTCCCAAATGTTAAGATACCTGCTAAGTTTAAGGTTCCGGAATTTGAGAAGTATAAGGGAAACACTTGTCCTCGTGCTCACCTGGTGATGTACGTGAGAAGAATGTCTACCCATACTGATGAACAGTGTCTGCTGATTCAATTTTTTCAGGATAGTTTGACTGGTGCTACGTTGAAGTGGTATATGAGTTTGGACAATGCTAATATCCATACTTTTAATGATTTGGGAGAAGCATTCATCAAACAATACAAGTACAACATGGACATGGCGCCTGACCGCGATCAACTTAGGGCCATGGTTCAGAAAGACATGGAATTGTTCAAAGAGTATGCACAGAGATGGCGTGAGGTAGCCGCCCAAGTGATTCCTCCCATTGAAGAGAAAGAGATGACTAAGATTTTCTTGAAGAGGCTGGGTGCTTTCTACTACGAGAGGATGGTAGCAAGCGCGCCAAGTGACTTTACTGAGATGGTAGGAATGGGTATCCACTTGGAAGAAGTTGTAAGAGAAGGTCGTTTGAAGAAGAGTGAAGGATTTGGAGGTGTAAAGAAGCCATCGTATGGAGTTACCAAGAAGAAAGAAGGAGATGCAAATGCTATTATACAAGAGAGGAGGGAAAACACTTCTAGAAGGAATTATCAGCGTCATCAGCAAGTCGCCTCAGTTACTCCTGTTATGAACGTCGCTCAGACTACCTTTGCTTATCAGAGACCGTCCCAATAGGGGAATCAAGGGTATAATAAGAGAAGGGAGAGTTATGACCTTATTCCCATGACCTCTACAGAGTTGCTACCGGCCTTGATTCAGAAAAAGTTGGTCCAAACATGACCACCTCCTGCCATACCATCACCATTGCCTTGGTATTACAAAGCAGACCAAACATGTGCTTTTCATCAGGGAGCACCAGGGCATAGTGTTGAGAATTGTTATCCTTTGAAGAATGAGGTGTAAAAATTGGTAAAGTCCAGTGTTCTATCTTTCATGGACATGGGACCTAATGTGAAAGATAATCCTCTACCCAAGAATGGGGGAGTAAATGTTGTAAATATGGTGGCCGGTTGTCCAGGCGACTTCCGAATTTTTGACATTAATCTGGTTAGAGGAGATTTAGTGAAGATGCACGCAGACCTCTGTGAATTTAGCTACTACACGCATGACCATTCCGGTTGTGCTATTTGTAGTACAAATATACAGGGTTGCAATAAGATAAAGGCTGATTTACAGGAGTTGATGGATGAGGGCCTCATCCACATAATCAGGCCTAGGGAAGAGTATGAAGAGGAAGTGAATATGGTTTATGGATGTCCTGGTGAATTCGGAATTTTTGATGTGGAGCATTTGAATGAGGACCTCGTGCAGTTGCACGCTACCTTCTGCCACACGGCTGGTCAGGTGGAGCACCAATATGGATCTTGCCTAGTTTTTTGTCGAGATCCCCGAGGATGTTCAATCGTGAAGGAGGGTGTTCAGTTGCTGTTAGACAATGGAAATATCAAGATCATGGGTCTGAGGGATGATTATCATGAGGTTGGTATGGTTGAAGTTTGTTTAACGGAAGAAGAGTCAGAGGAAGAGTATGCTTCCATGGATGAGTATTTTTCTTCATACAAAGATTTGTTTTCCAGAAATGACTTATTAATGACTGATTGTGTTGAAGAAGGAGTAAACGTCATTGTGCCTTGTTTTGATGCACCCGCTCATTTTTAAGTAGAATACCATAGCAAGCCAGTTGTTACCCCATTGGTAATTAGTTTTCCAGGTCCTATCCCCTACAAGTCAGATAAGGTTGTGCCTTACAAATACAACGCTACAATCTTAGAATATGGGGTGGAAATTCCCATCCAGCCAATGCTTGATGTTGGGAATATAGCTGAAAATAGCAGGGTGACCCGTAGCGGTCGTGTGTTTTCACCGGTTGTTCAGAGAGATGTTGCTGCTGGAAAGAAAATTGTTGAGAATGATGAACCTAAGAAGGCTACAGGAGAGACTAGTGGTGCTACGCTAGAGAAAGAAGTGGATGATATTTTGAAGATGATTAAGATGAGTGACTATAGAATTGTAGATCAGCTACTGCATACTCCTTCAAAGATATCTATCTTAACTTTATTAATGAACTCCTCTGCTCATAGAGAATCCCTGATGAGAGTACTGGACCAAGCTTTTGTGGAGAGTGACATGCCAATAGATCAATTCAGCAGCGTAATTGGAAACATTACTATTGTACCCCAAAATTTTCCCTCCCATATTTCTCAAGACATTGCAAGAAAAATCCCCAAGTGGCTCAAGATGGCTCAAGAGTTGGACAATCAAATCATCACCTAAGGCAGTCAATTCAAAATTAGGGTTTTGTGTTGCATCATGGTCCTCACATCCAAATGACCTCAAGTTCTACCCAATGTCCTAATATATTCTCAAGTTCATCCATGTCAAATTTCAATCCTTGCAGAGGAAGTTTGGTCAGTCAATTGCTCAAGAGGCCAAAAAATCAACTATGCTAGGGCAAAAGTCAACTGTGACCTACAAATAGTCAAACCTCAAGATTTTTTGTCAACATTCTCATTTTTAAGGATAATTCATCATTTGATCAAGGGTTGATCATGATCCATCAAGGATTTCTCAAGATTCATCAAGATTCAAAAGTTGCTAAATTAGGGTTTTGTAGGAAAAGTCAACTCAACTTTGACCAAACATAACCTTCTCATACTTTATGAGAAATGACCCATCCAAATCTAATTTTTAAGAGGATGTTATTTACTACAATCCATCTTCACACCCCAAGATCAATAAATGCACTCACAAAAATGTACAAATTTGGACATTATATGTCATTTTTGAAAGTAAACAAAAACAACTTTTTTCCAAAGCTTATAACTTGAGCATGGAATATCAAAATGAGATGAGACCAAAAGGGTTGGTTAGAGAATATATCAAGGTTTCTAAAAAGTCAAAGAACACCTCTAAAAGTTCAAAATTGAAGAAGTTATGCATTGTTGAAGTTGGGCATTTTTCCAAAATTGCCAAAAGTCAACTATCCCTAAAACATCAAATTTTGTCAAAAGGGCCCACTTTTTTCCACTTGATTTGATCTTGTCACACTACACACGTGCTCTATCTTCAGTCTCATGTCCATTTATTAATTTTTCTATTTTATTTGATTTTTATTGATTTAATTCATTTTAAATCAATTTAAATCCAAATAAAATCCAAATCTTAATCACTTGGTATCTTTTTTATCATTACAGGTCTTAAATATCATCATGGAAAAGATCAAATCCGAAGCATGCCATGTTATGAACAAAATATTTGATTTGAGACAATTTTAGAAGCTTTTTAATGGTGATTCATATCATATCTTCAATCATCAATGCTCATGGATTCAAAGCCAAAACTTTAACCTAATTCATTCCCATATACTCACACAAGGCAAAGGCACAAAGAACACGACCTAGAGGCTGCACAAACTGCAATACAAAACTTGGAAAAAAACTCAAAAAAAGCTTGGAACTGAAATCTTGGTTAGGGACGTTTTCAACACCAAAACTCAACGTAGCCTTCTTGCTTGAGGTCCATTGAAGCTATTGGAATCAAAATAAAGCCTTCTCCCTCCCCAAATCATGCTGTAAGTCTTCCTAAACATGACCCTGTACATGGAATCGTATTCCCTTATTCTTGCATCTTTTTGCCAAAACATTGACATATTCATAATCCTTGAATGATTTCCAAGCTATCTGCAATATTTGATTTTGTTTTGGTAGCCTGTAAAGCCATACTCGAAACTAGGGTTTGGGTTTCTTGTTTTTAGGCGTTTGCTTTGCAGGAAAAATTGGAACGAATAATGGGTATAGACGTACTCAGGAGGAAGAGACGAACATGTCCATGAGTTTGGTTTGCATTTTTATGGCCTACAGTTTGTTTTAGGATGAAGCCATGGATTTTGTTGCGGATGAAATCCGCAGGTAAATAACCAGGCTTTTCGTTGAAGAAGACGACTACGTGCCTTCCCTTGATTGGATGGTTTTGAATCTTGGCGCGTGTTTTTTTAATTCCAGCATATTGATTGTTTTTCATATATAATATTCTTTATTCATTCCATTAACAATTGAACACCTTGGCTCAGTTGGTAGAGGCGCTTGTATAAAGTCCCATGGGACCTGGGTTCGAATCCCAGGCCCCCCATATTGCCTATTATTGTTTTTCTTCAGGAGATCCAGTGCGCTTCAGCAATCATGGTACATGCTACATCATCACCTGATCAGATGCCAGATGGCCTCTAGGCCAAATCTGATGGCCAAGATTGCAAGACCATCCTACACCCTAGTCAACGTGCCATGGAGAATTGCAAAGGTCAACCAGGTATCCAGCGTGAATGGGCCTCAAAATGCTGATTTCACCTCCTTTCCAGGCCCAACACCCCCTTGGTTATTTGTTATTTCTTTCTTTTCTTTTATTTAATTATTTGTTTTATTAATTATTTTTATTCCCAAAAACCAATTAAAATATTTTTCTCATAAAATCAAAAAAAGACCAAAAATATTATTTTTATTTATTAAAATTAAATTTATCACTTTTATTTTTGTAAATAAATACTAATTTAATTAACTTAGTTTAAATTAGGGTTAACTTTTAATACTTTTGCAAATAATTAAAATCAATTTAGAAAAATTAGGTTTTTACTAACTTTTAATCAATTTATTTTATTTCTTTAAAAAATCAAAATTCAAAAATATTTTCATTAATTAATTAATTTAATTATTAGCTTAGATTTAATTTCTTTTAATTCAAAAAACCAAAAAAATTACTTTCTTTCACAAAAGGGTAAAAACCCTAAAAAATGCACCGTTTTAATTTCTTGCACGCGATCCATTTGATTCCAATATTGTAATTGTTTCCCGGTATGTAATAGTTTTTAATTAGGACTTTATTTTATCGCTTTCTTTTATTTTCCGCAATTTAAATTAAAGGGTTGTTTTTGGCGATGTAAATACCCGACGCCTTGTAATAGTTTAGATTTAATTTCCGCAATTTAAATTCCGCAACTATTAACTGTTAGATGTTTGATAATAGGGAATGCATGACAAGATCAAATGTATGAACTTAAAATCAAGATAGCTCACCCATGACATGTACAAAGATAATTTAACCGAAATAACACATTCGCACATGCGCACTCTTAGGGTACACCTCGCTTGGTTGCCTTCGAACATGGTCATTGAGTATAGGAAGTTTTAAAGGTCGCCCTCTTGTACAAAGATCATAGTTGCCTCGAAACAGTTGCCTCGGAAAAATGATCTAAGACATTAGGGTTACCGCTAAGGCGTCCTAACATTGCTTTAGTGACCACACGTCCCTTAATCGAATTGACCCGAAAACTCCAACGACGGTGCTACCTACTCCTCAATAGTGAGATAGCATTGTCTAAAGGACATTTGTACAAATTAATTCTTTTTTCGAGTAGGTAGATGGTTCTTAAGTACTTGCCCATTCTAAAACAAAACAAAACTTTTCGCACTCACACCTTTCAAACAAAAACTCTTTTCAAACCCACAAACACAAAGAAACGCAAATTTTGAAAACACAATGAGCAAGTACCTAAGAGCCCGTGGATAACCACAGATAGAAAGGGTGCTAACACCTTCCCTTTTTATAATCTACCCCCCGGACCCGAGAAACATCTCGAAAAAGGAATTTTTTTGTGCTTTTTTCCTTTCCTTGTTGGATAAAATAAAAGACGGTGGCGACTCTTGCTTACCGCGACATTTTGCGAAAATTAACACAAAACGCAAACCAACATTCCAAAAACAGTCAGTTCTCTTCCCACCGTATCACAGAACTGACGACTCTGCTGGGGATATAACAAGTGGGGTGTACCTTAGGATTAGATCACTGTTGTTTTCAATTGTATGCTTTATTTGCTTTATATTTGTGGGCTTGTATCAGAGTTTTATAGATCCTAACCTGGATCTGGGGGTACCCTTTTAGGTAAGTAGCAATAAACTGTGAGGGAACTGTCCGGCGTAGACCGACACGGTTGAAGCAGTAGCTACGTTGGTGTGGCACTTTAGTTTGTACCGATATCCCTTGTGTTGGAATGAGGAGAATATGGGTCTTCTAAGGGGTCATTAAGCACCAACTGACCTTAGAACCTTAAATTGACCAACTTGGCCATAGAACAGTAGCAGTATGCTACACTCATTGAGACTAAACTCTCGCGATGATTTCGGCCGCAAGAAAAGGTTGCTAAACTGGAATTATGACCGATTGAGGGTAGTCAGTGATATTGAGATCCTCTAGAACCTGGTTACTATTTTTAGGACAGGTTTAAACCAACTGAACTGAAAGAGGGTAGTACCTAAGCTTCTTACCAACCTGAAATCTAAGGGCTCTCTGTGTGACTTGTGTGCCTTTACCATGTTTGCTGTTTGTGGATGCTTGTGGTGTTCTTACTATCATGACATCATAACATCATAACATTTCATACATCTTACTTTGGACTAACCTATTTCAAAGACAGGAGGGATTCATCTTTGTTCTGTTTTGTAGGTCATCATGATGCCCATGTGTAGGAATACCGTCCGGATCAACTTTGTCCAGGTTCCCACCTTGCTTAAAGAGTTGGTTTCTAAGATGCCTGATACTACTTCCTTCATCAGGAGGCATGGTTATCTTCTCAGTTTGGTCACCTCCAAATTGGACGAGCAGATGATGAGTGTCCTGGTCCAATTCTATGATCCGTTGTACCATTGCTTTACTTTCCAGGACTACCAGCTGGTTCCCACCCTAGAAGAGTTCTCTGAGCTGCTCGGTATCTCTGTTCTGGAACAGACCCCGTTTACTGGTTGGGAAAAGACCCTTAGGCCCGAAGAGGTTACTGTAGCCCTTCATTTGACCAAAGAGGAGGTAATGGCTAATTGGGAGACTAGAAGTGGAGCAAAGGGCTTTCTAACTAAGTTCTTGGTTGGTAAGGCTAATTATTTCTAGGATAGTCTAGACTTCAAGGAATTCGAGGATATTCTGGCTCTTTTGATATATGGCTTGGTGTTGTTTCCGAACTATGACTCCTTCATTGATGTAAATGCGGTGAAAATCTTCATCTCTCGCAATCCTGTACCCACTCTCTTGGGTGACATTCTTCATCAGCTTTATGCTCGTACTGCCTGAAAGTGGGGAACCTTGATGTGTTGTGTTCCGTTGTTGGCAAGGTGGTTTATTTCGCACCTTCCCAAGTCAGTGCTGAAGAACAAAGAAGGCATGGGCTGGGCTTATAGGGCTATGTCTCTCTCGCATAATGACATCATTTGGACTCTCAAGGGTATGGATGAGGTGACTATTATTGATCGATGTGGGGAGTACCCCAATGTTCCATTAATAGGAACATGTGGGGGAATTTCTTACAATCCGTGCTTGGCTTTACGTCAGTTTGGGAGAGCCAGAAGAGAAGGACCACATGAGTTGTTAATGCCTAGCATCATCTTTGATTTTCAAGGGGATAGCGACGAGAAACGTCGCAGATTCATAAGGGCTTGGGATAGAGTTCACCAATCTGATCCACATGAGCTGGGCCCAAAGACTTCACTCCCGATGGAGCCATATCTCAGATGGGTTCGTATCCGTGCCCAAAAGCTGGGTATGCCTTATGAAGTCGTCCGGCTTATCATTGTTGAAATTGCTAATGAAGAAGGGGTTCTTCCAACCATCCTCCATCCTCATATGCCCACTGACATTGGGGCACTGAAGAGATCTTGGATGCAACTGAGGGAAGAACAAGATTCTTACCGAGAGAAGTTCAACGAGTAAGAGCAGAAGATCCAAAAGTTGACTAGGCAAATGGAGAACGAGCGAATCCTCAATGATTATGTCCGCACTGACAATAAGAGACCATGGGAGCATTGATTGGCCTTTGATGATTTCCTTTCCAGTTTTTATTTACTTTTCAGTATTTCCATTCTTGTAACGACTTAAGGGAAATTTGTTGAACAATTTGAATTTTAAAGTTTAATCTAATAAAATTTGAATCTCTCGATTTTCTTTGAAATCATAATCATACGCATTTCATCCCATGCACTTCATAAACAGGTACCCATTACAGGTCTCTTATATTCTTCGCTGTTTATTTTAGCAATCATCATGTTTACTGAACCTTCAACTGAGCAAGCCATCAAGGTCCTCCAGGCCCAGAATGCCCAATTTCAAGAGTTGTTCATGAATCTAGCTAAGGGTTAGTAAGATCTGAAGACCCTGATTCTGAAAGAGAAGAAGAAGAAGAAGAAGAGGATAATCTTGTTTAACACATGGCACAGGTTTGGAAACAGGCTACAGAATGAAGTTGATTTGACCACCTCGTCTGGAGGGAAAGATAGTCAGGAAGAAAGGAGGGCTCCTAGCCCTGTGGTCTCCGACAACGAGACGGACTTCGATGAAGAACAATATCCACCTGCTGAGGACAAATACAAACAACTGGAAGACCGGTTGAGTGCTATGGAAGTCCAAAAAGTGCCTGGTCTGGACTTTGGTGATCTAGGTCTGTCATATGGGGTGGTGATCCCCCACAAATTCAAATCACCAGCCTTTGCTAAGTATGACAGAGTTTCTTGTCCGAAGCTGCACCTCCGGTCATATGTGAGGAAGATTCAGCCTTACACCGCTAATAAAAACCTATGGATCCACTTCTTCCAAGACAGTCTCTCAGGGACTCAGCTTGAGTGGTTTTATCAGTTAGACGGAGCCAGCATCCGCAGTTGGGAAGATTTGGCTACTGCTTTCTACAGGTAGTACCAGTACAACTCCGACCTCGCTCCTACGTGTACCCAACTCCAGGGTATGTCAATGGGAACGGGTGAAGGATTCAATGATTATGCTCAGAAGTGGAGAGACCTCACCGGAAGAGTACAACCAACCTTGGCTGATTGGGAGCTTGTGGACATGTTTCTGGGGACCCTGTCTGGTCCATTTTTCAACCACTTGATTGGAAGCTCTTCATTTGGGTTTACGGAGCTAATTTTGACCAGTGAGAGGATTGAGGCTGGTATTAAGGCTGGTAAGATACAAAAGGGTGCTTCATCAAGCACCGAGAAGAATCCATTTAAGAAAGAGTCCAGTGCCGTCTACAGTTTGAAAAGACATAATAGACCTGAATACCGCCAAGCTGTTAATGCGGTTGTTATTTCAAAACCTACTGGTGCTCCTCAGTACAACAATCAACAAAAGGACGAGAGACCTAAGAGGAAATTCACTCGTCTCAGCATGACCTTATCTCAGATTTTGCCACAGTTGCTGAAGACTAATCTGGTGGTTCTAAAGGAAGCCCCAAAGAATTCAAATACTACATCACTGAGGTATAACCCTAATGCCCGATGTGCTTATCACTATGACAGCCCGGGGCATAATACATATGATTGTTGGACTTTGAAGAACAAGGTACAAGACTTGATCGATGCGAAGGAGATTGAGTTCGGAGCACCAGAAAAGCCTAAACAAGATGCAAGGGTGAATGCTATTGGGGATGACGATGGTGAAGAGTTTGATATCGACAATTGGATCTACCCGACTGCCAACGGTGGATTAAGCAACTGGACAGTGAAGGATTCCATGCCTGTTTCTATTATTACCCAGTAATGAAACTTTTTGTTTTGAATTTGTAATAGACAATGTTTAAACTTTATGGCCCGGTGTCTTACCCGGGGCACCGTGGCTTCATTTGTGAGGGCTTTTGTGTGTCATCTACATATATCATTAATAAAAGCATTGGACGTTTTATTGCATTTCAAATTTTGCACTCCTTGTTTTTCTTTATTATATATTGCAAAACATCTATTTTACACACACTCACATATACAGGTCCGCATCCACTCTGGATCTCACTGGTAACGGCTCTGCTACTGCCAGTTATGACTTCGAAAATCTGATCAACTTGGCCGAAGACGAAGGTGAAGATGATTGCGAAGTGCCTGGTGAACTTGCAAGATTGTTACTTCAGGAAGAGAGGGCCATTCAGCCAGATGAAGAGCCAGTGGAATCAGTGAATCTGGGTACTGAGATAGACAAGAAAGAGGTCAAGATCGGTGAAAATCTGGATCTTAGTGTGAAACAACGGTTGATTCAGATGTTGCGTGACTATGTTGAGATCTTTGCCTGGTCTTACAAAGATATTCCTGGTTTGGATACTGATATTGTGGTTCATCGCCTGCCTACCAAGGAAGATTGTCCTCCAGTAAAACAGAAGGTCCTCCGAATGCGCCCAGAGATGTTTGAGAAAATCAAGGCTGAAGTTATGAAACGGTTTGACGCCAGTTTTCTAGCAGTTACTTCTTACCCTCAATGGGTGGCCAATGTGGTTCCTGTGCCGAAGAAAGATGGTAAGGTCCGAATGTGTGTTGACTACAGGGATTTGAACAGGGCAAGTTCCAAGGATGATTTCCCTCTACCTCATATCGATGTTCTGGTTGACAACACCGCTCAGCACAAGGTTTTCTCCTTCATGGATGGTTTCTCCGGTTATAATCAAATTAAAATGGCTCCCGAAGACATGGAGAAGACAACTTTTGTTACTCAGTGGGGCACCTTTTGCTACAAGGTCATGCCTTTTGGACTGAAGAATGCTGGGGCATCATATCAGCGTGCATGGTTGCTTTATTTCATGACATGATCCATCATGAGATTGAAGTATACGTTGACGATATGATTGCAAGGTCCCAAACTAAGGAAGAACATCTTGACCATCTGCAGAAGTTGTTTGACAGGTTAAAGTTGTACAAGCTGAGGTTGAACCCAAACAAGTGTACCTTCAGGGTGAGATCTGGTAAAATGCTCGGTTTCGTTGTAAGCGACAAAGGTATTCAGGTGGATCCTGCAAAAGTGAAGGCCATACAGGAGATGCCAGCTCCCAGAACAGAGAAAGAAGTCAGAGGTTTTCTGGGACGTCTGAACTACATTTCCCGATTCATCTCACACCTAACTGCTACTTGTGAGCCAATCTTCAAACTTCTGAAGAAAGATCAAGTGGTACGTTGGAATGATAAATGCCATGCCGCTTTAGAAATAATCAAATATTATCTCCAAGAGCCACTTATTCTGATGCCACCAGTTGAACGGGGACCTTTGATCTTATACTTGACAGTACTCGACAACTCAATGGGGTGTGTGCTGGGTCAACATGATGAGTCTGGCCAAAAAGAGCATGTTATTTATTACCTTAGCAAAAAGTTTACCGACTGTGAGACCCGATACTCACTGCTCGAGAAAACTTGCTGCGCTTTGGCATGGGCTACTTGCTGGCTGAGACAATATATGTTGACTCACACTACTCTGTTGATCTCAAAGATGGATCCAATCAAGTATATCTTCGAGAAGCCTTCCTTGTCTGGAAGAATAGCAACATGGAAAATGATCTTGACTGAGTATGACATCCAGTATACAACCCAAAAGGCAACTAAGGGAAGTGTATTGGCAGACCATTTGGCAGATCAGGCAGTGGATGATTACCAGTCTATGAACTTTGAATTTTCGGACGAGAATATCATGTTGGTAACTGATTGTGAGACACCTGGACCGGATGAAGGACCTGAGGAAGGATCCTGATGGTCTATGTACTTTGATGGAGCTTCAAACTCTTTGGGTAATGGAATTGGCGCCATGATCATATCTCCTAAAGTCTCTCATACTCTGTTCACTGCCTGACTATGTTTCAACTGCACCAACAACATGGCGGAGTATGAGGCATGCATCATGGGTCTTCGAGCAGCAATTGACCTAAGGATTAAGTTTCTAAGTGTCTTCGGAGATTCCGCTCTCATGATCAGTCAAATCAAAGGCGAGTGGGATACGAAACACCCAAATCTTATTCCTTACAAGGAGTATGTATTGACGTTGCTTCCCCACTTCGAAGAGATAACCTTTGGACACTTCCCTAGAGAGGAGAATCAGTTGGCGGACGCGCTAGCTACAATGTCTTCTATGTTCAAAGTCAATTGGGACAACGAAGCTCCCCATATTATCATTGAAAGACTGGACGAACCTGCGCATTGCTGTGATATTGAGACTAAAGAGGTTACATAGAAGCACTGGTTTCATGAGGTGAAGAGGTATCTTGAGGCTCGGGAATACCCCGAGGGGGCATCTATTAATGACAAGAAGTTTCTGAGGAGGTTTGCAGCAAAGTTCTTCATCAGCAATGGCATTCTTTACAAGCGTAACCATGATTCGACCTTACTAAGGTGTGTGGATAAGAATGAAGCAGAAAGGATCATGGCGGAGTTACATGAATGAACTTTCGGAACTCATTCCAGTGGACATACCATGGCAAAGAAAATCCTTCGGGCAGGATATTATTGGTCCACAATGGAAGCCGACTGCTATCAGCATTCTCGGACATGTCACAAGTGCCAAGTCTATGATGATAAGGTGCACATACCTCCAGTTCCTCTAAACGTCTTGACGGCACCTTGGCCTTTTGCAATGTGGGGCATTGATATGATCGGCGAGATCAAACCTACGGTATCTAACGGGCATCATTTCATCTTGGTAGCGATCGATTACTTTACGAAGTGGGTTGAAGCAGCTTCCTTTGCCACTGTAACCAAGAACGTCGTGGCACGATTCATTCGGCACAATCTGATCTGTCAATACGGTGTACCAGAGAGGATCATTACGGACAATGGTACCAATCTCAAAAACAAGATGATCACTGAGCTCTGCGAGCAATTCAAGATACATCATCATAACTCTTCTCCCTACCGGCCGAAGATGAATGAGGTTGTAGAAGCGGCTAACAAGAACATTAAGAAGATCGTGCAGAAGATGAAAGTGACATATAAAGACTGGAACGAGATGTTACCATTTGCTCTTCATGGGTACCGTACCTCAGCACGGACGTCAACAGGGGCAACACCCTATTCCTTGGTATATGGAATGGAGACAGTCTTGCCCATTGAAGTTCAGATACCCTCTCTTCGGATCATAAAGGATGTAGGTTTGAGTGAAGATGACTGGATTCAGTCCCGACTTGATCAGCTGAACTTAATCGATGAAAAGAGACTTACGACTATTTGTCGTGGTCAGACGTACCAAAAACGGATGTTCAAGGCATTTAACAAGAAAGTCAGATGACAAGAGTATCAGGTTAGGGATCTGGTAATCAAGCGCATTATCTTACCTCAAGGTGATCCCAGGGGCAAATGGACCCCTACTTACGAAGGGCCATTCGTGGTTAAGAGCATTTTCTCAGGAGGAGCTATGATTCTAACCACCATGGATGGTGACGACCTTCCTCACCCCGTCAATGCAGACATAGTGAAAAGATACTACGCATAATCAATGACCCGCTAGGTTGACTGGCCTAGGTAAAAATAAGGGCTTCCAGGCGAACCAAAAGGGTTCGGGCAAAAATAAGGGATGAAAATGAAAAAATTTGTACACCCGGCAAGTCGAAAACCTGAAAAGGCGGCTTGGGCAAAAATTGGTATCCCGGTGGACTGAAAACCCGAAAGGGCGGTCCAGGAAAAAATTAGGGATCAAAGTGTAACACTATGTCTCATTGGATCACCTTGCATCCAGACTTCGGTATCAACTATCAAGCTCAGACGACACTAATCAATCTGATTCACCTTCAACCAAGTAGCAAAGTGATGAGATGCTCGAGGACATAAGGGCAATAGCAGAGTTGGAACCCAGTGGGATTATTCACATAACTATTTTGTTTTTCTTTTCAAAAATTATGTAAATTCTATTGTTCGGCGGCGTTCTCTTACTAGGACATCAGCCTCTTGTACAAAAGCGCCTATTTACGGGCCAAACTTCAAAATCAATACAATTCATTTTCAAAGAAATTTCAAACTGTTTTTCCTTTATCTGTTTTGTTTTGCAAAGAAAGTCTAATGTTCATTTTTGATATATGCATTTGACATTAATTGCTGCTCATGAATATTTACATGCGAAACAAAAGAAGAATTACGGGTAACATCAGAAACAGGGGCAATAAGAATTTTCCGAACTGTCTAGTTGCCCTATCCGCCAGGTACCAAGATATGTTCAGCTGAAGAATATGGCTAAGATACCTTCACTCCCTGCACAGTAAGACAATAATGGTAGCTCTCTCAGCTGAGACTTGCAACCTGAACGAGTCAGCAATACTCTCCCCAAGTAGGTTTAATCTACCATCATCCCTAAAAAGGCTTGGTATCCCCAGAAGGTCTTAATATTCCCCCAGCGGAGTATAAGAATATTCCTTAACAAGTATAAGAGTATCCCCGATAGTATTAATATTCCTCGACAGAGTATAAGAATGTTCCCCGGCCGAATACAAGATACCCCAGAGGAGTCAATATTTCCCCAGCGTAGTCTGAAAAGCTTCCTCAATGGAGTTGAATCATCATCCCCAGTAGACTCTGGAAGTTTATCCCAGCGGAGTACAAAATAAATCTCCCCAGCCAAGTTCAAAGGATTATTCCTAGCAGATTTCAGAGGATTATCCCCACAGAAGTCTAACAGGTTATCCCCGGCAAGGTGCAACTGAAAGATTATCCCCAGCGAAGTGCTTTCCTTTCACGAACAGGAATTCAATCCTCAATAGATTCAATATCACCAGCAACGGTAATCCATCCCCAGCGGAGTTTATCAGCGGAATCCCCAGCAGAGTTTATCGTTAAAATCCTCAGCAGAGCATCTCTCCCCACAGAGTAATCTCTTCATCAGTTTATTCCTCAACGGAGTTTTCTTCTCCTGCAGGATTATTCTCACAGTCATCTTCGTTCATCATCCTCAGCAGAAACGAAGAATTTAACTCCATTCTCCAGCAGCTATCCGGGATTTATTTTCCCCAGCTAAAACATTACATTTTCATACATCATGATACATGCATATACATATCATACAATACAATCTCATTTATGTTTAGAACATCATTGCTTGATCCCCATCATGCATTGCATATGACTGACCTTTACCTTTCAGTAAAGATGCAGTTAAGTTCTCAGCTATGTCAAAGGCCTTGCCTAAAGCAGTTAAATCGATTCCTAAAGATTTTTCTGAGGCCGAGCCAGTCAAAGGAGACAAAATTAGTTAAATCGATTCCTAAAGATTTTTCTGAGGCGAAGCCAGTCAAAGGAGACAAAATCAATTAAATCGATTCCTAAAGATTTTTCAGAGGCGAAGCCAGTCAAAGGAGACAAAATCAGTTAAATAAATACCCAAAGATTTTTCGGATGTGAACCCATCAAAAGAAGCAACCCGTCAAAAGAGACAACCCGTCAAAAGAGACAACCCGTCAAAAGAGACAACCAGTCAAAAGAGACAATCCATTCAAAAGAGACAATCCAGTCAAAAGAGACAATCAAGTCAAAAAAGACAATCCAGTCAAAGAAGACTGCCCAGTCAAAGGAGACAATCCAAGAAGACAATTCTGTCAAAGAAGACAAAACCACCTACCAAAAACCTCCAAATGGCATTTGTAAGCCCATTCCTGACATCACAATGCTGATACCACTTCATGCGAGTGCAAATTTCTGGGCACTCTAGTGTTCAATCATCTTCCACCTTCGGATCACGAAAGGCCCGAAAGCCAATCTATATCCTCAGGTTTAAGAAGATTGAACATGGGAAACTGTTGTACCCCAAATTTTTCCCTTCCATATTTCTCAAGACATTGCAAGAAAAATCCCCAAGTGGCTCAAGATGGCTCAAGAGTTGGACAGTCAAATCATCTCCTAAGGCAGTCAATTCAAAATTAGGGTTTTGTGTTGCATCAAGGTCCTCACATACAAATGACCTCATGTGCTCCCCAATTTCCTAATATGTTCTCAAGTTCATCCATGTCAAATTTCAAGCCTTGCAGAGGAAGTTTGGTCAGTCAATTGCTCAAGAGGCCCAAAAATCGATTGTGCTAGGGCAAAAGTCAACAGTGACCTACAAATAGTCAAACCTCAAGATTTTTTGTCAACATTTTCATTTTGAAGGATAATTCATCATTTGATCAAGGGTTGATCATGATTAATCAAGGATTGCTCAAGATTCATCAAGATTCAAAAGTTGCTAAATTAGGGTTTTGTAGGAAAAGTCAACTCAACTTTGACCAAGCATAACTTTCTCATACTTTATGAGAAATGACCCATCCAAAGCTCATTTTGAAGAGGATTCCATTTCCTACAATCCATCTTCACACCCTAAGATCAAGAAATGCACTCAAAAAAGTTACAAATTTGGACATTATAGGTCATTTTTGAAAGTCAACAAAAACACCTTTTTTGCCAAAGCTTATAACTTGAGCATGGAATATCAAAATACGATGAGACCAAAAGGGTTGGTTAGAGGACATCTCAAGGTTTCTAAAACGTCCAAGAACACCTCCAAAAGTTCAAAATTGAAGAAGTTATGCATTGTTGAAGTTGGGCATTTTTCAAAATTGTCAAAAGTCAACTATCCCCAAAACTTCATATTTTGTCAAAAGGGCCCACTTTTTCCCACTTGATTTGATCTTGTCACACTACAGACGTGCTCTATCTTCAGTCTCATGTCTATTTATTAATTTTTCTATTTTATTTGATTTTTATTTATTTAATTCATTTTAAATCAATTTAAATCCAAATAAAATCCAAATCTTAATCACTTGGTATCTTTTTGATCACTACAGGTCTTAAATATCATCATGGACAAGATCAAATCTGAATCATGCCATGTTATGAACAAAATATTTGATTTGAGACAATTTTAGAAGCTTTTTAATGGTGATTTATATCATATTTTCAATCATCAATGCTCATGGATTCAAAGCCCAAACTTTAACCTAATTCATTCCCATATACTCACACAAGGCAAAGGCACAAAGAACACGACCTAGAGGCTGCACAAACTGCAATACAAAACTTGGAAAAAAACTCAAAAAAAACTTGGAACTGAAATCTTGGTTAGGGACGTTTTCAACACCAAAACTCAATGTAGCCTTCTTGCTTGAGGTCCACTGAAGCTATTGGAATCAAAATCAAGCCTTCTCCCTCCCCCAATTGCGCTGTAAGTCTTCCTAAACACGACCCTGTACATGGAATCGTATTCCCTTATTCTTGCATCTTTTTGCCAAAACATTGACATATTCATAATCCTTGAATGATTTCCAAGCTATCTGCAATATTTGATTTTGTTTTGGTAGCCTGTAAAGCCATACTCGAAACTAGGGTTTGGGTTTCTTGTTTTTAGGCGTTTGCTTTGCAGGAAAAATTGGAACGAATAATGGGTATAAACGTACTCAGGAGGAAGAGACGAACACATCCATGAGTTTGGTTTGCATTTTTATGACCTACAATTCGTTTTAGGATGAAGCCATGGATTTTGCTGTGGATGAAATCCACAGGTAAATAACCAGGCTTTCCGTTGAAGAAGACGACTACGTGCCTTCCCTTGATTGGCTGGTTTTGAATCTTGGCGCGTGTTTTTTTAATTCCAGCATATTGATTGTTTTTCATATATAATATTCTTTATTCATTCCATTAACAATTGAACACCATGGCTCAGTTGGTAGAGGCGCTTGTACAAAGTCCCATGGGACCTGGGTTTGAATCCCAGACCCCCCATATTGCCTATTATTGTTTTTCTTTAGGAGATCCAGCGTGCTTCAGCAATCATGGTACATGCTACATCATCACCTGATCAGATGCCAGATGGCCTCTAGGCCAAATTTGATGGCCAATATTGCAAGACCATCCTACACCCTAGTCAACGTGCCATGGAGAATTGCAAAGGTCAACCAGGCCTCCAGCGTGAATGGGCCTCAAAATGCTGATTTCACCTCCTTTCAAGGCCCAGCACCCCCTTGGTTATTTCTTATTTCCTTCTTTTCTTTTATTTAATTATTTGTTTTATTAATTATTTTTATTCCCAAAAACCAATTAAAATATTTTTCTCATAAAATAAAAAAAAAGACCAAAAATATTATTTTTATTTATTAAAATTAAATTTATCACTTTTATTTTTGTAAACAAATACTAATTTAATTAACTTAGTTTAAATTAGGGTTAACTTTTAATACTTTTGCAAATAATTAAAATCAATTTAGAAAATTTAGGTTTTTACTAACTTTTAATCAATTTATTTTATTTCTTTAAAAACTCAAAATCCAAAAATATTTTCATTAATTAATTAATTTAATTATTAGCTTAGATTTAATTTCTTTTAATTCAAAAAACCAAAAAAATTACTTTCTTTCACAAAATGGTCAAAACCCTAAAAAATGCGCCATTTTAATTTCTTGCACGCGATCCATTTGATTCCAATATTGTAATTGTTTCCTCGTATGTAATAGTTTTTAATTAGGACTTTATTTTTTCCATTTCTTTTATTTTCCGCAATTTAAATTAAAGGGTTGTTTTTGGCGATGTAAATACCTCACGCCTTGTAATAGTTTAGATTTAATTTCAGCAATTTAAATTCTGCAACTATTAAGTGTTAGATGTTTGATAATAGGGAATGCATGACAAGATCAAATGTATGAACTTAAAATCAACATAGCTCACCCATGACATGTACAAAGATAATTTAATCGAAACAACACATTCGCACATGTGCACTCTTAGGGTACACCTCGCTTGGTTGCCTTCGAACGTGGTCATTGAGTATAGGAAGTTTTAGAGTTTGCCCTCTTGTCCAAAGATCATAGTTGCCTCGAAACAGTTGCCTCGGAAAAATGATCTAAGACATTAGGGTTACCGCTAAGGCGTCCTAACATTGCTTTAGTGACCACACGTCCCTTAATCGAATTGACCCGAAAACTCCAACGACGGTGCTACCTACTCCTCAATAGTGGGATAGCATTGTCTAAAGGATATTTGTACATATTAATTCTTTTTTCGAGTAGGTAGATGGTTCTTAAGTACTTGCTCATTCTAAAACAAAACAAAACTTTTCTCACTCACACCTTTCAAACAAAAACTCTTTTCAAACCCACAAACACAAAGAAAAGCAAATTTTGAAAACACAATGAGCAAGTACCTAAGAGCCCGTGGATAACCACAGATAGAAAGGGTGCTAACACCTTCCCTTTCTATAATCTACCCCCCGGACCCGAGAAACATCTCGAAAAAGGAATTTTTCAGTGCTTTTTTCCTTTCCTTGTTGGATAAAATAAAAGACGGTGGCGACTCTTGCTTACCGTGACATTTTGCGAAAATTAATGCAAAACGCAAACCAGCATTCCAAAAATAGTCAGTTCTCTTCCCACCGTATCACAATTACATCATGTAATAACTTGAGTTTCTGTGATGATGAATTCCCAGATGAAGGAAGGAATCACAACCTGGCCCTCCACATATCTATGAACTGCAAGAATGATTCGCTATCCAATGTGCTAATTGATAATGGATCCGTGATGAATGTTATACCGAGGAGTACTCTCATGAAGTTGAAATACCAAGGAACACCTATGCACCCGAGTGGCATCATTGTGAAAGCATTTGATGGGTCGAGGAAATCTGTCATCGATGAAGTGGACTTACCCATCCATATAGGACCACATTTGTTCTAGATAACCTTCCGGGCCATGTACATTATTCTCATGTATAGTTGTTTGCTAGGATGGCCATGGATACATGAAGCAGGGGCTGTCACTTAAACCTTACATCAGAAGCTAAAGTTTGTGCGTGAAGGGAAGGTAGTGATCATAAGTGGGGAGCAGGCATTGTTGATATCTCATTTGTCCTCCTTCAGTATTGTAGAAGCGGATGAGGATGCTGTTGGAACCCAGTTCCAAGCCCTATCCGTTGACAACATAAGGAGAAATGACAATTCCATGGTTTCGCTGAAGGACGCGCAACAGGTTGTGCGTAATGGTTATAATGCAGTTTGGGGACGAATTATGGATCCACCCGTGAACAAGAACATAACTGGTTTGGGTTTCTCTTCAAAGAATGGCAGAGTCGAAGGTTTGAAGTCAAAGTCTACTATGAGCAGCTATCATGATGTTTTATGAAGCGGAGGTTACCTCCATCCAACTAATTCTGGAATTAATGTTGTCGAAGAGGATGAAGCAGTGCAGGAAATGCCGAATTATGTGACGCATGGAGTCAGGTTCAGAACTGGGTCACCATTGATATTCCCTCTTGCACATATATTTCAAAGTAATTTGATTTTATTAATCTTTTTTTTTCTTGAAAAGCTTTCACTCTGCCCAAGGTGGAAGTATTAATGTTGTAGGGCTTATCTGTTTATTGTGACTGTTAAGATCATTAATAAAAGTTGACTTTGTTTCCCAAATTGTGTTTTTATTTTTTGCTTTTTTCTTGGGGATGGTAATAAAAAAAAACCCTTTCAAAATAAATAATAACTGAAATTCAACCTGCATGATCACTTGTTATATGTGTCTGTTTCTAAAAGAAATCATAAATCATATGTGCAGATTAATTAAAAAACCCGTTGAATACAATGACCCTGCACCCTCTCCCAACTTTGAATGTCCTGTGTATGGGGCTGAAGAAGAAGATTATGATGAGATTCCAGAAGAGGTCTCACAGTTGCTTGAGCACGAGGAAAATACCATTCAACCATATAAAGAGCCTTTGGAAGTGATCAATTTGGGTTCAGAAGAAGAGCCGAAGGAAGTCAAGATTGGAGCATCGTTTCATCCCGATGTGAAGAGAAGGTTGATTGAGTTGTTGAAAGAGTATGTGGATATTTTTGCTTGGTCTTACCAAGATATGCCTGGTCTAGATACAAATATTGTCAAGCATCGTTTGCCGTTGAAGCCAGAGTGTCCGCCAATTAAACAAAAGTTGAGAAGAACTCACCCATATATGCCAGTAAAGATAAAAAAGGAGGTTCTAAAGCAGATTAATGCTGGTTTTCTTGTGACGTCAATGTATCCTCAATGGATTTCCAATATTGTTCCAGTATCAAAAAAGACGGAAAAGTCCGCATGTGCGTAGATTACAAAGATCTAAATAAAGCTAGTCCAAAATATGATTTTCCATTGCCTCACATCGACATGTTAGTGGATAGCACAGAAAAATTCAAAGTATTCTCGTTCATGGACGGATTTTCCGGGTATAATCAAATAAGAATGGCTCCAGAGGACATGGAAAAAACAACGTTTATCACACCCTGGGGAACATTCTGTTACAGAGTGATGCCCTTCGGGTTGAAGAACGCTGGTGCAACGTACCCGAGGGCTATGAAAACCCTATTCCATGATCTGATGCACAAGGAAATTGAAGTACATGTTGATGATATGATTGCCAAATCTCAGACTGAAGAAGGGCATATGGAAGATTTGTTGAAGTTGTTTCAGCGTTTGAGGAAGTATCGTCTCCACCTGAATCCAAATAAATGCACCTTCGGTGTTCGATCGGGGAAGTTGTTGGGTTTCATTGTTAGCCAGAAAGGAATTAAAGTTGACCCTAATAAAGTCAAAGCAATTCAAGAAATTCCAGCACCAAGAACTGAAAAGCAAGTCAGAGGTTTCCTCGGGCGTTTGAATTATATTTCTAGGTTCATTTCCCACACGACTACAACTTGTGAATCGATCTTTAAGATGTTAAAGAAAGATCAAGGTTATGTGTGGATGGAGGACTGCCAAAAGGCATTTGAAAGTATTAAGGAATATCTGCTTGAACCTCCTATCTTTCTCCCTCCCCTAGAAGTAAGACCGTTGATTATGTATCTGACAGTGTTAGATATATCCATGGGTTGTATTCTAGGACAACAGGATGAAATAGGGAAGAAGGAGTTTACCATTTATTATCTCAGTAAAAAATTCACTGATTGTGAGTCGCGGTATTCCATGCTGGAAAAAACATGTTGCGCTTTGGCCTGGGCGACAAAGCGTTTGCGGCAGTATATGTTGAATCACACCACTTGGTTGATCTCCATAATGGATCCAATCAAGTACATTTTTGAAAAGGCTAGCAGATGTTGTTATATGAATATGATATCAAATACCGCACTCAAAAGGCTATTAAAAGTAGTGTGTTGGCAGATTATCTTGGTCAACAACCAATGGAAGATCACCAGTCTGCAGAATATGAATTCCCTGATGAGGATGTGATGTTCCTGAAAGTGAAAGATTGTGATGAACAATTACCCGAGGAAGGTCCAGACCCTGAATCTCGTTGGAGTATGATATTTGATGGAGCTGTGAATGCTTATGGTAAAGGAATTGGTGTTATGATTGTCACTCCTCATGGATCGCACATTCCTTTTACTGCAAGGTTAACATTCGATTATACTAATAATATGGCGGAATATGAGGCTTGCATCATGTGTCTCAAAGAAGTTATTGATCTCAGAATTAAAATTCTCGATGTGTATGGTGATTCAGCTTTGGTAATAAATCACATTAAAGGAGAATGGGATACTCGTTACCCTGGCTTGATCCCTTACAAAGATTATGCTAGAAGATTGTTACCCTTCTTTAATAAAGTTGAATTCTATCACATCCCTAGAGATGAAAACCAAATGGAGGATTCTTTGGCAACTTTGGCTTCTATGTACCAAGTGAATACTTGGAATGATATACCCCTAATTGCAATTCGACGGCTGGATAGGCCTGCTCATGTGTTTACAGCAGAGGAGGTAGCAGATGAAAGACCTTGGTATTATGATATCAAGCATTTTCTTTGGACTCGGGAATACCCGATTGGTGCGACAAGGAAAGATAGAAAGACACTGAGAAGATAAGTTGGAAGTTTCTTCCTCAGTGAAAATGTGTTATACAAGAGAAATTATGGCATGGTCTTGCTCAGATGCGTGGATAGACACGAAGCAAACATGTTGATGCATGATATTTATGAAGGTTCATTTGGCACTCATGCCAACGGACATTCAATGGCTAAAAGGATGCTAAGGGCAGATTATTATTGGCTGAAAATGGAATCTGATTGTTACAAATTTGCAAAGAAGTACCATAAATGCCAGATTTATGCAGACAAGGTCCATGTGCCTCCGACACTTCTCAATGTGATTTCATTCCCGTGGACTTTCTCTATGTGGGGTATTGACATGATTGGGATGATAGAACCCAAAGCTTCGAATGGGCACCATTTCATCTTGGTGGCAATTGATTACTTCACCAAGTGGGTGAAGGCTGCTTCATATGCCAATGTTACTAAGCAGGTGGTTGTGCGCTTCATTAAGAATAATCTTATATGTCAATATGGTGTGCTGAGCAGAATCATCACTGACAATGGCTCGAATTTGAACAACAAGATGATGACAGAACTGTGTGAAGAATTCAAGATTGTCCATCACAATTCATCTCCATACAGGCCAAAGATGAATGGGGCTGTTGAAGCTTCTAATAAGAATATCAAGAGAATTATCCAGAAGATGGTCGTTACTTATAAGGATTGGCATGAAATGCCTCCTTTTGCTCTACATGGATATCGAACATTTGTTCGCACTTCAACAGGAGCAACCCCGTTCTCCTTAGTATATGGAATGGAATATGTACTCCCGGTTGAGGTAAATATTCCCTCGTTGCGTGTGATAATGGAAACCAAGTTGACGGAGGCTGAATGGGTCCAGAACAGGTTTGACCAATTGAATTTGATTGAGGAAAAGAGAATGATAGCTTTGTGTCATGGCCAATTATATCAGAGAAGAATGAAGAAAGCTTTTGATAAAAAGGTCAAACCTCGTGAATTCAGAGAAGGCGACCTCGTGGTCAGGAAGATCACGTCTTTCAACACTGATTCTAGGGGCAAGTAGACTCCCAATTTTGAAGGCCCATATGTTGTCAAGAAAGCCTTCTCTGGTGGTGCATTAATTCTTGAAACTATGGATGGCGAGGAGTTCCCATGTCCCATGAATGTTGACGCAGTCAAGAAATACTTCGCCTAAATAAATAATAGAACAGCTCGCTAAGTTGAAAACCCGAAAGGGCGGCTTAGGAAAAAAATGAGCGTCTCGGTAGGCCGAAAACCCGAAAGGGCGGTCTAGGCAAAAATTAGAGACATAAACAGAATAAATTTCACGCTAAGTTGAAAACCCACAAGGGCGGCTTAGGCAAAAGTTAGGGATTTTCTTAGCAAGTAACTACGTCAGACAAGACTTGATCGTTGAAGCAACAATCTTCTCAGGTCCTCACCATACTTCGACAAAAGCTGCTGCTCAGGATTTCAAAAGTTGTTAGGGGGGATAATGGTCATTGTATCTCAATGTATCTTTTCCATTATGTATTACCATTTCCCAAACTTTGTAATCATCTATGGAGTCTCGCCATTCTCATACTACCATTCTATTAATGAAATTCGAGCTTTTACCCAATTCTTTGTGTTTCTTATTTTATTTAGCTTACAAAGATTCCATTTATTACTGATAATAATTTTCAAAGCAAAGAGATTAAATAACAAAATTGATTTTTCAAACAAAAAAGAGATTTTTACAATTTACTTTTACTTTGAGATTTGTGATGAAACAATGACAACAAAAATGGTGATCCCAAGAATGGACAAACTCTAGTTGATTTGAGAAGATTTTGTTCCCCCGGGGAAGGGCTACTCGGTTTGTTTTCACCATATTGGATTTATGGTTCCGGTATCCTCGGTCAAGTTTGGATTCGTTTCTCCTCTTTTCTGAGTTTTCATAATGTGAAGTTTCAATCTGCATTTTTCTCCAATGAAGTGGGTCTGAATTCCCCAGCGAAGTTTGATTGTTTCAGTGTTAGTCTGCTTTATTTGAGACTGGTCTTGCAATCTCCAGCAGGCATGTTACTTTTGAAAAAAAACACTGGTTTTCCCGATGAAGCCTGAAGAAGGATGTTCTACCCCGGTATCAGTTTGATTTGTCAACCTCCGGATTATGTTTCTCCTCGGTAAAGTTAAAAGCAGGAAGTAGGTATGGTTTCCGCAGCTGGCCTTTACCTTTCTTCGAATGATTATCTTGGTTGAATCTTAGCCGAGTGTTGTTAGTGCCCGAGGCAGTTTTTCCTGGTTGTTCCCCATGTTGTGTGTCTGTTTTGTCAGCATGCACACGAAAACACTCATACATTCATACATGCATAGTTAAAATTGACAAATTATTGTTCATTGACATTTGTTAATATTTTTGTTGACATATTACCCTGTTTTGAAGAGATAAGTTACCCTCTTTTCATTAGAGCGCCGGTCTTAAGCAGAAAACGCACACTCTTTCAATTTCTCTACTGAGTTGTCCTTCATAGAAGATTTTTGCTTTAAACCTTCTGATACGGTTCCTTGTTTGGATGGATCTTGCTTTCCCTTTTGAGTTTATTTCTCAAAGGATGTATTCTGGTTGATTGTTTCATTTCAGTTTATTTCTAGTTTGGATCTGTGATCCCCCAACAATATTATTTACTTTGGAATTCTGAAAAAACTCCAAGATTTGGTTGGTGCATTTATTTTTCACAAGAAGACTTTATCCCCTTTGTGAGAATATCATGGCATCTCCCCAGGAAGTTATACCTCTTGCCCAAAAAAGTCATTTCTTTTTTACAATCCTTCGTGACCGCAAATAGCAAGTTCTCTTTATTTGAGATAGCTCATGTATTATCCTTTCCAGGTGGAGTGCCTTGGTTAAAGAAGAAGTTGAGATCCGTTCTAGGAGAAACACCATAATCTTGGGTAAACTTGTTATCTTTTTGCTATCTTCAGTGAACGTTGATATTTCATCGTCAGTGAACGGCTGTGATATGATATATTCTCTTTTTACCTTCAGTAAAAGTTGGTAGACCATCGACAGTGAACGTCGATGTTTTATTTTCTCTTTCTACCTTCAGTGAAAGTTGGTAGACCATCGGCAGTGAACGTCAATGTTTGTTATCTTTTTTCTATCTTCAGTGAACGTTGATAGTTCATCATCAGTGAACGGTGGTGATATGATATATTATCTTTCTACCTTCAGTGAAAGTTGGTAGACCATCGGCAGTGAACGTTGATGCTTGTTATCTTTTTGCTATCTTCAGGGAACGTTGATAGTTCATCGTTAGTGAACGGTAGTGATATAATATATTCTCTTTCTACCTTCACTGAAAGTTGGTAGACCATCGGCAGTGAATGTCGATGCTTGTTATCTTTTTTCTATCTTCAGTGAACGTTGATAGTTCATCATCAGTGAACGGTGGTGATATGATATATTATCTTTCTACCTTTAGTGAAAGTTGGTAGACCATCGGCAGTGAACGTCGATGCTTGTTATCTTTTTGCTATCTTCAGGGAACGTTGATAGTTCATCGTTAGTGAACGGCGGTGATATAATATATTCTCTTTCTACCTTCAGTAAAAGTTGGTAGACCATCGGCAGTGAACGTCGATGCTTGTTATCTTTTTTCTATCTTCAGTGAACGTTGATAGTTCATCGTCAGTGAACGGCAGTGATATGATATATTATCTTTCTACCTTCAGTGAAAGTTGGTAGACCATTGGCAGTGAACGTCGATGTTTGTTATCTTGCTACCCTCAGTGAGATTTGGTAGTTCATCGTCAGTGAACGGCGGTGCCATGATATATTCTCCTTCTACCTTCAGTGAAAGTTGGTAGACCATCGGCAGTGGACGTCGATGTTTGTTATCTTTCTCGCTGCCTTCAGTAAACGTCGGTAGCTTCACCTTCGGTAGAAGTTGTTTTGTCCTTTGACCATCCTACCGTCCTCTTTGATTCAGTTCTTTTGGTCCACCAGTGATTTATTTTCCTGGTGGGGTTGCTCCCTTGTTTCTTTATTATTGTTACACCCCCAGTGTTATCTTTGCGTCTCTTTGGTCCTGTTCATATGCATTCATGATCATAAGCATTTGCATGGTATCTTAGGGCCAAAAATAGGGTTTATTTTATATTTAAGTATCTTCGATCGCGTCGACACGAAGATTTTTAACCTTCGTATCTCCTAATAGAAGAAACTTAAATAAGGGCAGTTGTTGTACCCCATTTTTTGCCCCTAAGATTCCTTCATCATACCATGTTGATTCACTCACAACAAGATCACACTAGGATTCTTGGTTCCCCTCCCTACATTTGATTTTTCCCTTTTGAGGAATTACCAAGCACCTTGACTTATGTTCCTTTTGTGATCATTAATAATGTTTTGTTTCCTTCATTTAACTAATAAAATGCAATGTTGGTTTGTCTTGCTTGTTATACATGTAGGTGAAGGGGAATGAGATTTAACAAATTACTCCATAGGTTCATGAGTTTATTTTCATGCCCTAGCCAATAAAAGCTTGAGAAGTTCAAGGCTTATCATTGAAGTTGTTTTGGAAGAAATGGTATGGCAAGGTTTATTTTGGTTCACCACATTTCAAAGTTATCAAGATTTATTCAAAAGTACAAGGGGTTGATTGGAGAAGCTGTTATGTTTGGACAAGGCCTTGTTCATATTGGTCACAAGGGCATAGTTCTCTCAAATTTTAAGATACGGAAGTGGTTTTGGTGGCTATGAGTCCTCATTATCATCCTCAACAACTTCTATTCACAAATCAAGAATATTGGTACAAGAAGTTTGTTCAAATTTGTCAAAGTTCCTGAAGGCATTTTCTTGATCTAGAAGCTAGGGTTTTGAACTTCAAAGGAGTATATCTTGCTCATATTTTGGTATTTTTGAATTATTCCAAATACATCCTTCTCTTCAAATGGTTATAAACAAATCACTTCAAAAATTCCAAGGATTTTTCATGTGGAAGAAACTTGGTGAAGAAGAAACATTACAAGCCCTTCAGATGAATCCCCAATTTTCCATGTGTGACTTCAAATGATCATAACTTGGTCAATTTTTATCACCTTGAGCCCATTATTTTTCCATAATGATCTTGAAGATGTGAACTTTTTTCCTTCTTTTATATGCAAAGTGGTAAAATGGATGGAGGTTGCCTTAAATATGCAAAAGATTATAGGTGATTTCATGATTTTTGGCCAACTTCAACAAGTCATAACTTGCTCAATTTTTGGAGATTATGAGTGGTTCAAGTTTCAAAATGTCATTCAAGAGATCTACTTCATTCCATATTTTTTTGGTCAAGAGAAAATTTCAAGTGGAAGGCCATGTTTGGATGCAAAAGATTATAGGTCATTTTTAAAGAAGAATTTGAAATATTTTGAAGTATGGAAAGTCAACCCTTTTTCTTCAACTTTGACTCAATGCAATTTTCAGCTCAAGCATCCATTTGATTCCATTCTTTTTCCATTGCAAAGCTTGTAACCTCATATTTCTAAAGCATCAAGAATCATGCCCTAAGACCCCTTGAGTTGGAAATGCCACGAATTTGAATTTGGTAACTTGAAACTGAATTTTCCACAAAGTCATAATTTTGAAATCCACAATGTGACTTCTAAACACAAGATTTATGCGTGTTTTTGATTTAAAATTGATTAGAAAACTTTCCATAAGTGATTAGCACCCCAAAACGCAAGATTTGGTTGAGTTTTGATGGAAATGAAGTCACACTTCACTCGTGCTCGACCTTCATCCAATTTCCCTCCAAAATTCCTTGTTTCTTCCAATTTTCATTCCCATTCACTTCTCTATAAATAAAGGGTCATCCCCCATTCATTTCTTCAAGCTTTGAGAGCCAAAAACACCATGCCAAAACCTCACACGAACCCATCTTTTTTGAATTCAGTTTCTAAGATTTAAGCTCCGTTTCCAAAATTCTTTGCGCATTAGTCATCCTTAAGCATCATACAAACTCTCCAGCACTTAAACCAATTAAAATGATCCATAATTCAAGCTATAGAAGTCCAGTTTCAAAGCTTCTTCCTTGAACTTCGAAAATGTAGAATTCTCCACCATTTGGATCCAAATCAAGCACTAATCTATTCTACTCCTTCTCCTGATTCTAATGCTGCTTACAAATTTTAAATCCATTGAGAATTGAGAGAGAAATCTCAAATTGAAGGTGCTCGCTATTTTCTGTGTTTTTGATTCATATCTCTCTCAATACCCTATATAACTTTGGCGCGATGGTGGTTTTAGAATCGTCTTGAAGAGACGAGTTCAATGATACTAGCATGGGATTCTAATTTTTCCATTTGAAAGATCTCACAAAATCCCAATTACAGGGTGTCTGGAGGTTGAAGATGATGACATGTCTCGTCTCTGCCAATGGTAGTGTGCCAAACGTTTTAATTTCATTGGTTGCCCTTTTTCTGATCATATGTGTATCTCACTAAGGTCCATATCAAGCACAGCGCGTCTGGTCCACTGGATCAGCTTACTAACGCGTTTTGACTATGATCTGATGGTACACATCTTTTTGGTTTTATTTTATTTTATGATTTTATATTTTTATTGATTAAATTTTCAAAAATTTATAACTCTTTTATTTTTTATCCAAAAATTATGAAAAAATTCACAAAAATAGTTTGAATTATTTTTGATCTCATGACTATTTTTTCATATTTTTATTTTGATATTTGATATTTTTTTTTGTATTTTTTTGAATGATTTGCTTTCTTTTAATTACTTAAAAAATACTTTCTGACATTTTTTAATTCTGAAAAAATTTATAAATATTATTTTGCATATTTTTTACTTTCTGAAAATTTTATGGAATTTTATATTGAGGCTTACTATTTTTGACCTATTTTCTATTTGTTTGAGCAATTTTAAATAGTTTAAAAATAGTTTCTGACTTTTAAAAATTACCAAAAATTTTATAAAAATATTTGGATCCATTTCTGATTTTTCTATGGTCTTACTTTTTATTTTTTGATTAATTTGAACATAGTTGATATTTTTCTCTTTATTTTCTATTTTTTAAACATTATTTTTTACCCTTTTGTATATATATTAAAATGTGATATTATTTTGTGACTATTTTCTGGTTGATCTTGGGTTAGATTTTGGATCATGAACTTTATTAACATCATTGGATCCATGGTGTTGAGTTTAACTCCACGAAAATGGATGAATGATTTTAATAATAGTTTGATTAAAATTTAATTCAAATGTGGTTTGTGTATTTTTTTCCCCATCCCTCTTCATCTCATCCCCTTGTTATTGCACCAGGTGTTATTTGAGCATGATCTTTATATCATGTCTCAAAACAAATGGTGCATAAATTGTTATTGGCCGGCCTTAAAATAGGTGCGACTTCTATATAAGTCCACTTACGATTGCTTAACATAGCGCTAAATTTTGTCCCGATTCGAATAAAATGATCATTCGTGGCCCAAACTTATGATTGCAAGCCCAAGCATGTTAATTTGATCTCTTTGATCCAATAACCTTGAGATTCATTGTGTGGAGGCTTTGGTTCTACCAATCCTCTAATGGATCTACAACACTTTTGGTCATCGCAGATCACTTAAACATCGTTGATTATTAAATGGTACTTATGAGAATTCCAAATGGATGATATACTTGACAAAAAGCAAATGCAACTTGTTGTGTGGAGGCTTTGGTTCTACCAATCCTATAATGAGTTCTAAATGTAAGTTTCAAGATGGTCATCCAACTAACCACTAATTATTGACTTGTTTTTACCTTATGCTTTTATTCTTTTTTATGATTTATGTACTATTTACTTTTAGAATTTACATTTCATGCCATTTTCATCTTTTCTCATTTTAGCATTTATTTTCTTGCCATTTTGTACTTTGCTCACTTGAACTTTTCTTTTCCTTTCTTAAGATACTTAATAATCAATATAAACCCTAAAAAATCTTTAATGGTACTTGGACTATTTGGCTACTATCCTTGGCATTATAGAGCATGGGACTTTTCTTGGACTTAAGATTAGAAACCTTGGCCTAACTTGGAAACCTTATGATCTTATCTGATTATTTTTGTATGGAGCTCTTGAGGTTTACCTCAAGATATTGGGTTGTTTGTTTATTTTGTGTGCAGGTTATTGTGATTACACCCTTTGTTTGTAATATGGAATTCACCCGTATACAACCGTTACTCTGCCCAATTTTTATGAAGACTTAATACACTTAAAGTTTGGTTCTCTCAAGAGGTCTAGTATTTTTGCTTGCTTGGTTTCAATCCAAAGAATGAGAATTCTATCTTGGCTTATAATGCCAAGTATTGGCTTCTTGTTGGTTAGACTGTTCTTATCCCTAGCTTTTACCTTATGCTTTATTTAGGATAGCCTCTTATTCTCCTCCCATCTTCTTTAATTTCAAAAATCTTTCTCCCTCCTTTTGAAAACCCTTCTTGTTTTAAATTTGAACCATTTTTATAATAAACTTGGACTTATGTCCATGTATTTTCAAAACATTTTCATAAATAAACTCCAATCAACTTAATAATACCTTGAAATTTTTCTTGAGAAGACTAAAAGTCAATCAATCTTATTTCAAACCATTTTTCCACTTTGGCTTTTTACCTTTAAAACTTTTTTTATGAAAAAGATTAAACTCTTGTCAATCCTTGTAGTGACGCAAACAACTATACTTCTACAATATGTAGTGAAGAGAGATATTTTCCACTTGGGTGTTGAGTGAGGCATTGTTGATTTTGAAATCCAAGTCATATTGTCCACTTTGAGATGATGCAAATTCTCCTTTCTCATGATTGTGGGTGGTAGGTATGTTTTCCACACGGACAATGACGATGATGTTTTATCTTATAAAATTAACCAACACATTTGTGTTTTAAATTTTTTAAAAGAGGAACTACGTGTACCCTGATCCCCTATTTGTACGAAAGTTGGTACGTAGGAACTAAAGGTTCACAACCGTGGCGGGTGCAAAAACCATAAAACATATATTTATTTTTCTCACCTCCACCATCCATTTTATATAACAGTTTTTTTATAGCCAAAATATACAGATATTTTACAAAGAGGCTCTTGCGGAGTACCATAGATGTTTAGGGCGTTAATAACTTCCCTTTTCATAACCAACCCTCTTACCTTGAATCTTTCCCCCTCTTTTTGGGTTATTCGCTCTTTTCCCATTCCTTTGGAAACAATAAAGCGTGGTGGTGATTTTTATTTTGATTTGTATAAAGTCTAGTCAATCAAATGGCTTAGTCTTGAACATTTCTACCGCTACATAAAACACTAATGCACTTCGCGAACCTTTACTTGACCAACTTGGCCTTTAGGATGTAGTGAGATGACCGGCTTTGGTGCAGTCCGAAGTTGGTAGATACTCGATACTACACTCATTGAGGTTTGGTTTCTTGGGATATTTCGGTTGCCATTAAAGAGGCTTGTGCTGAAACAATAACCAAGGAAACAAACTAGTGAAATTTAGCTCCTTAGAACTCGATTACTATTACTAGGACAGGTTTGAGCCAACTAAACTTCAAGAGGGTACTTACCTATAAAACTCCATGCAAGCCTAAACCTAAGGATTTGTTTGCTTTGTTTGTATATACATACTTGTACATAACATCATGAACATCATAAACATCATACACATTCACTAACCATTTCAAGGATTTTTGGATTCATCTTTGTTCTTGTTTTGTAGGATATGGATTCACTTCGCAGAAAAACTATTCAAGTCAATCTTGTGAGGATCCCTTCACAACTTAAGGAGCTAGCTTCAAGGATTCTTGAAAACTCTCCATTCACCGAGAGACATGTTCTCCTACTCAACTTGGTCACTTCCAACACAGACAAGGACATGATGAAGGTGCTCTTTCAGTTCTTTGATCCTTTACACTATTGCTTCACATTTCCCGACTATCAACTTGTGCCTACTTTGGAAGAATTCTCCCGACTCTTGAGGATTCCCATTCTCAATCAACTACCTTTCAATGGTACAGAAAGAGACCCAAATCCAGAAGAGATTTCTCAAGCTCTACACTTGCACTCATCTGATGTCATAACTCATTGGGAAACAAGAAGTGGTGTCAAGGGTTTCCTAGCAAAGTTCCTGTTTGAGAAAGCCCAAAACTGTTGGGATTCCTTGGATTTGCAAGCCTTTGAGGAAATTGTGTCTCTCCTCATCTATGGGATGGTTTTGTTTCTAAATCCTGACAAACTCATAGATGTGAACACCGTCAATATCTTCCTATCCCGCAACCCGGTGCCTACATTGCTAGGGGATATCCTACACTCTTTTCACACTCGCACAATGAGGAAAAGATGTGTCCTTATGTGTTGCACTCCTCTCTTGTCAAGATGGTTTATTTCGCATCTTCCCCAACCTGTATTAAAGAATGAGCAAGGTTCAAGGTGGTCACAAAGGTTGATGATGCTCAAACATCCAGACATCCATTGGTGCTCCCGATCCATAGAGAATGTTACTATTATCGACCGTTGTGGGGAATTTCCTAATGTCCCTTTACTTGGCATTAGGGGAGGTATCACCTACAACCCCTACTTTGCTTTAAGACAGTTTGGTTACACCCGAAGGGATGGTCCGCACGAGATGCTGATTCAAGGTTTGGTATTTGACTATGACAACAACGATCAAGGTCTTCGCCAGATATTTATCCGAGCTTGGAGGATGTTGAAAAAGGTAGATAGCAAGAATTTGGGGCACAAGAATTCCATCACTCTTGAGACTTACCTCAAATGGGTACGAACTCGTGCTCAGAGTCTTATGATGCCTTACCTCTCCATTCTCCCGGTAATCATTGAGCCTGTCATGGAAGGAGATGTTCCATACACTATCCTACATCCTAACATGCCTACCTCTCTTGAAGACCTACAAAGGGATTGGATACAACTCAAGGGGAAGCGAGATACCTCCGAAGCCCAATTCTATGCAAGCGAGAAGAAGGTTTTGGAACTCACTAGGCTACTTCATGAGGAGCAAACTCTGAATGCTTACATTGCACCAAAGAGGATGCGGACCACCTTTTTGTCTTAGAGTTTCTTGTATTATTTTTCCCAAGAAGGCATTGATGTACTCAAGCTTTAATCTATTAATATGACGTGTGTTTCCTTTTTGTCTAAAACAAATCTGAATCTTAAAGTCCTTGAAAAAATTGCATATGCATTTATCATTCATCATAACATAATCAGGTTTCTTGCAACAAGTCTCCTCATCTATCTACTGTTTATTTCAGTAATATGGATCTCGAGCAAACGGTGAAGGACCTCCAAGCTCAGAATGCACAGTTTCAACAGTTGTTCTTGACCCTAGCCAAAGGACAAGAAGAGTTCAAGACTTTGCTGGCTGAGGAGAAGAAAAAGAAGACAAAGAAGATAGTCGGAGTTCTAAACAAGGGAAGAAGGTTCCAAGGGTAGACAAGAAGAGCCCTAGACTTTGCAACAGCATCCAGTGAGAAAGACAACCAAGATGGGAAGGGCAAGGAAATAATTGTCCAGTCGAAATCAGAAGAGGAAGATCTTGCTGCGGCCGTTTACAAACAATACCAATACAACGCTGATCTTGCGCCAACCCGTACTAAACTCCAAAGTATGCCCATGGTTTCAAGTGAGGGCTTCAAAGACTATGCGCAAAAATGGAGAGACTTGGCTGGAAGAGTTCAACCTCCCCAATCTGAAAGAGAATTAGTAGACATGTTTTTGGCCACCTTGTCTGGTCCCTTCTTCAATCACCTAATTTGGAGTTCATCGACAGGTTTTACTGAACTGATATTGACCAGAGAGAGGGTAGAATCCAGGATAAAAAGTGGAAAGATTCAAAAAGATACATCCTCTACTGCTATAAGGAAGCCATTTATCAGAAAGAAAGAAGTGGTTATTATTTATCCTCAGAGAAATCAAGATAGGGCCGAACATCGTCCAATGGTGGGGCATGTTATGATTCCTAAACCTGCGCCTGATCAGCAAAGAAACAACCAACCAAGGATGGAAAGACCAGTCAGACAATTCACCATAATTAATATGACCCTATCTCAGGTATTGCCACATCTGTTGGGATCCAACCTAGTGACCTTGAAAGAAGCTCCTAAGAATCCTAACACAACATCTCCTCACTATCATCCTAATTCCCGTTGTGCATACCACTCTGAGAGTCCTGGCCATGACACTAACAACTGTTGGGCGTTGAAGAACAAAGTACAAGACCTCATTAAAGCCAAAGAGATTGAATTCGATGCACCCGAAAAGCCAAATGTCATTTTTGCCCCTATGCCCAAACATGGCCATAATACCAACGCCATTGAGGAAGATATGTTTGTTACTTCAGTTGATAACCTTATGACCCCACTCCTGACTGTCAAAGAGAACTTATTAGATGCCAGTGTATTCCCAGGCTGTGATGAAAGCTGCAATTTCTGTTTGTGCTCACCAACCAGCCGTCCTTTGTTGAGAGCAGGTGTTCAATGCCTAATAGATAACAAGGAAATTTTGTTTGAAAAGACTTTTGTTCCACCTGTTCCTCTTAATGATGTTTCTATCATTACCATTTTCGCCGATTCTTCCAGGGTCTCCACCAAAAGACCCGTTAGAATTACATCTGTTCCAAAAGCAACTCCTTTGATAATTACAATGCCTGGACCAGTCCCGTATTTGTCAGACAAAACCGTACCATGGAATTATGGAGGGGATGTATACTACCACGATATCAAACAAGACTGGCCAGCTGCTGAAGATTCAAGTTATGAAAAAGTTGACCCTGATATCAGTAATATTGCAGGGACTAGCAAGATTACCTGAAGTGGAAGGATATTCTCTCCAGAAATTGCTCCCCCAAAAGAAGTTTCTGGACCCGTAATCATTCCTGTTGTTGTTGCTCCTCCGAAGGCTATTCCCAGTCCTACAATCATCTACACCAATACTCCAACTGGAAAAGCTGTTACAATCCCTGCTATCACTCCTACTGACATTCCTGCTGCCGATTTAACCAAGACTCGAGGTAAAAGTATTCTGTTTGAGCCTGTCCGGACGAAGGCACAATCATTGGCTATCCCTGAGACCTCCCAAAAAGAGATGGAGGAAATTCTAAAGATCATAAAAAGAAGCGACTATGATGTAGTTGAGCAACTGGGGAAAACTCCATCTAAAATCTCCATGCTAACTTTACTACTATGTTCCGAGGCGCATGCAAAAGCCCTGGTAAAATTTCTGAAAACTGCCCATGTACCCCAAGAAACATCTGTCGATCAGTTCCAAGACTGCGTAGCCAGCTTGACTGCAGATAATGGTCTAGGTTTTTTGGATGCTGATTTAACGCCAAGTGGAAGGAAGCATAATGAGGCATTGCACGTCTCAGTTGAATGTAGGGGCACAACCTTGGCTCATGTTTTAGTGGACACTGGCTCATCTCTGAATGTATTGCCTAAAAAGGCTCTTGATAGGCTTGAATGTGAGGGATTGACATTGAAACCAAGTAACATAGTAGTGAGGGCCTTTAACGGCTCAAAAAGGATGGTGCATGGGGAAGTGGATATCCCCATAATGGTTGGAACCCAAACAATTAATTCAACTTTTTATGTAATGGATATCTGTCCTTCATATTCCTGCTTGCTAGGACGACCATGGATTCACAATGTTGGCGATGTTACTTCTACGTTGCACCAAATGATGAAGTATCCGATCCAAGGGAAGATTATCACCGTTCATGGAGAAGAAGAGTATATGATAAGCCACCTCAATTCCTTCAGATATGTGAAGTTAGATGGTGAATTTATTGAAACTCCATTCCAACACTTTGAGGAAGTCCCGCAAGATGTGGCAGTAACCAGGGCTGTTCCCAAAATCACAAGGCCTCCACTCAGAATGTCATCTTTGAAGGATGCAAAGGTAGTGATAGAAGAAGGTGGGTGCACTATCTGGGGGCAACTCCCGGATATCCCATACAAGTCTGACAAATTTGGCCTGGGTTTCACTTCAAGTGCTTAGAAGGCTGTACGCTACGCTCGTGCTGGAGGACCACCCCTGAAGATCAGCGATCGTGAAGTCAACACGGTAGAGGATGATGAAGATGGTTGCAACATGGAGAATTGGATATTCCCAACTATCAGTGGAGGGCTCAACAATTGGGAGGCTAGAGATTTTTTCCCAATCACTTTTATCCCATAATAATTTGTCTTTACATTTTGTTGGATCTGTAATATTAAAACAATTCAAACTCTTAAAACCTTGTGTCTTACCCGAGGCACAATGGTCCATTTGTAAGGGTTATTATCTAATTTCCATATGACATCAATGAATCATGGACGTTTTGCATACAAACTTTGTGCTCATTGTTTTTCTTTTTTACATTTTCATTTCTTTCAAAGATAGCTATACCCTTACACACACTCACACTGCAGGTCTACATCCATTCGGGATCCCATGGGTAACGGTTCTGCTATGGTCTTCTGTGACTCTGAAAATCTAATCTACCAAGCCGAAGACGAAGGTGAGGAAGATTGTGAAGTACCAAGGGAGATGGCCAGATTACTACTATAAGAAGAGAAAATCATTCATCCTCACGAGGAACCCGTGGATACAATCAACCTAGGTACCGAGGAAGACAAAAGAGAAGTCAAGATGGGTGCCAATCTGGAACCCAGTGTCAAGGAGCGTCTGATTCAGTTGCTACACGAGTATGTTGAGGTCTTTTCCTGGTCGTATGAAGACATGCCAGGACTTGATGCAGATATTGTGGTGCATCGTCTACCTACAAAAGAGGATTGTCCACCAGTAAAACAAAAGGTTCGTCGCATGCGACCAAATATGTCAGAGAAGATTAAAGATGAAGTCATGAAGCAATTCAACGCTGGATTCTTGGTCGTCACCTCCTATCCGCAATGGGTTTCCAATGTTGTTCTCGTGCCCAAGAAGGACAGCAAGGTACGAATGTGCGTGGACTACAGAGATTTGAATAGGGTAAGCCCTAAGGATGATTTCCGACTTCCCCATATTGACATCCTAGTTGACAATATTGTACAACACAAAGTGTTTTCCTTCATGGACGGTTTCTCAGGTTACAACCAAATCAAAATGGTGCCTGAGGACATGGAGAAGACAACCTTTGTCACACAATGGGGCATATTTTGCTACAAGGTGATGCCGTTCGGACTGAAGAATGCTGGGGAAACCTATCAGCGTGCCATGGTAGCTCTATTTCACGACATGATACATCACGAAATAGAGGTCTATGTGGACGACATGATAGCTAGATCTCAAATAGAAGAATAGCATCTTGATCATTTACATAAATTGTTCGAGAGATTAAAAAAGTACAAGCCGAGGTTGAACCCAAATAAATGCACGTTTGGAGTAAGGTCTGGTAAGCTCCTAGGCTTTATCGTCAGTAATAAGGGTATTGAAGTTGATCCTGCCAAAGTAAAAGCGATACAAGAGATTCCTACTCCTCGTACTGAAAAGGAAGTCAGAGGATTCTTGGGACGTTTGAACTACATATCCAGATTCATTTCTCACCTGACAGCTACTTGTGAACCAATCTTCAAACTATTGAAGAAAGATCAAGTAGTCAAATGGAATGATGAATGCCAAACTGCCTTCGACAAGATCAAAGAGTACCTGCAAGAGCCTCCTATTTTGATGCCACCAGTCGAGGAAAGATCGTTGATTATGTATCTGACCGTGTTGGAAAATTCAATGGGGTGTATTCTGGGGCAGCATGACGAGTCTGGTCGAAAAGAGCACGCTATTTATTACCTGAGCAAAAAGTTTACCGACTGTGAAACAAGATATTCACTGCTCGAGAAAACTTGCTACGCTCTGGCATGGGCTGCTCGCCGTCTAAGACAGTATATGCTGACTCATACTACCTTGTTGATATCTAAAATGGATCCAATAAAATACATCTTCGAGAAACCTGCACTCTCTGGGAGAATAGCAAGATGGCAGATGATCCTAACAGAATATGACATACAGTATACTACCCAAAAAGCAATAAAGGGTAGTGTACTAGCTGATCACCTTGCTCATCAAGCTGTAGAAGACTACCAGTCCATGAAGTTCGAATTCCCAGATGAGGACATCATGATGGTAAACGACTATGAAGAATCCAGACCATATGACGGACCTGAACAAGGATCCCGATGGATCCTGTTTTTTGATGGGGCATCTAACGCACTCGGAAATGGTATTGGTGTTTTAATCATATATACGGAAGGATGTCATACTCCATTTATGGCAAGAATCTGCTTCAATTGTACAAATAACATGGCGGAATACGAAGCGTGCGTCTTTGGTCTCAAAGCTGCCATAAACTTGGGGATCAAATCTTTGAATGTATTCGGAGATTCAGCTTTGGTTATTATCCAGATCAAAGGGGATTGGGACACCAAACACCCTAACCTTATCCCTTACAAAGAACATGTTTTGACGTTGCTCCCACATTTTGAGAAGATTACCTTCGAGCACTTCCCACGAGAAGAAAATAAGCTAGCCGACACACTAGCCACAATATCATCTATGTTTAAACTTAAATGGGATAATGAGGCTCCCAAGTTCACCATTGAACAAAGGGATGAGCCAGCACACTGTCACGAGATTAATACTAAAAAATTAGTGGACCAGCCTTGGTTTCACGAAGTCAAGAGGTATCTCGAGGCTCAAGAATACCCAGAAGGAGCTTCAGTCAATGATAAGAAGTTCTTAAGGAGATTCTCTGCTAAATTCTTCCTTAGTAATGGCATTCTTTACAAACACAACCATGAGTCCGTATTACTTCGGTGCGTAGACAAGGTTGAAGCTGAAAGGATCATGGCTGAATTATATGAAGGCACTTTTGGCACCCATTCCAGTGGGCATACGATGGCAAAGAAAATCCTATGGGCAGGCTATTACTGGTCTACCATGGAAGCAGATTGCTATCAACACTCTCGAACTTTCCATAAGTGTCATATCTATGCTGACAAGGTACACGTACCTCCGGTTCCTCTGAATGTCTTGATGGCTCCTTGGCCCTTTGTTATGTGGGGGATTGATATGATTGGGAAAATCAATCCAACAACCTCTAATGGACACCGCTTCATCTTAGTGGCCATTGACTATTTTACAAAGTGGGTGGAGGCAGCTTCCTTCGCTTCCGTCACCAAGAATGTTGTCGCCCGGTTCATCAAGCAGAATCTCATTTGCTGGTACAGTATCCTAGAGAGGATCATTACAGATAATGGTATGAACTAGAATAATACTATGACCACCGCCTTGTGCGAGCAATTCAAGATTTAGCATCACAATTCTTCCCCTTACCAGCCAAATATGAATGGTGTTGTCGAAGCCGCGAATAAGAACATTAAAAAGATCATACAGAAAATGACAGTCACATACAAAGACTGGCATGAGATGCTACCATTTGCTCTCCACAGATATCGTACCACAGCTCGTACATCAACTGGGGCAACACCCTATTCTCTGGTATACAACATGGAGGATGTCTTTCCTATTGAGGTCTAAATCCCCTCTTTAAGAATTATGAAAGATGCTGAGTTGAATGAAGAAGATTGGATCCAGACTCGACTTGATCAACTAAACTTGATTGACGAGAAAAGGCTTATTGCTGTTTTCCATGGTCAAATGTATTAAAAATGGATGATCAAGTCTTTCAACAAAAAGGTCAGACGCCAAGTGTATTAAGTTGGAGATCTAGTGATCAAACGTATCATACTGCCGCAAGGTGATCCTAGGGGCAAATGGAATCCTACATACGAAGAACCATTTGTAATCAAAAATATATTCTCTGGTGGAGCAATGATCTTGACCACCATGGATGGCGACGACCTGCCACACCCTACGAACGCAGAGATAGTCAAAAGATACTACGCATAAGAGACCCGCTAGGTTGACACACCTAGGAAAAACAAGGGCATCCCGGCGAACCAAAAAAGGTTCAGGCAAAAATTAGGGATAAAAACAAAAAATCTGTACACCCGACAAGTTGAAAACCCGAAAGGGCGACTTGGGAAAAAAAGGGTATCCCGGTGGACTGAAAACCCGAAAGGGCGGTCTAGGCAAAAGTTAGGGAATTAAAGCGTATGACTATGTCCCGTTGGATCACCTTACAGACAACTTGCAAACTCGACATTTCTGACCAATTCAATCATCTTCGGACAAGGCAACAAATGGACAAGATGCTCAGAGATACAAAGGCTATAGCATAATGGGAACCCCATGGGATTATTGCACATAGCTATCTTTTCTTTGTATTAAAATTTTCATTTTTTACGACGGAATTCTCTTACTAGAATGTTTGTCTCATTGTACAAAAAATACTTACTCAAAGTCAATACGAAGATATCCCTTTGAAAGTGCAAAAACTATCTGTTTTTTTCTTTCTTTTCGCTTCTGTTTTGTTTACAAAAACGTCCAATAATTCATTGTTGAACATATGCATTTGAACATAATTATTGTTTACAAATAAACAAAATAAAAGACGATCGCTGATGGCTTTAAGGGATAGGGAAATCTCTCTAAGTTTATCTCCACAAAATTCCCCACAGTGAGCAGTTTAATCCCCAACAGAACAAAGCTTCCAATTATCAATCCCCAGTAGAAGTCATCCAAATTTCTCAGAATTCCCCAACCAGAATTTTTCAAATAGTACATGGCATTTCCCTTACAATAGAGTTTATTTCTCTAAGGGAAATTCATCAGCACTTCAAACTTCACAACATCAAGACTTATAATCCTCAGCAGCAGCCAGGGATATATTTTCCCCATTCCAATAGCAGTACGGCAGAATTAGCTCACATGCCCATACATCGCACCCATATATCATAAACATTGGTTACACAAATGAATCATACCATGCATTTCATACAACATGACTTTGCATTTTAGCTAACATTTTACCCTTTTCAGGATAAGGTTAACAGCTACCTTTAACAATGATCAAAGTTTTTAGATATAGTACAGATATGCTCCAGACGCGGACGCCATTCTGATACTCATTCAGAGTCAACTTTCAGACACAATACATATACGCTCTAGACGCAGATGCCATTCTAATAACTCATTCAAATTCAAATTTCAGATACAGTACAGATACAGTCCAGACACGGATGCCATTCTGATACTCATTTAGAGTCAACTTTGAAACGCAGTACATATACGCTCTAGATGCGGACGCCATTCTGATACTCATTCTTCTAGCTTACAAATTACAATTCAACAATCACTCTTGGATGGAATCTACAAGCCCATATCTTGCAACTTTCTATCACCTCTCCAAATGACATCTTTAAGCCCATCCCCTCAACCAAAATTTCCCCTCTCACTTATCAAGAATTTTCTCACAAGATCTCCTTGGGCTTAAGACTGCATTAGGGTTTGATCAGCTCAAGACACCTCTTTATACACTGATGACCAAAATTAGGGTTTTGGATTGCACAAGGATTTTTGAACTTCCAATTCCCCATATGATTTTCATGGATCATTATGGACCCCAAGATTACTCATGTCAAGTTTCAAGCCTTGGATCACACTTTTGATCAGTCAATTGAGCAGTTGACCTAAAAATCAACTATATTGAGGAAAAAGTCAACTATGGCCAATTCACAGTAAACTTCATAATTTTTGGTCCACATCAACATTTTAAACTCATGTGTATCATTTGATCAAGTTTGTACCACAACTCCTCAAGAAATTTGATCAAATCTCCAAAAGGGCAAAATAGTCAAAATTAGGGTTTTGACTGGGAAAGGGCAATTTCTGATTTTTTACCTAGAAAATGTTCAATTGGTTTAAGGCATGATCTCAAGAGTCCAATTGCATCATTTTGACCTAATGACATGGTTCAAAACATTGCAAGTCCATTGGATTGACAGATTAATTTTTCAGTCAACTGATCAAAAGTCAATTGTATACTAAAAAGTCAAACTTTAACTTTTTGGTCAAATTCAAGTACCAATGATCATAATTCATCCAAACATGTCAAAATATGAAACTTATTCATCAAGAAATCAAAAAGTCAATATTTCATTTTAAAAAGTCAAAATTTCTAAACTTACAAATTTTTTCTGTGTTGGAAATTTCATGTTTTTTCATAACTTTGAGCCAAATTTTCACCATTATGCAAGATGATTCAAGAAAAACTTCCAACATGAAAGTTGTAGATATCCATGGAATCTACAACTTTTCTTCACACAACTTATTCCAAAAATTATTGGATATCAATTTACAATTTTATGAACATAGGGTCAAGAAACAAAACACTAAGTGAAATTTTGCCCTAATTTGGACAGGATTTTGACCTAACTTCATGAAACTTTTTCACATAGTTACAATGGGAATCTTCAAAATAAATTCAAATAGGGGTTGTAGAGCATGTTACAAGGTTTCCAAAATGTCCAAGAACTACTTGAGATCATATTTTAGTAGGGAGAATCGAAGAGATGAAGTTAGGGTTTTGTCACTTAATTTACAAGCCATTTTGTGATGAACAAGAAGTCAATTTCAAACCTATACTGCACAATATTGTTTTGCATGCCTCTAAACCTCAAGATCTATTCATAATCAGAAGATTACACTTGCTTTTGAGCTATTATCCAAGTTTCCAAGCACCATCCAAACCAATTTGCCATTTTAGGAAGAAAGTTACCATTCCATTCTTGAAAAGTTGCTTTAATCATAAAGTCAACTTGTCTGGAGCTTCTAACCTGTTCTTTATGCACACACAACCCTTATAAACCAAAAGCAATGTGTCTAAGGTCTAAAGAATCTCAAAACATGCTTGTACAATACTTGAGATTTGTCACTTCACTTTTCTTAAAAATTAAGTTATATAGCCATAACCCTATAACTCAGAAACTTGGAGTGATTTTGTGCTCTAATCTTTTCCATACATATTAACAAGTCAATTGCAATACAACACACGATTTTGGCAAGCTTGAAACTCTCTCAAAATCCCTCTAGCCAGAAATTGCACAGAAAACTCCATTTTTGTGCAGATTCTGACCTTGAACTTGTATCTTCTATTTCCCTTGTGCGTTCTTTGGCCTTTTAGTTCCTAAAGTTCCTATACATCAAATATAACTTGTCCCTGTCCCTGTTACACGACTGTAACATCATCTTCCTTAACTTCCATAGCCAAAAATAGAGCATTACAGTTGGACTTCTCCAAGTCATTTCACCCACTCTCAACTCAAGCAAACCATTGCATTAGCTTCCTAGGACCTCAAGGAAGCTAACCTGATCATCACCATCACTTGAAGAAAGCTCAAACTCCAAACACGATTTCCAGTTTTGAGGCACTGGGCCCTTTGGGCCTGGCTCATTTTATTTTGTGCTAGTTGACCTCCCTGTTTCCCATTGACACCCCTGGTCCAATTTTATTTTCTTTTCTTATTTTCATTTTATTTATTTTCTTAAATTATTTTTCTAATATTAAAAAAATGATAAAAATACAAAAAGTGATATATTTATATTTTGACATATTTTATTTTATTTTTTCCATAAATAAAAATATTTTTATACTTCATTCATTTTATTAAGTAGATTTTATAAACTTAATTAATATTATATTGTTTATTGATTTTTCTTCACGCGATTTAAAATACATTATTTTAATACAAAAAAGGACTAAAAATATTTTATAATACTACAAATATTTTCAAGATAAAAAATACCAAAGAATATATACTTTTCTTAAACTTATTTGCTTTTGATTAATGAATAGAATTAGGGTTTTCTTTTAAAATCTTTTCCTTAATAAATTCAAACTTAATTAACTATTTTCTTTATTTAAATTAGGTTAAGACAAAATCTTTTTTTTTCATGAAAACCAAACAAAATTCATTTTCTTCATATTTTGCATCCTTGTACATTTATTCATTTTTATACTTTCTATTTAAATTCCTTGTATATTCATGCCAATTCAATATGGTTGTAATAGACTAATTAGGTTTAAATTCTTGCAATCCCCATTTACAAATTGTATACCCTCCTCCCCACAAATGTTGTAATAGCGTAGTAACTTTAAATTTTGTAATTTATCTCTTTTATATAACATGCTAGTAATTAGGGTTTGTATGGAAAGACTTAAAACCAATAAATAGAAAACCATAATTCAAGACTAAATCTTGCATGAAAATAATAAATTTGCACACAAACATCCCTATGGTTATTCCACTTGGTTGCCTTATACAAAATGGCCATATTACGCATGCTAAGATACCTTGCAACATTGCTAATCATGGTTATACGATGACCCACACCTGTCCCGTTTACATCCAAAGATAGGGTTGCTTACCAAATCAATGGTACGATAACAATGTCAAAGGAAAAGAAAATGAACAAGAAAGAAATTTGAGTAGGTAGATTGCTCCTAATTACTTGCTTCATTTCAAAAAGCATCCTTGCTATTTTCAAAACAAACACATACACTTTCAAACATCTTACAAAGTTGAAAATATTTTCAAAAGATCAAACATCTTTGTATACATTCTTACAAACAAGAATCATTACAAAGATTGCCTAAACAATGGCCTCTTTACAAAATAATTTCAAAAACCACCTCAAGCACAATTTCAAACAAAAAGCAAGTGATCTAGCAAGTAACTAAGAGCCCATGGAAAACCATGGATGAAAAGGGTGTTAATACCTTCCCTTTTCATAATCTACCCCCCGAACTCAAGAAATAATCTCAAAGGTCTTTCCTGTGCTTTTTCACCTTTCCTTTTTGGATAAAATAAAAGTCGATGGCGACTCTTGCTAACCGCAACATTTGCGATCAAACGCAAAACCCTCAAGTCAGTTCTCCCACCGTATCACACCATGCTATATAAATTAATTCTAAGCATATATATGTATTTCTAATGATGTCTGGAACCGTTTGGAACCATCATTTTTTTTAAAGATTTGATGCAGGAACAACAATCCACCATTGTTAGGGAAACGTTTAGATGAAGCTTTGGAACCATAGCTGCAATTACTTTTAGACCAAACTAACCTCATCACCAGATTCGCAAGGTCCAAATTAGTGGATCTGAGTGGTTTGATTTTGTTGTTTGAATCTTTTTATCAATAATCAATTTTGACATCTTTTTAATTAAATTTAATTAACATTTTTATTTATTAAAATTAATTAGAAACAAGTGGATTTTAATTATTTAATTAATATCAAACTGTTTTCCACAAGAAATACAAAAAAAACATTTCTTTTCTAACATTTTCTCTTATTTAGTTTTTTGCTATTTAAAATTCCTAGAGAAATTGTATAGGTCGTGCAATTTAAATGTAATAACTTAGATTTACATTCTCGCACTTTTTCCTAATTATGTAACCGTACCAAAGCTGTAATAGCTGTAGGCCTTTACTTTCTCACGCTTTACTTTTTGCACCTTTATTTTTCTGCACTTATAATTATATGCCTGTATATATAACTGTTAGTAAATAGGCTTGTATGGCAAGATTTAAAATCAATCAGTAGATAACTCCTAACTAATCAAGATAATATAACTGAACTGAGCACACTATGCACACGTACACCTCTAGGGTAACCTCCCTTGTTTCCTTCAGATAAAAAACAATCATGTCCCTCGAACGTAGGGATACCATTAGCAAATACCCTCGGTTAAAAATCATCATAAAGATCACAGTCCCTCGATGACCCATCAATGCTGCCTTCGGTAAATGATCTTGTCCCTCGATGTTGCCTACAAATACATGATGATAGTCCCTTTGAATTGCTAAATGTATCCCTATATGTTTCCTTTATGACTGTACGATGACCTGCGCCTGTCCCTCAAACATCCAACGATAGGGCTTCCTATTAACTACTGGCAGGATAACACTATCTAAAGGAAATGGAAAATAACACGAAATACTTTTGAGTAGGTAGATAGTTCTTAATCGCTTTCTCACGAACATTTAAAAAACATTTTTAACACAAACACTTTTATGAAATATTTTTAAAATAAACACTTTGTATGCGTTCTCAACTGATACGAGAATCATTACAAAGTTTTTTGAACTTAGGCATTTTCAAAATATTTTCAAACTTACACATTCACCAAGCTTTTTCAAAAGTAAGCTAGAGATTAAGAGCCTGTAGATAACTACGGATGAAAAGGGTGCTAACATCTTCCCTTTTCATAACCTACCCCCCTTACTCAGAAAAATTCTCAAAGGTCTTTCCTGTTCTTTTCACCCTTTCCTTATTGGATAAAAGAAAATTCGACCGCGACTCTTGCTATCCGCAACATTTGTGATAAAATGCAAAACCAAAAAGTCAGTTCTCCCATCGTATTACAGAACTGGTGACTCTGCTGGAGAGAACTAAATGTGGGGTTACCTTAAGAGTTAGATCACATTTAAAATGCTTTACTTGCTTGATTTGTATGCTTTACGTTTCAGGGTTTTTGATAGGGTTTATTTTTATAAAGATCTTATACCCTGATCTGGGGACATTTTAGGTAAGTAGCAATAGATCATGGAAACTATACGACGTATACCAATATGGTTGAAGTGATGGCTACGTTAGTGTGACACATTGGTTGGTGCCGGTGTCCCTTGATTCAATCCAGGAGAATGTTGGGCAGCCGTGTGGTGTCATAAAGCACTAACTGACTGTAGAATCTTACTCGATGCTACACTCATTGAGATCGAACTCTCAAAATATTTCGGTCGCAACTCAGATGCTTGTGCTAAAACAATGTATGGGAGAAAGATCATTAATATTGAGGATCCTATTACCTGATTACTTTTATTAATACAAGTTGAGCCAACTAAAACTCAAGAGGGTACTTACCTACAAACTCCATGCAAGCTTAAACCTAAGGCCTTGTTTGTTTTGTTTGTGTATGATTAATTGTTAGAATATGACATCATAACATCATGACATCATACCATATCATTTTCACTAACCATTTCAAGGATCTTAAGGGCCTGTGATGCAGGTTATCATGAACCAGACGCCTGGCAAGAGGCAGGAGGATTTATTTTCCTCTAACCAAATGCCTCCAAAGTATCATGAACCGACGTCTAGCAAGGGGAAAGGGGATTTATTTTCCTCTAACTAAATGCCATCAAAGAACGAAGTATATTATATTGAGTCAAAGGCTAGGACCCACTCGGCATGGTGAGCTTGATTCACGTAGAAGGACATTCAATGATACGAGGTTCTTCAATCAAAGTTGCAGTCAGATTCTAACATTTTCTTTGTTTGCCCCGTGAGATCCTTGAAATCATTGCATCTGCATATCATGCATCATCTCATAACAGGTTTCCCAATACAAGTTTTCTCATTTACTTAATGTTTATTTCAGTATAAGATGGCCTCCGAACTGACTGTTAAGGACCTCCAAGCTCAATACGCCCAATTTCAAGAGACTCTTCTGAATCTGGCACAGGGACAAAAAGATCTGACGGTACTCATCGCCAAGAAAAAGAAGACTAAAAATCTGGTTGTCATCCTTAACATGGGGAGAATATTCAAAGGTCATGCTCAACCATTTCAAGTGGATGATATGTCCTCTGAGGAAGACGACAACCAAGAAGAGAATGGTAGAAGCATCAAGCCTGAAGGTAGAAATAATCAAGGTTTTGAATATGAAGACTACTCAGATGAACAATACCCTCCTGCAGATGAAAAGTACAAGCAGTTGGAAGATCGTCTGAAAGCTATGGAAATCCAAAAAGTGCATGGATTGGATTTTGGAGAACTAGATCTGATCCCGGGGGTGGTTATCCCACATAAGTTCAAGGTTCCTGTCTTTGCTAAATATGGTGGGGTCTCTTGTCCCAAACTTCATCTAAGGTCGTATGTTCGAAAAATCCAACCCCATACTACTGATAGGAAATTATGGGTCCATTTCTTTCAAGAAAGCTTGTCCGACACTCAACTTGAATGGTTCTATCAGCTGGAAGGAACCAACATTCACACATGGGAAGACTTGGCTGCTTCTTTTTACAAGAAGTATCAATATAATGCTGACTTGGCACCGACTCGAGTGCAACTCCAAAACATGTCCATGGGCTCAAATGAAGGGTTCAAGGAATATGCACAAAAATGGAGAGATTTAGTTGGAAGGGTGCAACCTCCCTTGTCAGACCGGAAGCTGGTAGATATGTTCATGGGCACTCTGATAGGTCCATTCTTTAGCCATTTGATTGGAAGCTCCTCATCTAGTTTTACTAAGTTGATTCTAACTGGGGAACATGTCGAAGGTGGTATCAAGAGTGGAAATATTCCATTGGTTGCGTCTTCAAGTGATGTGAAGAAGAAATTCAGTGATAAGAAGGAAACCAATTCCATTTATGGTCAGAAGGGTCGTGTTAGCAGTAATCGCAACCAATCCGTGAGAGTTATGTTAATATCCAATCCCACACCTACGTAACACCAACGTAACACCAATGCAAGGTAATCAGCATTGGTTGGATGCACCTAGGAGAAAATTTACTAAGATCAACATGCCATTGTCCCAGGCACTGCAACACCTATTGAAGGTAGAGCTGATAACATTGAAGGGTCCTCCTTAGAATCCCAACACCTCCTCTCCTCGGTACAATCCTAATGTGAGATGCGCCTATCATTCCAATAGTCCCGGACATGACACAAATAGCTGCTGGGCTTTGAAATTAAAATCCAAGATTTGATTAACGCTAAGGCAAATGAGTTCGACCCTCCTGAGACCCCCAATGTGATCATTTCGCCCATGCCAAATCATGGCCAAGATTAAGAGTGTCTATTTCATTTGAATTTTCAAATTGTAATTTCTTTTGATTGTTCAAACATTTATTTTATATCAAACTTTGTTGTTTCATTAATACATTGCATTTGTTTGGCTTGAAGTAATCCATTCATTTTGACTATATTTAAACTATGCTTTTACTTCCTTTTTGTGATATTCAACTCTCTATTAAAAGTTGTAAGCCTTTAGAGGGAGGATGATGAAAACAATACCATAATATTTACAATATTCTTTTGAATAGACCTTCCTGACGATGTACATGCGTTGTTTCAAATCCTCAACAGTGGAGTTATAAAGAAGATAATCCTACGTCATCATCTTAGCCATAACAATTCATCATACACACATACATCATAATAAAAAACACCAATACAACTTATTCATCAAATAAAAACACTGGAAAACACCTCTTGTGACTCATTTTATTCCACTAAAGTATGGTTCATCACGTTATCTTCCTAAAGCTTCAAACAACGCGTCAAACAGAGTCCTGAAACTCAACTTATGACACTTTTAAAATCCTCATACTGTCCCTTGCCTGAGGCTCACCCGACGGAGAGGGTTGGTCTCCTGAGACTCGCCCGACGAGGTGGGAGAAATATCTTCCTCCTCATACAAAAATCTAGGGGAGATGTTTTTCTCTTGGCTCCTTCACCTGGAAAAACAATTCGCTCACCCGATGAGACACCCCTTGCATCTGCTTCGCCCAACAAAGCTCGGGCGAGTCACCACTCTCCCTACAATTTTATAAGGGCTTTTTTTCACCCTTTTCCCATTTCCTCATGCTCACCCTGCGCAACTAAGGTGAGACTCCTTCGCCCAGCGACGCATCACGCTCGCTCACTGAGCCTGCGCGAACTGGACTTCCCTGTTGCAATCTCTACACTGCACCAATCAAATTTTACACGATTTTCTTCACATTACAGCTCTTAATTCATCATAGATTCACTTAAATCATCATATAATAACAACACATCTTATTACACATCATAGGCATCAAATCATTGCAAAACAAACTCAAAATTTCATCAATTTTCATTAAAGCATCATATTAACAACATCAAACAAAATCCCAACACAAACCTACAATTATATAAATCTTAGCTAACTTATAATAACAATGATAAACCCCCTTACCTTAGGTTCTTCCTAGTAATTGATTCCTCTTCGCGTTCTATAAAACCCCTCTGAGTTCCTCTGTGCCCAAGCTCTCTTTATAGTGTTCCTTTTACTTTCACGATTGCATAAAATGAGACTTTTTACCCTATATTTCTTGTTTAACCCTTAGACCCTTTCTATGGTCTTCCCATCTTAACCTCACTTATATCACCATATTACCACCTTGTCCTAATAGTCTCTACCTCTTATTATTATTATTATATTTAACTAATTAAAATAATTCTTACTAATTATTTTAATTATCCCAATTATTCTAAAAATACTCAATATCATCTTAATTCTCACTACCCCATCATACACTACACAAAACATCATATCAAGCATCATGTTCATCAAGACATCATATAAACATCACAAATACTCATCTTAATTCAATCAAATAATTAAATAAATAATTTAATCATTTGGGGTGTTATAATTTGCGCCTTAAATGTGCCTCATGCTACATATGTATTTTCATAGGTTACATCATAATGGTATTAGAAACTAAAATACTAAAGTGTATTTCTAAGGCAATCTGAAGTGTTGATAATGCTTATTGTTTTTCGGTAAGTCATCATGCTACACTTGAGGAGTCAGTTTTCCAATTTTTTGAGATGCTACCTTTGTTTCTTTGTCACATGCATTTCTTCAACATATTATTTTTCTGTAATCCAAGAAAGAAATTTATACCATAAGTAAAAAGTCAAAATAAGATGCTTCCGTCTCTTGGATTGATCATGTCGCTTCATCGACTATTTCTATTTTTGTTTGAGAGGATAGTCTTGACATGGCCTTTTGGACGTAGGTCCTTTTTCAGATTGGGGTGTGATGACCCTTGATGAAGACAAGAGAAATTTTAGAGATTATTATGAATACTAAATTCCTTTATATGAATGTTCCTTCTTGATTATGGGTCTCCTCTTGCCCTTTAACCGTTTTGAGATAGAAGTTTTAAACCACTTAATGATATCTTCTTCGCAGATGCTCCATAAGAGTTGGGCGTATATGAAAGTCTTCAAGTATTGGTGTGAGTATTAGGAAGGGAAACCAATTTTTTTTCTATTTCCTTCCATCTCTTTAAAGTACAACGCAGTTCAACAAACCATACGCAAGTTGAGGCTTGGTTACTCTGGTATAAGTTACTCATTATTTTAGAGCATTTTTGACAACCTGAAGCATTTCGAAAATAGGCTCTTATTGGTAGTACCTCTCCATCAAGAGGCCCATGTGATGGTATGTAACATAGAGACTAGGGAGAAGGACACATGTACTAGTTTGTTTCATAAGTACTGGAAGAAAGGTCATTTCTTGATGGGGAATGAATCATACATCTATAAGGAGAGTTTCTTATCCTAGAAGGAACTTTATCTGAAGAAAAACTTGTTACTTTAGTTAAAGAGTGGTCATATTGAGTATGTCACTCCCTGGGATGAGACTTCATAGAAACGTGTGAAATGCCTTAATAAAATCTGTCCACAGATGGACGCTTGTACCAAGGATGAGATGAAGGTAATTGTTTATGAGTTTTAGACATTCTTGCCCTTATCATCCATTTTATTCACTAAAATACTCTTAACTTTGATAATAAATTATTTGTAAATTCGATGAAGAACGAGGAAACAATCTGGCACATAAGACGAGGAATCAGACTCGCTCATACTATTACTAGTTCTTTAAACACTTTGATATTGATTAATTATCCTTTACCGTTTGGGTCAGCGAGGACTTTTCCATGGCCTTTTCATCCGACTCTTCAAGGATAAGCCTCATTAAGGTCGGCTATAGGTGTCAGGGTCATTGGTGATCCCCCATGTTCGTCGTGAGTGTTAGGTCTTCTTGCTCTTATTCTTTTGGCGAGGTTGTGCTCCTAAATGCCATCCTGCGTCAACTTCAGAAGATGATTTCTCTTATCTTACCAATATGACTGGTGAATCTCTCGAGGAGTTGTCGAATGATTTCTTATCTGATCAGGAATGCAAGGAAGACTTATTGTTGAAGTAGAACCGATTGTTTAAGGATAACCGATTGTTGGAGGAGAGTATTCGTAACTTGACATTTCAACGAGATACATACCTACACGAAGTATAAAAAAATCCATTTCTCTTACCGAGATTGGGTATGCATAGAGTGTTCTCAATACTCTTGGCTCATTATCCAATCAGGTACGCTCTTGGCAATGGGCATAACAAGGGAGGATAAAGCTTTAGCTTATGTGCAGGCTGTTGTATCTCCTACAAAGGCAGCTCTTTCTGTTGCTCAGGGAGACCTTAAAAATAGGCATTTTGAGAATTCCTGATTGACTCAAAAATTAAATGAATCATCCAGTGCCAATATTACAGCCATTTAAGAGTCCTTTGAAATTGTTTTGCAGCATGTAGAGAATTTTCATTCTCCTATGTGTATTTCGAGGAAGCAAGTGCGATCGAACCAGATGCATAAAGATGGAAAGGTTGTTTTCCTTAGGGATTAATTTTTCCTTTTTTTAATATAAGACCCTGCACTATGATCTGCAAGTAAAATGAAATTGATGTTGTGACATTTCTTTTATCTATTTAAGGTATATGTATTTGATCTTCAGTAAATTGCTCTAAAGTTCGTGCAAATTTATGAGGTATTCCTTTGAAGTTTATTAGACGTCTATGGGGTTGTGCCTAACCAATGGTTGGTAACCCTTCCTCCTAGTTGAAACATATGAGGTTAACATGTGATAAACCCACTATGGCCTATAGAGTGTCTAGTAACCAAGAGGATGCAAAGATGTCATAGTCAGTTTTAGTGGTTTTGTCACTTTTTATGTGTGTAAACTTTGCATTATAGAGTATTGATTATTATAGTCATACACTTATGGAATTTATGACAGAAACCATGATTCTTTGTGTTGGGGCTTCTATATCTTGAGTCGTACCTTGGACTTGTTGTTACTTTACATGATCACAAAGAAAAAATATATTTTAGAACTTGTGGTTTGTTCATTAATAATGGGGAGTTCTGATAACACCAAAGTACACCTTATAATTGACTCGATTTACATGTGTTTTAATGTTTTTTTATCTCCATTTCCTATATTATGTTAGTATTTTGTTTGGATTTGAGGTATTTGACCGAATGGGAGTCGTACGCAAAGAACGAAGCAATTCGGATGAAAAATAGATGAGGAAAGGGGATTTCACACTCAAGGAGACCACCATGGCATTCACCACAGAAGTGGCCATGAGTGGTCCACACGCAAACGGTCACAAAGACCAAGTCATATCCAAATTTGGAGCATGGCGTTCACCATGGGAGGTGTGGCGGTCGCCACACCTTGAAACGGACAACAAATACTTTTTGGGCTTTACTTTGTCTCTAACTCCCTCCATTCTTTCCTAAAAGCTCTCCCACGAATCGAGCAACTGCCCACTTGATATTTTTGGTTTTGGAACTCTATAAATAGGTCTTTTCATTCAATTTTTGATTCATCCAAGCTTAGTACAAACTTAATCCATATACTATTGAATTTGTAATATTTAACTCTTCACATTAGAGGGTTATTGCACTATCAATTGAGTCTGTATTGAGTTTGGAGAAACCTTTATAGAAGTCTAATCTTTCCGTCATTTTAATTTCCGCATTCAAGTATTTCCGTTGATTTAATTCCTATACCAGATTAAAGTCTCCTCAGAGTAGGTTTTTATTTATCGCATTACCTTTATTTTATCGTCTCTTTATTTAAATTGCATGTTCTTCTTCTACTTTAATTCTAATTGAATGTTTAAAGTTTTATTCAATATGTCTACTATGTTTTATTTCATGATCGAATCAATTATTTTATCGCATGTTATAATCATGTCTAGCTAAATTATAAGTGTTGGAATGTGAGGACCGTCGATTCGACGGTACTCTAAATTATTGTTCTTGAGAAAAGCTTATGGGGTTGTTTTGATTTTAATCACAACTTTTATAAACTTAAAATAGTCGGTTACTATGAAATTAGAGCCATTTATACATTGGGTAAGATCAAAATCCATCTCATACAAAAGATTAAGGTTGTTTGGTTTTAATTGATAAAAACCGTAAAAGCTATTTGTTAATTAATTATTGTTGGTGTAAGTCCTAGAGGCCAATACTTTTGGTACTTGTATCGAATTATTTATTAATAATAAAAGGAATTTCTTTATTATGTTTGCTTTTCCAAAAATAATAAAGTCCCTAGAAGAGTTCGTTTGTTTAATGAAATATTAAGTGTGACTTAATCATGAGATCCCATTAAAGATAAGGACATTATTCTTAAAGTATCCGTAGTCGAGCTTTATTTCGAAATAGGATAACATTAAAGCATTGAGATTAATATGAAGATAGACTGATGATCACATCTCATTGATCATGGATAAGGAGTTATCAAGTCTTGATATATGTATGAATATTAGGATTAATATTTATATTGGATTGATCTGCTATGAGAATACTACATAGAATGTTATGCAAGGTGTCATAAGTTATTCTCATGGTGATAATGGTGTATACCACCCTTCAACCTGAAACAACTATGGACCCTATATGTAGAGTTAAGTACTTTATTATTGATAAAATGTTACCCTTAACTGGATGACCATAAAGACAGTTGATGGGTACTTCACAAAGCATGCTGAGGGACATGAGTGACCTAGATGGAATTTGCACATCCTGCATAACAGGATAGATGTCTAAGGGCCCAATATTGAACTGGACAAGGGTGACACGGTCTATGCCTTATTTTCAATATAGACATAAGGGCAAAAGGGTAATTGTACACACAAATATTATCACATAAAGGTTTTGTCCGATCATATGACATTTTCGTGACTTGGGTAGCACTGATGTGTTGCTAGTTACTGCTCACTATTTATTATGTTAAATGTGTGATTTAAAATAATTTCCAACTTCGCGGAAACCTACAGGGTCACACACATAAGGACATGTTGATGAGAGATAGAGTAAATAAGGAACACCGTAAGGTACGATTCACTTAAGTGAATTGTAGAACACCGTAAGGTACCATACACTTAAGTGAATTGTAGAACACCGTAAGGTACGATACACTTAAGTGAAATATGGAATGTGGTAAGGTATCACACGCTTAAGTGATATGCAGTATATCATAAGGTATGATGCATGCACGCTTAATTGGGCTTTTAGCTTGCAGTCTTAATTGGGCTTTTAGCTTGCAGCCCACGCAAGTGGTTCTATAAATAGAGCCCTCGTGCTAAATAATTTCACTTGATGAAATTTTGGTCTTCAAACCCAAGCCATTTTTTGTCTCACTCTCTCACTCAAAGTTTTCGTTCGTAAGAAGCTAGCACTATGAACGAAAGTGATTTATTCATGTGGACTGAGTAGAGTCGTTGTTCTCCTTCAATGCTCGTGGTCACAAAATCGATAGTATGAATATCCACAAGAGGTGATATATTCTATCACGGACCATGCCCATTTGTAAGGATCGCTAAAGGAAAATTTTAATTTCCGCTGTGTTTTGGATTGCAATTTTCCTTCAGTGGTAACAGAGCCACTTACGAAACCATGGATCTGATAGCTGTGTATTTTCTATATGTTCTGTATTAATCAGATTAAAATACAGAATAAATTTAATAATAATCGAGTAAATTAAATTTTGGCATCATGGTGCATACGATTTGGGCGAATCAGTGTTGACTATGCTTCGGAATCTGACACTAGTATGGTGAAGCAGCGATACATCGGTCATCCATAAGTTACACTAATATGATCGATCAACTTTACATATGATATAAACAGTTCTGGTGCAAAGATAGTATATTGGATATTCTATTTTGATTTCTTCCATTCAATCACAAAATGATTGTTATTCTTTTGAAAGATCGTTGTTCATTCGCTTTGAAATCCGATGTTAGTATGGTGAAGAAATGGCATATTTATCAATCATACTGAATTATCAATTGAGTTGTGTTTGACAGTATGAAATTATTTGCATTAGGGTTCATGACGACACAAGGATTGTGCTGTCAGAGAGTTATGCAGATTAGGGTTGTAACAACACAAGAGTTGTGTGAAAAATGACGTTGATTTCAAATGAATTCTTCATTAAAATGTTGCGTCGGGGCGCTGCCCCTAACAACCCCACAAGGAGGCGCTTCCCCCTTGACCCCCATTGTTCGTTGATCGGGCAGCAGAACCCCCGGCTAACTCTGCGTAGTGTGATCAATCGTCGAAATTTAACTTGATTTATTTAATTAACAGAACTTAAGTTAATAATAATAATAATAAAGTGCTTATTATTGTTGTCTTGTGGTGACCAGTTATGGCCTTAGTTTTCCTTTATTTTGTTTTTGGATTTTAAAACACGGCCTGCATGTCGTGCCTCTCTCTTAATCTCTTGATGTAACTTTTTTTCTCATCTTACTCCCTCGTATGTAAAACAAGTTTTATTTCATGTAATGTAATGTTATGAAGAAAGAGAAGAATACAATATCAAAGGAGGACAACCTTGGAGATATTTCTTGGAGAAGATTAGATCATTACTAGGTTAGCTTAGGTTCTCTCATTGGCTTGGGAGAAAAATTGCGCTAGGGGCCATAACTGTATCTTTTTATATGTATGCTAATGCATGTGTTTGTGTGTTGATGCATGTGAGAGACAATTTGCATGTTAAGCCGGTGAGATCAAACTAATATCAAATTCCCTCAAAAAGAATATTAAGTTTATGCTTTCTAAGTTTTAGCACTCATCAAGACTAGTATTGAACAATGTAGGTTTTGCCTAACGTGAGGTGCATATTCTATATTAGTAAGGTACAATGGGATAAATTTAATATCCACTGGCTAAAACACTGGGTTGGACTTAACTAAACAAGTTATAATAAGATTATACATGTTTAGAAGCAAGAGTTGGGAATGATTCATATGATGGATTAGAATAAGGAGTTATTCACCCAATTGAAAATATTAGATAATTGTATGAGATACAATTGGAAGGAGTTCCTACCTAATTAACCTAGTTTTGTGTAATCAGCCTATTGGTGACTTAAAAAAAGTAAAATATGGATCTCGACCCACAAGAAAATATTCCAACGGGATTTTTCGAATCAAATGATGAGGGTCATTTGGTTTGAGTAAAATAGTGGGAGCATATTTGATTAAAGGCCTAATTGAATATAATGTTTTAATGATACTTATATTTTCATATTTTTTTGAACATTACCATGACAACAAACACCTCTAACAACATTTTGCGATCAATCCATGATAAGGAAAAATTGTCTAGGACAAATTTTCTGGATTGGCAATGAAATATTAGAATTGCCCTCAAGCATGATAAGAAGTTGTATGTCTTAGAGAAACTTGTTCCTGAAGGGGAACCTCCTAGTTCTTCACCTAAGGCAGAAAGATATGCTTATAAGAAGCATGTTTGTGATGCCAATGAATCTGCTTGCCTTATGCTAGCTACCATGAACTCAGAGTTGCAAAAGCAGCATGAGAACATGCCAGTGTTGGATATGATCAGATATTTGAAGATGCTCTATCAAGAGAAGACAAGAAATGAGAGGTTTCATGTTTCAAAGGCCCTTATTAATTGCAAGTTAGCTGAGGGAACCCTTGTAGGTCCGTAGGTACTCAAGATGATTGGGTATATGGAGAACCTTGAAAGGTTAGGGTTTCCCCTTGGAAAGGAACTTCCGACTGATTTGATCTTGCAATCGTTTCCAGAGAGCTTAAGTCAATTTGTCCTGAATTTAAATATGAATTACATGAAAAAAAGTCTTCTAGAATTGCTAAGCATGTTAAGAACTGCTGAGCAAAATGTGAAGTCAAAAGGGAAGTCCATTTTGATGGTCAGTAATGGAAAGAAGCTGAACAAAAGGCCCACCAAGTAGGTTGTTAAATGGAAAGGCAAGGAATTTACCAAACCTAAACCTATTGTTCCTGCTTTGAAGCCTAGTGGAGGCATAGCAAAAGAGGGCACTTGCTTCCATTGCAGTAAGATCGGACACCGGAAGAGAAACTGCCCAAAGCACCTGGAAGATAAGAAGAATGGAGTAGAGACTTCAAATTTAGGTATTTTTGTTATAGAAATTAATTTATCTACTTCTGCATCATGGGTATTAGATACTGGATGTGGTTCTCACATTTGTACCAAGGTGCTTGGGCTTAAAAGGAGTAGAGATTTGGCAAAAGGTGAAGTTGACCTACGAGTTGGCAATGGAGCAAAGGTTGTTGCTTTAGCCATAGGAACTTATGTTTTGACTTTACCTAGTGGTTTAATAATTCAATTATAGAATTGTTATTATGTACCTGTAATTATCAGGAATATTATTTTCATTTCTTGTTTGGATAAGTTTGGTTTTTCATTCATAATAAAGAACAATTGTTGCCTCATTTATTTGAATGATGTATTTTATGCTTTTGCGCAAATGAACAATGGAGTGTATGTCCTTGATCTTGAAATGCCAATTTATAACATTAATACTAAAAGGATTAAACCTAATGAGTTAAATCCAAGTTACCTTTGGCATTGTCACTTAGGCCACATAAATGAGAAACACGTTTCTAAACTCCATAAAGATGGACTCTTGGACTCTTTTGATTATGAATCATATGAGGCATACACATCTTATTTAATTGGAAAGATGACAAAGTCCCCACTCACAAGAAAAGGTGAAAGGGCTAATGACCTTTTGGCCCTCATACATACTTATGTATATGGACCACTGAACATACCAACCAATGGAGGTTTTCAATACTTCATCACATTTACTGATGATTTCAGTAGATATGGTTATTTTTATTTAATGAAACACAAATATGAAACCTTTGAAAAGTTCAAGGAATTCAATAATGAAGTACAAAACCAACTAGGTAATAATATTAAAGTTCTTCTATCAGATCAAGGTGATGAATATTTAAGCCTAGAGTTTGATGACCATCTAAAGGAATGTGGGATTCTATCCCAACTAAATCCTCTAGGAACACCATAATGGAATGGTGTATTTGAGAGAAGAAATCAAACCTTGTTAGACATGGTCTGACCCATGATGAGTCATGCGGATCTTCCAAACTCCTTTTGGGGACATGCACTATTGACAGCAACTTACACACTTAACTGTGTTCCATCCAAAAAGGTTGAGAAGACACCATATGAGATATGGAGTGGTAAGAAACCACATATGCCTTACATGAATATTTGGGGTTGTGAAGTTTATGTGAAACGGAAAATCTCAACTAAGCTTGAGCCCAAATATGAAAAATGCTTATTTGTGGGGTATCCTAAAGAAACAAGAGGATATTACTTATACAATCCTTCTGAGGGAAAAGTGTTTGTCGCTCGAACATGAGTTCTCTTGGAAAAAGAATTTTTTTCAAAAGGAATCATTGGGAGGAAAAAGAATTGATACACCTATGGAGGAATTAGAGCAGGAAACACAAGTAGTTGTGGAAGAGCAACCTGCTCAAGTAGAGCAAGACCAGCATAGGTCAAACATGATACGTCACCAACCTGATAAATATGGATATCTCATAAGTGATCAAGGTGATGTATTGCTCATGGATCAAAATGAGCCTGTGACCTACCAAGAGGTCATAGCTTGTCCTGAGTCTGATAAGTGGCTAGAAGCCATGAAATCTGAAATGGATTCCATGTACACAAACCACATTTGAACCTTAGTAGAGCCTCCTATAGGAGTTAACCCTATAGGATGCAAGTGGGTCTTTAAAAATAATACTGACATGGACGGTAAGGTACGTTCCTATAAGGTAAGACTAGTTGAAAAAGGCTATAAACAAATTCATGGGGTTGACTATGATGAAACCTTTTCACCAGTTGCAATGCTTAAATTTGTTCGGATTTTACTTGCTATCGCTGCATATCATGATTATGAAATATGGAAGATGGATGTCAAGACTTCTTTCCTTAATGGGAATCTTCTTGAGGATGTGTACATGACATAACCTAAAGGATTTTACATACCAAAAGAAGCCCAAATGATATGCAAGTTACAGTGATCATTCTATGGATTGAAGCAAGCATCCAGAAGCTGGAATCTTCATTTTGATGAAACAGTAAAACAATATGGATTCACAAAGAATGAAGACGAGCCTTGTGTCTACAAGAAGGTTAGTGGGAGCATGATCGTTTTCTTGATATTATATGTAGATGACATATTACTCATTGGAAAAAATGTCCCTACCTTGCAACAAGTAAAGACTTGGTTGGGGAAATGCTTTTCTATGAAGGACCTAGGTGAAGTAACCTATATGTTAGGAATCAGGATCTATAGAATAGATCACAAAAATTGTTTGGCCTAAGTCAGAGTACATACATATACAAAGTGTTGAGACACTTTAATATGTCTGATTCCATGAAAGGATTCATACCTATGCAACATGGCATGTGTTTATCAAAAACATAATTCCCTTCAACTAAGTAAGAAAGGGATTACATGATTAAGATTCCATATGCATCTGCAATAGGATCTATCATGTATTCCATATTATGTACTCGACCATATGTCTCATATGCTTTAAGTGCAATGAGTAGATACCAATCTGATCCCAATGATGCTCATTGGGTAGTTGTCAAGAATATCCTTAAGTACTTCAGAAGGACTAAGGACTCATTCTTGATATATGGAGGTTAGGAAGAGCTTGTTGTAATTAGATACACCAATGCTATCTTCCATACAGATAAGGATGACTTTAGATTGCAATCTGGTTATGTGTTCTGCTTAAGTGGTGGCGTTGTGAGCTGGAAAAGTTCAAAGTAAAATACAATTGCTGATTCTACAACCGAGGTCGAGTATATTGCTGCCTCAAATGTAGAAAAGGAAGCTATTTGGATCAAGAAGTTCATTAGTGAACTTGACATAGTACCTAGCATTGTGGATCCCATTGATCTCTTTTGTGATAACAATGGTGTTATCGCATAAGCTAAGGAGCCTAGATCTCACCAATGATCCAAACACATACTTAGGTGTTATCACCTCATTCGAGAGATAATCGATCAGGGAAATGTGAAGATATACAGAGTATCTACAATTGACAATGTTGTTGGCCCACTAACAAAGCCTCTTGCGCAACAAAAGCGTGATATCTATACTAGATCTATGGGTATTAGGGGTATGCCTGATTGGATCTAGTGCTAGTGGGAGATTGCTGGTGTAAGCCCTAGAGGCCAATACTTTTGGTACTTGTATCGAATTATTTATTAATAATAAAAGGCATTTCTTTATTATGTTTGCTTTTCCAAAAATAATAAAGTCCCTAAAATAGTTTGTCTGTTTAATGAAATATTAAGTGTAACTTAATCATGAGATCCCATTAAACATAAGGACATTATTCTTAAAGTATCCTTAGTCGAGCTTTATTATGAAGCGGGGTAATATTAAAGCATTGATACTATTATGAAGAAAGACTTATAATCACATCTCATGGATCATGGATAAGGAGTTATCAAGTCTTGACATAGGTATGAATATTAGGAGTAATATTTATACTGGATTGACCTGCTATGAGAATACTACATAGAATATTATGCAAGGTCATAAATTATTCTCATGGTGATAATGGTGTATACCACCCTTTGACCTGAAATCACTATTGACCCTAGATGTAGATTTAAGTACTTTATTGCTGATCAAACGTTATCCGTAACTGGATAACCATAAAGAAAGTTGATGGATACTTCACAAAGCATGTTGAGGGACATGAGTGACCTAGATGAAATTTTCCCATCCTGCATAACTGGATAAATGTCTAAGGATTTAATATTAAACTGGACAAGGGTGAAACAATCTATGCCTTGTGTTCAATATAGTCATAAGGGCAAAAGGGTAATTATACACAAAAAATTTATCACTAAAAGGTTTTGTCATATCACATGACATTTTCGTGACTTGGGTAACAGTGATGCGTTGCTAGTTACCGCTCACTATTTATTATGTTAAATGTATGATTTAATATAATCACCAACATCGCAAAAACCTACAAGGTCACACACATAAGGGCAGGTTGATGAGAGATAGAGTAAATTAGGAACATCGTGAGGTACGATGCACTTAAGTGAATTGTAGAACACCGTAAGGTACGATACACTTAAGTGAAATATAGAATATGGTAAGGTACCACATGCTTAAGTGATATGCAGTATATCATAAGGTATGATGCCTGTATGCTTAATTGGGCTTTTAGCTTGCATCCTTAATTGGGTTTTTAGCTTGCATCCCGAAAATGTGGTTTTATTAAAAGAGCCCTTATGCTGAAGAATTCCACTTGATGAAATTTCGGTATTAAAACCCTAGCCGTATTTTGTCTCACTCTCTCACTCAAAGTTTTCATTCGTAAGCAGCTAGCACTATGACCGAAAGTGATATGTTCGTGTGGACTGAGTAGAGGCATTGTTCTTTATCAACGCTCGTGATCATGTCATCAAAATTTTGAATCTCCATAAGAGTAATATATTTTATCACTTGCCATGCCCATTCGTAAGGATCGCTAAAGGAAAATTTTAATTTCCGCTGCATTTTAAATCACAATTTTCCTTCAATTATGAAGGTTAGTATTTTAATAAAGTACTTTTGAACCTATTTTCGGATGCATTTGTTATTTTAAGGTACGGTTGGCCGAGCGAACACCGGGAACCCTTTAAAGTCTTACTTTCCAATCAAAATAACTTTTCATCTGAGTAAAAGAAAACTTATTTCTAAAAAAGGTTCACTTCTTTAAAGCAAAATGCGTCGAGCACACGACAACGGACATTATAAATTATAGAGTAAAACTCAGTTCCGATTACGCGACATCGATATTTCCTTTTTAATTAGTTCTTTTTAAAAGAGGACAATATTGTCTCATAGGAAATTCAATTTAGGAACAATAAGAGTATCAAAGAATTGATGAGATCCTCATTCCATCATTGCATTTCTCAATTAATTTAAGTTTATTACTTTACTCTGTTTTCTCAATCTAATCAACCATTATTTTAATCGCCTTAGATAAACACTGTAACGATAGAAAACAATAGCTTGACTATTAGGTCTCTATAGGTTCGACACTCTTTATATTACTCTAATACTTTTCATGTAATTGTGAAATACCCAATCAAGTTTTTGGCGCCGTTGCCGAAGAGCAATTACGTCAAATATCATAACTCTGTTGTTATACCGTTTAGATTAAGGCACACTTTTAGATGGACTACCCAAATTTTTCCTATGATTACCACTATAAGTATTTCGAGGGACCCCAATATCCTTATAAATCAAACCTCAAAATATTAGTAGAGAACTTTGTTAATACACAAACCCTGTCTAGACGAGAATCTATAATGCGGAGGTTTGTGGCAACACAAACCATCGAGAATAAGGAATTTAGAAACCAAATTCTCCATGTTAATGAAACCCTTAGGCAGATAAACACTATGGTTGAATCTCTAGTAACCAGCAACAAAGAATTAGAGACAAAATTTTCACTACTTGCACAAACACCACTAGGACTCTCCACTGAGAGGCGTGAAGATGTTAAAACAACAGGTAGTGAAAAATTAGTAGAAAAGCCTAAGGGATGAAATAACATGATTAGGGAGAACTGCAGCAAAGAGAAGATTAGAAATCTCTTTCCATCGAATTTCTTAGAAACCAAGATAGATTCGCAGAAAAAAGGTATAATATGACATCTAAGGCACCACATAGAAGGGAAAAATTAGAAAACTATAAAACTAGGGATATCATAAATTTTAAAAATAAATCATTAACCTTTGCTGTAAAAAGTGAAGGGGATGACACCAAACCAGAGAATTCAATACCTAAGATAAATCCAAGACTACCCCAACCATACCTAAGACATGAACTACTCTATAGTGGAAAGAAAAGAAAATGTGAAGGATATGAGAGATGACTCGATAAATGGCCTTGGAAACAAAACATTCCAAAAGATTTAACTGAGAATTCATTCTCAGTAGAGCCACTGTGATTATATTCTTAGTCGAGATACCAACATTAAACGAAGTGTCGCATGGGAGGCAACCCGTGATTCTTCCATTTTAGTATTTTACTAATTTTATTTAAACACGATGAATTATTTCTTCTAATATAACTAACCAGTATGATTTCTTACATTTCAGGTCTCATCGTTCTACATATCTTATTCTAACTTTATTTTCAGAACGCAGAACTTCGATGACATGGAAATACATTTCAGAGATGACAACCAGAGGAACCGCTATGTAGTCCTATCTGAGAGACGTATATTGCCCACTAGATACCCTGACTCCACTTGAATGGAAGCCATAGGGATTTATTCTAGCATTAGGTACATGTGTAGCCAATTAGATTGGGATGAGTTCGCAGAAGCCAAAAATGTCACCTACTGAAAACTTACCCTCAAGTTGCTTAGCTCACTTACTTACCAGCCAAACCAAGGTCATGGATTCTATCAGAGTCAGATTTACTTTAGGATAATTAGGAAAGAGTATAGACTAAACCACCGAGATTTTGGTCGCCTCTTAAGATTCCAGTATGGTCCAACTGCTGCCCATTAAGTCCCCCTTGATATAAACACACAAGACACCTTGGACACTTTCTGGAAAAATATCACCAGTAACGGAAATCCAGACCCGTCCACCTTGTTTTCAAACCGTATCCATAACCCACCACTTAGGTATTTCTAGATGATTTTTTCTTAGACATTCTTTGGTCGACGTAACATCAGTGAGCCCATGAGCACAGAAGATTTATTTATTCTATATTGCATCACTGAAGCTGATTCTGTTGAGTATGGCACCTTTCTCATAGAAAACTTAGCAGATATAGCTCGGTCTACAGTAGGAAATATTCATGTAGGAGGGACAATCACCCAAATTACTTATGCCATTGGCCTCTAAAACAAGTTAAACCATCTAATACCCTATTGTGGTTTTACACTTCTGGACCTGGTCCATCGTCATGAAAGAGACATGGTACGATGAGTTTACTTCAGGATTAATGAGTACAAGCTTCTCATTAATAATGAAGTCATTCAATACTTTTACCTTCCAAACCCAGAAATAAAAAATATCCAAAAAATGGAAAATTAGATTTATTCTCTAGAGGACCAAGGAGAAACACCATTCAGACCCACCACCCCTCCTACTCCTGAGTATCACCCTTTACCCCTCTCAGATAGGACTATTGCATTTTCCTCCACCGGCTCCGCTCGAGGGAGTGATCGAGATCACAAGCTTATTTCCATGTGCCAAGAGATTGATAATCTTTAAGAGAAAATTAACAACCTTACACATCAGATGAAGATATATAATACCACTCATAGAGAGGAGGCAGATTACCTCTCCCGGGAGATTCTTAGTCTTTGACGTCAGCTTTTAGAGACTAATGCATCTCGTTCACGTAAAAGGTGGGAATCTATTTATCAGTCCATTTAGTCATTAATTATATACATTTCACTGTTATTTTCGTCATTTACTATTAAAAGATTTATTTTCCAGCATAAACTTCACTTGCATTTTCAAAACTTTTTGGAATTATTTTGGTTTTTATACTTATTTTGGTAAATTTTCTTATTTTTAGCTTCCATTATTTTTCTACTAACCCTTATTAATATTATCTAATATCATGTTGTCTCCTTATTTCCAAAATGTCATCTTTGAAAGCAAAGAGGAGTGTCTACTAATATGTGGCTTTTGTATCGCTTTAATAGTAGTTCTTCTTTATTATTTCATTATGTTTTATTCACGTTTCTTTCATTTTGATATGTTTTATGCTTTGATATTGTGTTATGTTGTTTCCATGCCTTAACAATCATACTAAAAGTAAAGAGGATCAAAAAGCAAAAAGCCGGAAATTTCGCATACAAAAACCAGGGAGTTGTTACGGGCACCCGTAATACCCATTAAGGGCCATAACAGTACGATGGCTCAAGTCCCTTGTTTTGCACGCACCCAGGCCAAAAATCTAGAGGCCTGTTACAGGCACCCGTAATACCCATTATGGGTCATAACAGGCAGACGAGGTTTTAATATTTTTGTTTCCTTTTTTATTCGATTAATCACTGCTTTGGAATTTTTGCACATTCCAATTTAGGCTGATTCTATTTTTAATGAGCATTAATATTGATTATTTGTGCCATGTTTAGAATTTTAATATAAAAAATCATAGGTATTCTTGAGTTTTCATCTCGTTTTTATTCCAATTTTCTTTTCACACTCTGTAACTCAAGTCTCCGTTTGGAGAACTGGATCAATATAATTCATGTTTTATTTTTATCGCTTTATTATTATTTACCATCTTTTCTGTGATAAACTTCGCTCTTTTTGTGTTATTCCTCGCCATGAGTGAGTAGTTCTTTAGGGACTAAGGGTCGCGAACTTTATTTATCAATTATCCGTTTAAATTCGCATAAGTCGATTACGAGAATTGAACTATTTTTATTTTAAAACCTGAGTTTCAATTCAAACCTCACTTCAAAAGTAGAAGTGTTCTCAGTATTAACTGTAATCTAAAAGGATATATGTGAATGCCCGGTAACAGGTTTTCAAATAGTCAAAATTGAGGCCACGAAAGTGTTTGGATGATATTGAGAAAAGGTTCCATATTTTAATAGTTGTGCAAAAGTGATGATCACTTATGAACATTTATGCGCGAGCAAAAACCGACAAGTGTCTTGTTCGTTAGAGATAGGGAAATACGTTGGCGAAAGTAGGTATTGTCCATAATAGTCTATTTTTCTATGATTTGTTTCAAATTTATCATAATAGAAGTGCTCAAGTTATACGGATAATTTAGAAATAGGTGTCTTGACCCTAAAGTCTTGTTCACTTTATATATTTTAAGTGCTTTTTATTTAAGCTATTTTTCCACTTAAGTGATTTTTCAATTAAGCTGCTCTTAAAACCCCAAAGTTTGATTGCTCTAGATATACAACAATAAAAAAAATTTCGGTACTCAACCAGTGGTCCTTGTGGTTCGATAAATTTTTACTACTTTGACATAGTTGTGCACTTGCGATCGTGTCAAGTTTTTGGAGTCGTTGTCGGGGACCAATTGCGCTTGATATTGAATATCTGTTTGTTCACTGTATAGATTAGAGATTTGTTTTTGTTGTAATTATTTTTCTTTGACTTTTTTGTGGCATGCATGGAGTCCCTCCGAAATGTTATCGGTTGTGTGAACAATCACCATGAAGACTCCTATTTCTATGCCTATAACCCAGGGTGGATGGATCACTCAAATTTTATCAATGATAACCACTTCCAGTATTATGAGGAACAACGAGATTTCCCACAATCCAACCTTAAAATGTTAATGGAAAATTTTGTGGCGACGCAAACTCGCGTTAATGAAGAGCTTAAAAACCAAAATCTCCATAGTGTTGAAGCCATTAGACAGCTAATCATTGTAGTTAAGTCCCTCACGACTCAGAACGAGACATTGGAGACCCAAATCTCCCAGGTTTCACACACCACTCTTGGACCAACCCTTGAAGAGCATGTGAATGCCATAAAATCTAGATGTGAGAAACATGTTAAAAATCCTAGGGAGAATGATATAAAGGTTGAGGAATTGCTGGTAAAAAGGTAGAGATTAAGGAAAATCCACCAACATCACCCGAAAAGGAAGTTATCAAAGAGGTAGAGAAGGAAACACCCTATGTGGTTCCTCTTCCCTATAACCCACAATTTCCTTTCCCACAAAGATATGTGGAACCTAAGGTAGGAACCCAATCTAAAAATTATATGGAGATATTGGAAAAGATCCATACCAATGGAATCATTCTCGAAAAAACCACCATGAGTGCTTACACTCATGAACCGTCGATCTATACGATGTTAAACGAAGCGCTATGTGGGAGGCAACCCATTCATTTTGTTGCTAATTTATTTTCTTCTTTGCGTGTTTTTGTTTTCAATTAATAAAAAAAGGCTCACAGTGGAGGAGCATAAAAAGGTGATGAAGTTGAAAAAGTCGAAGGACCACTTTACAACTTCCTAGTGAGAAACTTGTGAGTTCTACCCCGCCTCGCTTGCGCCAAAACATCGAGGACAATAATTAGTTCAAGTTTGGGGGGGGGGGGGGTCCTTTTACTTTGCTTTTACTTTTCTTATTTCATCTTTTTGTGTTTGTTTTTCTTTATTTTCAAAATACCACTTTTAACTATTTTCCCAAATCTTGACCAAAATAAAAATTCTCAAAAGAGCTTTGATTATAAGGAAGCATGGAAAAGTATATAAAGTTAAAGGGACGAAAGGTTGAGGTTAGGAAATCCTGAAAAATTGACAAAATGGGGCTTTGCTTGAACACCCTAAGTTTACCCAAAAGAGATACAAGTCTAACATGTAGATTTGTACCATAGTACATGGACCCTGAGAAGTACTCCCTAATTAGTTTATCTCGACAGTCTAGCATAATTTAGATTCACATACATGTATGGTTGACTGAGAAACAAAAATTGTAAAAAAAGAAGATGAAAAGGCGGTAAAAGGAAACCAGCCCTTTAAGTCAGGTAACCCTCACCCGGTTATTCGGCCCAACGGTGGTTGAACACCAAATATCATCCTAAATAAAACAATATACAAACTTGAAATTTTTTGAAAATTTCATCGGTGAGAAAATAGAGTAAATGTTGTAAATTCTTGATCAACCTTGTGCATGTGATGATTATCATAATTCCTATTTCCTTAATTTGATTGTCCGAATGAAAAGGGAGGAAAATTTAAGATGATACTTAAGTACAAAGCATAGTTAGAAAGGTATCCATGTATGGAATCTTAGGTCCATAGTCTCACTACGGTTTGTGCTCTTGTAAAAACTCTTAGAGTCAGATGAATACCGGAAGAAATAGTCCTTAGACTTTTTGAACAAAAAATCATGTATGAGTACCAGTACATTTCATTTTCCATGAGCTCTTTCATTCGATGTTTTGCTTGATCCAAAAATCTATTTTGTAAGCTATGTTGCTTGAGGACAAGAACGATCTAAGTTTGGGGTAGTTTGATAAGTGGATTTTGTATCACCTTTATTAGTAGTTCTTTTTTGTTATTTCATCATCTTTTGTTCACTTTTCTTTCATTTCGCTATGTTTTATGCTTTGGTATTGTGTTCTTTTGTTTTCAGGCCTTAACAATCATAATGGAAGTAAAGAGGATCAAATTGGATGAATTGTGATGAAAATGAAAAAAGTCTGAAATTTCGCATACAAACTCCAAGGAGCTGTTACGGACACCCATAATACCCATTATGAGCCGTAATGGCATGATGGCCTAAGTCCCTCATTTTGTATGCACCCAGGCCAAAAATCCAGAGGCCTGTTACGGGCACACGTAATAGCCATTATGGGTCGTAACAGGCAAGCGAGATTTCACTATTTTGTTTCCTTTTTGGTTCGATTAATCATTGTTTTGGGATTTTTCCACATTCCAATTCAGGATGATTCTATTTTTAATGAGCATTGATGTTGATTATTTGTACTATGTTTAGACTTTTAATATAAAAACTCATAGGTAGTCTTGAGTTTTTATCCAGTTTTTATTCCAATTTTCTTTTCATGCTTTATAACTCAAGTCTCTGTTTGTAGCACTGGATCAATATAATTCAGGTTTTATTTTTATCGCTTTATTTTAATACTTTATTATTATTTACCATGTTTTCTATGATAAACTTCATTCTGTTTGTGTTATTCCTCGCCATGAGTGAGTAGTTCTTTAGGTACTAAAGGGTCATGAACCTTATTTATCAATTATCCGTGTAAATTAGCATAAATCGATTACGAGAATTAAACTATTTTTATTTTAAAACCTGAGTTTCAATTCAAACCTCACTATGAAAGTGGGAGTGTTCTCAGGCATTAACCATAATCTCAAAGGATATGTGTGAATGCCTGATAACAGGTTTTTAAACAGTCAAATCTGAGGCCACAAAAGTGTTCAGATGAGATTCATAAAAGGTTCCATCTTTTAATAGTTGTGCAAAATTAATGATCACTGATGAACGTTTCTGCACGAGTGAAACTTGACGAACGTCCCGTTCTTCAAAGATAGGGAAATACCCTGGCGAAACCAGGTATTATCCACAATAGTCTGTTTTTCTATAATTTATGTCGAAGTTATCGTAATAGAAGTTTTGAAGTTATAAGGATAATTCGGAAATAGGAGTCATGACTCTAAAGTCATGTTTGCTTTATATATTTTAAGGGCTTTTTATTTAATTTGTTTTTCTACTTAAGTGCTTTTTGACTTAAGCTGCTCTTAAAACACCAAAGTTTGATTGCTCTAGATATATAACAATAAAATAAAGTTCAGTACTCAACCATTGGTCCTTGTGGTTCAATAACTTTTTACTACTCTGACATAGTCGTGCACTTGCGATAGTGTCATCTACACTCCCAAAAACAAAACAAAAGCCTAAAACTCCACAAAAGAAGCCCAGACTGTAAAATAAGCAGGCATGGCGAACTCCTATGGGCTTTTGGCAAATGCCATGGCCTCAGGATTTTCAAAATACAAGCAAAAGCGTAACAACCCCATTTTTGCTCACTTTCTGACTATCTTCTTCCTCCATTACCCATTTTCTTCCTCCACTAACACCCACCATTAGTCCACCCACTCACATAACTCTCCATAGCTTCCAAAACCTTTCAATCTTCCAATAATTTTTCTAACTCTCATCTATAAAAAACCATCTTTTTCATTCAAAAGTTACAAACCCTTCATTCATGCTAAAACCGCACTAACACCATCAAAACCTTCAATTTTCCACAACAATGGTGGAAGGGAACATAGAATTTTTTTTTTGAGAGGGAGCCGCTGGAAATAGATAGAGGAGTAAGTTCGATTCACTGTTAAATCGAGAAATTTTCTCCACAAGGTATTTTAATAACCGTTGTCTTCATATTTTAGGGATTTATAATGATGTTTATTACTTGGTAGACAACTTAGGATCACAGAATTTGTTTGAACGAAGAGATTTCACTTATGAAATTTTAACTCGTGAATTTCTGAGTTCACTCATTTACAATGTTAGGCCTGAGTCTGTTACTACCTTAGGCACTGTCAAATTTCTTATGTTAAACATGGAGTATGAATACACTACTAATGAAATTGCAGAGTTGTTGAATTTTCCCTATGGGGAAGGGATACCTTGCGAAGCCCCACTTGAATCTGATTAGATACATGATTCTAGGGTGTTTTGGAGGGATATTATAGGTGTTATGGCTTACTCCTTTAGGGAAAACCATGCTTCTTCAATTCATAACCCGATCACCCACTATTTTCACCAAATGTTAGCGAATACCATTTTTGGCCGGGAAAATACTAACAAAACAAATGCAAAAGAGACTTTTTATTTGCAAGCCGCCCTTACCCAAAGAAAGGTAATCGGTCCCTTTTATGATAGAACATATGAAAGCCTATAGAAGGATAACTATATTATTTGGAAGCTTGATTACCTCATTAGCTCGTGCTATAGGCCTTGATGCATAACTTGCCAACTTAGAGCCTCTATCACCCTGCATTTTCGATATCAATTGTGTCTAACACATGCGGCTTTGCAAAAACCAAAAGGAGGATGGACACCACCTTATGGTTCATAATGAATTTGTTGAAAGTATTGTTTTATCGTGGCCTTTACGTACTGAAATACAAGTAAGGAACAAATGGACTTATGATTTAGAGTCCCCACCATATATCGACCCATTACCCACAGTAGTTCCTGCTAATATAGCAGCATGTAACGATACTGATGATGAGCTTAACAGGCAAGATCGTGTTTCACCAGTTCATAATTCTCCACCACCTCATTTTTCACTTGCACACACTCCACCACTTGTTTCTGACCATTTTACAAGTAATACCTCTAGACATGAGACACAAGAGGGAGAAATCCCCCAGGATGAGCATTACTTCATGTTATATAGGCATCAACAAGAGATGATGGAATTTGTGATAAAGTCACTTGCTAGGACGCAGAAATCCATACATGTAGTACTTAAGGCCCAACTCACACAGGTCGCTAGTACCTAGTGCCAGCAAGCTACGATCGATCGCCTGACATCTGAGATCAGCCTCACACGGGCCAATCAGGCATCCATACTGGGTAATATACGCCACTTGAGATATTCAAATGTTGCATTGGTGACATAGGTGGAGCGAATGTTTCCAGATTAGTCCTCCTGCAGCCGTAGAAGAAGCCGTCTAGAGAGACGTAATCACCTAGATCTAGGACAGGGGAGTGGCAGCATGAAAGACCCACATTAGCACACACCAGGTTCTTTCCTTCCTCTTTCACCATTTATCAAAACATTGAGGATATGTTGGGTTTATGTAACACCCTGATTTAGTTAGAATTATTTTATTTAAAATAATAAGATGATGTGGTGTATTTTGAAGGATAGAAAAACACAAGAAGGGGGTTTGAATTGGGGTTTCCAAAAATAAAACAGTATGACACGTTGGTTATATTGGTTCGTTTGAACTCAAACTACTCCAATCCACCCGCCAAGGTGATTTAGCCTTTCTCAAACAATGTTTTAATCCACTAATCAAAACTTGATTACACAAACACAATGACTATCGTTAATGTCTTCTTGAGTCTAAACCACAACTTGGTTTCTCAAGGTATTACAAAATATAAATCAATAAGGATGTGTACAAAATATGTTTCTAAACAAAATTATATCACAACAGTGATGTATACACAAGGTTTAAGCACAAGTGAGAACTGGTAAAGATATTTCTTTTTGAATGAGCAGTAGTGTTGCATTGATTCTTCTTTATAGTCTTCTTTTTATAGGTGGGGCATAAGGGACATGAGAATATGTATTTGGGAGGTTGATAAAGTGTTGTTAATGCACTTTCCAAAAATATAGATCTTGTCCTGGTTCAGCCGTTATTTTTTTTTATTTGTAATGAATGAGTAGTAACACATCAGAACTTTACTTCCTTGGGATCTTATAAGAATGAGAATATTACCATTGATACTTTTAGATCCTTATAGTTTCTTGATATTAATATTATTAGAACTTGGACGAGACAGACATGCTAAAGCTTCTTTGCACTTTTCAAAGTATTTACTTTCAGAGTGTAGCTTGAGCTTAAGTGCTGAATCTTTAGAACTGTTGTATAAATAAGTGGGTTGAGACTTCTTTTGTTCTTCTAGAACTTCACTTATAAGAGTATCATAATTTTACTTGTAGCGTTGGTGCTTCAGAAGTTATAACATCATAACTTCTTCTATTTAGCGTGTTACACGAATTTGCTTCAAAGTACGTACGTTGTGTCTAATCAGAGCTTCAAAAACGTAAATCTCTCATCATCTTCTATGCAATTTTTATCAGAAATTATCTTCATATTTAAATACATTATTAGAGAGCATATTTGTTCTTTATATATATATCATGCATTTTTTATCATCAAAACTATTACTAAGGTGTAGAACCAAACTATGTTCTAACAATCTCCCCCTTTTTGATGATGACAAAAACTTGTATATTTTTATAGATTACATAAGAAAATAGAGAATTAAAATATCCCCCTGAGTTGAATACTCAGATAAAGAAAAGAATACTTCCCTGAAGATGTTCTGATCAGAGCTTTATGATGGAAGTTCTGATAAGTCCATTTGACAGAAGTTACTTTCAAGAGATCTTTCCTATTTGCTTTCACAAGATAAAACAAAAGTTATGATATTCAGAATGTTTGAGACTAAGTATCAGTACTATTATATTCAAAATATGTTATGTTCTCCCCCTTTTTGTCAAAAATCAAAAAGCAATAAAAACATGTAAAGATAACATAATGGATTTTGTATTCAATGTGGATTAAAACATAAGGAAGTAGATAAACAGAAGTATTTGAAATAAGAAACAAACATAGAAGAAACAAAACAATATATCTGAACTAAGGTTGAGGAGGTGGAAGTCGTGTGAACAAGGCTTCCAATAGAATCTTGATCTGATTGTTTGATTCCTCTTGTTTCCCAAGCATGCCCTTAATTTATTTGTTCACTTCATCCTGATTGTCTAGCCTTTCCTTAACAACTGTGTTTTCTTTCTTCAACTCCTCCAGAGTTTTCAACACAATTGAGGAGGAGGTTGTTTCAATAGAAGAACTCACATTCTCAAAAATCACTGCAGCAGATTCTTGCTCAGGAGATTCTTCAATTGTCTTTCATTTGTTTTAAACACGACTAGAGGAATATGTTAAGGTTCAGGAGATGGTTCATTATATTATGATTCCTGAGAGGCTTCCCAAGAAGTGTTGTCCAGCAGAAGGAGGGGTTTCTTTACCCAGTGATGTAGCACTTGATCCTTGAATATTTTCAGGTGATCGCATAAGTTCTGTTGAGCGATTTCATAATTGAGTTTCTTTAGCTTCAAAGATTCAGAATTTAACCATTTTGTGAACTGATTCCAGTGAGAATCAGAAGCATCTGGTTTTAGATTCTCCATTCCTATATTTCTATTTCAAAAACCAACAGAGATTTACCAACATCTGATTTGGATAATTTTGGTGTTGGTTTTGGAACGACTATTTTCTGAGAAGTTGTGACAAGATTGTCCCAAGCTTCTAAATCAATGATGGTTCAGAGGGGATCTTCTGAGTAGTCAGTGGGAGTGGGAGAGTTAGAAAGAATTATAGAAGACTTAGGAGGTGTTGAATTATAGGGATATAGAATATCAGGAAGGGAGAAAGCTTGTGATGTAGTTGTGGAGATTATTGGTTGTTGAGAGATCATTAGTGGGCAAGTGATGCCTGGAATGGTTGACGTGGTATCAGAGCCAATATTTGGATTTTTGGTCTGGGGATCTTCAAACAATGGATCAAATTGATCAATATCAGAAAGAACTTATGCAAGTTCTGGCTGAGTCTGATCAAATTGGGTAGAAGATGGATTAATAAGAGGATTATTTGTAGGTATTGAAGTGTCAATTTCTAGGTCAAAATCATCAAGGGTTTGAGGAGATGGATCTTCAGCAGGTTTTGGACATAAGGGGGTTTCAAATGTGGATAAAAATACTAATTCAATAACAGAAACAAAAGAGAAGTTACCTTTCTTTTTAGCAGCTTTGGGGGTTTTCTGAGAAATTCCTTCTCCAACAACATTCCTTTTTCTTGACTTTCTGGTAGCAACTTCCAGATGTTATTGCATGAGAGCAAGAATATTCAATCTGGAATTGTACCATCACTCTTGCAGACTTCTAGATACCCGAGGACAATTTCTGGAGAGGAGTCTGCTTTAGTGAAGAGAGGAAAATCCTTCAAAGGAACTCTTCTGGTGGTGATGACTTCCTTGGCGGTGAGTGTTGGATCCTTCTTAATGGTTTCAATTATCTTTGTTTTCTTTAGATTCTTGGAATTTAGAGGCTTTCCAGCATATGGTTATAGAACCTTTGCTTGTTGAGCCTCTATCAGATGTTCTATCAGTTTGTTTTCTGTCAAAATATCTGAAATGAGCCTTCCCAAAGGAATCCAATCTCTCTTGGTTCTTTCTTCTCCCTTGTTTCTATGACACTTGTCTTCAGATGATTGAACAAAATATGAGGAAGATGAACTTTGGCTTTAGTGGTGATGAAGTATAGCAGGTAGTGTTGATCAATGTTGGTGTAGTCAGGCGAGCTGGTTGGTTTTATGTGATTGATGCACCCCAGAACTATTTTAGACCAAATTCTGAGATAATCCTTCAGATCTTTGATTTTGTTTAAGGGTTGTACAAAGGTAAAGATTTCTTTTGAAATGATGGTTAGGTGAGAAACTTGTTCTTCCATTTCACTAGATCTTATACTGCCACTGTCATGACCAATAATCTTTCTAATAAGATCTTCAGTGATGATGATCTTCTTTCCCATGACATAAGAAGTTACTTGATGATTTGAAGTTGTAGCATGAATCCAATTTTTTTCCCACTAATTTGGGGAAAACATGACCTATTATACGATCAAAGTATTTCGTCCATCCTTGGAACTCAACATCAAGCATTAGGTCATACCCATTTTCTTTCAAACTCTCAAAATTAACAATAAGTTCACATAGAACTTCCAGAGAATCAATAGGAGCGAGGAGAGTTCTTAATAGTTCAACATACCTTTCTTCATTAGTAGAGGAAGAACCAGGAAATTTGATTTGAGAATCTTGAGAAATTTGTAGAGAGGAAGCCATTGTTCATAGACTTTTAGAGTTTTGAGAGAGTAACAAATGCAAAGAAAAATAGAGTGAGTGAAAGTGAAGATGTGAGAGTGTTTGTGAGAGAGTGGGGGTATAAATAGCCAACATAAGAAAACAAGGATTTTGATTTTAATTAAAAGAAATAAACATTGTGATTAAGTGCATTAATGATTTCTAAAAAGAGGGATAGCATGAAGATTTTGAACAGTTATCGATTTGACTCGCGCCTCAATACATCAACTCAACCGTTTCAATCCCTTCAGATTTTGAACACGTGTTAAGCCTTAGAGGGTGACCTTGCGTTTAGAGTTGACCGATGTTGATATGGTGAACTATTTGCTTCTATCTTAGAAATGAAACGTTTTTGGAAAATGTTCAGATCTTCTAGATAGTTTCTGATACAACTTTCCTTGTCACTTCTGAAGAACTTTTGTTCAGATGTTCACAATAAAAAAATAAAGTAGAAAGTTCTAAGGATTAAATATACAGAAACTACACTTTTAATCTGGGCATAATTCCATACTGAGGTGTTTCAGAATGAAATTAAATCTATCTTCAGAAAGGGGTTTAGTGAAGACATCGGCCCATTGATGGTCTGTGTCTATAAATTTTAAAGAAAGATTTCCCTTTTGAATATAGTCCTTGATAAAATGGTGTTTACTTTCTATATTTTTATACCTAAAATGTAAAATAGGATTTTTAGAAAGACAAATAGCATAAGTATTATCGTAGAGGATAAGAATATTACTCTCATAAATGTTAAAGTCTTCAAGTTGACTTTTCATCTAGAGCATCTGTGTACTGCATCCAGCTGTAGCTATATATTCAACTTCAGCATTTGACAATGCAATAGGGGATTGTCTTTTGCTGGACCAAGAGATTAGGTTGTCTCCCAGAAACTGGCAGCTTCTAGACGTACTTTTTCTTTCTATTCTATCTCCGGCAAAGTCAGAGTCATAGTACCCTACTAATTTATATTCTCTGGATTTTCTATAACAAATACCAAGATTAGTAGTACCTTTCAGATACTTGAAAATTTGCTTAACTACTGTTAAGTGAGATTCTCTAGGATCTGATTGGAATATGGCACAAAGACAAATGCTATACAGAATATCAGGTCTTTAAGATGTTAAATATAAGAGAGAACCAATCATACCTTTGTAGAGCTTCTGTTATACTTTCTTACTTACCTCTTCCGTTTCCAGGATGCATGTAGGATGCATAGGGGTTTTGGATGGTTTACTTTCTGACAAATCAAATTTCTTCAGAAGTTATTTAATATACTTGCTTTGATGTATGTAGGTTCCTTCTGGAGTTTGATTGATTTGAATTCTCATAAATAACTTGTGTTCACCCATCAAGCTCGTTTCAAATTATGCCTGCATAGACTTAGCAAATTATTTCCCCAAAGAGGCTTTAGTAGATCCAAAAGTAATATCATCTACGTAAATTTGACAGACTAAAAAGTCATTTTAAATGGTTTACAGAATAAGGTTGTGTTCACCTTCCCTCTGGTAAATTCATTTTCTAACAGAAAGTTACTTAGTCTTTCATACCAAGCTCTTGGAGATTGTTTCAGACCATATAATCATTTCTTAAGCTTATAAACATATTCTGGATGTTTTATATTTTCCAAACCAGGTTGTTGGTACACATAAACTTCTTCATCAATGTATCCATTTAAAAAACAATTTTAACATCCATCTGATAAAGAGCGATGCCATTATTTACAACAAAAGAAATTAAAAGTCTGATAGATTCTAACCTGGTGACTGGAGCAAAGGTTTCTGTATAGTCTACCCCTTCTTGCTGACTATAACTTTGTGCAACCAGTCGTGCTTTTTTTCTGACGACTTCTCCTTATTCATTTAGCTTGTTTTTGAAGACCCATTTGGTTCCAATAATGTTAAAGCCTTTTGGTTTAGGGACTAGATCCCACATATGGTTTATGGTAAATTGACTTATTCTTCCTGCATTGCAAGGATCCATTCATTGTCTAGAAGAGCTTTGTTAATGGAGGTTAGATCGATCAGAGATATTAATCCCATGAGCAATTCTTCAATATTTCTGAATGTAGATCTTGTTCTAATCGGGTCATCTTTATTTCCCAAAATCATGTTTTTTGGATGTACTAAGCTCCTTTTGGATTATCTTTTCTGGTTGGATTCTTCAGAAACTGTTGTAATATTTGTGACATCTTCTTATGTATTTGGCTGAAGTTCTTTATTTTCTGAAGGTCTATCTTCAGTACCTGTAACTTGAACTTCTATATCTGCAAAAGATTTACCCTTCTTTGACTTTTGAGAGCCAAGTTTATCATCAAATCTGACACTAATAGATTCTTCTACAATTTGTGTTTGTGTTATATACTCTATAACCTTTTGAACATTCAAAGTATTCTAACATGAGACACTTTTGTTCCTTAAAACCAAACTTGTTCAGATTATCTTTAGTGTTCAATATAAAACAAATACATCCAAATGGATGGAAATAAGAGATGTTGGGCTTTCTGTTCTTCCACAGTTCATATGGAGTCTTTTCTAGAATAGGTCTTATAGAGATTTTATTCTGAATATAACATGTTGTGTTAACTACTTCTGCCCATAAGTTTTTAGCAATGTTAGTCTCGTTGATCATGGTTCTGGCCATTTCTTGTAAAGTTCTATTCTTTCGTTCTACAACTCTATTTTGTTGAGGAGTTCTAGGACAAGAAAAATCGTGAGAGATGCCATTCTCATTAAGAAAAATTCAAATATTGTGTTTTCGAATTCCCTACCATGATCACTTCCGACTTTAATAATTCTAAATTATTTTTTGTTTTTAACTTGGTTATAGAAAGTAGAGAACACAAAGTATGATTCGTCTTGTGTTTTAAGAACTTTACCCATGTCTATCTGCTATAGTCATCTACGATCACTAATCCATACTTCTTGCCGCTGATGGATGCAGTTTTCACTGGTCCAAACAGATCTATATGCAGAAGTTCTAATGGTCTAGAGGTAGAAACAATTTTTTTTATTTGAAAGAGGGTTTTGCAAACTTGCCTTTTTGACATGCTTCACACAGAGCATCTGATCTAAACTTCAAGTTAGGAAGTCCTCTGCCCAGATCGAGTTTGTTAATCTGAGATATTCGTCTCATACTAAAATGCCCCAATCTTTTGTGCCAGACCCATTTCTCTTTGTTAACGGACATAAGTAATTTTACATTCCGACTCTTTAGTTCAGAAAGTTTAATCATATAAATGTTGTTCTTTCTATTACCATTAAAGAGGATAGTTCCATCTTTCTGACTAACTGCTTTACAGGACTTTTGGCTAAAGATTATATCATAACCGTTATAACTTAATTGACTTATGGATAACAGGTTATGCATTAATCTATATACTAACAGAACATTGGTTATAGAAGGAAGTGTACTGTTACCAATGGTTCCAGATCCAATAATCTTTCCTTTTTGCTTGCCTCTGAAACCTACATAGCCTCCGGATTTAAGTTCCTTACATTGGAACATATGCTTTCTTCCTGTCAGGTGTCAAGAGCATCTAGAGTCCAGGTACTAAGATTGGTGTTTCAACTTTGTTTTTAAAGACATCTGCAACATAGATGATTTTATCCTTAGGTACCCATATCTTTTTGGGTCCTTGTTTGTTATAGTTTCCAAAATTATGTTTGAGTTTTGGTTTCGCAGATAAAGAATTACTAGTCTATTTTATATCATGTGCATGTCCATATGCAAAGTGTGAATAGAGAGGTGTGTGTTTTATAACTATATCATCAAATTTCTTTGGTTGATATGTTCCTTCTCCCCTTAGTTTCACATATCCTACACATTTTCTCTCATTTCTGCTAACTTCATAAATCATTGAAGCCATCTTGCTTCTATCTATTTTTTTAGCTAGAAATTTTTGAAATCTATGATTATATTCTTTTATGATTTTATCCGAACTATTCAAAGCTTCTGAAACTGTTTCTTTCTAAGCTTTTTGTAATTCATTTTTAATAACATAGTTTTCATTTTTAAGTTTAGAGATGGTTTCTTTTAGCTTAGAGTTTTTTTTAGTGTCTTAGTTTCTTCAGAGTCATACTAGACCGTGTTTCAGGTTCTTGTTTTTGACTCGAAGTTGCTGATATCTTTCAATAATTTCTGACAAACTATCTTATAATTGAGAACTAGAAAAGTTAGAGAATACATCTTATGATTCTGAGTGTGATTCTGATTCAGATGAACCATTGTCTTCTGATATGTTGGCCATTAAGGCTATATTGGCGCGTTCATCTTCTGATTCTGTTTCAGCTTTAGAAGATTCTGAGTCATCCCACGTTGCCATAAGACTTTTCTACTTTTCTTTGGAGAACTTATTTTTAGGTCTTTCTTTCTGAAGATTTGGGCAGTCGCTTTTGTAGTGACCTGGTTCATTGCATTCGTAGCATACAATATTTTTGTTGCTAGATTTTCTGTATCTAGAAGATGATTCAGAGTGATTTCCTGTTCTTCCGGGGTTTATAAATTTCCTATGTATGTGCTTCCATAGCTTATTGACTCTTCTGGAGAGAAGATATAGTTTGTCTTCTTCTAACGAGGATTCACCTGAGTTTTCTTCTTTTGCCTGAAAAACTTTAGGTTCATATTTTTTTATTAGATTTAAGAGCAAGAAACTTACCTTGCTTCTAGGGCTTATCTTCTTCTAGTTCTATCTCATGACTTCTCAAGGAGCTGATAAGTTCTTCAAGAGATATTTTATTCATGTCTTTGGCTAGTTTTAATGCTGTGACCATGGGTCTCCATTTCTTGGGTAAGCTTCTGATGATTTTCTTTACAAGATATGCTGTTGAGTACCCTTTCTCCAGGACTTTTAGCCCAGCAACCAGAATTTAAAACCTTGAGAACATTGTCTCAATTGTTTCATCTTCATCCATTTTGAAGGCCTCATACTTCTAAATGAGCGCAAGCGCTTTGGTTTCTTTGACTTGTGTGTTTCCTTCATGCGTCATTCTTAGGTAGTCAAATATGTTTTTAGATGATTCTTTGTTCATGATTTTCCCATACTCTGCATACGAGATAACACTCAAGATAATTGTTCTGGCCTTGTGATGATTTCTAAAATCTTTCTTTTGTTGATTTGTCATTCTCTTTCTGTCAATCTTCTGATCACTTTTGTCAATAGGATGGATGTAGCTGTTAGTTACCATATCCTAGAGAACGGTGTCATGAGCTAGAAAGAAACTCTTGATTTTTTCTTTCCAGTAATCAAAGTTTTCACCATCAAAGATTGGAGTTTTGCTGCTGATTTTGTCTTTCTCATCATGGTTAGCATTGATGTTGATCTGACTTGGCCCCACCATAGTGTTTTTCTCGCTAGGATCTTTTTCTGACACAGTTAAGTGTTTGAACCCAGAACCATGCGCTCAAATGCCAATTGAAGGATAGAAAAACTCAAGAAAGGGGGTTCGATTTGGGATTTTCAAAAATAAAACAGTATGACACATTGGTTATCCTGGTTCGTTTGAACTCAAACTACTCCAGTCCACCCGCCAAGGTGATTTCACCTCTCTCAAACGAGCTCTTTATCCACTAATCAAAACTTGATTACACAAACATAATGACTATCGTCAATGTCTTTTTGAGCCTAAACCACAACTCAGTTTCTCAAGGTATTACAACATATAAATCAATAAGGATATGTACAAAAGATGTTTCTAAACAAAACTATATCACGACAGTGATGTATACACAAGGTTAAAGCACAAGTGAGAACTGGTAAAGATATTTCTTTTTGAATGAGCAGTAGTGTTGTATTGATTCTTCTTCATAGTCTTAATTTATAGGTGAGGCATAATGGACATGAGAAGATGTATTTGGAAGGTTGATAAAGTGTTTTTAATGCACTTTCCAAAAATACATATCTTGTCTTTGTTCATCCGTTAATTTTTGATTTGTAATGAATGAGTTGTAATGCATCAGAACTTTGCTTCCTTGGGATCTTATCAGAATGAGAATATTACCGTTGATACTTTTAGATCCTCAGAGTTACTTGATATTCATATTATTAGAACTTGGATGAGACAGAAATGATGAAGCTTCTTTGCACTTTTCAGAGTATTTACTTTCAGAGTGTAGTTTGAGCTTAAGTGTTGAATCTTTAGAACTGTTATATAGATAAGTGCGTTGAGACTTCTTTTATTCTACCAGAACTTCACTTATCAGAGTATCAGAATTTTACTTGCAGTGTTGGTGCTTTAGAAGTTATAACATCAAAACTTCTTCTATGTAGCGTGTTACACGGATTTTCTTCAAAGTCTATACGTTGTGTCTAATCAAAGCTTCAAAAACGTAAATCTCTCATCATCTTCTATGCATTTTTTATCAAAAATTCTCTGCATATTTAAATACATTATTATAGAGCATATTTGTTCTTTATATATATCATGTATTTTTTATCATCAAAATTATTACTAAGGTGTAGAACTAAACTATGTTCTAACATATTTTATGCGTTGGTGAATTTTTATGATGTGTTGTGATGAAAATTGCGGGAATTAGAGGCTTTAGAAACTATAGAAGTTAAGATGATGGGGGTGTATAACCAAAAGTGTAGAAATGTAGTGGTGTGGTGAGGTAAACATATTATTAGTATTATTTGGATTAAATAATAGAGTGATTATTATTTTAAAATAATTAAATGGAATCGTTAGTAGAATAATAGAATTCATATTATTTTATTAAATTATAATTTAATGGAGGAATGACATAGTTAGGATTAAGTATTAGGGGTCTAGAGATTATTATTAGAAAAACAAGGACGTGAGAACAGAAGGAGAAAAATAGAGCAATCATAGAACGGGAGAAGAGAAGAGTTAGGGCAAGAAGGATTCCATAACTTTTGGGAGGATTAAAGTTTCAAACTAAGGTAAGGGGGTGAATTGATTCTATAAATGGTGTTATAACATGATAGGATAGTGAGGGTTCCTTTCCCTCTTTAGATTTTTGGCATAATTGAAGTATGATTCTTTTTTTGGTTAATTTATGTTATTGTATATGATTCTATATGAAATTGTGAATCTTGTGATGTTCATGTTGTAATTATTGTTGATAATTGATGTTGTTGTGATGTTGTTTCCATGAAACCCCAATCTAGGAACTATAAGATAGGAATATGATAAACAATGAGGATTTAGATGTGAAAAATTGTTACGGGATAATAGATCAATGAGGTATATGAAGTACATAGGTTATTATGTGTAAAAATACCGCTTTAGATCATAATTTGGAGGTTTGAAGTGCCCAAAACGGGTGAAAACTAGACTGGTTTATGCAAGAAATCGCAACAGGAAAACCGTGTTTGTGCAGGATCGTCGGGCGACAAAGGATGTGTCACCAGGCGATGGAGTTTCTCCAGGAAAATGAGGAAGCAATGGGGATATGCAAAGATGAATTTTTCTGTAATATGTTGCGTCTAGTCTCGCTGGGTGACGCGAAATTAGCGTCGCCGGGTGACGGAGGGTGTCGTTGGGCGACGGATGGTAGATTCGGATAACCGTACAAATTTTCTTAAGAATATCATAACTTGAGTCTTAGAACCCCGATTGATCTGTCGTTTAAATGGTTAGATAGATAACTAAACGAACTACATTTAGGTGAAATAAAATTAGTTAAAGAATGGTTGTTCCCAATAGTTAGGATAAGGTAGTGTTAGATTATCATAAGATAGGTTAGGATGATATGTGCGTGAATTATGGATTACTATGATGTATGTGGCATGATGATGATGATCTTAGTGGCCTGAATTGGCATATTGTTGAAGGATAAAGCCTTGGGGTTGCATAATCTATGTTGTTGCATGTTGATGTTGCATGCATTTCATTGGTGAGGGCTTATGCTCTGTTGTTGGCCTGTAATGGCATTATGTTGAGGGCTTATGCACTGCCGTTGCCCAATTAGCACTATGTTGAGGGCTTATGTAATGTGTGAATTGTGTGAGTTACTACTCCTTAGCATGTGATATTCACCGTGTGTTTATTGAATATAATTCTCACCCCTTTTGTGTTGTTGTGCCTATACTCTTCGGGAGTACAGATAATCATATACCCTAGTAGTGCTTGAAGAGAATGTTATCTGATTGAGTCTTAGGAGTCGCTCTGATACGTAACACGAGATTTGGGAATTTGTTATATTTTTGTATTATTTTATTTGTTATGTATCATACTTTTATGCTTATGATGGACCACATGTTTGTGGAGTTTTATTATTGTTGAGGCTTGATGCCATGAAAGAGAATTAAACTTAATTATTTCGCTGCTAGTTGATTGTTATAAATAAATGAAGTAATAAAGTGATTTGAGACTTTATGAAAATTTGAATTATATGACATCCTATTGTGTAGACTCTGACATATTTCATGTATGTTGATATAATTATTCTTATGGGAAAATGGGGTTTTACAGTATTACTGTGGGAGAAGAAATTTACTTGCTTTCTAGTTAGATTTCATGCTTTCTTTATTGCTTTCTAGTATTTCTTTTGTTTAGTTTGTTTTATTGAGTCATTGCATGTGTTGTCGAGTCTTTATATGTGTTTTCGCTGTTTATTGAATAATTTCATTTTCTTGAGCCATACCGAAACATTTTGCAAAAAAAAATAATGTTTGTTTTGAATTTGTGGGCTATTAGACAAACTTAGAACAGGTTATAGATACTTGGGAAATGTCCTGAAATATCAGTATCGTCTTAACACCATAAGTCTCCAAATTATAGAGGTCGGTATGGATAATTATTATGCCTTAGTGTCATACGGTGGGAGAACTGACTTTTGGTTTTGCATTTTATCACAAATGTTACGGATAGAAAGAGTCGCCACCGACTTTTCTTTTATCCAATAAAGTAAAGGTTGAAAAGAACAAGAAAGACCTTTGAGAATTTTTCTGAGTTCAGGGGGTAGGTTATGAAAAGGGAAGGTGTTAGCACCCTTTTCATCGGTAGTTATCTACGGGCTCTTAATTGCTAGCTCACTTTTGAAAATGCTTTGTGAATGTGTTTGAAAATATTTTGAAAATGCCTAAGTGCGGCAAACTTTATGATGATTCCCGTATCATTGAGAATGCACACAAAGTGTTTGTTTTGAGAATATTTCAGAAAAGAAGTGTTTTGTGTAAAAAATGTTTTTCTTTGTGAGCAAGCGACTACGAGCTATCTACCTACTCAAAACTCTTTTGCGTTATTTTATTCTTCCTTTAGATAGTGCTATCTATGATACGGTGGCAGAACCGACTATTATACTGGTTTGTGTTTTTTGTTTGCAAATGTTGCGGTAAGCAAGAGTCGCCACTGACTTTTCTTTTATCCAACAAAAGAAAGGGTGAAAAGAACAGAAAAAGACCTTTTTCAAGATTTTCTAAGGGGGTAGATTATGGAAATGGAAGGCATTAGCACCCTTTCCATCTGTGGTTTTCCACGGGCTCTTAGGTACTTGCTCATTTTTGAAAATTGTTTTCGTGTTTGTGTGTTTTGAAAGATTTTATTTGCTTTATGATAACTCTTGTATCAGTCCTCAAGAGTGTGATAAATCGTTTTTTAAAAAGAAGTTTTGAAAGTGTGTAAGTGTAAAAATGAATCAGGTTTGAGCAAGTACTTAATAACTATCTACCTACTCGAAAAAGGCGTTCTTTTCCTCCTTTCCTTTAGATAGTGCTATCCTACTATTAATGTGTAGGTAGCCCTATCGTTGGATATTGAAGGACTATTGAAAGGGACCTTTATAATCATTGAAGGCTACATGTAAGGATACCTTAGCATTTTGAAGGGACTAACATCATGTAGGAAACATCGAGGGACAAGATCAAAAATTAAGACTGGCCTAAGTTCAAAACCCTAAAATCTAATTGCCTATTAAAAAAAATATTTTGATGTTTTTTTATGAAAAAATATTTGAGATTTAACTTAATCTCTAATTAATTTTAATTTAAGGAAAATAAATTAAAGTTAATTAAATTGAATTAATTTGCAAAAATTAATTTTACTAAGAAAAACTCTAAGTCCTATTTTTTTTTTATGATTTTCAGATTTTATGATTTAAAAAAAAAAGAATAAACAAAAAATATAAACCAAATAAAAAAAGAATAAAGAAATTAGAAAAATGGGTCTGAGGGGTGAGAAACCCAATTGGGGAGGTGCAGGCTGGAATTCGACCAAGGCCCAGATTTGGTGGCCCACAGCTGCGCTGGTTCTGGTGTTGTTGTGTTAGAGAGGTCTATGGTATGCCTGCAAGCTAGAGGCACTGGATCCAGGTCAACTGAGATCTGTGGGTGTTGACATGTTGGCCCATGATGCGCGTGAATAGCCTGGCTACACTGGATCTGGAAGAAACTCATTAGAAAAAATAAACTTCAAGACTTGGGAATCGAACCCAAGTCTCTTCCCTTTGCGTGCGTCCCTTCTACCACCAAGCCATCCCGTCATTTGTTATATAAACTAAACACAAAACAATATATTTAGAATAATGGTCAGAATTTCCTTTTTAAAAAAACACGCACTATTTCAAATTAGCCAACCAGGTTGTGCCACGCAGTCGTCTTCCCCAACCCTCCGTCGTGTTAGCCTATGGAACTTTACCTACGGACAATGTCCATCACTAAATCACCTGCAGTTTCCAAAATCTACAAAAAGCAATATAAATTCAGTTTAAAGCCATGGATCAACTGGGTTTGATCCCCTGGGCATGATGGAACCTCTTTTTAGGCCCGATTTTACCTGTATCTGAAAACCCTAAATCAAAGGTCAAAACCCTAACAATGGCATATTGTCATACATTCATCAAAACAGGCAATTAACGATTCAAACATGTTCTAGTCATTCATACAAGCAAGAATGCATGATCCAAATCCATTTGTAATACACGTAAGACCATAATCGATTTCAAAAAGAAAGACAAACTGTGACTGTATTGGGCACGATTCTTGGCGCTTGGGAATGATGCAACTAGCTTCAGAATGTCTCCATGAATTGATTTAAAGCTTCAGAATGCCTTGAATCCTTTTGCAACTCCAAATCTGATTGACAATTTTCTCTTGAAAATTTGGAGTTTTGAATGTATTTTTTGTGCGGCCAACCCATCACCTTTTCGTATGGCAATGTTATGTTTATATATTTGGATGTATTAGGGCAACAAAAATGGTTAGAATCATGGAGATTGAATGGAAAAGATTTGATTTGAATCCTAGAATTATATGTTTCTAAGTTTGGCCAAAACTTGCTTTTTTCCTCTCCAACCACCCCTTGCACGAAATTTGGATTCAATCTTCTGATGTTAGGCTCATGATCTGATCATAAAACAAATCTTTGAATGTAATTCATCATTTTACTATTTTATTTGATTTATTAAGATTTAAATGAATAAAAATTCAAATAAATAAAAACAAATCCCATAAAAATAAAATAACGGATTTAAATGTCTTGCATAAGTCCCTGGATATGTTTGAGATCCAAAACCCACGCCCATTAGTTCAAAATAATCCAAGTTGTTCACATAGACTTTTGTGCATTTTCATAAAATTGATCAACTTTAGCAATTCATATATCTCTCAATTTTAACCCTAAGAGGGTGTTCTATGACTTTTTAGAGAGCTTAGGATGTCCTCTAAGCAACCTTTTTGGTTCATCTCAATTGGATCTTCCATGTTCATGTAAGGAGCTTTGACCCAAAAGGTGTTTTTGTTGACTTTTTGAAAAGACCTATAATGTCTGAGCTTTTATCTTTTGACTGGGTCATTTCTTGAACTTGGGGGCTGAAGAGAAGTTGTAGGGAATAGGATTCTCTTAAAAATGATCCTTGGTGGAAATATTTCTAATAAAGTATGAGAAAGTTATGCTTGGTCAAAGTTTGGTTGACTTTTCTTATAGAAACCCTAATTTGCCATTTTTGACTTTTGATGAGTTAGGAGCATCCCTTGAGGAATCATGATCAACCCTTGATCAAATGATGGATATCACTTCAAAATGTTGATGTTGACCAAAAATCTTGAAGTTTGACTGTATTTGGGCCACAGTTGACTTTTGACCTAGTATAGTTGATTTTACGGCATTTGAGCAGTTGACTGAGAAAACTTGTTGTTCAAAGCATGAGATTTAGCATGAATGATCTTGAGGACATATTAGGAAAATGGAGAAAATTTGGGATCCTTGGGACTCACACATCTTTCTTAAAATTGAAACCCTAGTTTGAGGCTCATTGCCTTTATGGGGAGAGTTTGTCTGGTCAATTCTTGGTCATCCTTGGGCAAGTTGGGAACCTTAATGAGCATGTCTTGAGTGAAATGAGAGGGCAAATTTTAGGGTACAACAGCTGCCCCTGTTCAATCTTCTTAAACCTGAAGATGTAGATTGGCTGGTCTGCCTTTCGTGATCTAAAGGTTGAAGATGATTGAACACTAGAGTGCCCAGAAATTTGCACTCATCTGAAATGATACTTGACTGTGTAGATAATATAGGGAATGGGCTTATAGATGCCATTTGGAGAAGGTGACGGAAGATCATCGGAGATGGTCTTAAAGATGCCATCTAGAGAATATGACGGAGAGTCGTCGGAGACGGGCTTAAAGATGCCATCTAGAAAAATGTTGATTTTATGAGATATTCCTTTGTGGGACTTCATATGCCTGTCGTTGAGGAGGACTCCGCTGAGGAATGTTGGTCACTGTTTTGGGAAATAGAGTTCGAGAGCTTCAGTTGTCCATTACTCTACTGGGGAGTATCTCTTGATTGAAGAGACTGACGTGAACTACTATCTGGTCAGGATCCAAGCTTCACAGTGACTTGCTAAGGATGATAAGTCTGACTGCTATCTGGTCGTATTCCAGGCTTCACAATAATATATTGGGGAATATGAAATTAAACTGTTATCTGGTCGTACCCAGGCTTCATAGTAACTCAAACAATTATCTGGTCGGAATCCAGGCTTCAGTGACTTGAACTGTTATCTGGTCGTGTCCAGGCTTTGGTGATTTGAAGAGATTAAGTTGTTATCTGGTCGGATCCAGACTTCAACTTGAATTGGAGGTATACTGTTATCTGGTCGAGTCCAGGCTTCATAGTAATTGACAGAGTAAACTGCTATCTGGTCGGATTCCAGGCTTCACAGCACCTTATACTGTTATCTGGCCAGATTCCAGGCTTCAAGGATTTGAAGAGATTAAGTTGTTATCTGGTTGGATCCAGGCTTCAACTTGAATTTGAGGTATACTATTATCTGGTCGAGTCCAGGCTTTATAGTAATTAACAGAGTGAACTGCTATCTAGTCGGATTCAGGCTTCACAATGTTTGAAGAAGTTAACTGTTATCTGGTTGTATTCCAGGCTTCACACCAACTTAAACTATTATCTGGTCGAAATCCAAGCTTCAAAGTGATTGAAGAAATTAACTACTCTCTGGTCGGATTCCAGGCTTTGTAGCAACTTACTGGGGAAACGTGAAATTAAGTGCTATCTGGTCAGACTCCAGGCTTTGCAGTTTCTTCAACTGGAATAAAAATCAAAGAGATCTTAGTATCGACCTAACTGAACCAGAGAAGGTCTTGAATTAACTTTGACTGGAATGGAGATCAGAAAAATATTAGTATCGATTTAACTGAACTAGACAAAAGTCTTGGAATATCTTCAACTGGAAAAGAAATCAGAGAGATCTTATTATCGATCTAACTGAACCAGAGAAGGTCTTGAATTAACTTTTGATTGGAATGGAAATCAGAAAATCTTAATATCGATTTAACTGAACCAGACAAAAGTCTTAGAATATCTTCAACTGGAATAGAAATCAGAGAGATCTTAGTATCGATCTAACTGAACCAGAGAAGGTCTTTTATGAACATCTTTCGGAGGAAAATGCTGAAATACCCCTTCATTAGACGTAGCTTTTGAGAAGACCACCAGGTCACGTAAGTAGTCAACGGTGTTTGTTGACTTGATCTTTCCTGAAAACAGTAAAGGGTTAGTCATATGCAATGTCATGATGTATGAAATGAATTGGTGTGATGTTCTCAAAATAAATGAGATTATGTTGTATGCTATGTGTATGCGCCTGCCATTATGTATGAATATGGGATGCTGTTGCGATATTTCTTAGTCTGGGAAAAATAAATCCTTGACTACTGCTGAAGAGTATTGAGAATCTGAATCCCTCATTTCTGCTAGGGGTGATGAATGGAGATGATTTGCCGGGGATTTCCTCTTTCCGTTTGAGGATATTCTACTGGTGATTCTTAACTCCTGTTTGAGAATAACTCTATGGAGAGAGATAATGCTTTGTTGCAAGGTTTTACCGATGTAGAGAAATAAACTCTATTGGGGAATAAACTTTTGTAGTTAGAGAAATAAGCTCTACCTGGGCGGAGGTTTTATAAACTGTTTGAAATTATAAAACTCAGTTGGGGAATACAGATTTCAGCTCTCTGAAGGAACTTGGCTGGAGGAAGTAATTCCTGCTTGGGGAAGGAGAGATTAAAACTTTGGTTGTTTCTACTTTGTGGGGAATATAGATGTCACGGGGTCGTATGTGAGGAAGTTGCAGTGCCTTAGCATCAGGACGTTTCTTCCCCTTTACATGTCGGAGAAAGTACCTGCAGAGACTTTATGAATGGTTTGAGTGTCATCTCCACTTATGGTGTGCTTGGTAAATGCTGATCAGGATAACAAGTCTTCTACTAATATACAAGTGACAAGATGACAGGACATAGTCGTACGCTTTAATCCCTAACTTTTGTCTGGACCGCCCTTTCAGGTTTTTAGTCTACCGGGATACCCTTTTTTGCCCAAGCAACCTTTTCAGGTTTTCAACTTGTCGGGCGTACAAATTTTTTTTATTTATCCCTAATTTTTGCCTAGTCCACTCAACCAAGCGGGTCTTTGTTCATGCGTAGTATTTTCCGACTATGTCCACGTTCATCGGGTGTGGAGAATTGTAGCTATCCACAGTAGTAAGTGTTGCCATACTGCAAGAAGATGTTTGTTTGATCGTACAGGATTCGTTGTTGGAATTCATGTCCAATTCCCCAAGTGATTCAGATAGAGATCTGCCCCTGGAGATTTGGCTTTTTGATAGATTCCTTGAACCTTGACTTGACTTCCCCAGATCAGATGGACATCATGCTATGCCCCTTGATTATGAAAGGCCTATCATTGGAATGTCTTTCTATCTGAGGTGATTCTGTTCATTTAGAGGATTTATGTTCATTGAATATTCGTCGTGCGAGTTTCTCTACTGTTGAACAAATAGTCATATGCAAACAATGGTATTCGAAGAATGCAAAGCTTATCTCTATCATAAAGTTTGAAAATTCATTTTTTAGTAAAAAAAACAAATTTTGTAAAAGTGTGATGTCACCGCAGGATTTATAGTGAACCCTACAGGAGTCAGGATACCTTTTGTAACAATATGTTTTTGAACTAGCCCATGCTTCAGCGAGGACTTTTAAGGGTTATAACGTCGCCTGGTCACGGTTTAAGAAACAAAGGATAAAGGCTCAAAATTTATTTGTACCCATCCGTTCTTCGTGATGTTCTTCAGTTTTATACTCAGTTAATTCTGCAATTTGAATCCCAGTTGAGTTCTGGAATGTTGTCCCCGATATTCCGGTGATGGTTCAGAAATTGAACGTTTGTTTGAGAAGGCAGTCATTTTTGTGACCTTTTCTTTTTGTTGAGGATTTGTAGGACCTCTTTCTTTTTTGATTTAACTATCCCCGTTTTTTTTCCTGAACTGTTTCTTTTGTGATTACAGTCAGCGGGATACCCCGGCTTTTTTCTTAAGTCTCCTTCATAGGTTTTGACTTAATGGGCTTTTATTTTGAGAGATAATGATTGTCTGTTCTTAATGATTATGTGGAACCATCACCATCTTTTGGAGAGAATCTTCTACACTATTTATCGTGTATGAAGGGAAAGATTGTGACTGAATGAACATCTGAATTAACTGAGAAAACGACCCTTCCCCAAGTTATGATTAAGGGTTTTAATTTGTATGAAAATAAAAAATAATTCCTACTTCTTAGCCTCAAAGGGGTTGACTAGGGATTATCTTCCTTATAACTCTATTGTTTAGAATTTGAAACAATGCATGTACATCATTAGCGAGGTATGTTCAAAAGCATAGTGTAGAGATTGTGGTATTGTTTTTGTCATCCTCCCTCTAAAGGCTCCGAGCTTTTGATCAAGAGCTGAATATCACAAAAAGGAAAGCAATTTAAATATAGCGAATATGAACGAATTGATTCAAAACAGACACATGCAATGCATTGATAAATTAACAAACTTTGTCATGAAACAAATGTTCGAACAATCGAAAGAAAATTACAAATTTAAAATTATAATGAACAAAAAGCCTCTTTTTCTAATCTTGTCACTTCAGATGACGTTCCTTGGATGGATGGCAGAAGAACTCAGCCTGACCATCTTGTGTAAACGCCAGCACTCCTTCATTAATCAAGTTTTGAATTTTATATTTCAACATCCAACAATCATCAGTATCATGCCCCGGACTGTTGGAGTGATATGCACACCTTGCATCAGGATTGTAGTTAGGGGAAGAAGTCTTGGGATTCCGATGAGGCCCTATCAGCATAACCAGATTCATCCTCAACATGTGTTGTAAAGCTTGAGACAACGGAACGTTGAGTTTGGTAAACTGCCTTTTGGGTGTATCCGGCTTACTCTGATTAACCTGTTGTTTTTGGCAAGGTTGTTATTGACCCGTGAAGTAGTAACAATTTGGAAAGGTCCACTCTTCATCAAACTATCCTCTTGTCTTCTCGGAGGTTGATCAATGACTTGGTCCCCAACCTTGACTGTTTGCTTCATACAGTTGCACCCGTCTTGATAAAGTTTGTTGATAATGGCTCTCAGCTCTTCTTGTCCTCGGGCTAGGCCTTGGATAAGAGCCACTTCCCCAGCATTTAGATTCTCATTGCTTTAACCTCAGCTTGCAGTTGTCCTAATTGTTCGTTCTTATTGTCTTCAGGATTTTTCATGGCTAGGTTCCCAACGAGGAGTGCTTTCAACTCTTCTTTCCCCTTGGATAGGTTTAGGAACATTTCCATGAACTGAGCCTCTTGAGTTTGGAGATCTATGATGTCCTGTTTGAGAGCCATTGCTGAAATAAACAGCGAGAACATGAGAGACCTGCTATGAAACGTGCCTATGAAATTATATGTATGATATATGTATGCAATGTTTTCAAGGATTTCCAAGACTTAAATTTGCTTAAACAAAAAGAGAACGAACGTTAATTGTATTAAGAAGTTTTAACGATCACAATGATGCCTCTTGGGCTTACAAAGGAGGTAACAAAACAAAAATAACTCTCTAAGTAAAGAGATTCAAGCTTCCCACAGGCACATCCTCTTTGGTGTAATGTAAGCATTTATATTCTTCTCCTCGGGAAGTAACTTGGTGAGTTCTAAAACCTTCTTCTCGCTGGCGTAGAATTGGGTTTCAAAGGTATCTTGTTCTCCTTTGAGTTGGATCCAGGATTTCTGTAGCTCCTCGAAATCAGTTGGCATGTCAGAATGGAAGACAATGTAAGGAGTGTCTCCCTCAATAATTGGCTCCATAATCACAAGTAAGATGGTGGGGTAAGGCATCATAAGACATTGAGCACGAGCTCACACCCATTTGAGGTAAGGCTCAAGAGGGATGGAATTCTTGTGCCCCAGTGTCTTGCTATCAACTTTGTTTATCATTTCCCCAAGCCTGAATGAACCTCTTACGATAACCCTGAACATTGTTCTCATAGTCAAATGTGATTCCTTGGACGAGTGTGTCGTGAGGACCATCCCTTCTAGCATAACCAAATTGCCGCAACGCCAAACAAGGATTATAAGTGATTCCTCTCCTAATGCCTAATAGAGGGACATTAGGGAATTCCCCACAACGATCAATGATGGTAACATTCTCCGATGATCGCGAACATCAATGAATATTCGAATGTGTAAGGGACATTAGCCTATGAGACCATCTCATACCCTGCTCACTTCTCAAAACAGACCGAGGTACGTGCGAAATAAACCACATATTCAATAGAGGAGTGCAACACATAAGGGCCCCCCTTCTCTTTAGAGTGCGAGTATGCAAAGAGTGTAGAATATCCCCAAGTAAAGTAGGAACCGAATTATGAGACAGAAAAACCTTAATCGCATTCACATCTATGAGTTTCTCCGTGTTAGGGAATAGTACCATCACATAGATTAGAAGGGCCAATACTTCTTCAAAAGCTTGTAAATCCAGGGTATCCCAAAAATGGTGAGCTTTCTCAAATAAAAACTTAGCTATTAATCCTTGGACACCTCTTTTGGTTTCCCAATTTGGCACTATATCAGACTATTGTAAAGACAAAGCTTGAGCAACCTTTTCAGGCTTTGGGTCGCTTTCCATACCGTTGAATGGTAACTGATTAAGGATAGGTATCCCTAATAACTGAGAAAACTACTCCATAGTGGGCACTAACTGGTAATCAGGAAAAGTGAAGCAGTGGTGTAATGGGTCAAAGAACAAAAAGAGCACCTTTAACATTTCTTCATCAGGGTTTGAAGTGACCAAGTTGAGAAGTCGACCATGTTTTTCAGTGAAGGGAGAGCTTTCAGGAATCCTTGATGCTAATTCCTTGAGTTGAGGAGGTACTTTCACAAGGTTGACTTGGATAGTGTTCCTGCAAGCAGATGTCATGTCCTACAAAACAAGACAAAGATAAGTCCTATAAAATCCTTGAAATGGTTAGTATGATATGCCATGTTATGATGTCATGATTATGCTAAGAAATCACAGATATAGCAAGCACAAGCAAATCACACAAAAACCTTAGGTTTAAGGCTTTCATGGGTTTTAAGGTAATACCCTCTTGAAGTTTTGATTGGTTCAACCTGTCCTATAAATAGTAACCGGGTTCTAAGGGATCTTAATATTACTGATCTTTCCCACAAGTTTCATTCTGATAGACAACTGACTTGTCACCAAACAAAACTTGGGAGTCAAATCTTAATGAGTGTGGCATCGAGTATCAATCGACTTTGGGAATACACCAAAGACGACTATCTCACTACGTCCGAATAGCCAAGTTATTCAATTAAGGTTCTAAGGTTAGTTGAAGCTTCATGACATCATGCAGTGGCCCCGTATTCTCCTTGATTAACTCAAGGGCTACCAGTACCAACCAAAGTGTCGCATCAATGTAGCCATCGCTTCAACTGTGTCGGTATACCCCGCACAGTTTCCATGATCTATTTATATCTACCTAAAAGGTTTCCCCCAGATCCTGGTGTTTGATCTATAGTAACCCAAACAATACCCTTAAAATTAAAGCAATCAAAACAAGCAAAGAAAACAGTTTAGAAATGAACTAGACCCTACCGGTACCAACCAAAGTGTCGCCACCGACTTTTCTTTTATCCAACAAAGGAACAGAAAAAGACCTTTTTCGAGATTTTCTGAGTAAGTGGGTAGATTATGGAAAGGGAAGGTGTTAGCACCTTTTCCATTCGTGGTTTTCCACGGGATCTTAGGTACTTGCTCATTTTTTAAAATTGTTTTCGTGTTTGTGTGTTTTGAAAGATTTTGTTTGCTTTATGATAACTCTTATATCAGTCCTCAAGAGTGTGATAAAACGTTTTTTGAAAATAAGTTTTGAAAGTGTGTAAGTGTAAAAAAGAATCAGGTTTGAGCAAGTACTTAATAGCTATTTACCTACTCGAAAAAGACGTTCTTTTCCTCCTTTCCTTTAGATAGCACTATCCTACTATTAGTGAGTAGGTAGCCCTATTGTTGGATGTTGAGGGACTATCGAAAGGGACGTTTATGGTCATTGAAGGCTACATGTAAGGATACCTTATCATTTCGAAGGGATTGTCATCATGTAGACAACATCGAGGGACAAGATCATTTCTCGTAGGCAACTCGAGGGACATTAAGGGACCATGATCTTTATGATGACTTTTAAACTGAATATCTTTTCTAAGATATCCCTACGTTCGAGGGACATGACCATTTCCGAAGGTAACCAAAGTGGGAAATGCCCTAGGCGTGCAAGTGTGCAACAGTGTGCTTTTTTCAGATATTTTATCTTGAGGTTCATGACCTAATGATTAATTGATTAATTCTTGTCATGCACGCCTAATTTACTAACGGTTTATATACAAGCATATAAGAAATATAAAGGCGAGAAATAAATTTCCTACAGCTATTACAAGTCTTTGGTGTAATTACATAAATAATGACTAAAAAGTAAAGTGCGAAAAAAACCTAATTAAACTGTTACAAACAGGGCAAAGTTACATAATAAAATAATAATCATATGAAAAATAGCGCGCAAAAATTAAGAGTGGCCTAAGTTCAAAACACTAAAATCTGATTTCCTATTAAAAAAAATATTTTGATGTTTTTTTGATGAAAAAAGATTTGAGATTTAACTTAATCTCTAATTAATTTTAAATTAAGGAAAATAAATTAAAGTTAATTAAATTGAATTAATTTGCAGAAATTAATTTTATTAAGAAAAACTCTAAGTCTTATTTTTTATGATTTAAAAAAATTAATAAACAAAAAATATAAACCATATAAAAAAAGAATAAAGAAATTAGAAAAATGGGCCTGAGGGGTGAGAAACCCAATTGGGGAGGTGCAGGCTGGAATTTGACCAAAGCCCAAATCTGGTGGCCTACAGTTGCATTGGATCTGGTGTTGTTGTGTTAGAGGGGTCTATGGTATGCCTGCATTCTAGAGGCGCTGGATCCAGGTCAACTTAGGTCTGAGGGTGTTGACCTGCTGGCCCATGATGCACATGAATAGCCTGGCTACACTAGATCTGGAAGAAACTCATTAGAAAAAATAAACTTCAAGACCTGGGAATTGAACCCAGGTCTCTTCCCTTTGCGCGCGTCCCTTCTACCAACAAGCCATCCTGTCATTCGTTATATAAACTAAACACAAAAAAATATATTTAGAATAATGGTCAGAATTTCCTTTTTTTTATAACGCGCTCTATTTCAAACTAGCCAACCAGGTTATGCCACACAGTCGTCTTCCCCAACCCTCCATCGTGTTAGCCTATGGACCTTTACCTACGGACAATGTCAATCACTAAATCACCTGTTGTTTCCAAAATCTACAACAAGCAATATAAATTTAGTTTAAAGCCATGGATCAACTGGGTTTGATCCCCTGAGCATGATGGCACCTTTTTTTAGGCCCAATTTTACCTGTATCTGAAAACCCTAAATCAAAGGTAAAAACACTAATAATGGCATATTGTCATACATTCATCAAAACAGGCAATTAACGATTTAAACATGTTCGAATCATTCTTACAAGCAAGAATGCGTGATCCAAATCCATTTATTATACATGTAAGACCATAATCATTTTCAAAAAGAAAGAACAAACTGTGACTGTATTGGGCACGATTCTTGGGGCTTTGGCGCTTGGGAGTGATGCAGCTAGCTTCAGAATGCCTCCGGGAATTGATGGCAAGCTTTAGAATGCCTTGAATCCTTCTGCAACTCCAAATTCGATTGACAGTTTTCTCTTGAAAATTTGTAATTTTGAACGTCAGTTTTGTACGGCCAACCCTTCCGCTTTTTGTCTAGCAATGTTATGTTTATATATTTTGATGTATTAGGGCAACAAAAGTGGTTAGAATCATAGAGATGGAATGGAAAATATTTGATTTGAATCCTAGAATTATATGTTTCTAAATTTGGCCAAAACTTTCTTTTTTCCTCTCCAATCACCCCTTGCACAAAATTTAGATTCAATCTTCTGATGCTAGGCTCATGATCTGATCATAAAACAATTCTTTGAATTTAATTCATCATTTTACTATTTTATTTGATTTATTAAGATTTAAATGAATAAAATTTAAAATAAATAAAAACAAATCTCATAAAAATTAAATAATGGATTTAACTGTCTTGCATAAGTCCTTGGATATGTTTGAGATCCAAAACCCACGCCCATTATTTCAAAATAATCTAAGTTGTTCACATTGACTTCTGTGCATTTTCATAAAATTGATCAACTTTAGCAATGCATATCTCTCTCAATTTTAACCCTAAGAGGGTGTTCTTGGACTTTTATATAGTTTAGGATGTCCTCTAAACAACCTTTTTGGTTTCATATTAATTGGATCTTCCATGTTCATGTAAGGAGCTTTGACCCAAAAGGTGTTTTTGTTGACTTTTTGAAAGGACCTATAGTGTATGAGCTTGTATCTTTTGACTGGGTCATTTCTTGAACTTGGGGGCTGAAGGGAAGTTATAGGGAATTGGATTCTATTCAAAATGAGCCTTGGTGGAAAACATTTTGATAAATTATGAGAAATTTATGCTTGGTCAAAGTTTGGTTGACTTTTCCTATAGAAACCCTAATTTGCCATTTTTGACTTTTGATGAGTTAGGAGCATCCCTTAAGTAATCATGATCAAAACTTGATCAAATGATTGATATCACTTTAAAATATTGATGTTGACCAAAAATCTTGAAGTTTGACTGTATTTGGGCCACAATTGACTTTTCACCTAGTACAATTGATTTTCAGGCACTTGAGTAGTTGACTGAGCAAACTTTTAGTTCAAGGCATGAGATTTGGCATGGATGATCTTGAGGACATATTAGGAAAATGGAGAACATTTGGGATCCTTGGGACTCACACATCTTGCTTAAAATTGAAACCCTAGTTTGAGGCTCATTGCCTTTAGGGGGAGAGTTTGTCTGGTTAATTCTTGGTCATTCTTGGGCTAGTTTGGAACCTTAATGAGCATGTCTTGAGTGAAATGAGAGGGAAAATTTTGGGGTACAACACTATCCTACCATTAGTTAGTAGGAAGCCCTATCGTTGGATGTTTGAGGGACATGCGTGGGTCATCATAGAATCATACAGGCAACTTGTAAGGCGCTTTGGAAAATTTATCGTAAGGGACTAAGATCATTGACCGAGGTAGCATCGAAGGGTCATCTAGGGACTACGATATTTTAATCGAGGGTCTTTGCTAAGGTGTCCCACATTCGAGGGACATGGCTGTATTTTCCCGAGGCAACAAGTGGAATCACCCTAGAGGTGCGTGTGTGAATAGGGTTTTAGATTCGGTTATTTTATCTTGTATTTAAAGTTATATAACGTTTCGTTTTAGCTCTTACCATACAAGCCTAATTACTATACAATAATAAGTAAAAACTGAAAAGAAAGATCCTACGTTATTACAATGCTTCAGGAGAGGGGTACAAAACCACCAAAATTAGGGGAAAGAAAGAAAGCGGTAAAAATAACCTAATTAACTATTAAAATCTTTAGCAGATACATCATTGTAAAAAAATAATGCGAAAGTAAAGGAACGCACGCAGATTGTAAAAGTAAAGAGAAACGGAGAATTATTTTCTTTGTGATTGTTTTTTATTAAAAAAAATTGATGACTAACTTAACCTAATTGATTTTAGTTGATTTAAAAAATAACAGTTTTATTAGTAAAAGTAAAATGACTAAAAAGACCTAATTATTTTTATTAAAAAAATGAAATTAATTTATTTAACAAAAGTAAATCAATTTAATAAAGAAAACAAATTAGTTTGGTTAATTTTAGTAAAGAAAAAATTAATTCTAAATTGATTTTAAATTTATTTGAATAAAAATTAATTATGTGAAAAAAGGTTAACACAAAATATATTAAAAAAGAAATGAAATGGGCTTGAAGAAGTAAATTTGGGGGGTGTAACAAAGTGATCCACTAGGCCCTAAGAGACAAGTCCCAGGACGCATGTGCTAGATCCAGTGAGGATGGCTCCAGGAAGTTCACCGTGAGGGGGACACATATGTGACGCTGGATCTGGTCCTGTGATGATCAAGTGGTGATGAAGTGAGGATCACAATGATCCCACTAGGACGGCTTGTACTGGATCTGCAAACAAGAAAAAACATGAAAAATATAATACCAGGGGCATGGATCGAACCCGTGCCATGGTACACTAAGACCTTTGCAATACTCGCTTCTACCGTTGGGGAGGCCTTACATCCTCTAACATAAATCAAACCATAAGAATAAATATGAAGCGTGATGTTAATGGTTGGAGAGGCATCAGAGTCCAAGTTTCGGTCGTCTTCTCTGGTACCTTGTAACGTACAGAACCTGCAAAATCAACGCGTTAGTGATCAAAAATATCCTAGTACCCTAATTCAACCCTCCTGAATCCAAAAATGGACTTAGTTTTGGATATAGGTCCTTGAATCATGAGTTTCGAATCAAAAATGAAATCGACGGGAGAAAACTATGGTATCTCACGATTCTCACTGCATGGGATCACAATACCAATCCAAACATGTTCAAACATAACTCAGAAACCTGTTAATAACATTAGTGCATGCTAAATCATAATGAAAACAAGAATTCGAAAATCAAGAAAGAATGAAAAACACGATGGTGTGTGTATGCTAATTCAAGCCCTTAGGATCATGGTAACCAATCCAGCCTTACCATTCAATATTCCTAGAAGTGAAATGAATGTTGATTTTGCAGTTGAGGTGGCTTGTAACGAGAGTTTTGAATCTCTATGGTTTCTTGCAAAAATTTGGATGTTTTATAAAATTTTTTAGGCAAGCAATTTATCCTTTACATATGATGTTTTGCTGTGCTTATATAGAGGAAAGCATAGGTCAACAAATATGGGAAGAAATCATGCAATCATGGCCATGATCAAACAAAATCAAGCATGTCTTCCAATCTTCCATATTTAGAGATTTTTACCATTTTTTGAGCTCACATGGTTTCTTGATTGTCATGAGTTGTCTTGGACATGAACTGATCCAAAAAAACAAGCCTAGATGCCTTGTTCAATTTATTTTATATTTTATTTGATTTAATTTGCATTTAAATGAATAAAAATTCAAATAAAATAAATAAAAATCATAAAAAATATGTGAATGTATTTAGAGGTCCTCTAACACATTGTGAACATGTTTGAACATCAAAAGCTAGGCCCATTAGTCTAAAATTTCAAGTTTGCTCACTTTGCACTTCATGCATTTTACCAAATTTTCCCAAATTGAAATGGTCATAACTCTATCAATTTTCATATGTTAAAGCTGATCTTTGAATTTTTGGAAAGCTCAAGATGTCCTCTTCAATTTATACGTTTATCATTTTTTAATTTGGAGATTTATCTTCATGTAAGTTGCCTTGACAAAAAGTGTCTTTTTGTTGACTTTTGAAATGACTTATAATGTGTTGGCTCATATCTCTCAAATAAAGCACTATTTGGACTTGAGCATATACATAAAGTTTTAGATAATTGAATTTCCTTCAAAATGGGCTTTGGTTGGGGAACAGTTGATGAAGCATGTGAAAGTTATGCTTGGTCAAAGTTCAGTTGACTTCTCCTAAGGAAACCCTAATTTGACAACTTTTGACTTTTGATGATTTGAGGGCTTTCCTTGAGGAATCATGATCAACCCTTGATAAAATTGTGAATATCACTTCAAAATGTTTATGTTGACCAAAAACCTTGAAGTTTGACTGTATGTTTACCAATGTTGACTTTTTACCCAATACAGTTGATTTTCAATCACTTGAGCTATTGACTGAGAAATGTTGTGATGAAAGGCTTGAAACTTAACATGAGCATTCTTAGAGACATATGAAGAGCCATGAAAACCACTTGAGGCCTTTGAAATCCAATCTTCCTTGAGAAACACAAAACTCTAGTTATGGACCCATTGCTTAGGAGGAGAATTTGTCTGATCAACTCTTGAGCATCCTTAAGCATTTGAGAACCCTAGAAGAATGTATTGAAGAAAATGGGAAGGAAAATTTTGAGGTACAAAAATTAGCCTTAAATTCTCACCCAAAAATAAGTCCCTAAGTAGTTTATTTCATCAATTAGTTCCGGCTTAAACATGCTCTACATAGGGAAGCCGATGAATGTAGGTGAACGATCCTAATTTTTATGCTATAATTAATTGAAAATATGGAGTTCAACTTCTAATTTAGGTGACCCTCACCCGATCGCTTAACCCAACCATTGCGGAACCTGCAAAAATAGAATAAAATACCATTTTTTAGTTGGTTTAGAGGTTTTTGGTGCTGAACTTGGTAGGGCAGATTATGGTCTGATTCCCCGAAACTACAATAGAGAAAATAAAGGGGTTACACCAACTAATGTACCAAAACTTCTTGCAAAGGATCAAAATCACTAACCAGTCGCCTTACTATGAGTATGTACGGATAACAGGCTTAATGTGACTGCGCCTCAATGAAAAATGGGATGAGTAAGTTAGGCTTAAGCATAATAACATGATACAAACTAGTTTGTATAGGAAGAAGACTTATGCCCGTAAAATGTGGAATGTGTTATTACGATACCCTTGTTTTTATGAATTAGTACCTATTGACATAACCTTGTCCAAAGTAAAGTCTTTAATCCCATAGTAGATATCGAGTGTCATTATTTAATTTCATTTTGCTTGATGACGAGCAATGGTTAAAGTGTGGGAGAGTTTGAAAACACCAAAATACACCTTATATTCGACTTAATTTACATGTGTTTTATTGTTTTTTTATCTCCATTTTCTGTAGTATGTTGGTATTTTTTTGGATTTCAAGTATTTGACCAAATGGGAGTTGTACGTGATGAAACAATGTAATTCAGATGAAAACGGATGAGAAAAGAGGATTTCACACTCAAGGCGACCACCATGCCATTCACCACAGAGGTGGCCATGAGTGATCCACGGGAAAACGGTAACAAAGACCAAGTCATAACCAAATTTTGAGCATGGTGTTCGCCATAGGGGGTGTGGCGGTTGCCACACCTTGAAACGGACAACAATTACATTTTAGGCTTGAGTTGGTCTCCAACTCACTCCACTCTCTCCTGAAATCTCTCCCACGAATCCAACAACTGCCCACATGATATTTTAGGTTTTGGAACTCTATAAATAGGTCCTTTCATTCACTTTTTGATTCATACAAGCTTAGTACAAACTTAAGCCATATACTGTTTGATTTATAAGTTTAACTCTTCACATTAGCGGGTTATCGCACTGTAGATTGATTCTCTCTCGAGTTTGGAGCAACCTTTGTAGAAATTCAATCTTGCCGTCATTTTACTTTCCGCATTCAAGTCTTTTTGTTGATTTACTTCTTGTACCAGATTAAAGTCTCGGAGAAGTATTTTATTTATTGCATTACCTTTATTTTATCGTCTCTTTATTTAAACAACATGTTCTTCTTCTACTTTAATTCTAATTGCATTTTTAATGTTTTATTCAATATGTCTACTATGTTTCATTTCATGATCGAATCAATTATTTTATCTTATGTTACAATCATGTCTTGAGAAAATCTTATGAGACTGTTTTGGTTTTAATCACAACTTTTTTAAACTTAAAATTGTCGGTTACTACGAAAAGAGAACCATTTATACACCGGGTAAGATCGAAAGCCGTCTGGTAAAAAATATAAAGGTTATTTAGTTTTCAATTGATAAAAACCGCAAAAGCTATTTGTTAATTAATTAGAAAGGTTAGTATTTTAATAAAGTACTTTTGAATATATTTCCGGGCGCGTTCGTAAGTTTAAGGTACGGTTGGCCGAGCAAACGCCAGGAACCCTTTAAACTCTTACTTTTCAATCAAAACAACTTTTCATCTGAGTAAAAGAAAAATTATTTCTAAAACAGGTTTACTTTTTTAAAGCAAAATGCATTGGGCACGCAACAGCGGATGGTACAAATTAGATACTAAAATCTAGTTCCGATTACGCGACAACGACAATTTATTTTTAATTAGTTCTTTTTCAAAGAGGAAAATATTGTCCTATAGGTAGTTTAATTTAGGAACAATAAGAGTATCAACGAATTGATGAGATCCACATTCCAGCATTGCATTTATGATTTAATTTAAGTTTATCATTATTTTAATCACCTTAGATAAACATCGTAATGATACAAAATGATAGCTTAGATAAACATCGTAATGATACAAAATGATAGCTTGACTATTAGGTCTCTATGGGTTTGACAATCTTTATATTACTCTGATACTTTTCGTGCACTTGCGAAATACTCCATCAAGATCATATTACACTTGTGAAGAATTTATTTATACAAGAAATAACATTGAAGATAAAATTATAAATATAACTAGGTAAGGCATGTCACTGTTTATTCTCCTTGGTTATTCCACCCCGGGTCATCCACTTTTGGCTATTAGGCCAACATGATTTTCTCTTCTACAGAAGGCTAGATGTTTATGGCCCTCAATTTGCAGATGAGGAAATTTATATTGATCTTCATTGCTTTGCACTCCCCTTGGTCTTTGATGCAATGTCTGGTCGATCATTCGGACTCCTTAAAGGTCAACATTAATCGTGATTGGCTCAACACGAGGATTGTGGAATTTGAGTTTTAGATATACTGATGAGGCCACGAAGTCAAGGGACTACAATATATTATGAGTCCATAGTATTGATGTGTCTTCTTTCCCACGACAAATATCATTATCTCTATGTTTTATTTTTCTGAAATTATGATTGGAATACATTTTGGTTAAACCAACTTGGCAACAACATGGTGAACAAGAAGTTTCAAATTGCAGTTTTCAACATCTCGTATAAGATGTCCCAACCAAGATAATAGGACATCGCATCTACAACAACTGACAGTTATGTTTAAGCTGATATATGTTAGTTACTGAATATTCAGGGAATATTCAGTTAGCTTATGTGGCGTCCAAGATTGACAAATCATAGATTCTATTTTCTTGGAGAATATTTTACAGACTTTGTGCAACCTCACTGTTGCATTTTTGAAGCCTAACCTAGTCCTGAATAATGTTAAAAATAGATTGGTATATACCTAGTATTAGGTGGAACTTACGTGTGTGTTTTGTTAGGGTTTTAGAATCCTTATTGTTGGGTTGTAAGTTTCTGTCAGATGTTCATAAGTTTTTAAGCAACATTTGTGTGTCAGATGCTCATAAGTTGTTAATCATTGAGTATTTGTGTGTCAATTCTCATAAGCTTTTAAGCATTGAGTTTTGTGTGTCTTGGAAGAGTGACTTCCGATTTTGTTATCTACTTGTATTTAGAGTTGCTCTAATTGCTGAGTGTCATTGAAGAGGGATTTAAGGATGGACTCATACTTAGGTGTGTCTTAAGTAGAAGTTAATAAAAAGGTAGTGATTAAGTGCGTAGGTAGTAAACTGGGATGTTTGATGTGAGGTCTACAAATTGATACTATCTAGTTAATTTAGTCCCTGGCTTGGTAGGCCCCAGAGTAGGATAGTTGTTCCGAAATGGGTAAACATATATGTGTGATCTTTATATTCAGCATTGTTTATTTTGTTCATATATCTTATTGTTGTGTGTTGAAGTTGGATCTGGTGTCTCGACATCTATTAGGACATCCGGTATCTAACAACCAGAATTTCACTATGTATCCTCATTGCGAGTGGTCATGCCATTTGATGCTTGTAAATTTGAAGCTTTGTATGACCATAAATTTTCTTTCTTGTCGCTCATCTCTCAAACAACTTTGAATATATTATATCACAGGAGCTTCCACTATCAATAAGTATATGCGACATGAAAAAATGCCTAACCATGGCTCTTATGACAAGAGGGAAAACTTTGTTCAAGGTTCCCCCTAACTTCCACCGGTGATGACTGTAATATCTTGGTGCTTCACCTTATTGGATTATTGGATCCGTTATCTTCTCTAATGGTCTCTTCACCATTAGCCACGACATCCATAGTCTTGGATATGGACTTTCCTTTCAGTGATCCTTCCCTATCTCTCTTGCCATTGGTATACTCAAATAAGTGGCCCCTTTTTATCAAACCCTTTATGGTATCCTTCAACTGGATGTATTCATTGGTGGTGTGGCCATGGCCCTTGTGGAAGCAACAATATTTTGTCTTGTTTGTTTACAAAGACTCTTTAACATCAAAGAGGTTTCTTATCCTATCCTTCCAGAATCCCGTGTTGGCACACTCCAGCTATATATTCTCTTTGTAAGTGTTTAAATAGGTGTACTTATTGCACCAACTAAGGGTTATGTATTCTTCCTGAAAGATCTACCTTGTCTGTGGCCATTTTCAAAGTTTCAACACTTAAGGCCCTCATAAGATCCTTCCACCTCTATAGCTACTTTCGTAAAAATATCAACTTATGATGGCAAGCTCTCTTTATTCCTATATGTTATCCCACTGAAGGCATATATTGTCACTGACTATCTTTTGTGGGATGTGAAATGAGTGGTCAAGCTCTCACACATGGTGTTCCATGGATCAATGCTTTCATTAGGAAAACCTTTGAACTAGTGTTTTGAAGATCCTTTCAGAAATAATTCAAATAGTTTGCACTTTGTTGCCTCGTCTGCATGGAAGTAGTTCAAAAGTCCATCAACTAGTGGTAGGTGTTCCTTGGGATCTCTAATCTCCCCCACAATATTTCATCTTGGGAGGCGTCTCTAGAGACTTGATCAGCTAGAGCTGCGAGTGCTTCATGCAAAGTGGCCGAGCGAGTGGCTTTAGATCCAGCCAATCGTCAGAAGATCTTGATATTAAAGGTTTAAGAATTATGAAATTCAAAGGGGGGCCACTATCAGAATTGATTAAGAATAACAAATATCAAGTTCAATCTCAGGACTCTAATTTGATAAGTTAAGATAACTTTAATTTAATGCATTGAAATGAGAATGTGTAATCGTGGAAAATGTGGGACTTGAATCTATAGTTATGGAACTATTTCGTTATGGAACTATAGTTGATTTACCACATACGTCGACACTATTTCATTATGGAACTATATTTGATTGAAAAGTTCTAGTTTTTGTACGTAACCGTGGACTTGAATCTCAGATGTGGTGAATGAGGGGCTTACCTACAAGGTTATTACTTAAACACTCAAGTTAGCATGTGAATGATAAGAGTGAATGAAGTTTAAATTTGTTACTGTGTTCTTGGTAAATGGAACGCTTTCTATTTATATAGAGGAGAAATTATAACCATAAACTATTCTTAAGGAATGAAATATGTGGAGCCGTTAGATGTATCTTAAACCTAGATCTCCTACATTCTCCCCTAAGGTAGTACACCTATATTACAAGCGTTTAAACAAATCATTTCTTTATTTGGGTCCGGCCCGCTGACTGTTATGAAGATAATTTGCAACATGTATGATGTATTGATGAAAATAAAAGCATATTGAGTTCTAGTGTCAAAAATAAGGAAAAGGATTATGAACATAAAGTTCAAGACATGTCTCAAAAGGATCAAATATGCACTAATTTAATTGGATACCAATTATCTAAATAGTCTTTGATCATGATGATAAAAGGTAGAAATCCAAACCCATTCAAGTATCAAGATTACATAAGCCTTTGGATGTTTATTTAAGAGAAATTGATCTTGTTGAAAAGTTATTTGTTGTACCCCAAAATTTTCCTTCCCATTTCTACTCAAAACATATTCCTAGAGGTCCTCAAGTGCTCAAGTTGACTAAGGATTGACCAGACAAATCCTCCTCCTAAGACAATGAGCTTCAAACTAGGGTTTCACTCCTCATCAAGATGTTTGAGTTCCAAGGGTCCTAAGTGACTTCTATTTCCCTAATATGTTCTCAAGATCATCCATGCCAAGTTTCATGCCTTGGACAAGGAGTTTTCTCAATCAACTGCTCAAATGCCTGAAAATCAACTGTACTAGGTCAAAAGTTAACTGTGACCCTCATACAGTCAAACTTCAATATTTTTAGTCAACATCAACATTTTGAAGTAGTATCCATAATTTGATCAAGTTTCGATCATGATTCCTCAAGGAATGCCCCAAATTTATCAAAACTCAAAAGTTGCTAAATTAGGGTTTCTATAGGAAAAGTCAACCAAACTTTGACCAGGCATAACTTTCTAATACTTTATCAGAAATTTATCATCCAAGGCTCATTTTGAATATAATTCAATTCCTTACAACTCGTCTTCAGCCCTCAAGTTCAAAAAATGCACTCATGAAAAGATATAAATTCAGACATTATAGGTCATTTCAAAAAGTCAACAAAAACACCTTTTGGGTCAAAGCTTCTTACATGAACATGGAAGGTCCAATTGAGATGAAATCAAATAGGTTACTTAGAGGAAATCCTAAGCTTTCTAAAAAGTCAAAGAACACCCTCTTATGGTCAAAATTGAAAGAGATATGCATGGTCAAAGTTGGCCATTTTTGGAAATTTGCTCAAAGTTAACATTGGTCAAAATTGATTTTTTTTCCAAATGGGCCCATGTTTTCTTGTTTGAAACTTGTTCCTAAGAGGACCCACGACCCCTGAACTTATCCACATATTATTTTATTTTTTTTATTATTTGTTTTGATTTTTTCATTCATTTAAATCAAAATAAATCATTTAAAATAATGGAATAATGAAATAAAATCAAAGATTGGATTTTGTGAGCACATTATGAGTCTACAATCAGCTGGAAAATCAAGATTTTCGTGCAAGGGATAATTGCAATGGAAAAGATCATGATTTGGCCAAATTTAGAAATAAAAAATACAAGATGCAATCAAATCTCTTTTCCATAATTTCTCAAGATCACATCTGTTTTTGTTGATCTAATTCGTTCTCTTATATGTCCAAAACATTCCCAAAGCAAAGGAGGAGGTTTTGGCCGCATAGAACACTGATAAGAAATTCTAATTTTTTACCAAAAAATTGGGATTTGGTTTGGCATTTGCAGGGAGATTCAAGGCATCCTAAAGCTTGCAATCAACTACTCGGCACGTTTGTAAGTTGTTTGGACCATTACCATGCATCAAAGCTCCCAAGAACGCTCCATAATAGTATCACAGTTTGTCCTCCATTCTTGAATTTGATTTTGAATCTTTACGCAATATAAATGATTTCTAGACATCCATTCATGTTTATATTATCATTTAGAAGTCGTTTGTATAGTTAATTATGAGTTTTGATGCTTGTATGGACATATGCCATTGTTAGGGTTTAGAGCCTCCATTTGGGGCTTTTCGTTTAAGGTAAAATCAAGGCCAAAGATGGATATCACTGCATTCCAGAAATCAAACCCAATTATTCGGTGTAATTAGATTTGGTTTATATTTTCTGGATATGATTTTTGAGATGCACAGGTTTATAGCAATGGACACGACCGTAGGTAAAAGTCCAGTACCTAAAATGACGGTCCTGCATAGAAGATGAAGGCGTGTCAATACCTGAGTGGGTGGTTTGAATCTCGCGCGTTTTTCTTATCAGATTAACTCATTGTTAAATATATTATTTATTGTTTGTTTGTATCAATGAATAGCAAGTTGGCTCATTGGAAAAGGGAAATGGTTTACAGTCGCGCGTGTGTGGGAGGTCAGGGGTTCGACCCCTGCCTCCTGCATATTATTTTTCTCACAATTCCTTTGCAGATCCAGTAATGCCATTCCAAACGCGCTCTCGGTGCACCTAAACATCTCCTGCCTTGGATCATCCAGTGATCAGATCTAAACATCCAGCAAAAGCAGCGCATGGTGAACCTCCAGAGGGGATCCTCACTGGATCACACGCCAACCTTGGCCCAGCTATTTTAGGCCTGAAAATTCCAATTCACACCTCCCAGATTACTATTTCACCAGGCACAATTTAATTCTTTTTTAAATTTCTTTTATTTATTTTAATTATTTGTTTTAATCATTTTTACAAAAATCATTTTTTTAATTAAAAAAATCACAAAAGTCAAAAACAATTAGAATTAGTTTTTTTTATATAAAAAATCTAATTGCATTAATTAATTAGATTAATTAGGATAACTTAAATTCTTTTTCATAATTAAAATTAATTAGAAATTAGGTTGATTTGCAAAATTAATTATTTTCTCTCAAAAATCCAAAAAAAAATAAAAATAAAAAAATAATTTTCTCTATTTACTAATTAAATATCTTTGAATTTAGTTTTAGTTCCGTATTTAATTTTGTCGCGCGCATTTATTTCATTATTTTTCTAATTAATGTAATTGCTCCGAGTTTGTAAAATTTTAGCTTAGGTTTACTACTTGCCTTTACTATTTTCCTCCGGTTTTTGATTATGTAATCCCCCTCCCCAAGGCCTTGTAATAGTTTAGGAACCTTTATCTTTCTGCAATTTATTTTCCGCACGATAAACTGCTTAGATGAATGGCTAATAGGATTGTATGGAAAGATAACGATTAAATGAACATAGAAAACCCTAATTGTGCAAAGATAAATAAACTGAAAAATAAACACTTGCACATGCTCACTCCAAGGGTTTTCCCCACTTCGGTTGCCTTCGGTAAACGATCATGAAGTATAGGGAGTCTTAGTGGTTGTCCTCTAGTCCCAAAAGATAAAAAATGATCCATTTGAATGTTGCCTCAGAAAGATCTTTAGGACTCTAGGGTAATTACTAAGGTTTCCAAACCTTTGTTTTAGTGATCGTAATTGTCCCTTTCGTCCTTTTCGATTGTCCCTTAAACTCCAACGATGGAGGTACCTACTTGTGATACGGTGGGAGAATTGACTTGAGATTTTGCGTTTGTGTTTGCAAATGTTTCGGTTTAGCAAGAGTCGCCACCGACTTTTTATTTTATCCTAAGGAAAGGCCAAAAAGCACAGGAAAGACCTTTGAGATGATTTCTTGGGTTCAGGGAGTAGATTATAGAAAGGGAAGGTATTAACACCCTTTCTATCCATGGTTATCCATGGGCTCTTAGTTACTTGCTTATATCACTTTCTTTGTATTTCTATTGTTTGAAATGGTGCTTTTCAATTGTTTGAAATGGTGCTTTGTGTGTGATTTTGAAAGATGTTTTGAAAAGAGGCCATCATTGTGGCAACCTTTGTAATGATTCTTGTTTGAATGTATACAAAGGTGTTTTTGTCTTTTGAAAAGTTTTCAATGTTTGAAAGTAGGGTTTTGAAGTTGTGTTGTGAATTGTGTTTTGAAAAGTAGCAAGGAGGTTTTTGCAAGCTTGATCAAGTAACTAAGAGCTATCTACCCTATTTTACTCAAAGATATTTTTTATTTTTTTAACCCTTTTAACAGTGTTGCTTCACCATTGTATTTGGTGAGCAACCTTGTGTTAGGATGTTAACGAGACAGGCGCGGGTCATCGTATAGACCATGATAGAAATAGTGTCAAGTACCTTAGGCAATTTTCTTGAGGGACTTGATCATTTTGTTTAGGAAACTCAGATAGCGTCATCGAGGGACTATGATCTTTTTGATTGTTTTTGTTTTGCCAAAGTACTTGACATGCAACCATTGTCCATTTTTGAAGGCAACAAGTGGATGAAACCCTAGGGGTGCAAGTGTGCATTGTGTTTGTTTTTCATGCATATTTATCTTGGATTAGGTCAAACTAATTGTTGATTTTATTTGCATACAAACCCTAGGTCTAAGCATGGCATAATTGAAAGCTTTTAAATGTGCGAGAATTTAAATGCTACACTATTACAACATGATATAGGGAGGGGGGTACAAATTTGAATTGGGGATATTTGACAAGAAAATAAATTCTAAGTATTTACAACCATATCGAATGTATAGGCAATATTTAAATGTACAACAATTGAATACAATACAATAAATAAATGTCAAATAAAAGGTATTATGCACAAAATGATTTTTATGTATACAAAAAAGTATTTTTTCAATGTGAAATATAAATAAAATAAAAAAAGGGATCACTTTTAATTATTTTTCTATTTTAGGACTAAAAACCCTAATTCTTAATAAATAATATTATTTATTAGTTATAGACAATAAATAAACCAAATCATACAAAAAATAATAGTATATTATAAAAAATGATATTTTCAATACACAATATTAATAAAAATGAAAATGTGGTATTTTTGTATTTTTTTACCTAATTATCTAATAAAATAAAATGTATAAGTATATATATATATATATATATATATATATATATATATATATATATATATATATATATATATATATATATATATATATATATATATATATATATATATATATATATATATATATATATATATATATATATATATATATATATATATATATATATATATATATATATATATATATATATATATATATATATATATATATATATATATAAAACATAAAAAATAAAAATTAATTATTTACAAAAAAATGAATATTTTCAAGAAAATATTTTCAAATATGAATAAAGATAATAAATGAAAATAAGTAAATTTTTTGTATTATTTTTGAGTTTTGTTTAAAAAGAAAATAGTTTATTTACATATGTATACTTAATAAAATAAAATAAATATTAAATAAATATGAAAAAATATAGAAAATTATTTTTGGAATTTTTTATATTTAGACAAAAAATAATAAAGTCAGAATAAAAATTAAAAATGTCAAAATGATAAATATTTAAATAAGTGGGCAAGGGGGGTGTAAACAAAATAGGGGTGTTAGTAGTGAAAACAAAACAGGCCCAGTCCACCAGACTTCTTCTTCTTCCTCTTGTTCACAAAACACGCGTTTCTGTGCATCAATGGCTAACTCCTGATTCTTTGATTTTTTGACAAAACTCATAACATGAACATTGTAGAGAATTAAACAACGAATTCAACCATATAAAAAACTTGGATTAACTCTCAAAGACCAGAGATAATTTCTCTGGCCCTAATTTCTAACCTAGTTTTTTCAGAAAGTTCATGAGTGAAATTCTCTTGGCACGATTAATGTAAATGAAAACTAAGCATATGTATGGCTTCAGGGCTATGAGTACAACATATTTCATTCACAAACCTAAGCCTAACCATTCCTAGATATGGAGATAGAAGTCCATGAAATACCTATTTCAGTTGACTTCGAGCTGGACAATGTAGCAACCTTCAATGGTGTTTGAGCTTCTGTTGAGCTTGCCTGAGGTCTAAGGAAGCTTCTCCAATGCTTGGCTTGCTTTGAAACAACTTGAATCGTGTTGTAGAACTCAACCTGCAGAGCTTTGAAATGAAAATGGCAAAGTGTGTTAGAGGTGTTACAGCTTGCAATGGGGGCCTGGGATAGTTCAGGTGAGTTGATTGGAAGGTGTTTGAACTATCTTTGGAAAAAACGCACGATAGAATTTTGTTGTGGCTTGCAAAATGCAAAACTTGCCCTGTTTTGCAGAAAAATAGTGGTTCTGAGTATGAGAAGGTTTTAGTGATGAAAGGGTCGTGTTTTAGGCTTGTTGGAAGGTATGGAACTTGTCTACAATGTTTGTCTAAGCTTGTGTTAACAGATATGAGAGTTGGTGTATGATTTGCAACTTTTCTTCTTTTTCAAGCAAGAGTGTGTGTGCTCCCAATGCAAGCCTGCACAAGCCCTAAATCATGTTGCACCTTTTGATCTTGGTTACTGGAATTAGTGGACTTGATCTTGCCTTAAAGATCTGGCCCCATGCCTCAAGGATTTGGTTTTGACATAAAGTGAAGTTTAGGCAAAAATGGCATTGTTGCTTTTTCCTTTTAAGGCTTAAACTAGTGTATAATGCCCTAATGACCAAGACAATACCTTAATTCAATCGGTATGCATTAAATTAAGGATTGAAAATTGGTTTTGAGGCCTGTAATGGTGAACCAAGCTAGCTAGATCAGAATTGCAAATTGTTATGAACATGTATTGGCCATGGACAAGAGAGAGTTTTTGCCAACTTCAAGCATTCGATTATCTCTAACCACAAGGGTGTTTGAGGAGTTCTTGGACAATTTGGAAAGCTTGGAACATGTACTATAATCCATCTTTGTAATTCAACTTGAAACTCCAAGTGGAACTATGTGAAAAATGTCCAAGAAGATGGGTCAAAATCCTGCCTAGATTAGGGCAAATTTTCTCTAAGTTAAAAGTTTTAGGTACCCTTGTTCCAAAAATCATAACTTGAGATACAAGATTCTTTTGAGAAAACTTTGTTAATAAAGGTTGTAGAATTTGTGATTAACTACAACTTTCATGTTTCAAGTTTTTTTTGAATCCATTTGCATCTTGGTGAAAGAATGGGACAAAGATAGGAAAAAATAAGAAAATTTCATAACTTAGAAAAATTCTAAGTTATGAAATTTTTTCATTTTAAACCCTAATTTTCATTTTTGGGTTTCTTGATGAACAAGTTTCTTAATTTGACATGTCTTGATGAAAAATAACTCTTGGCACTTGATTTTGACCAAAAAGTCAAAGTTTAACTTTTCAGTGTATAGTCAAATTTTGATCAGTTGACTGAAAAATTCATCTGTCAATCCTATGCATTTGAGATCTTTTGAACTTGTTGGATGGGTCAAGACAATTTTATTGAGTCCTTGAGTTCATATGTGAGATTGGTTTGCCATTGGTTAGGTCAAACAGTCAAAAATTGCCTTTGTGCAGTCAAAACCCTAAAAATGACCATTTTGCCCTTTAGATGATCTGATCAAATTTCTTGAGGAGTTGTGGTCCAAACTTGATCAAATGGTTCATATGAGTTCATAATGTTGACGTGGGTCAAATTTCATGAGGTTTGACTGTCAATTGGCCACAGTTAACTTTTTCCCCAATACAGCTGATTTCTAGGTCAATTGTCCAATTGACTGGGCAAAAATTTGAATCAAGGCTTAAAACTTGGTATGGGCAAACTTATGAGTCCAACTTGAATTATGAAAGTCACTTTTGGCATTGTAGGTAAAAACATCCACGTGCAAACTCAAACCCTAATTTAGGTCAACATATACTGCCTTAATCGGCGAGCAGCCCATACCAAAGCGCAGCAAGTTTTCTCGAGCAGTGAGTAGCGAGTCTCACAGTCGGTAAACTTTTTGCTAAGGTAATAAATGGAATGCTATTTTCGGCCAGACTTGTCATGTTGGCCCAGTACCCACCCCATTGAGTTATCCAAAGCAGTCAGATACATGATCAATGGCCTTCCTTCGACGGGTGGCATCAGAATAGGAGGTTCTAGTAAGTACTCCTTGATCTTATCAAAAGCAACTTGACAATCATCATTCCATTCAACTACCTGATCTTTCTTCAGCAGTTTGAAAATTGGCTCGCAGGTAGACGTTAGGTGAGAGATGAACCTCACAATATAGTTCAAGCGTCCCAAGAATCCTCTAACCTCCTTTTCAGTACGGGGGGCAGGCATTTCTTGTATAGCCTTTAATTTAGCTGGATCAACCTCAATGCCTTTGTTGCTGACAATAAATCCCAGAAGTTTACCAGACCTAACTCCAAAAGTGCACTTGCTTGGATTCAGTCTGAGTTTATACTCCTTCAACCTGGCAAACAGCTTTTGCAAATGACTAAGGTGTTCTTCTTCTGTCTGTGATCGAGCTATCATGTCGTCTACGTAAAATTCGATCTCATGATGTATCATATCATGAAACAAAGCTACCATGGCGTGTTGATAGGTTTCCCCTGCGTTCTTCAGTCCGAACGGCATCACCTTGTAGCAGAAGGTACCCCATTGCGTGATAAAGGTATTTTTCTCCATGTCCTCGGGGGCCATTTTAATCTGGTTGTATCCCGAGAATCCATCCATGAAGGAAAATACCTTGTGCTGAGTTGTGTTGTCAACCAGGATATCGATATGTGGCAGTGGAAAATCATCTTTAGGGCTAGCCTTGTTCAAATCCCGATAGTCTACACACATTCTGACTTTGCCGTCCTTTTTAGGCACGGGCACAATGTTGGCAACCCATTGTGGATAAGTAGTAATAGCCAGAAAGCCAGCGTTGAATTGCTTCATTACTTCAGCGTTAATCTTTTCAGACATGTCAGGCCTCATTCGTCGGACTTTTTGCTTGATCGGTGGACAATCTTCTCTTGTAGGGAGACGATGAACCACGATATTCGTGTCTAACCCTGGCATGTCTTCATAAGACCAAGCGAAGATTTAAACATATTCGTTTAACAACTACACTAAGCGCTCCTTGACATTTGGTTCCAGGTTGGCACCCACTTTTACTTCCTTCATATCTTACTTTGTTCCTAAGTTGATGGTTTCTAGTAACTCTTCATGAGGCAGGATAGCCCCCTCTTCTTGTTGCAAAAGTCTGTCTAACTCTCCCGGCACTTCACAATCTTCGTCAACTTCGTACTCAGCGTGATTGACCAAATCTTCAGAGTTATCGAAGGCTGAAACAGAATAGTTGCCCATGGAATCCGGAATGGATGGGTACCTGCATTTGTGAGTGTGGGTGTGTGTAAGGGATAGCCATCCTTAAAAAAAATGCAAAAGGAAAGAAAATGAACACAAAGTTTATAGATGAAAAACGTCCAATGATTCATTAAAACATGGCATATGATTATGAAGAAAATCAAGCCCTTACAAATGGACCTACATGCCCCGGGCAAGGCATGAGGTGAAAATAGCGTGCAAATTGTTTTAGTTATTACAGACCATAAAAATGGGAAATTGTTCAAAGATAAAATTACTGGTTGATAAAGGTGATAGGAACAAAATCCTTTGCTTCCTAATTGTTCAAACCCCCTTCGACGGTCAGGAAGATCCAGTCCTCAAAATGGCTCTCTTCATCTTCATCTTCTACAACATTGATTCCATGGTGTGATATATTGACGGGTGGCCCTCCAGCCTTGGAGCGACGCATAGCCTTTTATCCTGCAGCAGTAAACCCTAAACCAAACTTATCCGTCTTATGGGGAAAGTCAGGCAATTGTCCCCATACTTTATTCTTCCCTTATTTAATCACAGCCTCCGCTTCCTTGAGAGATGCCATCCTAGATGCAAGCTTGGGAATGATGGGTACCTCAACCATTGTCTTCACAACTTCTACCTCGGGAGAAACTTCCTCAAAGTGCTTGAAAGGCGTTTCGATGAGCTCGCCATCCAGCTCTACATAACGGAAGGAGTTGAGATGACTTATCATGTACTCTTCCTCGCCGTGCACCGTTATAATTTTACCCTTAACAGGATATTTCAGCATCTGGTGCAAAGAGGATGTAACTGCCCTGGCATAATGGATCCACGGTCTTCCCAGCAAACACGAATATGACGGGCGGATGTCCATCACATAAAAATTTGAGTTGAAGACCTCTGTGCCTACTTTGATATGAATATTAACCTCTCCATGAACCATTCTTTTGGAACCATCAAAAGCCCTAACAACGATATTGCTAGGTTTGAGGGTCAATCCTTCACAGTCCAAACGGTCTAACGCTTTCTTCGGCAACACATTCAAGGAAGAACCAGTATCAACTAAGACATGGGCAAGGGTGGTTCCCCTGCATTCAACTGAGACGTGTAGCGCGTCGTTGTGTTTCCTTCCTTTGGGAGTCAAGTCAGCATCGGAAAAGCCAAGGCCATTATCAGCAGTAAGACTGGCCACACATTCCTGAAACTGGTCAGCCGAAGTCTCTTGGGGTACATGTGCCGCCTTCAATAATTTTATTAGGGCCTTGGCATGGGCCTCAGAACATAGCAGAAGAGCCAACATTGAAATTTTAGAAGGGGTCTGCCCTAACTGCTCCACAATGTCGTAGTCACTTTTTCTGATTATTTTCAGGATTTCATCCATTTCTTTCTGAGTGGTTTCGGGGATAACCATAACATGAGCCTTCGTCCTGAAAGGCATTTCCAGTATCCCCTTACCCTTGTCGGTATTATTAGCATATGGTCTTACTTCAGGAGTATCCACTTCTTCAATCACTGGGCCTTGCACAGAGGGTCCAACAGGTGCAGAAGCTTTTAAGGGTCCGAAAACTGCTCGAGGGGGAGCAATCTCCGGAGAAAAGATCAGGCCACTGCAAGTTATCTTGCTTGTACCCGCAATGTTCCCTATATCAGGGTCTTCTTCAGAAATCTCTTGGACTGTTTCGATTTGTTTGATGTCGTGGTAGAAGATTTCTCCCCCATAGTTCCACGATATCATTTTGCTTGATTGGTACGGGACAGGTCCCAGCATGGTGATCTTTAAAGGTACATATTCAGAGTTGGGTGTAATCCTGACAGGCCTTCTGCAAGCCTTGGGAGGATTGTCGGAAATGGTTATGATAGCAATATTGTTGGTTGAAGTATCACAAGTAACAGGAGTAATCAGATTGAAAGTGTTAACAGGGGTTTTCTGGAAAAGTATCTCTTGAGTATCCATCAGGCTTGGACACCCGACTTCAACATTGGACAATCACCTTGAATGTTTAAACAAAAATAACAGTCTTTACCACAACCAGGAAAGATCCCGACTCTCAACAATTTTTCTTAAATCACAAGCAAAGGAGTTAACAGATTGGCAACATCAGTAACATGGAGGTTTTCCAAAATGGCATGCACATTGTGGCTGTGCTTGGGCATCGGAGCAGAAATAACATTGGGCTTCTCAGGAGCATCAAATTCAACCTCTTTAGCGTCAATTATGTCCTGAATTTTGTTCTTAAGTGCCCAACAATTATTGGTATCGTGCCCAGCACTGTAGGAATGGTAAGAACATTTGGTGTGGGAGTGATAGTATGGAGAGGAGGTGTTGGGGTTTTTGGGCGCCTCTTTTAAACTGGTCAGATTCAACTTCAACAAATGGGGAAGGACCTGAGCGGGCGTCATGTTGATGCGGGTGAACTGCCGTTGTGGCCGTTCTACCCGTTGTTGATTAGGTCTCGACTGATTGTTACGAGGTTGATCATTTGACGAATTTTGAATCATCACGGCCCCTACAGTCGGTCGGCGCTCAGTTCTTCCCAATCCCTTCTGAGAATACACAGCAGATGCTTCCTTCTTGGCGGTAAAAGGTTTCTTAACAGTTGTGGATGCGGAAGCATCCTTTTGAATCTTTCCACTTTTAATACCGGTCTCCACCCTTTCGCCGGTCAAAATCAGTTCAGTAAATCCCGCAGAAGAGCTCTCGATTAGATGGTTGAAGAAGGGGCCAGACAGGGTCCCCAGAAACATGTCAACTAATTCCCTATCTAATAGCGGTGGCTGCACCCTTCCAGCCAGATCATGCCACTTTTGGGCGTACTCCTTAAACCCTTCATTTGAAGCCATCCCCATACTTTGTAACTGAGTACGAGTGGGCGCCAAATCAACATTGTACTGATACTGACGATAGAAAGCAGCTGCCAAGTCTTCCCAATTATGAACCTCTGATCTCTCGAGCTGATAAAACCAATCTAACTGAGTGCCAAAGAAGCTGTCTTGGAAAAAGTGTACCCAGAGGTCTTTATCAGACGAATGAGGTTGGATCTTTCTAACATACGACCTCAGGTGCATCTTAGGGCAATACAGACCGTCATACTTGGCAAATGTTGGCACCTTGAACTTGGGAGGGATAACAATCCCAGCTACCAACCCCAGTTCCTCAAAATCCAATCCAGGAACCCTCTGCAACTCCATAGCTGCCAATCTCTCTTCAAGGTTCTTATATTTGTCATCCGCTGGTGGATACTATTGTTCGGAATAGTCCTCGTCTTCTTCCTCTTCCTCCTCTTCTACCTCAGACTCAGAAGGTACAATAACTCCTTTCCCCTTGCCAACCCCTTCGTCATACGTCGAAGGGAACTCAAGAGTCCTTCTAGCATCACTCTCAAACCTTCTTCCAAAAGTGGCTACCCCCGATCTCTTTTTCTTTTTCTTCTCTTTATTATTCTCTAGCAGAACTTTGAGATCCTCTTGACCCTTTGCCAAGGTCATGAGGAGTTGCTGAAATTGTGAATTTTGTGCCTGTAGATCCTTTACTATTTTCTCCAAATCCATCTTGCTGAAATAAACAGCAGAGAGATAAGGAAACCTGGCTCGAAGACCTATTTATGCATATGATGAATGGTATGTTATTCATGTAATGCATTCAAGGGTTTAAAAATTCAAATTTGTTGCAAACAAAAAGGAACGCACGTCATATTAAGAAGAAATTGTTAGTACATAAGTGCCTCATGGGAGAAATATTACAAAATTCTTAATGTAAAAAGACATTGTGCATCCTCTTTGGTGCGATGTAGGTGTTGAGAGTTTCCTCCTCGTGAAGTCGGCGGGTGAGCTCTAAAATCTTCTTCTCACTGGCATAGAAGCTGGCTTCAAAAGTATCTCGTTCTTCCTTGAGTTGGATCCAACTCTATTGCATTTCCTCCCATGATGTTGGCATGTCAGGATGTAGGATGGTGTATGGAACCTCTCCTTCCATAACAGACTCTTTGATCAAGGGGAGAATGTGAGGATATGGCATCATAAGATTCTGGGAGCGGGTCCATACCCACTTGAGGTAAGGCTCAAGGGGGATGGAATTCTTGTGCCCTAGTGTCTTTCTATCCACCTTGTTAGGCATCCTCCAAGCTCTGATAAACCTTTGTCGAAGTCCTTGCGCATCGTTGTCGAAGTCAAAAACTAGGTCAGGAATCAGCATGTCATGAGGGCCATCCATCCGAGCATATCCAAATTGTCTCAAAGCTAGACAAGGGTTGTAGGTAATGCCTCCCCTAATGCCAAGTAATGGGACATTAGGGAATTCCCCATAACGATCAATGATGATGACATTTTCTCTGGACTGAGAACACCAATGTACATCAGAATGTGTGAGGGTCATCAACTGTTGTGACCACCTCAAACCCTGCTCATTCTTCAAAACTGCTTGTGGAAGGTGAGAAATAAACCACCTTGCTAGGAGAGGAGTACAACACATGAGAACACCTCTTTTCCTCATTGTTCGTGTGTAAAATGAGTGTAGGATGTCCCCAAGCAATGTAGGTATGGGATTTCTGGATATGAAAATCTTGACAGCATTCACATCTATAAGCTGGTCAGGATTTAGGAACAAGACCAACCCATAGATAAGGAGTGCCACAATATCTTCAAAGGCTTGTATACCAAGAGAATTCCAGCATTCTTGTGCCTTCTCAAACAAAAGATTTGCCAAGAATCCCTTGACACCACTTCTGGTTTCCCAATGCCCCTTGATGTCAGATGGTTGCAAGTGTAATGCTTGAGCAACATCTTCAGGATTTGGTTCTTTTTCCGTACCATTGTAGGGTAGTTGATTAAGAATAGGAATTCTCAGGAGTTGAGAAAATTCCTCCAAAGTAGGCACCAACTAATAATCAGGGAATGTGAAACAGTGGTGTAGGGGGTCAAAGAAATGGAAGAGAACTTTAACCATATCTTCTTCAATGTTGGTGTTGACTAAGCTGAGGAGTCTACCATGTCTTTCACTGAAGAGATAATTCTCTGGAATCCTGGATGTAAGCTCCTTGAGCTGAGGAGGGATCCTCACAAGGTTGACTTGAATTGTTTTCCTTTGAAGAGATTCCATGACCTACAAAACAAGAACAAAGATGAAGATCCAAACCCTTGAAATGGTTAGTGGATGCATATGATGCTTTATGATGTTCATGATGTATGCACAAGCACATGTACAGGCAAGTCACACAAAACCCTAGTTTCAGGCTTGCATGAGGTTTCATAGGTAAGTACCCTCTTGAGTTTAGTTGGCTTAAAACCTGTCCTATAAATAGTAACTGGGTTCTAAAGAGCTCAATATCATTGGATTGTTTTCTATGTTCATTGTTTTGGTTTAGCCACTTAACTAGCGACCAAAACATTCCAAGAAAACAACCATCAATGAGTGTAGTATCGAGTATCTACCAACTTCGGACTGCACCAAAGCCGGTCATCTCACTACCCCTAATAAAAGGCCAAGATGGTCAAGTAAGGTTCTAGTTCATTAGTGCTTCATGACATCACTCAACAGCCCCGTATTCTCTTTGATTGACTCAAAGGCTACCGGTACTCACAAATATGTCACACTAATATAGTTATTGCTTCAACCGTGTCGGTATACCCCGCACAGTTTCCACAATGTATTGCTATCTATGAATGTTTCCCAAATCCGGGTGGAGGATTTCAAGCCCAAACAAGAGAACCAAAATGTAAAGCAATAAAAGCAAACAATAGTCATGCAAAGGGTGATCTAAGCCCTAAGGTTAATCCACTTTTAAAGATCTCCCCAACAGAGTCGCCAGTTCTGTGATACGGTGGAAGAACCGACTTGGGATTTTGCGTTTGTGTTCGCAAATGTTTCGGTTTAGCAAGAGTCGCCACCGACTTTTTATTTTATCCTAAGGAAAGGCCAAAAAGCACAAGAAAGACCTTTGAGATGATTTCTTGGGTTCGGGGAGTAGATTATAGAAAGGGAAGGTATTAGCACCCTTTCTATCCATGGTTATCCATGGGCTCTTAGTTACTTGCTTAGATCACTTGCTTTGCATTTCTATTGTTTGAAATGGTGATTTTAAATTGTTTGAAATGGTGCTTTGTGTGTGATTTTGAAAGATGTTTTGAAAAGAGGCCATCGTTATGGCAACCTTTGTAATGATTCTTGTTTGAATGTATACAAAGGTGTTTTTGTCTTTTGAAAAGTTTCCAATGTTTGAAAGTAGGGTTTTGAAGTTGTGTTGTGAATTGTGTTTTGAAAAGTAGCAAGGAGGTTTTTGCAAGCTTGATCAAGTAACTAAGAGCTATCTACCCTATTTTACTCAAAGATCTTTCTTATGTTTTTAACCCTTTTAACAGTGTTGCTTCACCATTGTATTTGGTGAGCAACCTTGTGTTAGGATGTTAATGGGACAAGCGCGGGTCATTGTATAGACCATGATAGATATAGTGTCAAGTACCTTAGGCAATTTTCTTGAGGGACTTGATCATTTTGTTTAGGCAACTCAGATAGCGTCATCGAGGGACTATGATCTTTTTTATTGTTTTTGTTTTGCCAAAGTACTTGACATGCAACCATGGCCCATTTTTGAAGGAAACAAGTGGATGAAACCCTAGGGGTGCAAGTGTGCATTGTGTTTGTTTTTCATGCATATTTATCTTGGATTAAGTCAAACTAATTGTTGATTTTATTTGCATACAAACCCTAGGTCTAAGCATGGCATAATTGAAAGTTTTTAAATGTGCGAGAATTTAAATGCTACACTATTACAACATGATATAGGGAGGGGGGTACAAATTTGAATTTGGGATATTTGACAAGAAAATAAATTCTAAGTTATTACAACCATATCGAATGTATAGGCAATATTTAAATATACAACAATTGAATACAATACAATAAATAAATGTCAAATAAAAGGTATTATGCACAAAATGATTTTTATGTATACAAAAAAGTATTTTTACAATGTGAAATATAAATAAATAAAAAAAAGGGATCACTTTTAATTATTTTTGTATTTTAGGACTAAAAACCCTAATTCTTAATAAATAATATTATTTATTAGTTATATACAATAAATAAACCAAATCATACAAAAAATAAGTATATTATAAAAAATGATATTTTCAATACACAATATTAATAAAAATGAAAATGTGGTATTTGTGTATTTTTTTACCTAATTATCTAATAAAATAAAATGTATAAGTATATATATATATATATATATATATATATATATATATATATATATATATATATATATATATATATATATATATATATATATATATATATATATATATATATATATATATATATATATATATATATATATATATATATATATATATATATATATATATATATATATATATATATATATATATATATATATATATATATATATATATATATATATATATATATATATATATATATATATATATATATATATATATTAAACATATTAAACATAAAAATTAAAAATTAATTATTTACAAAAAAATGAATATTTTCAAGAAAATATTTTCAAATATGAATAAAGATAATAAATGAAAATAAGTAAATTTTTTGTATTATTTTTGAGTTTTGTTTAAAAAGAAAATAGTTTATTTACATATGTATACTTAATAAAATAAAATAAATATCAAATAAATATGAAAAAATATAGAAAATTATTTTTGGCATTTTTTATATTTAGACAAAAAATAATAAAGTCAGAATAAAAAATAAAAATTTCAAAATGGTAAATATTTAAATAAGTGGGCCAGGGGGGTGTAAACAGAAAATAGAGGTGCTAGAAGTGAAAACAAAACAGGCCCAGCCCACCAGACTTCTTCTTCTGCCTATTGTTCACAAAACACATTTTTTTGTGCATCAATGGCTAACTCCTGATTCTTTGATTTTTTGACAAAACTCATAACATGAACATTGTAGAGAATTAAACAATGAATTTAACCATATAAAAAACTTGGATTAACTCTCAAAGACCAGAGAGAATTTCTCTGGCCCTAATTTCTAACCTAGTTTTTTCAAAAAGTTCATGAGTGAAATTCTCTTGGCACGATTAATGTAAATGAAAACTAAGCATATGTATGGCTTCAGGGCTATGAGTACAACATATTTCACTCACAAACCTAAGCCTAACCATTCCTAGATAGGGAGATAGAAGTCCATGAAATACCTGTTTCAGTTGACTTCGAGCTGGACAATGTAGCAACCTTCAATGGTGTTTGAGCTTCTGTTGAGCTTGCCTGAGGTCCAAGGAAGCTTCTCCAATGCTTGGCTTGCTTTGAAACAACTTGAATCGTGCTGTAGAACTCAACCTGCAGAGCTTTGAAATGAAAATGGCAAAGTGTGTTAGAGGTGTTACAGCTTGCAATGGGGGTCTGAGATAGTTCAGGTGAGTTGATTGAAATGTGTTTGAACTATCTTTGGACAAAACGCACGATGGAATTTTGTTGTGGCTTGCAAAATGCAGAACTTGCCCTGTTTTGCAGAAAAACAGTGGTTCTGAGTATGAGAAGGTTTTAGTGATTAAAGGGTCGTGTTTTAGGCTTGTTGGAAGGTATGGAACTTGTCTACAATGTTTGTCTAAGCTTGTGTTAACATATATGAGAGTTGGTGTATGATTTGCAACTTTTCTTCTTTTTCAAGCAAGATTGTGTGTGCTCTCAATGCAAGCCTGCACAAGCCCTAAATCATGATGCACCTTTTTCTCTTGGTTACTGGAATTAGTGGACTTGATCTTGCCTCAAAGATCTAGCCCCATGCCTCAAGGATTTGGTTTTGACATAAAGTGAAGTTTAGGCAAAAATGGTATTGTTGCTTTTTCCTTTTAAGGCTTAAACTAGTGTATAATGCCCTAATGACCAAGACAATGCCTTAATTCAATGGGTATGCATTAAATTAAGGAGTGCAAATTGGTTTTGAGGCCTGTAATTGTGAACCAAGCTAGCTAGATCAGAATTGCAAATTGTTATGAACATGTATTGGCCATGGACAAGAGTGAGTTTTTGCCAACTTCAAGCATTCGATTCTCTCTAACCACAAGGGTGTTTGAGGAGTTCTTGGACAATTTGGAAAGCTTGGAACATGTACTATAATCCATATTTGTAATGCAACTTGAAACTTCAAGTGGAACTATGTGAAAAATGACCAAGAAGATGGGTCAAAATCCTGCCTAGATTAGGGCAAATTTTCTCTAAGTTAAAAGTTTTAGGTACCCTTGTTCCAAAACTCATAACTTGAGATACAAGCTTATTTTGAGAAAACTTTGTGAATCGAAGTTGTAGACTTTGTGATGGAATACAACTTTCATGTTTCAAGTTTTGTTTGAATCCATTTTCATCTTGGTGAAAGAATGGGACAAAGTTAGGAAAAAATAAGAAAATTTCATAACTTAGAAAAATTCTAAGTTATGAAATTTTTCCATTTTAAACCCTAATTTGCATTTTTGAGTTTCTTGATGAACAAGTTTCATAATTTGACATGTATTGATGAAAAATAACTCTTGGCACTTGATTTTGACCAAAAAGTCAAAGTTTGACTTTTCAGTGTACAGTCAAATTTTGATTAGTTGACTGAAAAATTCATCTGTCAATCCTATGCATTTGAGATCTTTTGAACTTGTTGGATGGGTCAAGACAATGTTATTGAGTCCTTGAGTTCATATGTGAGCTTGGTTTGCCATTGGTTAGGTCAAACAGTCAAAAATTGCCTTTGTGCAGTCAAAACCCTAAAAATGACCATTTTGCCCTTTTGATGATCTGATCAAATTTCTTGAGGAGTTGTGGTCCAAACTTGATCAAATAGTTCATATGAGTTCATAATGTTGATGTGGGTCAAATTTCATGAGGTTTGACTGTTAATTAGCCACAATTAACTTTTTCCCCGGTACAGCTGATTTCTAGGTCAACTGTCCAATTGACTGGGCAAAAATTTGAATCAAGGCTTGAAACCTTGTATGGGCAAACTTCCGAGTCCAACATGAAGTATGAAAGTCACTTTGGGAATTGTAGGTCAAAACATCCCTGTGCAAACTCAAACCCTAATTTAGGTCAACAGTGCAAGGAGGTGTCTTGAGCAGAGCAAACCCTAGTTTGATCTTGAGTTCCAAGAGTCTTGTGATGAGAAAATGTTTCTGAAATGAGAGGGAAAATTTTGGGGTACAACACTACTCTTTAAAGGAAATAAGAAAATGAACAGACTTTTTCGAGTAGGTAGAAACTTTTAGGTACTTGCTCAAGTAAACTTTTTACACATACACTTTCAAACAAGCTTTTCAAACAAAGTTTTCAAAAACATTTTATCACACCCTTGAGGACTGACACAAGGGTTACCATAAAGTGAAACGCCGCAATAAGGAAAATTTCAAAACTTTTTCAAAAACACAAGCACAAAAGCACTTTAAGAATGAGCAAGTACCCAAGAGCCTGTGGAAAACCACGGATAGAAAGGGTGCTAACAACTTCCCTTTCTATAATCTACCCCCCCCCCCCCCCCTCACCCCCCCCGTACTCAGAAACATCTCGAAAAAGGTTTTTTCTGTTATTTTCCATTTTCCTTTGTTGGATGAAATAAAAGTCGGTGGCGACTCTTGCTTTCCACGAAATTTGCGAACAAAAAACGCAAACCAGTAAAACAGTCAGTTCTACCACCATATCACAATATTCAATTAGAATTCATAGTATGTATGTCCATATATGCTCAGAAAATCATTCATCATTTTATCTCAAATAATTCTAAGCATACATGCATCAATACCTTGCATGCCAAGCCTTTTGGAAAAAGTATTTTTAACTTTTTACATCAGTGTAATCGATTACACTCTTTTGAAAATTGGTTACAAGTTCAAATTTTAATTATTTTTTAAAAATGAACTAAGTGTAATCAGTTACACAACTTATGTATAAATTATCTAATCCGTTACATTCTGGAACTTTGAAAAACCAACATGTTTTCAATAATGCTGAATGCATTGTTTCATCAACCATTGTTATTCTAAAAAAAATGCAAACCTTCATGAAACATCTACCAACGTGTACAACTAATACAAGATGTTACACAGGATGTATATAAGGAAACAATCATTCAAAAATAAAATTTCACCTTTTTCACTCAAGTTTTTAAACTACAATTCAAAATATGTTTTTCTCCATTCAAAACCTTGAAACTTTTTCTGCATACATTGTCATATCGTTGCAAAAAGTTGTGAGAATTTAAGGTTATTATATTTTAATTGTAAATTGAAAAAGAATATCAATTTTCTATATTAGAATTGATTCAAAAACAACATCATATATTCATATTTGTTCAAAATTTGTATATGATCACCAAGTATGTGGTGACTTGATTTGTAATAGAAAGTGGTGTGCTTTATAAGTATGCAAGTAGAAAGTGGTGTGCTTTCTTGTTTATGTGATAATCATTATAGTGTTGGAGATTATTATAGAAATATCCTTTGAACGAGTTTGATTCAAAATTCACCATAGTTTTTGGTGTTTGAAAATCAAGGAAGTGGTGTGCTTCTTAATTGTTATTAGAAGATTGTAAGATAAATCTTAGTGGTAGGCTTGTACAAAGATTATAAAATAGTGAAAATATCTCATGAGGAGTAAGGGAATTGGAGTACTCTTGTTTGGAAAGAGGAACCTGGATACATCATTGTGTTCTTTATTTTTCTGCATTTAAATTCTGCATTTTACTTCATAAGTTCATCAACATATTTTCATAAAAATAAGATCATAATAACCATCACTTAAAAACTCTAAAAATCCAGAACATCTAATTCACCCCCTCTTATATTTCACTATATACTTACAACTCTTCTTCCCGGCCCTGAACACAACCATTCGCCTTTAAGTTAATTATCTAGTCACATTTCATCTTTATCCTTGTATATCTTATGAATTCATATATTCATCCCATCTTATTCCATTTTTCGCACAATGTAGACATATACTAATCTCTTTCATCTTTCAAGTAATCTCACCACCTCTTTTTAACTAATGTTTTTTAAAATGTTACTTACGTAACATGAATTTGTCTCATCTAATATAATTGTATTCTTGTTATTATTGTCAATCTTATCTCAATACCAATTCATATTTTCTCCTTTGTTTCGAACTCACGTAGTTCCAACTTTTGTTCTCTTTAGCTATACTTATATCTATATCCATTTCTTTTTACATGTCTATTAATTTTTCCATGGCAATGTTGTATTATGTATATTATCATTTATAACAAATAGAGAAGTTTATTTTAAAAATTAGGGAAGTAAATTATCCATGAAAGTAACTTACATGCCTAACCATATCAACAAAATCATTATTTAGTTATTTGTTGCGATCCTATTATCAAATATCGTAAAACAAAATTTGGTGTTGGACTAGTAGAGGCCAACCTCATAAACAAGAAGCATCAACGACTTAACAAGCTTAATGTTTGGTGAATTGTTGACTGCTAGAGATTGACCTAATAAATAACAAATGTTTGCTCCTTAACATGCTTGATGTTTAGTGGATCATGGATTGTTATATGCCGACCTAATGAATATAAAATGTGTGTGCTTTAACATGCTTGAAGATTGGTTTACTGGTATGTATTTCCTCACCATATGATACCCATTATTTAGCTCATCTGATTAGGATTTCTCAACACCACACCATCTTACTCGTCTAAGTCTACTAGCACAACAACAATGTGGATCTATGTGCTTGTATGTACAATAGATTGCATATGATGTTTTAATATATTGATTTATCATGGTGATATAATGATATTGATGTTTGATGGGATCTTGATGCTTGATCCTATGTTTGATCATGATGGTTGTTCTCTTGTTTGATGAAGTCCATGTTGATATCTTTCACACAGTCTCTGATAGTGACAATCATCTTGAAGTTATCTCTAGCCTCATAATAAGAAGATTCAAGATTTCAATGAAGTTCTAAATTCAAATATAATGTAGCAAGGAACTTTAAGCTTCAAAGTTATGAAAGAGAGAAAGTGTGAAAGCCCGCCTAATCGTCCTATCGTGCACATATTATAGCATCTACATAACTAGAGTATTGTAATAGTGTTAGAGTAACTCATAAGTTACTAAGCCAACTCTCATAAACTCATCAAACGTTTTTTGAGGACTCTCTTATTTTGTTAAAATCACCTAAAAATGTTTTACGCAAGTAGCTAGTTGGTTCCTAGCTCGAATAATCCTTTATGTGTGTAGTTTACCCTAGATAATTTATTAACAATTAGGATTAATCGATTTTCTATTTTGTAACATCTCATAATCGATCACTAATGATTATAATCTATTAGTGGCGATGAAATTAGAAAACATTTTGTATTTAAACTACTTAACCGATTATGTGATATGTATAATTGATTATGAGCATTAAAAAGCCCATGTAATCTTTCCATTTTTGAATCACATTTTATCCTATAAAAGGAGTGCGCCTCCTCACTTTGAAATACAACAAAATTCAGATTTATAGTATACTTTTCTTATCTTTTTCAATTCTCCTCTCTATTTTATATTCTTTCACTAAAGTTGCCTTTGTGCCATTAAGTGAAAAATACTTGTATGAGAATTTTTGTTGTACTAGTGTTTGTTCATAAGTGTTATTCATCAAGAGTGCAATTATCTTGTTTGAGAGCTTTGGTTCTTGAGAATTTCTTGATAAATTTTTTGGTTATCCAGATTTCCTTAGTAAAATCTTTGGTTGGTTCTTGATATTAGTCGGTGTTGTACCCAAAAAATTTCCCTCTCAATTCTCAAGGGTTTTATCACAAAGATTCTCAGGATTCAAGCTTGCACATATGCGTTGGGATTTTCCAGTGCCAAAATTAAAAGGAAACTGTTAAAAAGGGAGAAAACAGATAAAAATAACATTTTGACAAATTTGGAGAAAATTAAGTCTCTTTCGATTTGGAACCCTTCAATTGACTTTTGGCCTCTTTCGATTACTCAAAATGGCTCCTAGCGTGCCTCTTTCTCTTGGGTATGTGACTTCTTGTTGCAGGCTTCTTTTGTGCCTTTTGCTGCCTGCATGCTTGCTTTGAAAAACCAATTTTTGCTGCCACAAGTGCCCCATGCAGGGCAAGCCTTTCGATTGGACAAGTATGCTGCCTGCATGCTTGCAATTGAAGGTCGTGACTTGTTGGCCACATTTACCCCCTGCAAGGCAAGGTCTTCATTTAGACACAAGTTCCTGCATGCAAGTCTTTGTTTGGGCACTCACCTTCTGCGTGCCTGCATGCAAACTTCAGTTGAGCAAGAGCCTCCTTCGAATGCAACTTGGATTACATCCTTCGTTTTGAGCAAGAGCCTCCTTTGAATGCAACTTGGGTACATCCTTCGTTTGGATTTGAACCTCCTTCGAATGCAACTTGGGTACATCCTTCGTTTGGATTTGAAAACTCCTTCGAATCCACTTTCACCAAGGGCCTCGTACAGACTTTTCCTCTCACAAGTTTCGTTTGAGCCAAGAGATATCTTCATATAATATTTGACTAAGTTCTTGCTTCCCTTGAAGGAACACCCTTCGATTCAGAAGCTAGGAACTTCCCTCACGCTAAAAGGCAATGACTCCATTTATGTTTGTTTCGATCCACATGTTTTGATTGGGAAACATGCTTCCTTCGAACACGAGCTTTCGATTGGGCAATATGTTTATTTCGATCCAAGATTCGACTGGGCATTAGCTTCCTTCGAGTAAGTTGTTTCGACCACAAGCTTAGACTGAGGCAAAGGCTTCCTTCGAATAAGTACACTTCAATCTCATTCTTGCATCAACTCAAGACCAAATATCATTTGCCAGGCTATGTTGCTTCCAAATCTTTACATAATCAGAGGCTTGTACAAGGGTTTTAAACTTTGTGTTTTGGATAATACTATCCTTGATTAGAGGCTACATACCCTTTCTTTTCATAGAAAGTACTTTTATCACAAAAGCAACTTTCCACCTGAATTTCGTCTGAACGAAAAGCAGGGCCAGAGGCACAAGTATAATCAACGGCCACCAGGCCCCCCACTTGTAATTCAAACATGTCTATACTTTTCTCTATAAATAAAGGAACATTTTCAAAACTAGGAGAGGATATTTGGACCAAAGGAACGAATCTCCCAAATTTTCTCAAACACAACAAATCTTTAAGTCCCTTCAACACTTGTGAGAACCAACCCAGAATCACATATTTACTTCCTTTGATTCTGAAGAGCATGCACTCTTCAGTATCCTTCAAATCCAGTTTGGAAAGAAACATAAGAATTGTTTCTTTCCTTCCTTCGAATCCAGCATTCCAAGCACATTTGTTGGCCCCCTCTTTCGAATCCAGCATCCAACACCACCACTAAAGGTCCAGTTCACGTGCCATCCTCCAGCAAGGTAAGTCACTCTTACCCTTGAACCTTTCGTTTCATTGCATAGTATGTGAATAATCTTCCCTTTCGTTTCAAAACATGTACATAACACTTTGGTTCTTTTCATTTCAACCTACTTAATATGTTTTCAGAGCTAACCCCTTTCGTTTTGCTGCTTGCTTACTTAAATATGCATTAAGTATTAACTGATTGTAAGGCAATACTAGCATGGCCTTATGCCATGTTGCTGTTCAAAAAGTTCAACCGAAAGAAATAGGAGGCATGAGTATGAAACGAAGCCTTTGGCTTCCACACTGACTTCCAGGCCCAGCCAGAGACACACTCACACTGATTTCACTGGCCCAATCGAAGAAGGCAACAAGGCAGAATGGCCCATCCAGAGGCACACTTGCACTAAGTCCAGGCTCAAACGAAAGGAACTCCCATGCTGGTGTCATCCCCTAATCGAAGTACATGACCTGACCGGTGCCATAGCCCAATTGAAGGCCATGACCTCACTGGTGCCAACTCCCAATCGAAGGAAACCTAGAAATGCAAATCGAAGGTTGTTCCTGCCCAAATCGAAGGAGCTCATTTTTTCTTCTTTTTATCTTATTTTTGCCTTTATATTCTTATGAACTTCAATATGGTTGTAATAGTGTAGGATATTTATTTTCTGCATTTTTATTGCTTTATACAAAGGATAGTAAATAGGTGTGTATAGCAAGATAAAACCAACAAGTAGACAATCCCTAATCAAGACAAGATGCATGCAAATTAAACACACATATTCACACTTGCACCCTTAGGGTAATCTCACTTGTTGCCTCGGAAAAATAGTCATTTCCCTCGAACATGGGAGTTTTATCAAAGACCCTCGATAAAAGATCGTAGTCCCTCGATGAATGTCGATGTTGCCTTCGGTAAACAATCTAGTCCCTAAACAACATTGCTAAAACATCCCATAGGTTGCCTTCTATGACTATACAAACGTCCCATGCCCGTCCATTCACATCCAACGATGGGGCTTCTTACCAAATTAATGGTAAGATAACAACATCTAAAGGAGGAGGAAAAGAACATCTAAGACCTTTTGAGCAGGTAGATTCGCTCCTAGTTGCTCCCTTGCTCACAAGAATAACATTTTATACACCAACACTTTCATTTTGGAACATTTTCAAAAGACAACACTTTATACGCGTTCTTATAGAAACGAGAGCCATTACAAAGAAAACCCTTTTTCAAAATCACCTTCAAAAACACATTCCACAAACACCTCTTTAAACTATTTTCGAATCAACACTTTGTACGCGTTCTTAAAGAAACGAGAACCATTACAAATACACTTTCAAAATACTTTCAAAACCCACACCACAAGCACATTCAAACAAAAGCAAGTGATCTAGCAAGCAACTAAGAGCCCATAGATAACTACGGATGAAAAGGGTGCTAATACCTTCCCTTTTCATAATCTACCCCCCGAACTCAAAAATAATCTTGAAAGGTCTTTCCTGTTCTTTTCAACCTTTCCTTATTGGATAAAATAAAAGTTGGTGACGACTCTTGCTAACCGCAACAATTGCGATTAAATGCAAAACACCCAAGTCAGTTCTCCCACCATGTTACAGAACTGGCGACTCTGTTGGGAAATTACTTAAAAGTGGGGTTACCTTAGGGATAGATCACCTTTACTTGCTTTATTTGTTTGACTTGCATGCTTTACATTATGGTTCCTTCTTTGGGCTTGCTTTGATCCTCTACCCAGATCTGGGACACCTTTTTAGGTAAGTAGCAATAGATTGTGGAGACTGTACGGGGTAGACCGATATGGTTAAAATAATGGCTATGTTAGTGTGACACATTTGTGGGTACCGGTATCCCTTGTGTTGAATCGAGGAGAATACGAGGCCGCCGAGTGGCGTCATGAAGCACTAACTGACTTTAGAACCTTAATTGAACAAACTTGGCCAATTAGGACGTAGTGAGATAACCGGGATCGGTCGAAAGCTGAAAATTTGTTGATACTCGATACTACACTCATTGAGACCAAACTTTTGGGATATCTCGGCCGCAAGGAAAGATTGATTGAGCTGATACAATGCCTAAAATAAAGGTCAGTGATATTGAGATCCCTTAGAACCCGGTTACTATTAACTAGGACAGGTTGAGCCAACTAAACTTCAAGAGGGTACTTACCTACGAACCCGATGCAAGCCTAAACCTAAGGACTTATTTGCCTTGTGTGTATATGACTATTTGTACATAACAACTTGCTTACTTTGCATACTTGTACATAACATCATAACATCATACCATAGCATTTTCAACAACCATTTCAAGGATCTCTAGGGTCTATGATGCAGGGTCACGTTGAACAAGACGTCTATCAAGGGGCAAGTGAATTTATTTTCCTTTAATCAAATGCCATCAAAAATCGAGTACAACAAACTTGAGTTAAGGGCTATGACCCACTCGACATGGTGAGCTTCATTCTCGTGGAAGGACATCAACTGATACAAAGTTCTCCAATCAAGATGTTGATCAAAGTTCAACTTCTAACATTTTCTTGTGTTTACCATGCGAGATCCTTGAAAACATGCATCCACATATCATGCATCATATCATGACAGGTTTCTCCCACACAGGTTTCCTTATCTTCCTACTGTTTATTTCAGTAGAGATGGCCCTAGAACAGACCATCAAGAGCATTCAGATTAAAAACGCTCAACTCCAAGAGATGTTCTTGAACCTATCTAAGGGACAAGAAGAGGTGAAGGCGCTCCTTACCAGGGGCATGATCAGGGGAAATCTGGAGGACAACAAGGATAACCAGTTGGAGTGGCTACAAACCGAGATAGCCATAATGAAGGTCCAAATAATGGGACAACTGGTGGGTCAGATGGATCTTATCCAAAATCTGGCTCAAGGACAAGAAGAGTTGACAGTTCTTTTCAACCAACTTCATCAAGACGGTTGCAACCGTATGAAATAAACGGTCAAGATTGGGGATCAAGTAACTGCTCAGCCGCCTATGAGACAAGAAGCGGGTTCAGGGGAGAACAGACCTTTCTGAATTGCAGCCGTGTCAGGAACTCAACAACCACTTCGGCAACAAGGGTAGAGTAGTCAGAGTACATGAGCCCCATATGGTATGCAATTTACCAAACTCGACATGCCAATATTGCAAGTCTTACAACACTTACTGGAGCTGAATTTGGTCACGTTAAGGGATCCTCCTCGAAATCCCAATTACTCCGCTCCTAGCTATCACCCTAATGCAATATGTGCATACCATTCCAATAATCCTAGGCATGATACAAATGGTTGTTGGGCTTTGAAAAACAAGATCTAAGACTTGATCGATGAAGGAGTGTTGGAATTCACACAAGGTGGTCAGACTGAATTCTTCTGCCATCCCTCAAAGGCTCACTGTCGGAAGTGACAAAATCAGACAAAAAGGCTTTTGGTTCATTTGAAATTTCAAGTTGTAATTTATTTTTTTGTTTGAACAATTATCTATTAATGTTAAACTGTATTTCATTAATGTATTGCATATGTTTGTCTTGAATTCATCCATTTGTTTTCACTATATTTAAACTATGATTTTTACTCTCTTTATGACATTCAACTCTTGTTAAAAGTTACAAGCCCTTAGAGGGAGGATGACGAAAACAATGACTTAACCTCATACAATATGATTTTGGACAGACCTTGCTGACGATGTACAGGAGTTATTTCAAATCCTAAACACTGGAGTTATAAGGAAGATAATCCCTAGTCAACCCCTTCGAGCCAAAGAAGTAGGAATTTTCATTTTTACACAAATTGAAACCTATAATTAAAACCTGGGGCAGGGTAGTCTCTCCGTTAATTCAAAAGCGCGTTCAGTCGCAAACTTTCACTTCGTAACACAACGAATGACATCAAAAACATTCCTCTGGAATCAAAAGACAATGATGGTTCCCTACCAAATAGGTAGTCATTATTTCTCAAGAGAAAAGCCCACCAAGTCAAAACCTAAAAGGAGACTTAAGAAAACTGGGGCATCCCGCTGACCGTAATCTCAAAACAAGAACAGTCAGGCAGAAATCAGGGATAACAAATCAAAAAGAGGTCACTAAAAATTCTCAATAACATGAAAAATGTTGCAAAAAATGACTGTCTTCCGATAAACTAAACTTGTCTTAACCATCAACAAAACGTCATTCCAGACTCAATTGGAGTTCAAACGCACAATTAGCTGAGTTTAGGACTGAAGAACATCACGAAGAGCGGGTGGGTACAAATACACTTTGAGCCTTATCCTTTGTTTCTTAAACCGTGAACCAAGCCACGTAACAACCCTTCAAAAGTCCTAATTGAAGCATGGGTTAGTTCGAAAGCATACTGTTACAAAAGGTATCCTGACTCCTGTAAGGCTTTACTCAAAATCCTGAGTTGAATTTTTCTTACAAAATTTCTTCACTTGCTAAAACGCATTTTCAAAATTTCAAAACAAGAATAAATTTTGCATTATTTTTAATATTGTTGTTTGCATATGGCTATTTGTTTGACAACAGAGAAATTCACACAACGAATATTCGATGAACGAAAGCTTTCTCAGTGAACAAAGTCACTTCAGATGGGATGACACCTCCAATAATAGATCTCCTAAGCAAGAGGACACGACATGATCATTATCCAGCACACCTAGGGCAGTCCAGTCAAGATTCCAAGAGATCTCTCAAAGAAGTGCAGAATAACCAGGGGCAGGTCTCCATCTAAATCACTTGGGAAATTAAATGGAAATTCCGACAAAGGGTTACGTACAGTCAAACATTTCCTAGCAGTGCCACAAACACTTGCTACTAGGGGCAGTGACAAATATCCCCAAAATCCTTCTCATAAGATGACTCCCAGCCAGAGTTTCAATATCTGAAAACTTCTCACCAGCTGAGTCAAGCTCAAGAACCCTCGAAGATTTTCCCCAGTGAAGAAGACACATCTCCAATAGACTGGCAACAGGGTTTGTTTCCCCAACAAACAGCAAGATTCCCCATCTTGAGTTTGCCTCTCTGACTACTACAAATCAAAGGACCACAACTCGTCTTCCTCAATACACTACTCTACAATCCCTAGTAAGTTACTGTGAAGCCTAGACCCGACCAAACATCAGTTCAACTTCCACTCCCCAGTAGAGCAACGGATAACTGAGACTCCTGAACTCTTTTCCCCATGCAAGAATCAACACTCTCCACAGAGTTTTCAATATTCCCCAATGGAGTTCTCCTTAAACAACAAAACAAGAATCCTTGTGGAAACATTCTAAGCAAAGTTTGAAGGCACACCTACTCTTCAACAGCATGCTGAGATTTAATGACTCCCCAGCATTTGTCAAGGATTTATTTTCCCATACAAAAATACATTCATTAACATTTCACATTTCATACATACATGATAAGTGCATACACCACAATCTCATATATTTTGAGAACATCATGACACCATCATGACATTGCATACAACTAACATTTTACCTTTTTCAAGAAAAGGTCAATCAACAAATGGCTATCGTCAACAATTTTTAAAAGGTCAGAGATTAATACTTGTAACAAGTTAGAGAAATTATCTACACGGCCAGCTGAAGTAACCCTACACAGGTTCCTCCTCTTTCCAAGATGAATTTTTACACAGACTCATCTTAAGCAACCCTACACAGGTTCCTCCTATTTCCAAGATGAAGTTTTACACGGACTCGTCATGAAGTAGCCCTACCCAGGTTTCTTCTCATTTCCAAGATGAAGTTTTACACGGACTCATCATGAAGTAGCCCTACCCAGGTTTCTTCTCATTTCCAAGATGAAGTTTTACACGGACTCATCGTGAAGTAGCCCTACCCATGTTTCTTCTCATTTCCAAGATGAAGTTTTACACGGACTCGTCATGAAGTAGCCCTACCTAGGTTTCTTCTCATTTCCAAGATAAAGTTTTACACAGACTCGTCATGAAGTATCCCTACCCAGGTTTCTTCTCATTTCCAAGATGAAGTTTTACACGGACTCATCATAAAGCAACCCTACCCAGGTTCCTTCTCTTTCCAAGATGAAGTTTTACACAGACTCGTCATGAAGTAGCCCTGCCCAGGTTTCTTCTCATTTCCAAGATGAAGTTTTACACAGACTCGTCATGAAGCAACCCTACACAGGTTCCTTCTCAGAAAATTCCAGATGAAGTTTAACACGGACTCATCATCAAGCAACCCTACCCAGGTTCCTTCTTATTTCCAGATGCAGTTTCACACGGACTCATCATGAAGTAATCCTACCCAGATTCCTTATCAGACAATTTTAGATGCAGTTTTATACGGACTCATCATGAAACAGCCTTACACAGGCCCATCATAAATTGAAGAATATCCAAGACCTCTGCTGGTTCAATTTAAGTCTCTCAATGGTTTATCCTGATTCTTTCATGCAAACATCTTTCTCTTGTTCAGATAAATCGCTCCAAGATTTATTATGATTTCTTCTCCAGTTGAAGTCAGAATTTAGACTTAGTCTAATTCTTGTCAACAATCGCCTCTGGATGGCATCTATAAGCCCATCTCCAACAACTATCCATTATTTCTCCAAAAGGAATCTTTAAGCCCATTCCTACACAATCAACCACAACATTATCGAGTGCAAATTTTTGGGCACTCTAGTGTTCAATCATCTTTCACCTTCAAGTCACGAATGGCAGATTTTCCCATCTAACTCTTCAAGTGTAAGAAGATTGAACATGGGCAGCTGTTGTACCCCAAAATTTTCCCCCTCAATTCTCAAGGGTTTTGTCACAAAGATTCTAAGGATTCAAGCTTGCACAGGTGTATTGGGATTTTCCAGTACCAAAATTAAAAGGAAACTGTCAAAATGGGAGAAAACAGATAAAAATAACTTTTTGACAAATTTAGAGAAAATTAAGCCTCTTTCGATTTGGAACCCTTCGATTGACTCTTGGCCTCTTTTGATTACTCAAAATGGTTGCTAGCGTGCCTCTTTCGCCTGGGCATGTGACTTCTTGTTGCAGGCTTCGTTTGTGCCTTTTGCTGCCTGCATGCTTTCTTTGAAAAACCAATTTTTGCTGCCACAAGTGCCCCATGCAGGGAAAGCCTTTCGATTGGACAAGTATGCTACCTACATGCTTGCAATCGAAGGCCATGTTCTGCTGGCCATATGTATCCCCTACAAGGCAAGGTCTTCGTTTAGACACAAGTGCTTGCATGCAAGTCTTCGTTTGGACACTCACATTCCGTGTGCCTGCATGCAAACTTCGGTTGATCAAGAGCCTCCTTCGAATGCAACTTGGATTACATCCTTCATTTTGAGCAAGAGCCTCATTCGAATGTAACTCGAGTACAACCTTCGTTTAGATTTGAAACTTCCTTCGAATCCACTTGCACCAAGGGCCTCTTACAGACTTTGCCTCTCACAAGTTTCGCTTGAGCCAAAAGATATCTTCATACAAGATTTGACTAAGTTCTTGCTTCCCTTGAATGAACACCCTTCGATTCAGAAGCCAGGAACTTCCCTCACGCTAAAAGGAAATGACTCCCTTTATGTTTGTTTCGATCTACATGTTTCGATTGGGCAACATGAGATTTCGATTGGGCAATATGTTTGTTTCGATCCAAGCTTCGACTTGGCATTAGCTTCCTTTGAGTAAGCTTGTTTTGACCACAAGCTTCGACTAAGGCAAAGGCTTCCTTCGAACATGTGCTCTTCGATCTCATTCTTGCATTCGACTCAAGACAAAATATCACTTGCTAGGCTATGTTACTTCTGAATCTTTACATAATCAGAGGCTTGTACAATGGTTTTAAACTTTGTCTTTTGGATAATACTATCCTTGGTTAAAGGCTACATACCCTTTCTTTTCATAGAAAGTACTTTTATCACAAAAGCAACTTTCCATCTGAATTTCGTCTAAACAAAAAGCAGGGCCAGAGGCACAAGTCTAATCAACTACCAACAGTCCCCACACTTGTACCTTTGACGTTACCTATTATTTTATTGTTTTGCAAGGCTGGATACTTCAAACATGTCCATTCTTTTCTCTATAAATAGAGGAACATTTGCAAAACTAGGAGAGGATCTTTGGACCAGAGGAACGAATCTCCCAAATTTTCTCAAACACAATAAATCTCTCAAGTCCCTTCAACACTTGTGAGAACCAACCCAGAATCACATATTTACTTCCTTCGATTCTGAAGAGAAAACACTCTTTAGTATCCTTGGAATCCAGTTTAGAAAGAAACATAAGACTTGTTTCTTTCCTTCCTATGAATCAAGCATTCCAAGCACAACTGTTGGCCCCCTCTTTCGAATCTAGCACCCAGGGCCACCACTCAAGGTCCAACTCACATGCCAGCCTCCAGCAAGGTAAGTCACTCTTACCCTTGAACCTTTTGTTTCATGGAATAGTATGTGAATAATCTTCACTTTGGTTCTTTTCGTTTCCACCTACTTAATATGTTTTCAGGAGTATGAAACGACGCCTTTGGCTTCCACACTGACTTTCAGGCCCAGCCAGAGACACACTCACACTGATTTCACTGGCCCAATCGAAGAAGGCAGAAAGGCCCATCCAGAGGCACACTTGCACTAAGTCCAGGCTCAGACGAAAGGCACTCCCATGCTGGTGCCAACCCCCAATCGAAGTACATGACCTGACTGGTGCCAAATCCCAATCGAAGGCCATGACCTCACTGGTGTCAACTCCCAATCGAAGGAACCTAGAAATGCAAATCGAAGGCTGCTCCTGCCCAAATCGGAGGAGCTCATTTTTTCTTCTTTTTATCTTATTTTTTCCTTTACATTATTATGCACTTCAATATGGTTGTAATGGTGTAGGATATTTATTTTCTGCATTTTTATTGCTTTATACAAATGCTAGTAAATAGGTGTGTATGGCAAGATAAAACCAACAAGTAAACAACCCCTAATCAAGACAAAATGCATGCAAATCAAACACACTTATTCACACATGCATCCTTAGGATAATCTCATTTGTTGCCTCGGAAAAATAGTCATGTCCCTCGAACATGGACGTTTTAGCAAAGACCCTCGATAAAAGATCGTAGTCCCTCGATGACCCTCGATGTTGCCTTCGGTAAACGATCTAGTCCACAAACGACATTGCTAAAACGTCCCATAGGTTACCTTCTATGACTATACAAATGTCACATGCTCGTCCCTTCACATCCAACGATGGGGCTTCTTACCAAATCAATGGTAAGATAGCAACATCTAAAGGAGGAGGAAAATAACATCTAAGACCTTTTGAGTAGGTAGATTCGCTCCTAGTTGTTCGCTTGCTCACAACAAAAACATTTTATACACCAACACTTTCATTTTGGAACATTTTCAAAAGACAACACTTTGTACGCGTTCTTATAGAAACAAGAGCCATTTCAAAGAAAACCCTTTTCAAAATCACTTTCAAAAACACATTCCACAAACACCTCTTTGAACTATTTTCGAAACAACACTTTGTACGCGTTCTTAAAGAAACGAGGACCATTACAAAGACACTTTCAAAATACTTTCAAAACCCACACCACAAGCACATTCAAACAAAAGAAAGTGATCTAGCAAGCAACTAAGAGGTCATAGATAACTACGAATGAAAAGGGTGCTAATACCTTCCCTTTTCATAATCTACCCCCCGAACTCAAAAATAACCTCGAAAGGTCTTTCCTGTTCTTTTCAACCTTTCCTTATTGGATAAAAGAAAAGTCGGTGGTGAATCTTGCTAACCTCAACAATTGCGATCAAATGCAAAACACCCAAGTCAGTTCTCCCATCGCGTTACAGTCGGTAAAATCTCTGTTTGGTTTATGAGTTCAACCATCAAAAGCTCTATTTGGTTTAGAGGATCAACTTATGTAAAATATCTCATTTATATAATAAGGTTTATGGGCATATGCCTAAAAGTTAAAGAATTGTTATGGTGGAACTCCCAAGAAGAAATTCTTGGGAAGAGGACATAAGGCAAGTGGTTTTGCCGAACCTCCATAGTTCAACATGCCAAAATTAAAAAGAAATAAATAAGTTACACTTTCAAAGACAACGAAAATGGAAGAGGTCACAAAGAAGTGGTTGTGAATGCAATAAGAGATGCAGCTGAAAATTAAAATTTAGTTCACATTTTTTCTTTTGAGAAAATGAGGGGAAAAATTGAAATAGTCTACAGACTAGTTAAAAGTAACTAGTAGATTTTTTATTGTATCCAATGATGTAATGCAATTTACTCTTTTCCATTATGATTACGATAAAATCAAACCTAATATTCCTCAAGTTTCAAAGTTATTATTGTGTGGAGATGTTAGAATGGTTTTTACTAATTATTCTATAGAAGAAGTTGAAAGGGTGTTTAATGAATTTGAGGAATTTTATTTTGCAAGAACTAGAGGAATTGATACAAAAAGGTGGAGCTCAATGAAGGTAATTTATACCAATTCACACATGAGACGTGTATCAGTATATTATAAAAGGGGTCAATAAGAGGAGAGGTAGAGACAAGAGACCTAAGTTGAGTTCATAGCGCTTCTCCTGTCGCCGTTTCTTGGTTCGGGCATCCATTTATTATATGTGTCTCCCCTTTCTAATGAACATGTTTCCCCCTTTTTAAATGGTCGTCCGATATGGGGAAATGGGAAATGATGTGTCCCCATTTCATAACAATAAAGAAGGGGACATTTTATCACATCCTTTGAAATAAATGTAGATTAACAATCCAGTCTTGTATCTTCTCGATGGCAGTTTCTATTCTCAAAAGGCCCAAGACTAATATAAATACCTCAACATTTAAGTTGATAGATCAATATGATTATCAATCAAAAAATCACATATATAGAGCTTCTCACCCCTACGTGAGCTAGCTATCAACCACACAAAATACCTTAAAACTTATGATAACCTGTAATCATTTAGGGTTGTAACATATTTTACTTTTTAGAAAGTATAGTTCTCACTCACCACGAGGCCCTGTAAAATTGACATGGGACACACTCATTTTTACTCGCCATATGTTTCACCATTATCATGAGGATTCTTAAGCAAATCTCCAATATCATTGTCAACACCATCATCAAAAAAATTGATGATGGAGGAGAATCCAAATCCTCCTAGATAAAATACGCTCGTCAGGTATTTACAGTAAATATCATACCTGCTAATAATGTCAAAGTCCCAAGGAAAGAGAGAGAATCCATAATCACCTTCTTGAATGGAGACAATGTTGGTGTTCTTCCTCACAACAATGAACCCCATGGCCATCATGATTTAATGTGATAATTGGGATGTGATACGAGTATTAATCGACCATGGTAGCTTAGTGTTTGTCTTGTTTTGAAGCGTCTTATACAGGCTCTAACACGGCCCTAATTGTATCATAGAGTTTCAAGGTTCTTTGACTGGTCTTTCAAGAGAAGATGTACATGTAAAAGGCACACAAAACTCTTAAAATGATGTTTAGCTCAGATGCGAGCATAAAAATAATTAAAGTAAAGTATCTTATGGTAGATGCATTGTCCCCTTAGAACATCATATTTGGAATACCCATCCTCAACTTTCTAGGGGAGGTCATGTACATTATCCATTTAAACTCCAAATTCCCATTACTTGATGGGTGGGTCAGTATAGTTGTAGAGGACCAGGAGATCACCTAAGAATGCTATCAAAACAACCTAGAAATAAGAAGGGAACTTGTCACCCTAGGCTCCACCCCTCATCTAGACACATGTGATGCCAATTTAGCAAGCTGTGACATTAGGTTAGAGGTAGTAATTGAAAGTATTACACTTACAAAAGACTTGAAATAGGTTCATATTCTCCCTTTGAACCACCAAGTCACAAAGTTGGGCACCTCTCTGTTTGAATCTGAAGAAAAAGAAGAAGAGTTATTCGCCATGCTCAAGAGGAACACTGACTTGTTTGGATAGGCACCTTTAGATATGCCAGACATAAATACTAGAGTGGTGTGACATTGCCTCTCCATTGACCCCATAATAAAATAGATGTCTCAAAGTAAGCGCAAGGTTGGCGATGTGAAAAGGGCATTTATTGATAAATAAGTGCAGAAGCTGACACTACTACAGAAAATCCATTCTAAAATGATTGGAAAAGGGATACAACAATGGATGACCATATGTTCTGACGTAAGGGGTGGTTGTATGTATGATACTTTATACCACCGTCTCGTGGCCGTGATTATATGTCTGGAAGCGAGATAACTATCACAATGGTTATTCCAAATAACCGTTGTGGTATAATTTAAATAAAAACATTTAACAACGGCTGTTATAAAAAATTGTTGTGGTATATACACTGAGTTTATTATAAATTATGTGAAATGCTTATTTCACCAATACTCACTAAACATATTACCTTTCATTCTGATCTAGAATAGTATAATATGAAAAATTAATTTATATTAGAAGAACAAACTACATGCTCAATGCTAAACAAGAATTATTCAACTCCTTATCCATATTTTGCACTTTAATTGTTATAATTTATTTTAATGCTCCTAGTTATTCAACCCCCTTCCTTCACCTCTAGTTCCTTTTCCAACATATTAATTACATTGCAAACTAAATTAGAGGTGAATGAGTGGGAGGTTGAAAAATAAGAAGCATTAAACCAAGTTCTCACTATTAAAGAGAGAAAATGCAAATAATGGACTAAAGAATTCTTGTCTAGAATTGACGTGTAACTTGTTTTCAAATATAACCTTATCTATCATATTATAATTTTCTAATGCAATCCAAAAAGTTATATATTCAGTAATGTGTTTGAAAAACAAGCAAACCACATAATATATAATAAACTCATCTAAAACAAATATTAACAACAACATTCATCAACAGCAAACCCTTAAATGACATAGGACATACATGTCCCATAATGGAATCCAAAATGAAAGGAAAAGGAGGATGAAGCTGAACTAAGAGCATCAAACATGTGTTTGCAGCACTCAGTCAAGTTTGTTTGCTCACTTTATCTTCATCCTCGATTATTTTTTCATCCATCAAACCATTCATACAAGTACAAACAAGTAGAAACATTAACCTTAAAAGGAAAACGTTAGACCATTAAATCTTAGGTTTTGAAACAAAAATAATAGCTAAGATGAAAATATTATATGTTAGGGTTTGAAACATAAACAATAAGCAGAAACAGAAATGTAAGCAGAAACATAAATGAAATCGGAGCATAAGTTTAATGAACGAACCTGAAGGTAGCCATTGTTTTGAAAAGGACAACATAGTTGTATTAGTTTTGTGTAGAGTAATTTGAATGTTTTCGTAGGTGATATTACGTAGAAGTTAGGGTTATGTTTTGAGAGAGAAGAGTGAAATATGTTAGGGTTTCTTTTGAGATAAATGAATGTTATGTACTAAGCGAGAGATGATTTCACTTATATATAAATAAATATAACCTTTCACCGCGGTTGATAAGTCGGACCATAGTGAAAAGATTGAACATTACCCCATAGTTGACAAAAGGGTTCGAGCAAAAATTAGGGATATATATATATATATATATATATATATATATATATATATATATATATATATATATATATATATATATATATATATAAAGATGGTACACCAGAAAAGTCAAAAACCTGAAAAGGAGGCTTGGGTAAAAAAGGGTATCTCGGTGGACTGAAAACTCGAAAGGGCGGTCCAGGAAAAAATTAGGGATTAAAGCGTACGACTATGTCCCGTTGAATCATTTATTTACAATAAGCTTAGTTACCAATGGCAAGTTCAATAGGTACAGATCAATTCAGTCAACTTCTTCCGACAGCAAGGGATGAGATGCTTGAAGACATAGGGGCAATAGCAGAGTTGAAACTCAACGGGTTCATTTCCACATAGCTTTTTCTTTGCTTTACTTTGTACGTTTCTTCATTTTTACAACGATTTCTTATTACTAGGAGTTTTGTCTCTTTGTATAAAATCTCCTGTTTATAGGAAAATTATCAATTCAAGTCAATTTCAAAATTCAAATTTTGTTTTACTTTTTCTGTTTTGTTTGCAAAAACATCCAATGACTAAACTGAATGAACATATGCAAATGAATATGATTACTGTTAACAAACAGGTGCATAAAAACAGGTATAAGCATTTACGAAAGACCCTAGGAGTCGGGATAGCGTTTAAGTTATCCGCAATTTCCCATAGAAGAATCCCCGTAGAGTTTGTCTTCACAAGCTCATCCCCACAGTGAAATCTCTATTGAGCTATCTCTACAGGGTTATCTTCTTCCCCAATAGAGATATATTCCCTAGCAAGTCTAATATTCCCTCAGGCAGAAATTGGGGCATCTTCATACAATTTACATGATCATCTCCCCCCAGTAGATCCCCTAGGAAATAAGGAAATTTAATCATTTCCCCAGCATACGATGGAAACTTCTTTCACACGACCTATGAAATACCAATTCCCATCAAAAATGATTCCATTAGCATAATCTACAGGAATTTAATCCTCCAGCATAATTTATTTCTCCAACACCGTAAAATCCCCTGCTGAATTCTCTTCTCCAGCAGGGTTTATTTCCCCAATAGGGTTTATTTCCTGAGCAAGATTTATTCCCCCAACAAAGTCCATTTCTCCAATTACAGCAAATCCCCTGCAAGATTCTCTTCTCTAGCAAAGTGTAGTCAAGGTTGCCATCTCGAGAGAGTTTCTACGGAACCTGAAACTAGGCCAGATATCATTTAACTTTGTCATCCCCAGAAGAGTTGGTATCCATATCGGGAACTCATTCAGACAATGCCTCACAGGTTTATCCATCTATTTTATCCCCAGTCAGGGTGTATAAGAACTAAATTCCCATTAGAGCGATGAACGACCAATGGAATGCTACACAATCTTGAAATGCTACAACCATGGGGTTATCCATCGCTTTCAACCATGGAATGCTACACAATCTTGAGTTATTGGAACATCTTATCAGCAGATGGTCCTCATTTACTATGTGAATTCAAGAAACTTGTTTTACCAGTGAGATTAGCATACGCCCGAAAAAGAGTTAATCTTATGTCAGTGCTTCATTCTCATTGGTTTCCACACTTCTTTAAGCTCTAGTGGGTTAGACCCCGTACTTCGGTACCGTCTATAAACTACCTTCGAGATCATGAATCAACGTCAGATGTGGTTACCACTCCTGGGCATCAGACTATTCAATCAGGGGCACTCCCACAACTTTTCATTCCCTGATTTGTTCGATAGCATTCAGTCTTTGTTCCCCAAGGGAATTCATGGGGAAAATCTTTTAAGCAGAGATAGAAGAAGCCTGATGAGCATGTTGATATGATCCTAGTGCATTATATCCAGTTATTTCATCGCATGGTGGAAGTTCAATTGGTAAAGCTTTGATCTTTAGGGTCCTCCTCCCGCAAACATCTCTTTTTATTGTGATGCACATGCTAGATCTATCCCCTATTCTGGGGCACCCGGTTTTGATATTGAATACTGAAAAGGGGTTGAAGTATAAAGTCCAACATTTGTTTGAAGTATCTTCCAAAAGTCCAATTCTTATTTGGCCAACTTCCATACTCTTTCTCACATGGTGGATGTCTCTTATGTTGTGATAGAAGACGAATTGTATTGTTTCTTTGTGGCTTAAGACGCTTGGTGATGTAGTTTATATTAATACTCTTGGTAAAGTATTCATTTGTTCTCCTGAAAGAATCTTCTATGCATATTATTCAGGGGTGTCTGACCATTCGATTCAAGATGGTATCTCATCCAGAGACAAGGTCCAAGACAGGATCAATTCAGAGACTATTGTGTTCATCAAATCGAAGGAGAATTCTCTCGCCCATTTAAGCATCAAGACTGCAAAAAGTCGTTAGAATGAAGAATTCCATACAGAGTCAAGTCTCTTCAATGATGGCAATCATTGGTTTCTTTACTGCATTTTCATTTTCATTCTTTCTTGTTTGTTTAAAAATTTCTTGCATGTAGAAACCTGTCTATTTTTTAATGGAAATCTTTATGCAATAAGTATGCTTGTCCTTAAATGTTCCTTTCATTTTTATTCGTCCATTCTTTATCACTCTTTAAATGTTTTACTTGTATATTGATGCTGTTGTACCCCAATATTTTCCCTCCCTTTTTTCTTCAAGATATCTTCTCATGCTGCACAGGTTTTCAATTGCTCAAGGTTGCTCAAGAATTGATCAGACAAATCCCCCTCTTAAGTAATAGACCTACAATTAGGGTTTTGTGTTTCACAAGGAAGTTTGGGTTTCTAAGGCCTCGAGTGAATTTCATGGTTTCTCATATGTCTCTAAATAATGCTCATGCCAAATTTAAAGACTTGCATCACAAGTTTGCTCAGTCAATTGCTCAGATGACTGAAAATCAAAATATATTGGAAAAAAGTCAATTATGGTCAACATACAGTTAAACTTCAAGATTTTTGGCCAACATCAAGGTTTTGAAGTGACATTCATCATTTGATAAAGGGTTGATCAAGAAAACTTTCAATTCATCAAAAGTCAAAAGTTGCCAAATTAGGGTTTTCTTAAGGAGAAGTCAATTGAACTTTGACCAAGCATAACTTTCACATGCTTCATCAGATTTTCCTCAATAAAAGCCCATTTTTAAAGAAATTCAATTCTCTACAACTTTGTATCTCTAAGGTCAAGTCCAAAAAATGCTTCATTTGAGAGATATAGACCAATACATTATAGGTCATTTCAAAAGTCAATAAAAAACACTTTATGTCAAGGCAACGTACATTAAGATAATGTCTTCGAATGCAAAATGATCAAAATAGGGATTGTAGATGATATATTGGGCTTTCCAAAAAGTCAAAGATCCCCTTCATATGATGAAAATTGAGAGAGTTATGATTGGTGCAAGTTGGGAAATTTTGACCAAATCCATGAAACCAAAAGTGATCAAACTTGGATTTTTTGGGCTAATGGGCTATTGTTTCAAGGTCCATGCGTGTGATACACTCCATAATGAACCTATGAATTGCTTCATGCACCCCTTGACCTTTTATTCTATTTATTTTGAATTTATTTATTTTAAATTCAAATTAAATAAGAGAAAAGTCAAGGTTCTTCTTACAAAGGTCCAAGCCCAAATTATTTGACCTAATTCATCCTTATTCATAGCCTCACTCATTCAGACAAGAGACACACGAACCCTTGCAACAAGACACCATTCCAAACTTCCAAAAATTTCCAAGAACTAGGGAAACTTCTAAACCCTAGTTACATCTTCTTTCCACGCGAACCAGCCATCTAATTCACTTCTAGCAACACTGTAGGGTAAGAATGGAGCATTTTTGAAGATCCAAAGATCATGAAACGCTCGCATATGCATCACTGATCTCCAGCGTTGCATGATTTTCATATCTCTGCTTTCATTATGTTTTTTTGCATACTAACTTTGCTAACGTGTTCATGAGGTTTAATAGTGCAGGAATAACCCAAAGCATGATCCCCATAATGGCCAAATCGAAGCTTGCCATATCCACACCTTTTTAAATAATTTTCATTGTATCTCTTTTTTCAGCGTGATTCAGCCAAAAATAGCACTCCCATTGAACTTGTAAGGCCTAATTTAGGGGGGTAGGGTACCCTTGAATAATTAACAATGTCCATTTTGCAGAAACAAAGAAAATGGTCACCAGAGAAGACGACTGGAGCTAGTGCTCCAGCGCTTCTCCGGTTTAGGAAATCTTGTTTGTTTTATATTTATTTTGTTTCGCTGATAATAATGGATGTATCACCACCCCAGTGGTAGAAGCACGCGCGATAAGGCCTTACTGTGCCATGGTGTGGTTTCAATCCCTTCCTTTTGGTATTTTGGGGATTTTCTTACATTTTTCATGTTTTGCATATTGTTAACATACAAAGCACGCTGATTCCATTCCTTTGACACCAAAGTGCGCTTGATGCAGTGGCGAGGCTTGTAGGAGGAAAGGCTAAGGGCGTGGGTTCAACACCCACCCCTGGAATTCTATGTTTTTTTTTCTTTTTTCATCAATATTTCCCTTAAAAACCCTAAATTCATTTAACCATAAACCATAAAACCTTTTCTCTTACAAACCCTAAAATAATTAGGTTTTAGGTCTTCGTCATTAACTTTTTTTTCAATTAATTTTAATTAAATTAATTAGACTTTTTAGGTTTATTTAATTAATCGTCAAAAACCTTTTTCGTCAAAAATCACCAAAAACATTTTTCGTTTTCCTTTCTATTATTCTTACATTCTTTTTTGTGTAGCTTATTCTTCTCGCATTTTCCTTCATTATGTAATTGTTTACGGTTTGTAATAGCTTTGGTTTCTTTACTTTCCGATTTTCTATTTTGTAACTGCCCCAAAGTGATGTAATAGATTAGGGTTTTCTTTCTGTCTGTACTTTCCGCACTTTACATTTTTGTATTCTATATTTTCTACTATTGCTTAGAAATTAGGGTTTGCATGGAAAGATCGAAACTGAACGATAGAAAACCCTAACTTCAAAGATAAAATAATTGAACATAACACACTTGCACATTTACACCTCTAGGGTAACCTCCCTTGTTTGCTTCGGAAAATAAACAGTCATGTCCCTCGAAAGGGGGGACGCTTTAGCAAAGTCCCTCGATACAAATATCATAGTCCCTCGATGACCCCTTCGACTTTTCCTTTCAGTAAATGATCTAGCCCCTTACGAAAATTTCTAAAGTGACCTTACCAGTTACCGTTGATGACTGTACGATGACCCTCTCCTGTCCCTTCACATCTAATGATAGGAATTCCTACTAACTAATGGTACGGATAACACTATCTAAAAGAGAAGAAAAATACAAGAACTACCTTGAGTAGGGTAGAACTCCAAATCTCTTGCTCACGGAGCTCTTTAAAACAAAACATTTCACACAAACACTTTTCAATAAATATTTTCAAACAAACACTTTATACGCATTCTCGAGGAGCGATACGAGAATCAATTACAAAGTTTCTCCTTACAATGGCAACTTTTCAAAATATTTTTTCAAACACGCAACACAAAGAAATTTTCAAAAAAGTTAGCTAAGCGATTAAGAGCCCGCAGATAACTACAGATGAAAAGGGTGCTAACACCTTCCCTTTTCATAACTTACCCCCCGAACTCAAAATCTTCAAGGTATTTCCTAATCTTTTCATCCTTTCTTTATGATATAAAAGAAAAGTCGGTGGAGACTCTTTCTATCCGCAACACTTGTGATAAAATGCAAAACAAGTCAGTTCTCCCATCGTATTACAGATTCTAAGTTTCCAAGTCTTAGAAAAATATTGGAGAGAGGATGATGATAATCTAAAAATGCAAAAAATATTTGGTTGGTATGCTTTTGAGTAAAACCCTGCTGACGATGTACATGCCTTGTTTCAATTCCTAAACACCGGAGATATAAGGGAGATAAACCCTCGTTAACCCCTCTAAGCCTTCAAAGTAGGAGTTTCTTTTCTGTTCAGAAAAAACCTCATTTTAACCCTGGGAGGGTAGTGTTCATTTAATCAGATCAAGCGTTCAGAACTCATCAAGAGTGCACGTCTAAGGATACAACATTGGTTATCCTTCAAAAGGTTGAGGAAAGTCAAAACCATAATGGTTAACTTTCACTTATCAGGAGTGTGCGTCAATTGTTGGTATCCCAGTGAATCTCTCTCGTACATAAAGAAGTTGAGATCACACGACGATACAATAATGGATATCCCTCATATACTAAAGACTCAGATGTCCACGGTCACTTCCAACAAATCAAAGACTACATAAAGATCAACGACTTATTCAAAAGGTAAAGTATGAATAAGAAAGAAACAAAAAGCCATGCTAAGTCGAAACTTGAAAACAAGTCCCTTAGGCAAAAGTTAGGGCATCCCGCTTGTAATACGGTGGAAGAACTGACTTTACTGGTTTTGCATTTTTATTCGCAATGTTGCGGTTAGCAAGAGTCACCACTGACTTTTCTTTTATCCAACAAAGGAAAGGGTGAAAAGAACAGGAAAGACCTTTCAAGATTATTTTCTGAGTAAGGAGGGTAGGTTATGAAAAGGGAAGGCATTAGCACCCTTTCCATCTGTAGTTATCTACAGGCTCGTAGTTGCTAGCTTATTTTGAAAATGTTTTTTTGTGTAAGTGTGTTTTGAAGATATTTTGGAAAGATGCCTTAGTGCGGCGAACTTTGTAATGTTTCTCGTCTCGGTGAGAACGTATACAAAGTTTTTTCTTTTTCTTTGAAAATATTTAGAAAAAAAGAGTTTGTATGTGTCTGAAAAAAGTTGTTTTTTTGATTGATTTTATGAGCAAACAACTAGGAGCTATCTACCTACTCGAAAGGTTTGTTCTTTTCCTTTTTTCCTTTAGACAGTGCTATCCTACTATTAGTGAGTAGGTAGCCCTACCGTTGGATTTTTTTAGGGACAAGCGAGGGTCATCGTACAGTCACGAAAGCAACTTAGTAAGATACTTTAGTAACTACCCTAAGATTTTAAGATCATATACCAAGGCAACATCGAAAGGGTCATCGAGGGACTTATGATCTTTAAACCAAAGGGTCGTCACTAAAATCTCTTATATTCAAAAGTCGCGATTGTTTATTCCGAAGGCAACAAGTGGAGATACTCTAGAGGTGCACATGTGCGAGTGTTTTGCGTTTCAGTTATTTATCTTTGGATGTTAAGTTTGCAAGTGTTTACTTTTAATCTTATCATACAAGCCTATTAGCATAAATCTAACAGTTAATATCAATGCAAAATTAATGTGCGGAATTTAAAAGCTACACTATTACATGGCTTCGGGAAGGGAGAATTACAAACCAAAACGGGGAAATAAAAGTAAAGTCATAAATTCAAAGCTATTACATCCTTTTGCAGTTACATCATTAAAAAAATTGAAAGTAAATAAGTGCGTGAGGGGAAAGCAAGGTAAAAACCCTAAAACTCGTAAGCACATAGAATATGTTATTATTTTTATTAAGAAAATACTTAAATTAAATTAGAAAAGAAAAAAAACCTAAATCTAACATTAATAAATTAAATAAAAGAAAATGATTATTAATTAAAAAATTAATTATAATCAATAGAAGAAAACTAATTCTAATATTTTTAACATTTTATTTGAGGAAAAATATTTGAAGTGATTAAACCTAGTTCTAATTGATTTTAAATTAATTGAAATAAGTCAAAACAATTAAATTAATTAACTTTAACTCACCAAAATTAAATTAATTAGAAAAATCCTAGAGCTATCATTTCTTGTTATTTTCTGATTTTTATAAAAAATAAAATTGGTTTTTAAAAAATTAATATAAAACAATTAAAAAAAAGTAAAATAATAAAAAATGGAAAAATGGGCATGTTATTATGAAGCAAACTTGGGGGTACATCTGAAATTTTCCAAGGCCCAACACCAGAGCAAGCCTAAACTCCTGTGTGTGATCCAGTGTTACTAGCCCTTATGAGGTCTATCATAAACGACTGGATCTGGATCATTAATTTGGCGCTGTGATGGATCTAATGGTGGTTATGATGGAACACATGGTATGTGTGCTAGCCCCTGTAACACTGGATCTGCAAACATGAATTAGAAAAATAATAGGCAAGAGGCAGAGATCGAACCCATGCCTTTTGCCTATAGTAACGCCTTAACATACAATGCCTCTACCGTTGGGACGGCTTTACTTCTGTTAACATAAACTCAATCATAAATATATAATGTAAATCTAGTCTTTCATGATGACTGTACAACGCACGTGTGCCAAGTGGGTCCTCTGCTATTTGAATAAACCAATAAGAGGACTTTGTTATGCCACGCAGGGTCTCTGGCCAATCAAACCATCTCAGACGGTGGCTCCGATCACCATCTCCAGTTGCCCAAAAAACAAAACCTGTGAAATCTCATGAAAACGAACTGAAAAGAACCCTACTAGACTAATTAGGCCCTTGCGAATCAGATGGCATGGCTGGTTTGCCCTGAAACGGCCTGCATCCTAAGATATGAAGCTTGACTGAAGCTTTTCCCTAACAATGGCAAACCTTCATTCTTGTGTTAAATCTCTCATGTAATGGTCACAAACAATCCCAAAGATCAGCATGAGCACATATATGTATAAATAATACATTTATATTGCATGATCAAATGATTTGAGCTTGTGAAAATATACCTGACCGATGACACTTGAAGGGGTGGTTCTGGGCATAATTTGGCTTGAGTAATGGTTGAAACAAACTCCTGGAAGCCTCAGGGTGGTAATGAAACACCTGGAATAGATTAAGGATGGCTGGATCTGATGATACAAGTTTCGCCTTTCTTTGAGAAAATTTGGAACTTTGCTAGGGTTTTTTGGATGCACCTTCGTGTGTCCTTGGCTTGCAACATTTCCCTATATTTATAGAAGAATGAAAGGCTGGATAAACATGGCAAGAATCAGCCATTAACCATTATTTTGAATGCAAAATCACAAATTTGAAAATATTCAATTTTTGATAATTTTCTTGCCATTCTTGAAATGTAATGAACCTGGTCCTTTTTCCACATGCCTTACACGAAATATTAGGCCCAATATTTACCCAAATCATCAGCCCGTGTGTCCAAACCCTTTATCTATTATTTTATGCAATTTATTTTGTGATTATTTGAATAAAAACAAAAATAAATATGAATAAAATATAGAAAAAATACAAATCAAGGTGAGAGTGAATTTAGGAGTCCTTGTCATGGTTATGGACATGTTTGAATTTCAAAAAGTAGGCCCATTAGTCTAAAAACACAACTTTGCTCAATGTGTACTTTTTGAAATTCCTCAAAATTCGCCAACTTGTGCTACTCATATCTTGCTCAATTTTTATCCTTTGAAGATGATCTTGGACTTTTTATAAATCCCAAGATGTCCTCTTAAATCTCTATGTTTACCATTTTTGCTTTTGAAGATATTATCTTGATTTAAGTTGTTTTGTCAAAAAGTGTCTTTTGTTGACTTTCTGAAAATGACCTGTAATGTATGAGCGGATATCTTCCAAATGATGCATTTTATGAACTTGAGAATAAAAACAAAGTTCTAGAGGATTGTATTATATTCAAAATGAGCTTTAGTTGGGGAAAAATGGATAAAGCATGTGAAAGTTATGCCTGGTCAAAGTTCCGTTGACTCTTCCTAGGAAACCCCTAATTTAACAAATCTTGACTTTTGATGATCTGAGGACTTTCCTTAAGGAATCATGATCAACCATTGATTAAATGATGAATATCACTTCAAAATGTTGATGTTTACAAAAAAATCTTGAAGTTTGACTGTATATTGACAACAATTTACTTTTGACCTAATACAATTGATTTTCAGTCATCTGAGAAATTGATTGAGCCAACTTGTGATGCAAGGCATGAAACTTGACATGAGAATTCTTGAGGACATATTAGGAGCCATGGAAATCACTTGAGGCCTTTGAAACCAAAACTTCTTTGTGAAAAGTGAAACCCTAGTTGGAATTCCATTGCTTAGGAGGAGAATTTTCCTGGTCAATTCTTTGTCAACCTTGAGCATTTAAGGATCTCTAGGAGTATGTTTTGAAGAATATGAGAGGGAAATTTTTGGGTACAACAGATACCCATGTTCAATCGTCTTAAAGCTGAGGATTTAGATTGGGTTGTCTGCCTTTCATGACCTGAAGGTGAAAGATTATTGAACACTAGAGTGTCCAGAAATTTATGCTCGCCGGTGCACGGAGTAACATTGCCGGTTGATGGTATGCTTGAATGGGGTTAAAAGATGTCATTTGGAGAGATGACTGAGATTCATTGGAGATGGGCTTATAGATGCCATCCAAAGTAAATGTTGACTTCAAACTGGAAGGAGTATCAGAATAAACCTATGATTGGTTTAATCCGAGCCAGAAAAAAGGTCTATTGGAAGAAGTATCAGAATAAATCTTTGGTCAATTTACCCTGAGCCAGCAACTATCTACGACCGTCTTCAACTGGAAGAAGTATAAGAATAAATCTTGGGTTGATTTAATCTAAGCCAAAAGAAGTCTTTGTTGTCTTTAATTGGGAGAAGTATCAGAATAAATCTTTGGTCAATTTATCATGAGCCAGAAAAAGGTCTATTGGAAGAAGTATCAGAGTAAATCTTGGTCAATTTAATCTGAGCCAACAAATATTTATGCTTGTTTTTACCTGGAAGAAATATCAGAATAAATCTTTGGTTGATTTAAGCTGAGCCAGAAAATGTCTTCAACTGGAAGAAGTATCAGAATAGACCTACACCTGATCTAAGTTGAGCTAGAAGAATGTCCACTGGAAGAAGTATCAGAATAAATCATTGGTCGACTTAATCTGAGCCAAATACTATCTACAACTATCTTCAACTGGGAGAAGTATCATAATAGATCTACACCCGATCTAAGCTGAGCCAGAAGAATGTCCACTGGAAGAAGTATCAGAATAAATCATTGGTTGATTTAATCCGAGCCAGCGACTATCTACAATCATCTTCAACTGGAAGAAGTATTAGGATAAATCTTTGGTTAATTTAATCTAAGCCAAAATACGTCTCTGTGTCTTTAACTGGAAGAAGTATCAGAATAAATCATTGGTCGATTTAATCTGAGCCAGAAAAAGGTCTGCTGGAAGAAGTATCAGAATAAATCATTGGTCGATTTAATCTGAGCCAGCATATATTTATGCTTGTTTTTATCTGGAAGAAGTATCAGAATAAATCTTTGGTTGATTTAATCTGAGCTAGAAAATGTATTTAACTAGAAGAAGTATCAGAATAGATCTACACCTGATCTAAGCTGAGCCATTAGAATATCCGTTAGAAGAAGTATCAGAATAAAACCTTTGGTTGATTTATTCTAAGCCAGAAGACGTTGTCTTTGATAAGATTGTCTGGTCCTACCTATAGTTGATGTTGTTGATTTATCTTTTCCTAAAAAGGTAAAGAGTTAGCTGGATGTAACGTTATGATGTATGACATCCATTGCAGGATGATGTTCTCAAAATAAATGAGATTGTTGTATGTATTTTGTATGCATATGATATGAAGCTTGTGAATGATGTATGAATGTAATATGCGAGCGTATTAGTTGTTTTTTATAGTTGCTGAAGTTAAATTCGTCGGGATTCCTGCTTTCTGTCTGAGGATACTCCACTGGAGATTTTAATTTCTTTCTTGAGGATTGAAGCCTTCAAGGAAGGTTGATAACCTGTCAGGGTTCTTGAAACATATGGATTACATGCACTCTAACTGGAGATGAATAACCCTCTGATGTGAGTAGCTACTCTTCTGGAGGTGGTTATCTTGATTAATCATGCTGGAGAGAAGAGTTCTGTTGGAAGATTTTACTAATTTGGAGAAATAAAATCCACTAGGGGATGAGCTTCAATAGCTAGAGAAATAAACTCTACTGGGAAACAAAGCTTAGTAAACTGCTTGGGGATTTTATGAAACCCTGCTGGAGAACCCAAGAAATTTATTGACCATTCTGGGGAATTCTCCAAGATGCTAGGAAAACAATTCAACCTCTTGATTTGTTAAGAAATGTCGAAATATCTGAAATCATTAGGCTATATGCTGAAGATATGGTGATAACTTTGCGGGAGGATGCCCCTGGTTCTGTACCTACTTAGGAATGTATCCTTTCGGATGATGAATTTTGTGAAGATAGTCCTCTAGGGGTGGTTGCTCTGTGGGGATTTACATATGGCTTTTCGACATTGTCCTAACTCTTAAAGCCCTTAGTAATTGTCTTTCTATTTTTATGCATGAATTTGTAAATGGTAATCATATTCAAATGCATATGTTCATTTAAAATAAACATTGGACATTTTTTCAAACAAAACAGAAAAATAAAAACAAATAGTTTTGAACTTTAAAAGAGGAATTTTATATTAATTTTGAGAAAGTCAGCCTATAACAGGGGTCTTTGTACAAGGAAACAGACATCCTAATAAGAGAAATGTCATTGTAAAAAATGAAAAATATACAATGTGGTACACAAAGAAAAACGGCTATGTGGGATAATCCCATTGGGTTTCAATTCTGCTATTTATATCTTTGAGCGTCTCATCACTTTGTTGTTTGGAAGAAGTCGACTGGATTGATCCGTACCATTCGAACTTGTTAATGATGTCTGGTTGTAAGGTGATCCAACAGGACATAGTCATACGCTTTTTAAATCCCTAATTTTTTCCTGGACCTCCCTTTCGGGTTTTCAATCCATCGGGGTACCCTTTTTTTCCCAAGCCGCCTTTTCAGGTTTTTGACTTGTCGCGTGTACATATTTTTTTTTCATATATATATATATATATATATATATATATATATATATATATATATATATATATATATATATATATATATATATCCTTGATTTTTTCCCGAACCCTTTTGGCTCGCTGGGATACCCTTATTTTTTCCTAGGCCAGTCAACCTAGCGGGTCTTTTTTCATGCGTAGTATCTTTTAACTATGTCCGAGTTTACAGGGTGTAGAAGGTCGTCACCATCCATGGTGGTTAATATCATAGCTCCACTAGAAAATATACTCTTGATCACAAATGGTCCTTCGTATGTAGGAGTACATTTTCCCCTAGGATCACCTTGTGGCAGAATGATGCGCTTGATTACTAGGTCACCAACCTGATATACGTGACGTCTGACCTTCTTATTAAAAGCTTTGATCATACATTTCTGGTGCACCTGACAATGACAAATAGCCGCAAGCCTCTTTTCGTCAATCAGGTTCAATTGGTAAAATTGAGTCTGAATCCCTTCATCTTCGTTTAAACCTACATCCTTCATGATTCTCAGGGAAGGGCTCTGGACTTCGACGGGTAAAACGGATTTCATACTATTTACGAGAGAAAATGGGGTTGCTCCTGTTGACGTGCGCACTGAGGTGCGTTAACCATGAAGAGCAAATGGTAACATCTCATGCCAGTCTTTATATGTTATTGTCATCTTCTGTATAATCTTCTTTATATTCTTATTGGTGGCCTCCACAACGTCGTTCATCTTCGGCCGATAAGGAGAAGAGTTATGATATTGGATCTTAAATTGCATACAGAGCTCAGTGATCATAGTATTATTGAGGTTGGTACCATTATCTGTGATAATTCTTTCTGGGATACGATACTGACATATAAGATTATGTTTGATGAACTGAGCCACAACATTCTTGATAACAGAAGCATATGAGGTTGCCTCTACCCACTTTGTGAAGTAATCGATAGCGACGAGGATGAAAGGGTGTCCATTGGAAGCGGAAGGTCTAATCTCTCCAATCATATCAATACCCCACACCGTGAACGGCCAAGAAGCAGTCAAGAAGTTTAAAGGAACCAGAGGCACATGTACTTTGTCAGCATATGTTGTACCTCAAAATTTGCCCTCGTATTTTTCCACAAGAAATCACAGCTTTGGGCTTTTCCTGATTTTTTCAGATTGGCGTAAGAATCACTCAAACAGACTTTTTCTTATCAGTCAGACAAAATTAGGGTTTTCATTGATTTTAAAGCAGTTCAGGCAGATTGCTAAGGTTTGGTTGAGTTGGCTCAGGTTTTGATCAGGCGGACATTTCTTTGACATTTAATCAAGAACTAGGGTTTATGCACGCAGAAAGAATTAATCCTACAGTTCTTTTCAGTTTACTCTGAGATTTGGATTGAGGCATTTGAATCAAGAACTTGCAGTGTTTTGTTTAATCAGTAAAGGCTAAGGCATTTGATTTGAGATGAGATAAAAGCTGAGGTTCTTAAATTGAGAATCTGCAGTGTTGATTTAATCAGTAAAAAGATAAGTATCTGGATGTTGGTTTAATTAACTGTGCATTGTTTAATTGGAGCGTCGGGTTTATTATTGATCGATGCTAAAACCACAGTGTTTATTAATTATTTATTTATTCTAAGTTAGGATAATTGGAATTTATTTCCATTTATTATAATTTAAGAATTTATAAGTAATTAAATAGACAGCTGAAAAAAGGAATTAACTGACAAAAAGGATTTCATTCATCTTTAATTGTTTTGTTACAATTTATTATTTGAACAAACTGTAAATTTATTTACATATTTGCTTACAATAATAATAGTACAAACAATTGAAATGAAATAAAACTATCCTAAAAAATCCCTAAGTCTTCATCTTCTATCCATTGCTCATTTGCTCAATTATTTTCATCTGCAAAACAAAGAAGAAAGAAAAAGTCAAATGCGGATAAAATAATTAAAGAACAGACAGATAAAAATTGAATTCATCATTAAAAGCAACTGGCCGGAATCAGTTTGCCCTCTCTGCAAATCACGAGATTTCTCCCGGTTCACAAAGAGGGATAGAAATGCTTGCAAAAAAAGTATGAATGCACAAAGTTATAATTTCGCACAAGTTCAAATTGTCAACCAACTGCATAGTTTCCAAACAAACAGCATGCCTAACCAAAGTCCAAACTGGACAGCAAGATGTAAAAATCTGTCCAAAAGGATATCAAAAGATATCAAAACCTCCACAAGTACAAAAGGCTACTCAAAGCTGTCCAAGAGATATAAAAAATGTCAAAGAAGTACATAAAGTATGCAGGAAAGCAGGAATATGCAGAGTAAACATGCATTGCAAGCAAGCTCTTCCAATCACATCATTTTCAGGCCAGTGCTTTTTCAGTAAAGTGCAGATCATAAGCAATAAAAAATGCTTAAAAAACTGTCAAGAGAGAGAGAGAAGAGAAAAAGAAAGGAGGCTTACAGGCTTAGGCTTGAAGAAGAAATATATAAAACAAACTGTCATCAACACAGTAGAGGGAGGCAGATACAACATAAACAAAATCAGAACACAAACAAAACTGTAACAAAAAACACAAACTGCCTCAACAAGCTTGAAGCCTAAGCTCCAAACCTCAAAAGGCCTTCACCTGCATAACTCATCATGAAACAGTCAAGACCACAAGCCTAAAATCCAAAAGGCCTTTCAAGACTGCCTCTAAACTACTCAAGTCTAAAACCCTGTCCAACCTGAAGCCTTAAACCATTTTCTAACCCAACCTGTCAAAACAACCTTAAACCTGAAAACAGAGGTTCAAAGCCAAGCCTTAGCCATCAATAAACATCAGAACAAACCACAAGCTGGTAAACACATCAACCTTTCAATAACCATTCAAGTCTAAAACCTGCTGAAGCCAGTTTAACCTGTCAAATCCTTCACCTGCTAAATTGTTTCAAACACCCAAACAAATACACAAACAGCAAAGCAAGAGCCCAGACCTGCATCAAGCCTCAAGGCCCTCACGCCTATAACTTATTTTCAAGCATACAAAGCCTGTAACCCCAAACCAGAACTACAAGCTCAACCTTCAAAGCCCTTTCCAAAAACCAGAATCAATCCATCACATTCCCATCAAAACATCTCATAGGCAACTCAAAACCATAATAGTATTCAAAATCATAAGGCCCTCAGAAGATTTTCATCACAGGGCTAGTGCATAGATATCAAAGATATCAGAATCATCAAGAACAATATCAACAGGCAACTCAGAAGCCAACAACAAGAAGAAGAAAAGAAGCAATATTCAAGATCAAGGCAACTCAGCATTTCAAGGCAATAAACCCTCAGAAAGATTTCATCATTGGGCAAGCACACAAAGCAACACTCAGATTCATATCAAGCATACAAGCAACTGAAGCAAGCATACAGAAGAGGAAAAAGTGATATGAACTAGGTTTTCAAAGCAGTCATTATCAAACCTAATAAAAGGCAAAAAATAAAGATACCAGGAAGCAAAGCGCACATCATCACCAAAGCCTCCGCCTTGGCCGCCTGAAGCATCTCCGATTCATCCCTCCACTGTCTCTAAAGGCCGCCGTCTCCAAAAGTATAATTTCTCTCCCTTTTCACGCACCTCCAACAAGAATAACAATAACACTTAATCAGAATCAATAAACAAAACATACAAGACATATAAAGTTTGAAACTCTAAATGCATTAAACAAAAATAGAAACCGTCACCTTATAACCTTGCTTCGCTGGACCAAGGAGGGAAGAGGGGACGAAGGGGGAAGCTTGGTGGCCATGGGCGAAGGTTGAGCTGTGTTCAGTAACTATGGCTTGATAGATGAAGAAGACAAAGAAGCGATGAAGAGAACGAACGGCGCCTCTGTGTTTCACAAACCCTAACTCATTCCCAAGTGAAACAAATCCAAGTAACCCTAAACAAAAAACGTTGTGAGACCACTTGGGCCTTGCCCTTTCCTAATCAATCTAAGCTCAACGAAATGCACGCCTCACCTCCCCATTTTTCTCCTTCTGCTTGTTTTTTATTTGGGCCCAAAACTCCTTTAGCCCATTCAATCTATTCTTTTACTTTTTTAAACACTCATAAACTAAATACTTTTACTTATCATTTTATTTTTTTTAGTTTAAGCTAATATATAATACTTTTTTTTTGTTTTGTTAAATAAAATAATACCTTTTTTACAAAATATTATTAATTGTTACATTTTAGAAAATATACAAACTTTAATTTTTCCTTAAATTTGAAACATTTTTCTTTTCTTTTAATACATAAGAATATTCATTAAAATACATAATTAATTAGGTTAATAGATTTTATCTTAAAAACTCTTTTAATAAATCCTTTTTTACATATACATAAAACATTATTTTTTCCTAAAACATTTCTTCTTAACTCTTATATATAAAACCTTAACAAAGTATATAAAAGCAAACTTTTTAAAGTTAGATACTTTTCTTTAAACTTAAAACTTTTACTTTCTTTCAATTAAAAACTTTTGTACATAAATACATCAATACATAATTTTCCTTAAGTTAAACATTTTCTTTTCTCTTATCAAAATCTTTTGTTTTGTACATACTTCACAAAAATACAATAAATAGACAATACTTAATTATTTCATTAAGTTAACATTTTCCATCTTGTAAATAATCATACACTTACACATTTACATTTACATTGCTTTATTCTTATACATTGCTATACACTACATATTACATTTGCGATTGATTCGATTTGGTTGTAAATATTTGGATACTACTTTCCTAATAAGTCTCATCCCCATTTGTAAATATTTATACCCCCACTCCCGGATACTTATTTGTAATAGCGTAGACTTTAAATTCCCGCAATTTATCGCTTTTCAAATATACCATGGTTAGACCTAGGGTTTGTATGTACATAAAATCAAACGCTAGATAACCTAATACAAAGATAAATGCATGACAATCAATACACAATTCACACTTTCACCCCTAGGATAATCCCGCTTGTTGCCTTCCAAAATTGGCCATGCTTGCACGTCGAGTTTCTTTGGCAAAACAATTCAAATGATCATAGTCCCTCGATGACGCTTTCGAAAGTTGCCTAATCAAAATGATCATAGTCCCTTCAAGCAAAATTGCCAAAGACACTTGGCACCATTGCATTCATGGTCTATACGATGACCCGCGCCTGTCCCGTTAAACATCCTAAGCATAAGATTATCCACCAAATACAATGGTGGAACAAAATTGTTAAAAGGGTTAAAACATGAGAAAAACCTTTGAGTACATTAGGGGTAGACAACTCTTAGTTACTTGATCAAACTTGCAAAACACTTGCCTACTTTTCAAACCACACTCCACAAACACTTTCAGAACAAACTTTCAAAAAACATTTGAAACATCTTTTCGAAAAGATACACACCTTTGTAAAACACTCAAACACGAGTCATTACAATGGTTGCCTAAGACAAGGCATCTTCTTCAAAAACATTTTCAAAATACACACACACACACACCATTTCAAGCAATTGAAAATCAAAGGCAAGTGATCTAAACAAGTAACTGAGAGCCCACGGATAACCATGGATGAAGAGGGTGCTAATACCTTCCCTTTTCATAATCTACCCCCGAACCCACGAAACATCTCAAAAAGGTTTTTCCTGTGCTTTTTAACCTTTCCTTTAGGATAAAATAAAAAGTCGGTGGCGACTCTTGCTCAACCGAACAAGTGCGAAAACAAACGCAAAAACTCAAGTCAGTTCTCCCACCGTATCACAACATAGATTTGACATTTGTGACAAGTCCGGGAGTGATGGTGATAATCTGTCTCCATAGTGGACCAATAGTAACCTCCCCTCAGAATCTTCTTAGCTATTGTATGCCCTCTAGAATGAGTGTCAAATATACCTTCGTGCATATCCTACATGATCTTCTCAGCTTCTCTCTAGTCCACACACTGAAGTAAAGTGGAATCATGGTTGCGCTTATATGAAATTTCGTTACTCAGGAAGAACTTCGCAGAGAATCTTATTAAAATCTTCTTGTCATTTTATAGATGCTCCCTCAGGGTATTCTTGGGCTTCGAGGTACCTTTTCACCTCATGGAACCAAGGAGTTTCCCCTACTCCCTCAGTATCAATCTCATAACAGTGTGCCAGTTCGTCTAACCTTTCGATAGTGATCTGAGGGGCTTCATTATCCCATCTGACCTTAAACATGGATGACATTGTAGCTAGCGCATCCGCTAACTGATTTTCTTCTCGTGGAACATGTTCAAAGGTAATCCCTTCAAAATATGGAATCAAAGCCAACACATGCTCTCGGTAAGGGATGAGATTAGGATGCTTCGTGTCCTATTCTCCCTTAACTTGGATGATCACTAAGGCTGAATATTCGTATACTTGTAAGAACTTGATCCTCATATCCATAGAAGCCTTGATACCCATAATGCACGATTCATACTTGGCCATATTGTTGGTGCAGTTAAAACATAGTCTGACAGTGAAGGGTGTATGGAAGCCTTCAGGCAAAATAATCACAGCACCAATGCCATCGCTGAGTGCTTTGTAAGCTTCGTCAAAGACCATAGTCCATCGGGATCCTTTTTCAGGTCCTTCATCCGGTACAGGTTCTTCACTGTCAGTTACTAGCATGATATTCTCGTCTGGGAACTCAAAATTCATTGGTTGGTAGTCATCTACGGCCTAGTGAGCCAAATAACCAGCTAGTACACTCCCTTTTATTGCCTTTTGAGAGGTGTACTGAATGTCGTATTCGGTCAGGACCATTTGCCATCTTGCTATTCTTCCAGAGAGAGCGGGCTTTTCAAATATGTATTTGATAGGATCCATTTTAGATATCAATAAGGTAGTGTGAGTCAACATATATTGTCTTAGTCGGCGAGCAGCCCATGCCAAAGTGCATCAAGTTTTCTCGAGCACTGAGTATCTTGTTTCACAGTTAGTAAACTTTTTGCTAAGGTAGTATATTGCATGCTCTTTTCAACCAGACTCGTCATGTTACCCCAGCACACACCCCATTGAATTCTCTAATACTGTTAAGTACATGATTAAAAGTCTTCCTTCGACCGGTGGCATCAAAATTGGAGGTTCTTGAAGATATTCCTTGATTATGCCAAAGGTTGTCTGGAAATTGTCATTCTACTTCACTAATTGATCTTTCTTCAGGAATTTGAAGATTGGTTCACAAGTAGCGGTTAGGTGGGAAATGAATCTGGCAATGTAGTTTATACGTCCCAAGAAACCTCTAACCTCCTTCTCAGTGCAGGGAGTTGGCATCTCTTGAATAGCTTTAACCTTTGCAGGATCTACCTCAACACCTTTGCCACTGACGACGAAACCTAGGAGCTTACCAAATCTTACTCCAAAGGTGCATTTTTTTGGGATCAGTCTTAACTTGTACTTTGTCGGTCGTTCGAACCATTTTTGCAAGTGATCAATGTGATCTTCTTCAGTTTGAGACCTAGTTATCATGTCGTCGATGTAGACCTCTATCTCATGATGGATCATATCATGGAACAATGCTACCATAGCATGCTGATAGGTTGCCATGGCTTTTTTCAACCCTAATGGCATAACTTTGTAACAGAAGGTGCCCCACTGTGTAACAAAGGTAGTCTTTTCCATGTCTTCAGGTGCCATTTTGATCTGATTATCACCAGAGAAACCGTCCATGAAGGAGAATATCTTGTGTTGTACGGTGTTATCAACCATAACATCAATATGGGGAAGCGGAAAGTCATCTTTGGGGCTCTCCCTATTCAAATCTCTGTAATCTACACACATACGCACTTTACCGTCCTTTTTTAGGTATCGGTACTACATTCGTAACCCATTGTGAAAAAGAAGTAACAACTAAGAATTCGGCATTGAACTGTTTCATGACTTCAACCTTGATCTTTTCTAACATTTTAGGGCGTATACAACAAACTTTCTGCTTCACTAGAGGGCAGTTTTCTTTTATCGGCAGACGATGAACCACAATATCAGTATCCATCTCTGTCATGTCTTCGTATGACCAGGAAAAGATCTCAACGTTGGCACGTAACATCTGGATTAATCGTTCTTTGACACCATTCTCCAAGTTGGCACCTACCTTTACTTCCTTTTTATTCTCCTCAGTACCCAAGTTTACCGCCTCGACCGGCTCTTCATGAGGTTGTATTGCTCTTTCCTCTTACTGAAATAGCCTAGCAAGTTCTCTTGGTACTTCACAATCTTCCTCACCTTCGTCCTCGGCTTGGCAGATCGGATTTTCAAAGTCATAAATCGAAATAACATAACTGTTATCAAAGGCATCCAGGGTGGATGTGGATCTGCAATTAGATATGTGGGTGTGTGTAAGAGCACATAGCTATTTTTGACAAAATAATGTAAAAGAGAAAAGACAGAGAGCGTAAATTTTGAATGCAAAACGTACGATGATTTATTAATGACATATGAAAATGAAGTGTGATAAACCTCACAAATAGACCGTTGTGCCTCAGGTAAGATACAAGGCTTAGAGTTTAATTTGCTCAAAGATTACATATCCCGAAAATAGAAAAAACAATTACTCTTGGATAAAAGAGATGGGCACAAAGTCTCTAGCCGTCCAATTATTAAGTCAACCATTGATAGTAGGGAAGATCCAATTGTCCAAGTCTCAATCACCGTCAGCGTCCTCCACAACATTGCCTACATGGTTGTTGATGCGTTGTGGGGGTCCTCCGGCGCGAGCACGACGAACAACTTTTTGAGCTCCTGAAGTGAAACCCAAACCAAATTTGTCAGACTTATAGGGGATGTTAGGGAGTTGGCCCCAAATAGTACACCCACCTTCTTCAATCACAACCTTGGCGTCCTTCAGAGAAACCATTTTCAATGGAGGCCTGGTAATCTTCGGAATAACAGTAGCAGCTTTGGTAACAACGATCGTTTGAGGAACCTCTTAAAAATTATGACAGGGAGTTTCAATGAATTTGTCGTCCATCTCGACATACCTAAAAGAATCAAGGTGGATTACCATATATTATTCTTCACCGTAGACTGTAATAATGTTTCCATTACCCAGATATTTTAACATCTGATGTAAAGTGGAAGTGACAGAACCGGCCCCATGAATCCAAGGGCGTCCCAGTAAGCAGAAATAAGACGGGCGAGTGTCCATCACATAGAAAGTGGAGTCAAAAGTTTGGGAACCAACTTTAATTGGAATGTCTACCTCCCTGTATACCATTTCAAAAGCCCTTACCACAATGTCACTGGGCTTCAATGTAAGTCCTTCACAATCCATTTTGTCAATGGCACCTTTGGGTAGAACATTCAGAGACGAATCCATATCAACTAATACGTGAGCCAAAGTAGTGCCCCTACACACAATAGAGACATGCATGGCGTAGTTATGTTTTCTTCCTTTAGGAGTCAAATCAGCATTGGAGAAACCTAGTCCATTGTCGACAGTCAGACTGGCAACACAATCCTCAAATTGGTCGGCAGAAGTCTCTTGTGGCACATAAGCGGAGTTCCGAAACTTCACCAAGGCTTTATCATGGTCCTTAGAACACAACAATAAGGCTAGCATTGAAATCTTTGAGGGGGTCTTCCCTAATTGTTCCACAACATTGTAATCACTTTTCTGTATGATCTTCAGAATTTCCTCCATTTCTTGTTTGAAGGCCTCAGGAATGGCTTATTTCGGTGCCTCCTTTCGGGCAGGCTCAACCAATACTTCTTTGCCCCGAGTCTCAGTTGACTCAGTAGCAGGAATAGCAACAGGAGTAGCAATAGTCTTTGAAGAGATTTCAGGAGAGAAAATCCTTCCGCTTCTGGTAACCTTACTGGTCCCAACAATATTGTCAATGTTAGGATTAGTATCTTCAGTAAATTCATTCTTGGTAGTCAATAGGTCTGGCTTGACGCCATGGTAATTGACGTCAAGTCCATAATTCCAAGGAACTTCCTTGTCGAAGGAATATGGTATTGGCCCTGGAGAGGTAATGATCAAGGGAGCAACTTTAGGAGTGGTGGTAATCCTCATAGGACCTTTAGAGGAGATCCTTGCAGGATTGTTAGAAATGGTAATAATTGATACATCTTCACACAAGCTTTTTGCAGAGGGAACCTTCTCAAAGAGGATCTCTTGGTTGTATATTAGACGTTGAACACCTACCTTCAACACCGAACAACCATTGGGTAGAGATGCACAATGGTAGCAACCTTCACCATAGCCCGGAAATAAGCCGGCTCGTAAGAGATTCTTCTTAACAACTGGAAGAGTAGTAGTTAATTCACCCATAGAAGAAACAAACAGAACATCTTCAACAACATTGATACCCTTGTCATGCTTATGCATTGGTGCAGTTATTACATTGGGAGTCTCAAGAGGGTTAAATTAAATCTCCTTTGCATCAATAAGGTCTTGAACTTTATTCTTCAGATCCCAACAATCATTCATGTTATGTCTCGGAATGTTGGAGTGGTAAGCGCACCGTGCATTTGGATTGTAACGGGGAGACGAAGTATTTGAGTTTTGGGGAGGAACCTTCAGAGTGACCAAGTCAACCTTCACCAAGTAACACAATGCCTGAGACAAAGGCATGTGGATTATGGTGAATTGTCTTCTAGGCGCATCTTGCATGCGCTGATTATTTTTTCGTTGAGCTGGAGCAGGGTTGAAGATCATTACAGATCCTACCATTGGACGATGTTCAACTTTACCATGATTTCTTTGACCATAGGCAGCACTGACCTCCCTCTTTCCACTTAATGGCTTCTTCGCAGTACTCGAAGATGCGGCCCCTTGGATTTTACCACTCTTGATACCAGCTTCCACTTGTTCTCCTATAAATATCAGCTCGGTGAATCCGGCTAAAGAGCTTCCAATCAAATGGTTGAAAAATGGGCATGTCAGAGTACCCAAGAACATATCTACCAACTCCCTATCAGACAAGGGAGGCTGGACTCTACCTGCAAGATTCCTCCACTTTTGGGCATAATCTTTGAAACCCTCACTGGAACTCATAGACATGCTTTGGAGTTGCGTGTGGGTTGGAGAATGGTCAGCATTATATTGATACTGCTTATAAAAAGCAGCAGCCAAGTCTTCCCAATTACGGATATTGGTCCCTTCCAGTTGATAGAACCACTCTAACTATGTTCCCGACAAACTATCCTGAAATAAATGAACCCATAATTTCCTATCAGTTGAATGGGGTTGGCTCTTCCTGACATAAGACCATAAATGTAGCTTGAGACATGAAACACCGTCATATTTTGCATAAGTGGGTACTTTGAATTTTTGTGGGATGACCACTCCTGAGACCAACCCTAGCTCTTCAAAGTCCAATCCAGGTACCCTCTGAATCTTCATAGCATTGAGACGATCCTCCAGTTGTTTATACTTGTCATCAGTAGGAGGATATTGTTCCTCATAATAGTCTGCTTCCTCTTCATCAGACCCTGGGCTATTATCTTCTTTTGTCATCTTCTTGTTATCCTCTTCCTGATTATCCCCTTCATTTGATGGGGTTGTGAATTCAAGAGCTTGCTTGGCGGGTCCTCTAAACCTTCTCTCATGTTCAGGATGCCAATTTGTTTCTTTGCCTTCTTTGTCTTTTCTTTAACAATGAGAGCTTTCAGATCTTCCTGTCCTTTAGCCAGAGCCAGGAACATCTGTTGGAATTGAGAGTCTTGTACTTGAAGATCCTTAATGTTTTGTTCAAGAGCCATTTCTTTTTGTTGAAATAAACAGCGAAAGGATAAGATATATGTCTTAAAATAATTGCTTATGTAATGATATGCATGACATGCTTATGCAATGTTTTCAAGGACCTCGTGGGATTTAAACTATTTTAATCAAAACAGAAACACTGATTTTTTATTAGTAAGTCAAATGAAACAAAAGTTTACAAAGAAATAAAATTAAAAACTTCTACGACTTCTAGGTTTCCCATGGACGCTTCCTTTTTGTGTTGATATAGGAATTAATGCTCTGCTCCTCGTGAAGTTGCTTCGTCAGTTCCAATACTTTCTTCTCACTGGCATAGAATTGAGCCTCAAAGGTGTCTCTTTATTCCTTGAGTTGGATCCAAGACCTTTGCAGTTCTTCAAATTTTGTTGGCATGTCAGGATGGAGAATAATGCAAGACTCATCCCCCTGAGCAATAGGCTCTAAGATCACTGGTAAGATTGCGGGATATGGCATCATAAGACTCTGAGCACGAGCTCGCACCCATTTGAGGTAAGGTTCCAAAGAGATGGAATTCATATGTCCTAAAGTCTTACCATCATTCTTCTTAACCATGCCCCAAGCACGTATGAACCTATGATGATAACCTTGCAGATCATTGTCGTAGTCGAACACCATACCCTGGATGAGCATATCATGAGGACCATCTCTTCGTGCGTAACCAAACTGACATAAAGCTAAAGAAGGGTTGTAAGTGATGGCTCCTCTAATGCCAATGAGTGGCACATTAGGAAACTCTCCGCAGCGATCAATAATAGAGATGTCTTCTTGAGAGCGAGAACACCAATAGATATCAGAGTGAGAAAGAGACATCAATATTTTAGACCATCTTAATCCTAGCTCATTCTTCATTACTAACCGAGGAAGGTGCGAAATAAACCACCTATAGAGCAAAGGTATACAACACATAATAGTTCCTTGCTTCTTCATAGTATGGATATGGAGAGAATGTAGGATATCCTCGAGCAGTGTAGGCAGTGGATTGTGAGTAAGGAAAATATTGATGGCATTTACATTTATAAATTGGTCCGGATTAGGGAACAATACCAACTCATAGATTAGGATAGCTAAGATATCTTCAAAAGCATGGAAACTCATGGGGTCTAGGAATACCTGAGCTTTCTCTATCAGAAACTTTGCAAGAAGACCTTTAACCTCACTTCTCATGTCCCACTTAGATCTCAATGTTAAATGGCTTCAAGTGCAAGGTTGTGGCAACCTCTTCAGATATTGGATCCTGTTCTAAACCTGGGAAGGGTATCTGCTCCAATATGGGCACTCCAAGTAGTTTAGAGAATTCTTCCAACATGGGCACAACCTGGTAATCGGGGAATGTGAAGCAATGGTGTTTAGGATCAAAGAACTGGAATAGGACGCTCATCATACCCTCATCAAAATTGGTAGTAACCAAACTAAGTAAGTGTCCATGTCTTTTGTTGAATTAAGAACTTTCAGGAATCTTTAAAACCAATTCCCTAAGCTTGGAAGGTATTCCTACGAAGTTGATCCGGATGGTATTTCTGCGAGCGGAATCCATAACCTACAAAGCAGAGGAGAGATAAATCCCCAGGTCCTTGAAATGGTTAGTGCAAATGATATGTTATGATGTTTATGATGTCATGTTCATGATTAAAATAAAATAGTGAACACAAACAAGTCACACAAATACCTTAGGTTTAAAGGCTTGCATGAGGTCTATAGGTAAGTACCCTTTTGAAGTTTTGTTGGCTCAACCTCTCCTGGCATAGTAACCAGGTTCTAGGGATCTCATATCATTGATTTCTCTCTCAGGCATTATTTTAGCTCAAGCATCTGAATTGAAACCGAAATATCTCGAAAGTCCAATCTCAATGAGTGTAGCATCGAGTATCAGCCAACTTCAGTTTGCACCGAATACGACCATCTCACTGCTTTCTAATGGCTAAGATGAGTAAATTTAAGGTTCTAAAGGTCAGTTAGCGCTTAATGACACTATGTGGAAGCCTAATGTTATCCTTGACTGACTCAAGGAAAATTATTACAAGCAAGAGTATCATGCTAACGTAGCTATCATATCATCCATATCGGTCTACGTCGTACAACCTCCATGATTTATTGCTACTTACCTAAAAGTGTTCCCCGATCCGGGTGTAGGATCTTTAACAATAACCCAACATAAACCCGAAAGATAAAGCATACAAATCAAACATGTAAAGAAATTTAAATATGATCTAGCTCTAAGGTAACCCCAGTTTAAGAATTATAAATTCCCAGCAGAGTCTCTAGTTCTGTAATATGGTGGGAGAACTGACTTTATTGGTTTTGCGTTTTTATTTGCAATGTTGTGGTTAGCAAGAGTCGCAACCGACTTTTATTTTATCCAACAAAGGAAAAGGTGAAAAGAATAGGAAAGACCTTTCGAGATTATTTTTTGAGTAAGGGGGTTGGTTATGGAAAGGGAAGGTGTTAGCACCCTTTCCATCTATAGTTATCTACGGGCTCTTAGTTTCTAGCTCATTTTGAAAATGCTTTTTTGTGTAAGTGTGTTTTGAAGATATTTTGGAAAGATGCCTTAGTGCGACGAACATTATAATGTTTCTCGTTTCAGCAAGAACGTATACAAAGTGTTTTCTTTATCTTTGAAAATATTTAGAAAAAAAGAGTTTGTGTGTGTCTGAAAAAAAGTTGTTTTTTTATTTTTTTATGAGCAAGCAACTAGGAGCTATCTACCTACTCAAAAGGTTTTTTATTTTCCTCTTTTCCTTTAGACGGTGTTATCCTACTATTAGTGAGTAGGTAGCCCTATCATTGGATTTTTTGAGGGACAAGCGAGGGTCATCGTACAGTCACGAAAGAAAATTAGTAAGATATTTTAGTAACTACCCTAAGATTTTAAGATCATATACCGAGGCAACATCGAAAGGGTCATCGAGGGACTTAAGATCTTTAAACCAAAGGGTCATCACTAAAATCTCTTACATTTGAGAGTCACGACTGTTTATTCCAAAGGAAACAAGTGGAGATACCCTAGAGGTGCGCATGTGCGAGTGTGTTGCGTTTCAGTTATTTATCTTCGGATGTTAAATTTGCTAGCGTTTGCTTTTAATCTTATCATACAAGCCTATTAGCATACATCTAACAGTTAATATCAATGCAAAAATAAAGTGCGGAATTTAAAAGCTACACTATTACATAGCTTCAGGGAGGGGGAATTACAAACCAAAACGGGGAAATAAAAGTAAAGTCCTAAATTCAAAGCTATTACATCCTTTTGCAGTTACATCATTAAAAAAATGCGAAAGTAAATATGTGTGTGGGGAGAAAGCGAGGTAAAAACCCTAAAACTCCTAAACACATAGAATTTTTTATTGTTTTTATTAAGAAAATACTAAAATTAAATTAGAAAAGAAAAAAAAACTAAATCTAACCTTAATTAATTAAATAAAAGAAAATGATTATTAATTAAAAAATTAATTCTAATCAATAGAAGAAAACTAATTCTAATATTTTTGATATTTTATTTGAGAAAAAAGATTTGAAGTGATTAAACCTATTTCTAATTGATTTTAAATTAATTTAAATAAGTTAAACAATTAAATTAATTAACTTTAACTCACCAAAATTAAATTAATTAGAAAAATCCTAGATCTATCATTTCTTGTGATTTTCTAATTTTTATAAAAAAAATAAAATTGGTTTTTAAAAAATTAATATAAAACAATTAAAAAAAGTAAGGATAAAATAATAAAAAAGGGAAAAATGGGTCTGTTATTGTGAAGCAAACTGGGGGCTACGTCTGAAATTTGCCAAGGCCCAACACCAGAGCAAGCCCAAACTCATGCGTGTGATCCAGTGTTGTTGGCCCTTATGAGGTCTATCATGAACGCATGGATCTGGATCATTGATTTGGCGATGTGATAGATCCAATGGTGGTTATGATGAAACGCATGGTACGCGCGCTAGCCCCTGTAACACTGGATCTGCAAATATGAATTAGAAAAATAATAGGCAAGAGGCAGGGATCAAACCCCTGACCTTGCCTTTAGTAAAGCCTTAACATACAATGCCTCTACCGTTGGGACGACTTTACTTCCGTTAACATAAACACAATCATAAATATATAATGTAAATCCAGTCTTTCATTCTAACTGTGCAACACACGTGTGCCAAGTGGGTCCCCTGCTATTTGAATAAACCAATCAGAGGACTCAGTTATGCCACGCAGGGTCTCTGTCCAGTTAAACTACCTCCGATAGTGGCTCCCATCACCATCTCCGATTGGCCAAAAAACAAAACCTGCGAAATCTCATGAAAACGAACATGAAAAGAACCCTACTAGACTAATTAGGCCCTTGCGAATCCGATGGTGTGGCTGGTTTTCCATGAAACGGCCTGCATCCTGAGATACAAAGCTTGACTGAAGCTTTGCTCTAACAATGGAAAACCTTCATTCTTGTGTTAAATCTCTCATGCAATGGTCACAAACAATCCCAAAGATCAGCATGAGCACATATATGTACTAATAATACATTTATATTGCATGATCAAATGATTTGAGCTTGCGAAAATATACGTGACTGGTCACACTTGAAGGGGTGGTTTGAGAATGATTTGGCTTGAGTAATGGTTAAAACAAACTCCTGGACGCCTCAGGGTGGTAATGAAACACCTGGAATAGATTAAGGATGGTTGGACCGGATGATACAAGTTTCTCCATTCTTTGAGAAAATTTGGAACTTTGCTAGTGTTTTTTGGATGCAGCTACGTGTGTCCTTGGCTTGCAACATTGCCCTCTTTTTATAGAAGAATGAAAGGCTGGATAAAAAAGGCAAGAATCAGCCATTAACCATGGTTTTGAATGCAAAATCACAAATTTGAAAATATGCCATTTTTTATTATTTTCTTGCCATTCTTGAAATATAATGAACCTAGTCCTTTTTCCACATGCCTTGCATAAAATATTAGGCCCTATATTGACCTAAATCATCAACCCATGTGTCCAAACCCTTTATCTATTATTTTATGCAATTTATTTTATGTTTATTTGAATAAAACAAAAATAAATATGAATAAAATATAGGAAAAATGAAAATCCAGGTGAGAGTGAATTTAGGATTCCTTGGCATGGTCATGAACATGTTTTAAGTTCATAAAAGAGGCCCATTAGTCTAAAAAAATAACTTTGCTCAATGTGTACTTTTTGAAATTCCTCAAAATTCCCTAACTTGTGCAACTAATATCTTACTTCATTTTTATCCTTTGAAGATTATCTTGGAATTTTTGGAAAGCCTGAGATGTCCTCTTCAATCTATATGTTGACCACTTTTGATTTTGAAGACATTATCTTGATGTAAGTTATCTTGTCAAAAAGTGTCTTTTGTTGACTTTCTAAAAATGACATGTAATGTATGAGCCGATGTCTTCCAAATGATGCATTTTATGAACTTGAGAATATAAACAAAGTTGTAGAGAATTGGATTCTCTTCATAATGATCATTGGTTGGGGGAAAATGGATGAAGCATGTGAAAGTTATGCTTGGTCAAAGTTTAGTTCACTTTTCCTAGGAAACCCTAATTTAAAAAATCTTGACTTTTGATGATATGAGGACTTTCCTTGAGGAATCATGACCAAACCTTGATCAAATGATGAATATAACTTCAAAATGTCTATGTTGACCAAAAATATTTAAGTTTTGTTGTATATTGACCATAATTGACATTTGACCTAATACAATTGATTTTCAGTTATCTGAGCAATTGACTGAGCCAACTTGTGATGCAAGGCATGAAACTTGGCATGAGAACTCTTGAGGACATATTAGGAGCCATGGAAATCACTTGAGGCCTTTGACACCCAAAATTCTTTGTGAAAAATGAAACCCTAGTTGGAATTCCATTACTTAGGAGGAGAATTTTCCTGGTCAATTCTTGGTCAACCTTGAGCATTTGAGGATCTCTAGGAGTATGTTTTGAATAAAATGAGAGGGAAAATTTTGGGGTACAACACCGCTGGACTTCCAAATAAAAATTTAAAAGAATTTGTCCAGGAAAAAGTTAGGGAAAGCAAGAAACAAATTGAAAAGCCTAAAAGGCGAGAAAAGGATTACCAATAAAAAATTTCATCGAAATAACAAGGTCGTGTGATCAGACACCCAAATCAAAAGTTAGTGATTATCGTGTCCAAGAAACCCATGTGGTTTCTTAACCATTGCAAACTCTTCTTTTGAGATATGAATGCTTGTATCGGGTTAACTGAATGTAGAAGTGAAGAACATCATGGAGAATGGGTGGGCACCAAATAATTTTAAGCCTTAAATCCTTTTTTTATAAAAATTGTGAACCAAGCCACGCTACAACCCTTAAAAGTACTAACTGAAGCATGGGTCAATTTGAAACTGTGCCACAATGATATAGCATTTAACTTACTCATAAGAGGTATGTTTAAATATTTGTGTTGGTATCATATGCTTGCATTATCTTTCAAGAAAAATAATTTTCAAATTTTGCTCTCTAGCTAGTGATTCATTCACAATAGAGTTGTGACATCATTTCATTCAAAGTTTTTTCAAACTTCAAGACTTATATACATGTTGCATTAGAATTATCACCCTCATAATAAACATTCTTTTGCATACAAAACAACTGATTGACATTAATTAAGTTTACACAATGAACATCAATAAAGAGCTCAATCTTGTCAGAGAAGAGAGGCTTGAATACTCTATTGAAGAAAAAGTCAGTTGCCACAAGAGGAATGACTTATCCTGGGCACGTAGTCCAAAGATTCTATTAAGCGAAAGCATCTTGGTGCATTACAATTTGAGTATCCTTTAGGGATGAAGTTAGCAGATTCTTCCAATCTAGGCCAATCAAGTCGAGATTTAATCTCTCCGAGCTCAGCCCTATTTGGTGCATTCCCTCAAAGCTATAAACCAGAGGCTATCACATTGAAAAATCTCTTCAAGCTTTTGCCAATCATTTTGATGATATCACGTCGATAAATCTCAAGTTTTCTATCAATCTGAGTCCATCACGTCGAGAAATCTATTCAAAATTCATTCAGCCATGGGAAGTCACGTCAAGATTCGACAAATATCTCCAAGAAAGTTGTAATCAAAAGAAGTTTGGGGAAGTCCATCTCATATCGTATTGTGCCACAGATATTCTGGTCTTTCATTCAGCATAGATCCTCTCAGAGATCCTCCAGACAGGGACATCCCCCCTCCAATCTCACAAAATTGCTCAAGCCAATTTTGTTGTATGAGACAACTACAATCAATCTAAAAGCAACATAACGGTCACCACGACCTAGACAGCACGTGAGGCCGCCTTCATCTGCTATAGACAATTTCAAACCTGATTCCCCGGGTGAATCCAGAAAATCCGGATTCATCATTTGACTTGGCGCACGTAAGTGCACGTCCTCCGAGAGCTAAACCGTGGGTATCCGCAAAGCTGAACCGGGGCATCCCTAGTGGAGTAAACTGGGGTATTCGCAGAACTAAACCGGGTCACTCATAGGTGTCTATACCTATCTTTTATCCCCAAGTAATTTAAGAGGTAATTCTCAAGTGGGACGTAAATTTGGGGCATGTATTCTAAGAGATGCACATGGTATTCGGTATCCATTCCTTAGCGTGTTCAGTTCTACCATCCTCCAAGAAGTTTAATATGTAGGGAAGTTGGGTCAGATTATCTCTTCCCCTACAATGCGATTCATAATTCAGTGGCATACCTGAAAACTCGCTTCGTCAGCAATTCAACTTCCACCGGAGTCACCAATAATCTTCGGTATCATGAACTCCCAGTGCGAATTCTTATCAGTATCCCCAGCAAACTTTGGTACTGCAGGTTTCCAGCATTGATATGTATTGGCATCTATGGTGATGAGAAAAAGTTCCCTACGAGCCTTCGTTTATCTCCATGGAGTCTATTTCTCTGCATTGCATATACCTATCACGACATAACATTGCATCTTCAAAAGTGTGTAGCCGATCCATCAGAATGGGTCTTTGCGGAAAAATAAATTCAAACATGCATACGAAGCATAAGCCATATCGGGTACTTCACACAAAACGTGTAAGTATAAGAGTGCGTCTAAGAGGGGGGGTGAATTAGGACCTTTAAAATTATTTCTGGTTTTATGAATACTTGTTCTTATTTTTCTAATTTGGTGAAGGAGTTTAGAAACATGATTCTTTTCTTTTCTTGTTATGATTTGTGATGAAAGCGATAAATGCGCAAAAGTAAAGAACACAAGGATATATTCTAGTTCCCCTCACAGTCTGAGAGTACTCCAGTCCCCTTTCAACATAAAAGATATTTCATTATTGTTAGATCTATAAACAAGACAACCCATTCTTTCTATACAAGACTCTAACCAATAAAACCACCAAGAACAATCCTCCTGGATTTTCACTAAGTACACTAAGAGAACAACCCTCTCTTAATGACTCTATTTCATCCAACAATCTTGGACAATAATATACAACCAAACAAGTAGAATAAGAAAACAATTATTTCCTTTTTATTCTCTTGTTTCCAACAATTTTTGACTACAAGGAATTTACAACTAAATATGGAAAATATTAAGTAAAAAATTGATGAATATATCAATAATAATGATTGATCTTCTCTTTCAAACAAGAAATATATAAAGATATATTAATTCTCAAGTGTTTATGAATAATGAAGGAATTTTTATGAAATGATATGAAGAACACATGTAGAAAAATTCTCAATGAAAGTTGAAATATCAAAACACTTGTATTTTGAAAATGAATGAGTATAATAATGTTAATTGAAATGGAAGAGGTTAATTGTAATTTAAAATTTCATGTATTTATATAAGCATAACACCTCTATGAAACATGGTAAAGTTATGCAAAAAAATCATGAACAATTGTCAAGTTAAAATGAAATGGTTTCATGAAAAGATGCATGAAAAGGTGTTAAATAAAATATTATATTTTCAAATTAGTACAAGACTTATTAAATCAGTTTTAACGGATACCTGACTTAACAAATACATAACATTACTTTTGAATTTCAAAAAATAAAATACTGCTTCAGAACCTTTTGAAACTTAGGGCGGTTTTTATGCTTTTAGCACGGTTCAAAACGCCTTAATTTACCAAAAACTGAATGTTTGAAAAAATTAAAACATTAAAAAATTATCTAAATTTTTGAACCAACCTTATGAAATATCTATTGATTTATGAAAGTCAATATATTATATTTGAAAGTGATTTAACATGGTTCAAATATGAAAAATAAATTTTCAAATGTATGATAAAAATATTTTGTTTTGAAGCTAGAAATTGTGAGATATTTTCAACCAAATGAGCCATGCATGCAAGTAAATTTTGGAGATTATTTTGAGCACTATTTTATCAATATATATCACATGCTTATACCTCAATAAATTAATATCAATGCAAGTCTTCATAATATTGAAATCTTGATACATAGCCATATTGCTTCATGATGCTTTTTCTCATCCTTTGATAAATGCACATAGTAGTTGTCTTCATCAAAATATAATGTTGAAGAAACTTGACTTCACAAAATGTCCTTCGTTACATCATGATATCCAGCTAGCAGTGTCAGTCTCCTAAACACTCGTCTTTGTCAGTTTTCCTAAACACTCGTATGTGTCAGTCTCTAAACACTCGTCAGTGTCAGTTTCCCAAACACTCGTCCGTGTCAGTCCTCTAAACACTCTTTTGTGTCAGTTTTCTAAACACTCTTCTATCTCAGTTTTCTAAATGCTCGTATGTGTCATTCCTCTAAACACTCGTTTGTGTAAACTTTTCCAAATGCTCGTCTGTGTATACTTTTACTTCAAATCCCAACAAATACAATACACTTGGTCATTCTTGCATCTCCAATCATCGTGTCATAATCAACATTCCCACCTTCTTAGAATTGTAGGTCGCCCGTAGGCCTAGTTTTTGGTTGATCGCTCGTAGGTCTTACCTTAGGATCTTAGATCAACAGTAGATCTAGATTTCCTTGTAGGTCGCCCGTAGGCCTAGTTTTTGGTAGATCGCATGTAGGTCTTATCTTAGGATCTTAGATAGACCAGAGATCTAGATTTCTTTGTAGGTCACCCGTAGGCCTAGTTTTTTGGTAGATCGTCTATAGGTCTTACCTTAAGATCTTAGATCAACCGTAGATCTAGATTTCCTTGTAGGTAGCCCGTAGGCCTAGTTTTTGGTAGATCGCTCGTAGGTCATACCTTAGGATCTTAGATCGACCGTAGATCTAGATTTCCTTGTAGGTCACCCGTAGGCCTATTTTTTGGTAGATCGTCCGTAGGTCTTATCTTAGGATCTTAGATCGGCCATAGATCTAGATTTCCTTGTAGGTCGCCCGTAGGCCTAGTTTTTTTTTGGTAGATCTCCCGTAGGTCTTACCTTAGGATCTTAGATCGACTGTAGATATAGATTTCCTTGTAGGTCTCCCGTAGGCCTAGTTTTTTGGTAGATCACCCGTAGGTCTTACCTTAGGATCTTAGAACGATCGTAGATCTAGATTTCCTTATAGGTTATCCAAAGACCTAGCTCTCCTCTTATAGATTGCCCGTAGGTCTCCCCTAGCAGATCGTCCGTAGGTCTTGCTTTAGGATTGTAGGTCGTCCGTAGATCTAGCTTTCCTCTTATAGATCACTCATAGTCTCCCCTAGCAGATAGTCCATAGGTCTCTCTTTAGGATTATAGGTCGTCCATAGATATATCTTTCCTCTTATAGATCACCCGTAGGTATCCCCTAGCAGATTACCCGTAGGTCTCTCTTTAGGATTGTTGGTCGTCCGTAGATCTAGCTTTCCTCTTATAGATCGCCCGTAGGTCTCCCCTAGCTGATCATCTATAGGTCTCACTTTAGGATTATAGGTCATCCATAGATCTAGCTTTCCTCTTATAGATCACCTGTAGGTTTCATTGTAGGACCATAGGTCGTCTGTAGATCCCATTCCTTGTCTTTTTTATCCATCTTGTCAATTTTCATCTTGCATAATAAGTGCCCCTTTTGATAAGCTCGTATTGGTATCGTTACCCCATTACGAGCAACCACCTTCTAAAGTTCATTCATAAACCTTCTCACCAGAAAAAAAATTCTCTCCCCAACAGATATCACAAAAATAAATAAACACTCACACTTTATTTCAGAATAAATTTTTGGAATTTGGTATTTAATCATCTTCTACCTCGAACGTGCGAAAGGCACGCACCAATCATACTTTCAGGTTTAAGACGGTTAAATAGGGGAAGCTATAATACCCCAAATTTGTCCTACCCTTTTATTATGTCATCTGGCTTATGCATTCCGTTCTCATTTCATATGCATACCCTCCATTAGGTCAATTAACACCTCATGCACCACTAACCAATAAATTTAGCATGGGATCAAGGATATTATGGAATTAGGGTTTAAATATGCTTTAAATCTTTGTCTTCACTCAATCTTGAATCAATTGGTTCCTTCATCAATCATGGTTTGTGGAACTAGGGTTTTGTGTTCAGAATTGTTGAGAATTTATTTTGCATCAAGCTACAAAGTTGTCATCTTCCTCAAGGGGAAAATATTTAGGGTTTCACCAAGGGTTTAAGTAAGGATCTTATGAGATATTTTTTATTCCTTTTACCATCTTGAGTTACCTTCTTCATCAGTGTACACATAAGACAAGGAGAGGAAGGTTCGTTATTCATCATATTTGAGCTTGTTGATGTTCATCAACCAAGGTTTATTGGGTTTCATGACAAATGTTTCTTGGGCATACTTATTACCATCTTTTCGTATTCATCTTCAAGGTTTCCTCAAGACATTCTGTTTAAAATCATTGGCCATCAAGCTAGAATTTCTTGTGGAGCATGAATCATAGCGAGATATGTAGTTGTAGATCCTTTGTGAGCGAGACGTTCTTCTTATGGGAGTTATTTTGGTTAAGGTTGTTTATCGTTCAATGTGGAATAGGTTGCTTCAAATGCAAATTAATTTGGATTTAGGAACTTAAAGTGAGATTAAGGATCATTTTTAGGCATACAAGATTAGTAGGATCACTCATGGTTGATATCTTCAAATTCAAGTAACAAAAGGCAAAATAATGCATCATGATTCATCAAAGTTCAAAATTCAAGTTCAATGGCCATTCAACTGTATTCATCATGATTCAAGTTTAAATCACGAAGCTAAATTTCAAATACATTCATCATTAAAGTCCAAAATATTGACCATTATATTAATAAAATTTCATGATCAAAGAAAGGAGTGTGCAATTTGGAGAAGAAAGTTGGCTTGAATACTTGGAGTTTTTATCATTAATTACAAAGTGAACAGAATGCAAGGACGCTTCAAATTCAAAGGCATCAATACATCATCGTAAGGAAAGTCATCCTTTACAAATTTCAAGGAAAATTATACAAATATTTGGTTCTAAACCTAATTCTAAAAAAGTCTATTCAATTTTGCTTCAAGAAAAAGCCTTTGGTCTCAGTAACTTCATCCTTCATTCCCAAGCTTCTTCATCTTCAAATTATCATCTTCAGGCCATGTGCCAAAACTTCATATCCATGACTTCTGCTTCAATTCTATATTGCATCCAAGACTTAAACAAAACCAAATGAACCTGCAAAAAACAGTCCTGCACGTATTTATAAAAAAAAAAAACCAGCAACATGATCACACTTTCTATGCTAATGAACTCAAAAGACAAGGCATTCTAAAAGTATGAATCATGATGCAGACCCGGATAAGGCATTTTCAAAGCAACAGTCTGCTACAAATATGGATAGGCAGTCAGAATTTTAGTTCAAGCAATGCAATCTAAAGTTCCAGGAAGTTCGAAGACGGTCTTTATGTTAAGCCTATTGAGTATATACTACTGACATTTAAAATTAATCATAACTAACCTACGGTTTTCTAACAACCTTACTACATAACCTAACATTCCAAAATAGATTTCAAACTAACCTAGCTTTTACTAATTCTTTATTAAACTACTTACTATTTTTTGCAATAGACCTTTTTGTGATACGGTGGGAGAACTGACTTGAGGTTTTGCGTTTGTGTTTGCAAATGTTTCGGTTTAGCAAGAGTCGCCACCGACTTTTTATTTTATCCAAAGGAAAGGTCAAAAAGCACAGGAAAGACCTTTGAGATGTTTTCTTGGGTTCGGGGGGTAGATTATGAAAAGGGAAGGTGTAAGCACCCTTTTCATCCATGGTTATCCATGGGCTCTTAGTTACTTGTTTAGATCACTTGCTTTGTTTGAAAGTGTGCTTTGTGTGTGATTTTTTGAAAATGTTTTGAAAAGAGGCCTTGTCTAGAAAACCTTTGTAATGATTCTTGTTTGAATATATACAAATGTGTTTGTCTTTTGAAAAGATATTTCAATGTTTGAAAGTTTGTTTTTGGGAAATATTTTGAAATTGTGTTGTGAAGTGTGTTTGAAAATAGCAAGGATGTTTTGCAAGTTTTGATCAAGTAACTAAGAGTTGTCTACCCTAATTTACTCAAAGATATTTCTTACACATTTTTAACCCTGTTGACAATGTTGTTTTACCATTGCATTTGGTAAACAACCTTGTATTAGGATGTTAAACGGGACAGACGCGTATCATCGTATAGACCATGATAGCAATTGTGTTAAGTATTTTTAGCAAATTTTCCGAGGGACTAGATCATTTTGTATAGGCAACCAAGATAGCATCATCGAGGGACTATGATCTTTTGTTTTGTTTTTGTTTTGCCAAAATACTCAACATGCATAACATGGCCAATTTAAAAGGAAACAAGTGGATGAAACCCTGAGATTGCGTTGTATGATGTCCTGATGTACGGATGTGTATTGTTTTCAAGACGACCTTTCGCTGGGGAAAATAAATCCCGAACTGGTGATGGAGAAAAAAGTTGGATTCTTCGTCTCTGATAGTGAAAAATCTGGAAGTGAATCAGAATAAATCGTTGAGAGATTTATCTGAAACAACAAAACTCGGAATATCTTCCACTGGAATAAGAATCAGGGAGATCTTAGTGTCGATCTGACTGAACCAGAGAAGGTCTTGGATTAACTCTGACTCAACCGGATGATGAAGGAATCTTTGACGACTGATACTCCAAAAGGTAATGAAGGAATCTTTGACGACTGCAACTCCAAAAGGTAATGAAGGAATATTTGACGACTGCAAATCCAAAAGGTAATGAAGGAATCTTTGACGACTGCAACTCCAAAAGGTAATGATAACCTTTACCTGCCGATCAATATGCATATGTTATGAATGTTGTTGGAATTTAATTTTGTTTTGGAGGATAAATCCTTGACAAGTGTTGGGGAAATAAACCCATGACCGCTGGTCTGCTAGAGAGGTGATGAACTTCTCGAGGATTCTTGAATTTCTTTTCAGAAGGATTTTGGAGAGATTCGTCATTGCCTCTAGTAGCAAATGCTTGTGGAACTTCCAGGAAATTTGGACTGTACGCAACCCTTTGATGAGATTGACGTTTAATGCCCCAAGTGATAGAGATGGAGACTTGCCCCAGGTTACTCTGCAATTGAGAGATTTCTTGAAATCTTGACTGGACTGCCCCAGGTTAACTGGACTTTGAGAGATTTCTTGAAATCTTGACTGGACTGCCCCAGGTTTACTGGACAATGCCATGCAGAGTCCCCTTTTGTTGATATGAGATTTTTGTAAAGGAAGTGTCATCCCACTTGAAGCGATTTTGTTCACTGAGAGAGCTTTCGTTCATCAGAGCATTCACTGTGTGAATTTTTTCTCTGTCAAACAAATAACCATATGCAAACAATGATATTCAAATAATGCAAAGTTTATGCTTGTCTTGAAATTTTTAAAAAATGCGTTTTTTAGCAGAAAACTTTTTATAAGAAAAATTCAACTCAAGATTTAGAGCAAAGCCTTACAGGAGTCAGGATACCTTTTGTAACAGTATGCTTTTGAACTAACCCATACTTCAATTAGGACTTTTGAAGGGTTGTAGCGTGGCTTGGTTCACGGTTTAAGAAACAAAGGATAAAGGCTCAAAGTATATTTGTACCCACCCGCTCTTCGTGATGTTCTTCAATCCTAAACTCAGTTAATTGTGCGTTTGAACTCCAAATGAGTCTGTAATGACGTTTTTGGTGATGGTTCCCACAACTTGAATTTATTGGAAGGAAGTCATTTTTTGCAACATTTTTCATGTTGTTGAGGATTTGTAGTGACCTCTTTCTTTTGATTTTTTATCCCTAATTTTTGCCTGACTGTTCTTATTTTCGAGATTACAGTCAGCGGGATGCCCCAGCTTTCGCAAGTCTCCTTTGTAGGTTTTGACTCAGTGGGATTTTCTTTTTTTGAGAGATAATGACTGCCTATGAGATAAGGAACCATCACTGTCTTTTGGTTCCAAAGGAAATTTTTGATGTCATTCATTGTATTACGAAATGAGAGTTTGCGGCTAAACACGCATTTGAATTAACTGAGAGACTACCCTACCCCAGGTTCGATTAAAGGTTTCAATTTGTGTTTAAAACAGAAAACTTCTGCTTCTTTGGCTCGAAGGGGTTGACTAGGGATTATCTTCCTTATAACTCCAGTGTTTAGGATTTGAAAGAAATGCCTGTACATCGTCAACAAGGTCTGTCCAAAAGCATACTATATGAGATTATGGCATTGTTTTCGTCATCCTCCCTCTAAAGGCTTGTAAATTTTATCAAGAGTTAAATGTCAAAAGTAGAAAGCATAATTATAGTGAAAACGAATGGATGAATTCAAGACAAACATATGCAATGCATTAATGAAACAGAGTTTGACATCAACAGATAATTGTTTGAATAACAAAAGAAATTACAACTTTAAAATTCAAATGAAACAAAAGTCTCTTAGTTCGAACTTGTCATTTCAGGTGGAGAGCCCTCAGCGGAAGATTTTCATCTGGCCATCTTGCGTGAACTCCAGCGTTGTTTCTTTAACCAGATCTTGAATTTTGTTTCTCAATGTCCAACAACCATCAGTGTCATGCCCAGGACTGTTAGAATGATACGCACATCTCGCATTTGGATTGTACCATGGGTAGGCTGTGTTGGGACGCCAAGGGGGTCCTTTAATACAATTAGCTTGACTTTCAACAAGCATTGTAGCACTTGGGATAATGGCATGTTAATCTTAGTGGAGTTCCTTTCAGATGTATTTTGCTCACGCCGATTATCCTGTTGATGCTGGTGAAGTTGTTGTTGGGCTTGTGACCCTGAAGCAAACTGGGGAGACTTTCCCTTGGCTTCTTGTCTTAAAGGAGGCTGAATGATGACTTGATCCTCAACCCTAGTTGTTTGCGCTAATTGGTTACATACATCTTGATTCAATTTGTTGATGAGGACCTTTAACTCCTCTTGTCCTTGAGCCAGGTTTTGGATGAGAGCCATCTGGCCCACCAGTTGTCCCATCATTTGATTTTTCATTGTTGCCAAATCAATCTGTAGCCCTTCCAATTGATCATTCCTGATGCCCCCTGGATTCCCTAGGACCATGGCCCTTGTGAGGAGAGCTTTCACTTCTTCTTGCCCCTTAGACAGGTTCAAGAACATCTCTTGAAGTTGAGCATTTTGAGCCTGGATATCTTTGACAGTCCTCTCTAGAGCCATCTCTACTGAAATAAACAGTAGGAGAATAAGGAGACCTGAAAAGGGGAAACCTGTCATGATACGATGCATGATATGTGGATGCATGTTTTCAAGGATCTCGCGGGGTAAACACAAGAAAATGTTAGAGGTTGAACTTTGATCAACATCTTTGATTGGAGAACTTCGTATCGGTGGATGTCTTTCCACGAGAATCAAGCTCACCATGTCAAGTGGGTCATAGCCCTCGATGCAAGTTGTTGTACTTTATCTTTAACGATGTTTGTTTAGAGGAAAATGAATACTCTAGCCCCTTGGTAGACGTCTGGTTCAACGTGACACTGCATCAAAGACCCTCGAGATCCTTGAAATGGTTATTGAAAATGCTATGGTATGGTGTTACGATGTTATGTACAAATATGCGAAAGTAAGCAAGTTATATACAAACAGTCATATTCACACAAAGCAGACAATTCCTTAGGTTTAGGCTTGCATGGAGTTCGTAGGTAAGTACCCTCTTGAAGTTAGTTGGCTCAACCTGTCCTAGAAATAGTAACCGGGTTCTAAGGAGCTCAATATCACTGGATTATTTTCTGTGTTCATTGTTTCAGTTTAGCCACTTTACTGGCGACCGAAATATTCCAAGAAAATAACCCTTAATGAGTGTAGTATCGAGTATCTACCAACTTCGGACTGCACCAAAGCCGGTCATCTCACTACCCCTAATAAGGCCAAGATGGTCAAGTAAGGTTCTAAGAGTTCATTAGTGCTTCATGACATCACTCAGCGGCCCCGTGTTCTCTTTGATTGACTCAAAGGCTACCGGTACCCACAATTATGTCGCACTAACGTAGCCACTGCTTCAACCATGTCGGTATACCCCGCACAGTTCCCTCGCAGTTTATTGCTACTTACCTAAAATGTGCCCCCAAATTCGGGTGTAGGATTTAAAATAAACCCAAACAAGGAACCAAAAAGTAAAGCATACAAGTCAAATAAGATAAGCATGTAAAAGGTGATCTAAAACCCTAAGGTAACCCCACTTTTAAAATGATCCCCAGCAGAGTCGCCAGTTCTGTGATACGGTGGGAGAAATGACTTGAGGTTTTGTGTTTGTGTTCGCAACTGTTTCGGTTTAGCAAGAGTCGCCACCGACTTTTTATTTTATCCAAAGGAAAGGTCAAAAAGAACAGGAAAGACCTTTGAGATGTTTTCTTGGGTTCGGGGGTAGATTATGAAAAGGGAAGGTGTAAGCACCCTTTTCATCCATGGTTATCCATGGGCTCTTAGTTACTTGTTTAGATCACTTTCTTTGTTTGAAAGTGTGCTTTGTGTGTGGTTTTTTGAAAATGTTTTGAAAAGAGGCCTTGTCTAGGCAACCTTTGTAATGATTCTTGTTTGAATATATACAAAGGTGTTTGTCTTTTGAAAAGATATTTCAATGTTTAAAAGTTTATTTTTGGGAAATGTTTTGAAATTGTGTTGTGAAGTGCGTTTTAAAATAGCAAGGGTGTTTTGCAAGTTTTGATCAAGTAACTAAGAGTTGTCTACCCTAATTTACTCAAAGATCTTTCTTACACATTTTTAACCCTTTTGACAATGTTGTTTTACCATTGAATTTGGTAAACAACCTTGTATTAGGATGTTAAACGGGACAGGCACGGGTCATCGTATAGACCATGATAGCAATTGTGTTAAGTATTTTTAGCAAATTTTCCGAGGGACTAGATCATTTTGTATAGGCAACCAAGATAGCGTCATCGAGGGACTATGATCTTTTGTTTTGTTTTTGTTTTGTTTTTGTTTTGTTTTTGTTTTGTTTTTGTTTTGCCAAAATACTCAACATGCATAACATGGCCAATTTAAAAGGCAACAAGTGGATGAAACCCTAGGGGTGCATGTGTGTATTGTGTATTTATTTCAAGTTATTTATTCTTGGATTAGGTCATCTAGCGATTGATTTTGAATCTTGCCATACACGCCTAATTACTACACAGTATATTGAAAGCAATAAATTGCGGGAATTAAAAGTCTAAGTTATTACAAAAGTATCTGGGGATGGGGGTACAATTATTACAAATGGGGATGAGTCTCACAAGAATAACAATGTCCAAGTATCAAGTATTACAATCAAATCGAATTGTAGTAATTCAATACAAAGTTATAACAAATTATGAAATAAAGAAAATCAATAATTTATGGAATGCATGTATTTATTAAAAGAGAGATAGATAAAAATCTATTCTAAAATATTAAAAATTATTATTATTCTTCTATGTGTTTTATTAATTTTAAAAGGAAAAAGTTTAAAGAAAAATTAATTAAACAAAATCTCTATTATTTTTGTACTTTTATTAATCAATAAAAAGGTTTAAAGAAAAGCAAAATTAATTAAATCAACCTAAATGTTTTTTTTTTGGTATTTTATCAAATGAAGCAAGATTAATTAATAAATAAGAAAATAAAACTAACTTAAAAAAAACAAATTTTTAATGTATTACTATTGTTATTATGAAATTAAAACAAATGGGCTTAAGAGTTTGAAGTGGTGAGGCCCAATTGAGATGACAAAACAAAATGAGATCAGAAACTGGTGGGGGTACACTAGCAATTCAAGTGGGCTTAAGCTTGGTGGCCAGATAAGCCCAATTCAAAGTTTGCAACGTTTTGTTAGGTTTTGTGAACGATTAGGGTTTGTGCACACTCCTCACAGCGGCACCGTTTCTTTGTTTTCTCTTCATTTTTCTCAGCCTCACACGCCCGTTCTGATCTCCCACTAAGCCTAAGCCACCAGAGCGCCATCTCATCCTCTCATCTCCTCACAATGGTCAAAGGTTTCGGAGAAACGGTATGGTTCGTCCTTGTTTTGAGTTTTACAGTTTGTTGTTTATGTTTGTTTGATTTTACAGTTTGGCTAATCTATTGTATTGCATGGCTTATTGAGGTGAAGAAAAGGGTTTGAGAAGAAACATACCTTGGGGTTTTTTCTGAAAAAAAGGAGAGGAAGGAGGTTGGACTGGCGGCGTTCCTTGGTGGCTAGAGGCGGAGGGGAGGAAATGATGATGGCCAAGCGCTTCTGGTGATTCTTTTTGCCCCTTTTGAACTCTGAATGATGATTTATTGCTTCTGTCTCTCTCTTTGAGTTATGATGATGCTATTCTGAAACTTTGATTTTTGTTAGTTTTTGTTGATGATGCTTGTTCTGAAACTTGAATGTTGATGATGATTGCTTCTAATTTGAACTTGTTTTGATTATTTCACTTCTGAAAACTTTGTTTCCTCTCTCTTTGAATTTGAATGATGGCGCTGCTAAATGTTTTTGAAACTCCTTCCTCTCTCTTGATTTTTAATGTTGATGATGATTAAATGTTTTCTGAAACTCCTTTGTTGATGATGATAATAGTTCTGAAACTTGTTGTTGTTATTGTTCTCTTGATAATTAAACTGAAACTTGTGATTGTTCTTTTCTGAAACTTTGAATATTGATGAGATGTATGCTTTGAAACTCTTTTCCTCTCTCTTTGAGTTTGAATGTTGATGAGGATAATAGTTCTGAAACTGTGTTTTGAAATGATTGATAGTGAATGATGATGGCTTTGTTGTTACAGCTTGTTGGCCTTTTTCATTTAGTTGTTTTGGATTGTTGTAGTTTTGAATGTTGCAGTTTGGTTTGAAACTGTGTTTGAAACTTGCAGTTTTGTGGTTTTAGCTTTGGTTTCAAAGTTTGGCAAGCTTGTGCAGGTTGGACTGTTGCAGTTTGGTTTGAAACTGTTTGAAACTTGCAGTTTTGTGGTTTTAGCTTTGGTTTCACAGTTTGGCAAGCTTGTGCAGGTTGGACTGTGTTTGAAACTTGCAGTTTTGTGATTTGGTAGTTTGGTTGTGCTATTTTTTGATAGCAGGTTGGGATTTTTGTTAGCAGGCTTGTGTTTGTTTGAATTGTTAACAGGTTTGTAGTTTTTTCTGGTTTGGCAAACTTGTTTTGTTTGAGAACTGCAAGTTTTGTGGTTTTGTAAGCTTGATGCAGTTTTGGGATATTTGGTTCACAAGGTTTTGTTATGGGCTTTATTATGCAGTTTGGCAGGTTCAGGGTGTTGGCTTGATAGCAGTTTTGTTTGAAATGTTTTTGACCTATTTTCTTGGTTCGGGAACTTGTTAACAGGTTTGTAGTGTTTTTGGTCTCAAACTGTTACATAGTTTTTTTGTTGTTTGTTTGGCAGGTTCAGGTTGTTGGCTTGATAGCAGTTTTGTTTGATATGTTTGGGAACTGGTTTGTAGTTTGGCATGAACTTCTGAGTTTTCAGGCTTGGCTAAATGTTCTCCCCTCCAAACTGTTATGCAGTTTTGGTCTTATATCCCTTTTCTCTTTGTTTTGCAACTTGTGATAGATTTTCTGCCAAACTGTACAAAATCAAAAAGGTGATATCTTTTCTCTCTTTCTCTCTCAATGACAAAGAACTTTTCTGCTTTTTTCTTATTTTTTCTGAAAAGTTTGCCTATGTCCTGGAAAATGATGAAAAGCTATGACAAGCTTTTTGCTTGTGATTTGGTTTACCTCCTGCATTTTACTTTTGGCCTGCTGTTTGATTTGCCATGTACTCTCTGCATTGTTCAGTTTGCATACTTTTTGCATTCAGTTTGCTTCCAGTTTGCTTTGTATGCAATGTTTAGTAATGCAGCTTGACAATTTTGTAACTCAGTTTGGCACCTTGCTTGTGCTGTTTGTACAGCAGGTTTCAGTTTGCCTTGTTGTTTGGTTAAGTTGTAATGCGTCAGTTTGCTGACTTTGTAATGTAGTTTGGCGCCTTGTTGCATTTGAATACATTTGCTTTGTTTGCATTCTTCTTTTGCATTTTTATTTTTCTCTTTGTGAACCAAGAAGAGCAATCTTCTTGTGATTTACAAAGAGAAAAATAAAACGTGATGAAAAATAGCACTCTGATTCCGGACGGCAAACTTTAATGATGAAAATTTTCCTTCTTTTTTTGTTTGAAAATTCTATTTAATTAACTGTACTAATCCTCTTTTCTTTGTTTTTCTTTCATGTGAGCACAACTTGGGTGATGACAAAGCAGAGGAAGCAGAAGACTTTGAGCATGGGAGCAATTGAGCAATGGCTTTTAGGCTTAGACTTTTTTCTTTGTAACTTAGGGATAAATATTCAAACAAATGTACCAATTTAATTTTCAAATACAATAAGTTGCACAACTTAAAGCATTTAAATAATAAACTGTATTGTAACATTTTTTGAAATAAATGAAAAATTCTTTATCCAATAAAACTTTTCTACTGTCAATAACCTTGCAATTCTTTCTTTGCATCTTCACTTAATCCTTTAAGATTTCATGATTTAAAATAACTGAAACTGTATTCCAATAATTTCAATACAGATAACTTAAACTTTAAGTAATCCAATAACTCTGCAATCTCGTAACCTTGCAACAACATTCCAATCAAAATATGTATTGTGTATTCCAATAAACAAACAAGCATTTCATTCCATTAACAAGCAAACGTTTTAACAGACACACATTATCTGGTTAACCTGGATCAGACAAAACCTGAATATTCCAAATGACCATCTCAGCTCCCATCTCTTATCCCAGATAAACAAGCCTCGAGAACAACCAGTAACCTTTCAGCCAACTCGAAAAAAGTGTGAAAACATGTGACAGTTAATTTGAATTTCTGAGAATTCAGTTTCTTCTGAGAAATGCGAGAGAAACCCTAATTCTTGATCTGTTGCCAAAGAAAAGTCTGTCTAATCGATTCCTGAGCCAATCTGAAAAATCTGAGAAAACCCTAGGATTGGGATTTCTTGTGAAAAAAGGAGGGTAAATTTTGTGGTACAACACTTTCTAACAGAAAGCTAGCAGAGCCTAACTGTTTCTAACATATTCGCAGCTTCCCATCAAACTCTCTCAATTTCCCTAATAAACGGCCAACTTGCAAATAACCAACTCCAACTAACTTTCTAACAACTCTTAACCGATTAACAACCATCTTAAACTAACAGTAGCAGTATTAACCTCAACAAACTCACTAACAGTCTCCATCATTCTAACTAACTCCTCACCGATTCTGCCAGCCAATAATAGAATGTAACAAACTGTCATAATAAACAGCTCAAACCGACTAACTTGCAACAGAAAACTTCCCTAACCAAAAAATCTCCAACTAACTGCAAATAACAGAATTTTAATAACAGCTAACCAACTAACCTTCTAACTATTTTCGTCAACCCTCAACAGGCGGCACAATAGATATAACCAGAAGAGAATTATCACAAGGCATTCATTCACGACTTACGCAGAGATAACATTATCCATACAAGAAAAACTCACCAAAAACCTCTAAATCTTTCTCTCTCGAGGGACCATTCTTCAATCTTCATGAACCGCTAACAAACTTTCACCCTCATCTCCATGATTTCTCTCGGAGAATCCACAACCGCAACCATAACAATCTTCATCGCCTCTGCAATTCTTGAATATCATCCATGCGATCTGCATCTTCAAGGATACTTATCCTTACTTCAATCATCAAAAAGCACCTGCAGCATCAACGTTCCTTCAATCGTCGACCTTCAGCACTGTTGTTTCTGCAACGACATCACGCGTATCCCACTCAACATCTTCGTGTTTCTGCGAGAATGCATACGAACCACTTCATCAACGTGATTCTCATAACAACTTCAATGTGGGAATTGAATTAGAAAGAGACACGGAGAATTGAATCTAATATGATAATGATCGGTGGCATAATACTTGTTCACGGCAGCGCCGATTAAAGAATGAGATTGAGATCGAATAGAAGTGTGAGGTTTGCTGGAGGCCGGAAGAGAAGTGAAATGGGAAGTTGAGAGTTAAAGCAAATCAGAGCTTTCCGAAAATTGCGACTTCACCGTCGTGCCGGAGCGATAACGATTTCTATAAAGCCTTTGTGTCATAATCCTTTAGCATCTTCTTGCACGGTTTAGAGTCAATTGAAATATGCACGTAGATTCCTCTTGGTTCTTGCTGAATTTTCTTTCCCTTAAACTTAGGTTTTTGGTACCCAATGTACCGATCCGGCAATATGAGAAGCTTCTGTGAGAAATTGATGTAAGAGTCATTATTAGTGAACGAAACAATGTATGTTTTATATTCAACCTGCAGTGATTGGGGGGGGAGGTTCAAGGCAATGGTGGCGACGAAGATTCTTGCTGGAAATCACAGTAAGATAAGAGAGGAAGAATTTCAGGGTGTTGAATTCAGCTAAACGCACCATTCCAATTGGGCCTCATATATTTTCTCTTTCCTTAATCTTCATTATAATATCCTAATAATGATTTTCTGCTAATTATTGAAAGTGTTTAAGAAAATTGTACCGGAAGTGGTGTAACGCCCCAATTCTACCCGACAATTATCATAAAAATCAGAGTTATAAAAATTCAACGACTAAATCAGGATGCTACAATCTCAACTTAAAACAACGACATCATTACAAATACATAACATATTAAACTTGGATGAACCAACAGCAACATAAATTAATCTTTTAAAATCAATGACTTTCATAACTATGCAGCGGAATCATAATATTCGACCATAAAGAACATAACATCTTTGTCCAACTGAAAAAACTTTAAAAACGATATAGTACTTAGTAAATCAATTTAAAATTCAACAACTGAGTAAAATCAACAATAAAGCAACAAGCATTCATCCCCCCAAGTGTTACGTATCAGAGCAATGACACCGACTCGAACTACTGAAGGTAAACCGCCTTTACTCTGGATTACCTGCACGTTACCAACATCAGGGTAACATTCAAACAAAAGGAGTGACATATCTAACAATATAATTTAATGTATGATAAACATTATATTAGAATCAGTTCATGCAAAATCACCGCTTCACAACTTATAAACAACAGCAATCACGACAACATATCAATAAAATATAATGATTAATTCATCATCACAACAACTCAAATATGCAACGTGGAATGAGACTTATTACTATGCACATGTATATGGTACCAATGGAGCGGAACTCTCAACTTAATAACTTTCCAATTAATAGAGGAAGCAACAAGGCATAAGCCTTCAACTTTATATTTGCCAATCCAGGCCATCTTACCGAGCATTAGCTCCCAGCACGATATCCTATGTATGCGGCAACATGATTAAAAAGCAACAATGACAACAACAACATATAATAAAATTGGCATAAGCCTACAACTCAATAATTGCCATTTATAGAGGCAATATAACATGATTCATTACTACCAGCAACTTCAACGATTAACACAACAATACCACAACAACTTATATACATACTGATTACCTCTATTATTACTATATTTCCTGTCAAGACTAACTATGTAACCTAATAATTATCCTTGCTAATTATCTACTACTATTACTTTCATAATTTACTGCTACCATAATTTATCATTATGTTGTCTGCTATTACTAACTTTCTGCTAACATTTACTAACTCTGTTACTTATTAATCTTACCTGCCATATTTATGCTAATCTACAAATTATTCACTTCTATTACTAATAAATAGCCTCTGCTGTTATTCATTCTTTTCTAACTCTGCTACATCCATTTCTGTAACTAAGAATTAAAGTAACAGACACACAGGCAGACACAGGAAACAGACAAAACGAAGTAGTAGACACATGATGTGCCCCTCGGCACATAGGTTGTGCCACTCGGCACATACCTCTCTTTCACCTGGTGTCGATCGGCACCCTTTCCTTCCTCCCGGCACACTCTCCTTATGCCTTTGTTCCGTTCGTCACACACGCCAAGCCCCTCAGCACAACGGGTTCTCCAGCCCGAGATTTCAGTCTTTTATTGATACGAACACAGAATTATCCAAGTCTTCCTCCGATTACATGTCTCATACCAAAACAATATATATTTGCAGCAACATCAATTTTCACTGAAACAACAACTTTACAGAGACGACAATTTTTCACTATTAACCATATAAATTAATCATATACCCTCCATTAATCATATTAATCAAAGCTATTACACAATTTTACAGAAAAATTCCCATATAATATTAATCATATACCTAATTATAGAGTCAGAACCCCACCCTTACTTTGGATTGAAGGTTTCTCTATAGCTCTACTGTGAATCTTAGCCTTGTGCCTCTTCTCCTTATTCCTCTTCTCTGCAACTTCTCATGTACATCACTTTCTCTACTCTTTTTCTTAACCTTTTTAATTAACTTTATTTCTATTATTTAACTTAACATGATAATATTATTATTTCTATTGGGTCTAATTTTCACACCACCTTAATACTACGTTTATCACCAAAACAAGCCCAACAACTAATATTATTAATATTCTACAATTCTAATATTATTACTAATATTATTAATCAACCAATTTAACTGACTAATAACAACACCGCAACTTGTCAACCACTCCCAACATAACACAACATGTCAACGATTTCATCAAATAATTCGAAATTAATCAAAAATATCTAATTAAATAATTAATTAAATTAACGGGCGTTACAACTCTCCCCCACTTAGGATATTTTCATCCTCGAAAATTTACCTTGTTCGAACAACTCAGGATATGAGTCCTGCATCTTGCTTTCCAACTCCCACGTCATGCTTTCTCCGGAAGCTCCTAGCCAGACTACTTTCACCAAAGCAATCTCTTTGCCCCTTAGAGTCTTCATTTCACGATTTGTGATCCGTACAAGTATCGTCTCCATAGTAAGATTATCCCGTACTTGTACATCATCCATATGAATCACATGAGATAGATCTGAAATATACTTCTAGAGTTACGACACATGAAACACATCATGCAAATTCTAAGATTAGGCTATAAAGCCACTCTATAAGCAACATTCCCAACTCTGTCCAAAATCTAATACAAACCAATGAAACGAGAAGTGAGCTTCTAAGACTTCAATGCTCACCCAACACTGGTCACAAGTGTAACTCTCAAAAACACATGGTCACCTGCTTAAATTCTAAATCTTTCCTTCGCTTGTCATGATAACTCTACTGTCTATTTTGGGAAGATTTCATCTTTTCTCGAATCAACTTCACCTTCTCAGTAGTCTCACGAACAATTTCAGGTCAAAGCACTACACTTTCTCCAGATTTATGCCAACATAAAGGAGTTCTACATCTTCGACCATACAATGCTTCAAAAGGTGCCATTCTGATACTAGAATGGTAATTGTTATTATAAGTGAACTCTATTAATGGAAGATAAGTATTCCACGAACCTCTCTGCTCAAGAATACATGCTCTCAATAAATATTCTAACGACTGAATAGTCCTTTTGGTTTGACCATCCGTCTGAGGATGATACACCAAACTCAACCTCAACTTAGAACCCAACGCCTCTTGCAAACTCTTCCAAAAATATGAAGTAAACCTCAGATCTCTATCTGAAACAATACACAAAGGAATACAATGCAGTTTCATAATTACACTAGTGTAAATCTCCGCCAACTTTGATACTGGAAAATTGATGTTAATAGGAATAAAATGAGCCGACTTTGTAAGTCTATCAACAATCACCCAAATCTAATCATGTTCTCTTTAAGTATTAGGTAACCCTATCATAAAGTCCATCAAAATGATATCCCATTTCCATCTTGGAACTTCTAACGGTTGCATCAGCCCTGCAGGCTTCTTATGTTCAACTTTCGACTTCTAACAACTTAAACATGCATACACAAACCGAGCCATATCACTCTTCATTCCAAGCCACCAAAACAAATTCTTTAAATCATGATACATTTTTGTAGCTTCCGGATGAATGCTCAACTTGCTTCAATGACTTTCCTCAAGAATCACTCTCTTCATCTCCGCATCATCAGGAATACAAATTCGATTACGGAATCTCAACGCACCTTGTGCATCTAACTTGAAATCACTATTCTCAGATTGATCGATTCCAACCATCGAATCTACCAGTTTCACGTCTAACTTTTGGGCTTCTCTATTATTATCTAGAATATCATTATTAATCTTCAACATACCCAAAATAACACTTTGTGGTGTCACCTCACAAACTAAGCTCATATCTCTGAACTGTTCAATTAATTCCAACTCTTTAACCATCATTGCTGACATATGTAGAGTCTTTCGACTTAACACATCAGCCACCATATTTTCCTTCCCTGGATGATAATTCAAACCAAAATCGTAATCCTTTAACAATTCCAACCATCTTCGTTGTCTCATATTTAATTCTTTCTGGTCAAATAAACACCTTAAACTCTTATGGTCGCTAAATACTTCAAATCTAGAACCATAAAGATAATGCCTCCAAATTTTTAACATAAAAAAAAAACTGCAGCAAGCTCTAAATCATGCGTAAGATAGTTCTTTTCACGAATCCTCAACTGCCTTGACGCATAAGTAACTATCTTTTCATTCTACATAAGTATACCTCCTAACCCCATCTTAGAAGCATCACAATATATCACAAAAGGTTCTCCTGGATTAGGTAATGTCAAAATCGGATTCGACGTTAATCTTTTCTTCAATTTCGTAAAACTTTCTTCACACTGAATATCCCACACATAAGCTCTACCTTTACAAATTAAATTAGTCAATGGAAGTGCCAACTTAGAAAAACCTTTGATAAAACTTCTAATAACCAGCTAATCCCAAAAAGCTTCTAATCTTGGTAGCCGACTTTGGAGTTTCCCATTGCAACACGACATCTATTTTAGATGGATCTACAACAATGCCACTAACTGAGATAATATGACCAAGAAAACTAATCTCCTTTAACCAAAATTCACACTTAGACAGCTTTGCATACAACTTCTTCTCTTTCAAGACTTGCATTACTATCCTTAAGTGTTCTGCATGCTCTTCTTCTGATTTAGAGTAAATCAAAATGTCATCAATGAACACCACTACAAATTGATCCAAATAAGTATGAAAGATACGGTTCATGTACTCCATGAATACTCCCGGCGCATTAGCAACACCGAAAGGCATCACGGAATACTCATAATTTCCATAACACATTCTGAAAGCCGTCTTCTGGATATCTTCACCCTTCACCTTAATCTGATGATAACTCGATCTCAAATCAATCTTACTAAACACTCGAGCACCCACCAATTGGTCCATAAAGTCGTCTATTCTTGAAAGCGGGTACTTGTTCTTAATCGTCACTTTATTCAATTTCCTATAATCAACACAAAGTCTCATACTTCCATCTTTCTTCTTTACTAGCAACACTAGAGCTCCCCACGGTGATACACTTGGTCTTACAAACTTCTTCTCAAGCAGCTCTTCTAATTGCTTCTTTAATTATGACATTTCGGATGCATACATCCGATATGGTTCCATAGAAACAGGTTTGGTACCATGTACAAGATCAATAGCAAATTCGACTTCTCTCTCTGGCGGTACATCAGGAATTTCATCAGGGAAAAATTCGGGAAATTCACGCACCACTCGCAGTTCCTCAATTATAGCTTGATTCTCGACAGATAGAGACGCCATCAACGAGAAAATATGATCCTCTTCTTGCATCAACCGCTTCAACTGCCTAGCAGATAACAGACCAGCTTCCTCTTCTTTAGAAGTAGAAAACCTCATCGACTTGTTATAACAGTTAATATGAACATAGTTATGCTCTAACTAGCTCATACATAAGATCACATCTAACCCACTTAAAGAAAAACAAACTAGATCAACAACAAAGTCTCTATAGAAGATCGACAAAGAATACTTTAATAACACAAAAGAAGTAGTCACCGACCCCTTGGTTGGAGTGTCGACGACCATCTCTCCAATCAAAGAAGACAACATAAGACCCAATCTTTCAACACAATCAACAGCAATAAAGCAATGAGTAGCACTGGTATCAATAATAGTAATTAAAGGAGTAATATTAATGAAACATGTACCTCTCACGAGTGTTCCTTTTTAGTCGTCTGATTCTCCGCCAAAGTGAACACCTTTCCACTAGTTTGTGCCTTCTTTGGTTTCTAACATTGACTACCAATGTGTCCTTCTTCACCATAATTGAAGCAAATCATCTCTTTATGATTGCACTCAGATATAACATGTTCCGTCTTACCACAACGGAAACACCTCTTCACCTCAGTAGTACACACATTACTCTTATGCCCAGGTTTTCCACATTTAAAATAAACCACACCAGCAGGAGCATCTCCCCCACTAGTTCTCTGAACCTGAGCAATATTATGTTTAACTTTACCAGTTGGGGCATCATAAGGCTTACCACGGTTCTGTTGGTGCTTACCCCTCTTCTCATTGATAATCTTATAGTGAGCATTATTATATTCCTCAAAGATCCTGCAACTATCAATCAAATCGACGAAGACACAAATCTTCTGGTATCCAACTTCCTTCTTGATCTCTGGGCGCAACCCGTTCTCAAACTTGATGCACTTTGAAAACTCAGAATTTTCCTCGCTATAGTCCAGATAAAACTTATCCAACTCAGCAAACTTTGCAGCATATTCAACAACTGACATACTCCCTTGCTTCAGCTCAAGGAACTCAATTTACTTCTTACCACGAAAATCTTCAGGGAAATGCTTCCTCAGAAATTCCCTAAGAAACACAGCCCAAGTGACATTTTCACCTACAGCTTCCAATTTCTGACAAGTCTCTAGCCACCAGCCATCAGCCTCGACTACTAGAATATGAGTACCATATCAAACCTTCTGCGGTGGAGTGCAGTCCATCACATGGAAGATTCTCTCAATCTCTTTCCACCATTCTAACGCTATGTCAAGATCATACTTACCCTTGAAGGTAGACGGATTTTCCCTCTGGAAGGTCGTTGTTGTACCCCAAAATTTACCCTCTCTTTTCTCAAGACATTTCTCACAAAGATCTCCAATGGTTCGAGTTTGCACAAGTACTGACTAGGCCAAACCATCTCCTAAACACTGATGCCTAAAATTAGGGTTTTGATCTTCATAAGTACAATTGGACTTATAATGCCTCAAATTATTTTCATTGATCATCATATACCTCCAAGAATATTCATGCCAAGTTTCAAGTCTTGAATCACAAATTTGCTCAGTCAATTGACCAGATGACTGAAAAATCAACTGTATTGGGAAAAAAGTCAATTCTGGTCAACCTATAGTCAAACTTCAATATTTTTGACCAATATCAACATTTTAAATTCCTATTCATCATTTTATCAAGTATTTATCACAATCCCTCAAGAAAAACACTCAACTTACTAAAAGGGCAAAATGGTCAAAAATTAGGGTTTTGACTATAATTGACTGATCATTGACTTTTGATCTAATACATGATCCAATGGCTTGAAGAACAATCTTAAGGATTCAAATACAACATATTCACCTAATCTCATGGCTCAAATCATCTTTCAAAATCAATGGATTGATAGTTGAATTTTGGGTCAACTAATGAAAAGTCAACTGATACACAAAAAAGTCAAACTTTGACTTTTTTTAATCAAGAGTTGTTTTCAAAGATCTTAATTCATCAAAACATTCAAAATATGAAGCTTTATCATCAATAAATCAAGAAAGTCAAAAGTCAATTTGAAAAGTCAAACTTTTCAAGGCTTAGAAATTTTTCTAAGTGTTTTTATACATGATAATTTCACAACTTCATGCCAATTTTTCACCAAGATCCAAGATGATTCAAAGAAAAATTTTAACATGAAGGTTGTAAATCTTGATGAGATCTACAACTTTTTATTATAGGGCTCATATCCAAAAAATTCTTAAATTTTGAGTTATAGGTCCATGAAGTCATACACTTTTTCTTAAACACTTAGTGAAATTTTGACCTAGTTTAGGCAAAAATTTTGTCCAAACTTCTAGACCATTTTTCACATAGCTCCAATTTGATTTAGCAAACATGGAAAACATGAAAGTTGTATAGGATGTTTCAAGCTTTCCAAAATGTCCAAGAACTTGAAGATATCATTTTTGAGCTAAGAGAATCGAAGAGAGGAAGTTAGGCATCCATTCTTGAATTACAAGGCATTTTTGTGATGAACACTTGACCAAATCTCTAACCATGCTACATAATCTCACTTTGCAGGACTTATATTTTGTGTATCTATCTCTAATCAGAAGATTACACAAGCTTTTGAGCTATGAACCACTTGATTTAAGCATTGTCCAATACATCTTGCCATTTAAGGAAGAAAGTTCACATTTCCATTTAGGAAAAGTGACTTTAATCACAAAGTTAACTTGTATGGAGCCTCTAAATTGTTCCCTCTGCACACACTCAACACTCAAGGTCATAAGCAACATGTTTAAATCTCTTAGCCACCCTACAAGCCTTGTACTATGCATTGGAACAATGTTTGTCAAGGTTACTTCAAAAACAAGTCAAAATCCATAAACATGTGATTTTGTGATTCTGACCACCTTAAGCCTTCAAACCTTCTCCTATAAATTGAGACACTATTTTTCAACTAAGGACGCGAATTCACAACCCCTGAAACTCCCCAAAACTCCCTCTAGCCAGAAATTGCACACAAACTCCATTTTTGTGCAGATTCTGACCTTGCACCTCAAACTCACATTTCCCTCGTGTGTTTCTTCTCTAAACCAATTTTTAAGCTTCCATGCATCAAATATAGTTCATCCCTGCCCTTGTTCAACAACTGTAACTCCATCTTCATCACCTCCCAAGCTCAAAAATAGCCACCTGCAACTTGACTTCTCCAAGACAATACAACCACTCTCAATCAAAACTAAGCATTGCATTAGTTGCCTAGAGGTTCATTGAAGCTATTATGATCATCACAACACCTTGAAAGGTGCTCTAAATCAAAACATGAATTTCAGTTTCAAGGTAAGTTTTGTTAACTTTGAACTTTTCATACAACCATCATTAGTGGTTGCTTTGTGAATAAAAAATGTAGACATCATAGCCCTGAAACTAACTATATCCTTAGAATTTATTTATGTTGCCTGAGTAGTGTGAATTTTGAGTTTGAACTTCCTGAAGAATAAGGTTATAATTTGATACCATTTAAACTTCGTGTTCATCTTTGATCTATTTCTTAAGTTAGTTACATATTTGAAATCGTGGTGAAATTTCTAACAAGTTTGATGTTTACACTTTTGAGAATGGTTGAGAAATGAGTAAGTTCAGAGATTCGAAAATGTGGCACGAGGAAGAAGATGAAGTACAATCAGGACTTGGTTTATTTTATCTTTATTGCAAGTGGTTTATATACCGGATGAAACAGTCACTCTAGTGGCAGCAAGCGCGCGCGTAAGACATTACTCTATAAGGTCCTGGGTTCAAGCCCCAGCGAGACCTTTTGTTTTTTCAACATTTTTTTAAATAACATGCAACCCATCATCTTTTTTTTGTTTTCATTTCTGATTTCAAAAAGGGGTCTTGGGCCTAAACAAAAACAAAATTGTTTTGCTTATTAACCTCCCTTTTCACTTTCAAACCCCCTGATCCTGAATTTATATTTTATTTTATTTTCTTTTCGAATTTTATTTTATTACTATTATTTCTAATCAAAAAATACAAAATTATATTTTTTTTATTAAATACTTAGAAAAAAATTATTTCCATTTTAGTTTCATCTCCTTTAAATAAAAAGACTAAAAAATATTTTCTTAATAAATTAATTTCTTTTCTTAATTAATTTAGACTTAGGTTTTAACTTTCTCTTAATTAATTTAATTTGATTTAGACATTGGAGTTATTATTAATTTCTTTTCAATTTGATTAATTAGGTTAAAACTCTTTTCATACAAAAAACCATAAAAAAACATTTTTCTTTTATATTATTTTTATATTCTTGTACATTTTATTTGTATTATTCAATATGGTTGTAATAGTAATTAGGTTTTAATTACTTTCATCCCCATTTGTAATTTGTATCCCCGTCTCCTAAAGTGATGTAATAGCATAGAACTTTTAATTCTCCCAATTTATCATTTTCCATATTATTGCTAGTAATTAGGATTTGTATGGGAAGACATAAAATCAACAAGTAGATAACCCTAACTCAAGACAAATGCATGAAAACAAAACACTTTGCACACTTTCACCTCTAAGGTTAACCCACGCTTGTTGCCTTAGAATAAAAACAGTCATGTCCCTCTAACATGGAATACTTTAGCAAAGACCCTCAATAACAAGATCGTAGTCCCTCGATGATCCTTTGATGTTGCCTTCAGTAAACAATCTTAGTCCCTTATGACAAATTGCTAAGGTATCCTACAATGTTACCTTCTATGACTGTACGATGATCCACGCATGTCCCTTCACATCCAATGATATGGTTTCTTGCTAACTAATGGTAAGATAACACTATCTAATGGAGGAGGAAAAGAACAAAGACTTTTTGAGTTTGTAGAATGTTCGTAGTTGCTTGCTCACAAACATTTCAAAATAAAACATCTTTCAAACACACCAAAACTTTCATGAAATATTTCCAAAAGTCAACACTTTGTATACATTCTTATAGAGACGAGAATCATTTCAAAGTTTGCCTAAACAAAGGCACTTTTCAAAAATACTTTCAAACAATCACAAGCACATTTACAAAGCATTTTCAAAGTGAGCTAGCAACTAAGAGCCCGTAGATAACTACGGATGAAAAGGGTGCTAACACCTTCCCTTTTCATAACCTACCCCCCTAACTCAAGAAATTTATCAAAAGGTCTTTCTTGTTCTTTTCACCCTTTCCTTTATTGGATAAAAGAAAAGTCGGTGGAGACTCTTGCTATCTGGAACAATTGCGATAAAATGCAAAACACCCAAGTCAGTTATACCACCATATTACAGTCGCCAAACTACGAGATCCAACATTCCCGTCAGCATTCGGATGATTCTTCATAGCATGCGTCATTGCTTCTAAAGCAGCAGCAAGTGCAACATCATTCCTTCGAGCCATCTCAACTTATCATTATAACATAATCAACGTTTAGAACTCAAGTTAACAATACTCGATTGTTATACACAACTACGACTCGACAACTTGGTCAGACGGACCGACTTACTCTGATACCAACTTGTAACACCCGAATTCTACCCGACAATTATCATAAAAATCAAAGTTATAAAATTCAATGACTAAATCAGGATGTTACAATATCAACTTAAAATAATGGCATCATTATAGATACATAACACATTAAACTTGGATGAACCAACAATAATATAAATTAATCTTTTAAAATAAACGACTTTCATAACTATGCAGCGGAATTATAATATTCGACTATAAAGAACATAACATCTTTGTCCAACTGAAACAACTTTAAAAATGACATAGTACTTAGTAAATCAATTTAAAATTCATTAAATGAGTAAAATCAACAAGCGTTCATCCCCCCAAGTGCTACGTATCAGCGCAATGACACCGACTCGAACTACTGAAGGTAAACCACCTTCACTATGGATTACCTGCACGTTACTAACTGTTGTACCCGAAAATTTGCCCTCCCATTTTTCATTCAAAATACTATCCTAGGGTTTCTCGAATACTCAATTTGGCTCAAAAGTTGATCAGACAAATTCTCTTCCTAGACAGTAAGTCCACAATTAGGGTTTGTTATTTACCAAAGAAAATTGAGTCTCCAAGATTTCAAATTGTCTTCATATATCTTCATGTCTCCTCAAGGTTGTTTATGCCAGTTTTCAAACCTCGCATTGCAAGTTTACTCAATTAATGGTTCAGATAACTGAAAACGACTACATTGACCCAAAAATCGACCTTTTTTTAGACCAAGTTCAAGAAATTGTAACTTCTTCTTTATTTGATATTTTTGAGTGTTTCTTCTTGCGTATGACTCTCCTTGATGTCATATCCAATTTCTCTTCACAAATCAATAGTTGATTACGTGTAGAAAATCACCAAAATTCGAATGTGTTAGAAGTCGCTTCTTGGATTTTGACCTAATCATAAGTAATTGTCGCCTGATTTCTAAGAATTGTGATTTCCTAAAATTACAAGATCTTGCGACGATTATCTACGCATGTTTTCATAAGTAATGTTGCTCACGGGTTTATCTTCAAAGAATCGAAAGAAATTTGTGTTTGAAAGACTTTAAAAATTATCGAATCGTCGCAAGTCATTAGTTGATTTTTAAGTGTTCTTAACCATAATTTGTTGAAAGATTGATGAATTTTCTCAAAGCATGTTTGTTTGGAAATGAAGTTCCATCTTTAATCGAGCGTGGCGTGCGAGTCCATTTTGAATGCAAGTTTGAATTAGATACGATTTAAAGATTAAGACTTTCATTTAAAACAACCATGATTTTGGATTCAAGTTAGCCAAGTGGAATTGAGTTCTTAAGCATTTATTTTGTTTGAGAATTTGATTGGAGTACAAGGCATATGGTTTATCTAATCATTTTATGATTGCTTGAAGTACAAGTTACCAAACAAAGATGATTTATTCGAAGCACTCAATCAAGAATTGCCAAGTTTTTTGTCTTGTTTCCAAAGAATCTCAAGTTTTTTGTTTACAAAGGGAAGTTTTACTTCTTCTTCAAGTCTTCCTTGCTTCATCTTCAAGTAATGAATCTAATCTTTTTTTTGCTTCCAAGCCTCGCTTGCCGTTCATGAAACAAGAAAAGGAAAAGTTAGAAAAAATTCAAGCAAAGTAATATGTGAAGAGGAGAAATTCATCATAAGGGTTTGCGTCTGGGAATCATAATTTTGTTTGTTTTAATCACCATCCATTTCTCCCTATTTTGCAAATCTCAAAACCTAAATTTAGGTTCACAAAAGAGGGAAAAAGAAATATACAAAACAGGGCTGCTAAGGAACCAAAACAAAGCAAAAGAAAGCAACATAGGCTGCTAAGGAACCAAAACAAAGCAAAACCAGCAGGGCAAGCAAGCTTCCCAAACAGCTACTGCATCAGTCCATAAAGCCAGCAAGCAAGCTGCCGAACCTGTTATCAAACAAAAGCAAGCATAGCAAGTAAGGTAGCACAGCAGCACAAGAATACAGGTCATTAGTGTGATCGGTGGATCTGGAACTGACTGTTTAACGCTGGTTCGCGAAATGTCGCGGAAGCAAGAGTCGCCACCGTCTTTTATTTTCTCCAACATGGACAGGACAAAAGCACAGCAAAATTCCTTATGAGATAGTTTCTCGGTTCGGGAGGTAGATTTATAGAAAGGGAAGGTGTTAGCACCCTTTCTATCCATGGTTATCCATGGGCTCTTAGATACTTGCTCATTTGTGTTTTCAAAAGTGTTTGCTTTTCAATTGTGAGTGGGTTTGAAAAAGTTTCGTTTAAAGATTTCAGATCGACTCTTGTATCAGTCCTCAAGAGTGTTTGAAAAATTGTTTTGAAAGCTTTTTGAAAAGTGTCGGTGTGAAAAGGGTTTTGATTTGTTTTTTTTTAATAAAGCAAGTATTTATGAGTCATCTACCTACCCTAAGGAATTAAGCTGTGTAGAAGTCCTTAAGGTAGTGCCATCCCACCATTGAGAGGTAGGTAGCACTACCGTTGGAGTTGTTCGGGTCAATTCGAGGTTCGGGCCATGGTGATCACCAGAACAATGGGAAGACACCTTAGAAGCTACCCTCATGCCAGGTTCCCGGATCATGAGGACTTACTAAGACATCCTCTACTCGACGATCACCTTTCGAGAGGCAAGGCAACAGTGAAGCGTACCCTAGGGGTGGTGTGTGATTTGTGTGTCGTTTTCAGATATTTTGTCTTGTCATGTCATGGGTGATCTACGCTTTTGTTTTTATTTTAACATTCATTCTTGCATGCAATTATTAACAGTTAAGAAGTTGCGAGAAATATAAAGTTCCTAAACTATTACAAAGGCGCGGGTTCACATCGCCAAATTAAATCCAGAACCCGATTTGACATAAAATAAAGTACGAGAAATAAAATGTCCAATTTACACGGCTTTGGGAGAATTACATTAAAAAAGAAAGAATAAGAATAAAATGCGCGAAGAGAATAAGAATCGGGAATGCGAGGGCGTTGGACCCTTTTAAGGAAATTAAATTATATTAACAAATTAATTAAATTAAAGTAAAAAGAAAAGATTTTTGAGTTTTTGTATTTATGGATTTTTAATAAGAGAATTAAATGAAATTAAAACCTAGTTCTAGCTATTTTTAATTTATTAAAAAACATGTTAAAGTTAAACCTAGAATTAACCTAATTAATTAATGGCAAATTTTATTTACAAAAATAATATTTAATAATTAATCATGGTGAGAGAAAAAAGAAAAAGAATGAAAAAAATACTCAAAACCCTAATTCTACACTTTTTTAATTTATTAAGAAAAATATTTGAATTAAACCTAAATTTAAACCTAATTAATTAGTGAGATTTATTTACAAAAAATAATATTTAAATAAAATATATTTTTATTTTTGTCTTTTCTGATTTTTTGTATTATTTTTATATTTTGTGAAAATAAATTAAATTAAAGAATTACATTAAAACTAATTATAACAAATAAAATAGAAAAAATATGAGAAAGAATGAAAAAGCAAACCATGGGGGGTTCTGTCCCCAAATTGGAGGTATAACTCAGCATTTTTGGCCCAATAGACCCTGGCCCTTCTGACTTTTTCAGGAAGCATGTGGCATGTTTGACTAAGTCATTCCATATACTTTGAATCCTGGCTTTTGGTTTGATCTTGGTGGCCATGTGGCACGTTTGGGTCATGGGTGTATGGTGATCATTAGGGAGCAAGCTTCATAGAATGACATTAGAAAGAAAAATATTGAAATAATATGGGGGACCTGGGGATCGAACCCAGGTCCCAGAGGTTACCACACTGATGCCTTGCCACTGAGCCGTTCACGCGTTTTGGTTATATTATAGGAAACAAATAACATAATGCAAATCATGAGTTAGTGGATAATTTTAGCGCGAATTTCAAATGTTCCAATTATTGGCCTACACATCATCATCTTCTCCAATGGTGCGTTTTTCCTGAAACAAAACAAACAAGATTGCGGGAGTTTTAAACCCCCACTATATACTGTGTCAAAAAATAGCGAATAGAGTATGGTGGCTCATAAATCGAGCGCGAGGCATGGAAACGATTGGCCATGAGTTTCTGATTCTGATGGTGTGGGTCTCAGGTCTTAATTTTTCCATAGAAGTAAACCCCCAATTTCACAGTTTTGTAACCCTAACAATCTTCCACGGTGATTCTTCATACGATGCGTGAAAACTCAATTAAAACATACAGTTAGCTTCAGAATGGTCCAATGAACATAAATCCAGTATTAAAAATTGCAAACAATGCATGAATTATGATATAAGAACATGGAAAAAAACATGAACAGGACACGATCGTTCTACCGTTTCTTGACGTTAGAGTTGATGGTTTTGATCTAGACACCTTCCTTGATGTCTCAGGAAGGCAATGGAATAACTATTTTGGCTTGAAACCCTTTGTAATCACGTTTTCAGTTTTGGAATTTTTCACAAAAAGTGCAAACTTTGTTCTTCTTTTCTGGCGCAGCTTGGAAGTTTCTTGCACTAGGGTTTCCATCAGGCTTATGTATGGAATGATTAGGGTAAAGATTTGGATCCAAAAAACCTTTGCATTGATGGAAAGATATTTGATTTTCATGGCATAATTTTTCAATCTTTTCCATGCATATTTGATACCAATCATGTCCAAATCACTTGATTCTTTCCATATCAGATAATGCACGAAATCTTGAAGATATTTCATGCATAAAAAGATTTGAAAAGCTTGCTTTGGTATTTTTTCCATATTTTAATTAATTAAATGAATTATTAGCAATTAAAAATTCAAATAAATAAATAAAAATGATGAATAAATTCCCTTTGGGCCAAATGGTCGTGCACATGTTTTGAATGATGAATCTTGGAAGAAAATGTGGCCCATTAACAATTTTAAGGCATTTGAAGCAAAGTTGACTTTTCAAAATACCCAAAAATTTCCCAACTTCCACAAGGCATATCTTGCTCAATTTTTAAGCTTTGATCATGTTCTTGGACATTTTGGAAAGGTCTTGAAGTCCTCTAACCAATGCCTTTGGTCCCATGTCATTTTGATTTACCAATCTCACGTTATGGCCTTTGACTTAAAGTCCCTTTTTGTTGACTTTTGAAAATGACCTATAATGTTGAAATTGATAACTTTTTGTGAGAGCATTTCTTGGACTTGAAGTGTGAAGAGGAGTTGTAGGAAATGTCTTTCTCTTCAAAATGAGCTTTGGATGGAATTTTTCTGATAATCCATGTGGAAGTTATGCCTTGGTCAAGTTACAGTTGACTTTTTCAACTGTCCAAATATGGAAACTTTTGCATCTTGAGACTTTTTGAGCCATGCTTTGAGAATCATGATCAAGCATTGATCAAATGATGTTTGTGGCTTCAAAATGAGATGTTGACCAAAAATTTGAACTTTTGACTGTCAAATGACCATTTTGCCCCTGCAGTTGACTGTTGAGCAACTAGGGTTTTGACTGTGCAATTTTGTGCTGTGAGTCTTGAAACTTGGTATGAGGATACTTGACCATGTTTGTAGGCATGTGGGACTTGATTGGACCCTTGGAAACTTCAATTACTTTGCCAGAATCAAAACCCTAGTTCTTGACTGTTAGGAGGCCCTTGAACTGTGCAACCCTTGGGGAATTTTGAAGTATGCTCTTTGCAAATCTTGAAGAATATGGGAGGGAAAATTTTGGGGTACAACAATTAGCATCAAATAAAAACAAAACCAAAAACAATATAGAATAAGTATAGCATAAGCATAGCAGCAGCAACAAGGCTAGTCAGCTTGTTCACACATCATCATTTTCCTTAAATCATACAAACCCTTCAAAATTTCAATAAGTAAACAAAAATTTGTATTTTCATTGAAAGAGGAAAGAGGAAAGGAATCACCTAGAAAGCAATAGTATAAAGCCTTACATCAAACCAGCACATAAAACCTGTACCAAACAACCTAAATATATGCTGCAAAATTGCCCAAAATACATCCTGCAAAAACTCTGCTACAAAAACAGTCCACAACTTACACAAATATTACCAAAAATAGTCAGAACAACAACAACCTATTTCCTTGTTTTCTGTTGTCCAAACATGTTAACAAAATAGTCCTGACTTGCACAAACATAGCAAAAACAAAAGCTATACAAGAAAGGCCACAGAATAGTTAACCAAGTTATTCAAAACTCATCTCATTTTTCCCTCCCAATTCAACTCCTCATGCTGCTATAAAACCATAAGACAGTAGAAAGAAAGGAGAGGGGTTTGGTTCAACGCAAAAAAAAAATAGCAGAAAACACATTCTAACCTCTCCCGAAAAACTCTATCAGAAGATAATATTCAAACTCTGCAAGGGGCCAACATCCAATATCCATAAAAAATCAGAACAATATTGTTGTTATAAAAAAGAAAGCAAAGCCAGATATCAAAAAAATCATTCTCCTCCTTATCATTTTCCATCGCACAAACCTTCAGAAATATTGAAAACAAAAAAGAGATAAAGTTTTACATAAGAGACTTCCCTGTAGCAAATCGCAACCTTCAACCATACACCTGTGACAGCACAACAATCTTTCCTCAATCAAATCTGTGACCTTTTTACAGTAACAGCTCAGCATCTGCTCCAAATCTAAAGCAAATAGAACAAGGAGAAGTAACAGAAAAGAAACCAAGCCATCTCACAAACCGACAATCGCCTTCCTCCAATATTCAAAAGACCTGCAAAAGTCAGAAGCATCAATAAAAATACCGAGTAACATTCCTCTCAACAACAGTTCAATTAAACCTTAGAAGAAGGGATTTCTTGAGACTTACTTTGTTTCAAAACAACGTCAAAGAGACTCCGGCTCGGTACATTCTTTTTTCCCCTTTTTATTCGCCTTTTCTTCGCATTTTCGTTTGCTTATTAAGACGTTGCGTTGTTGTTGTCTTCAGTTGTTGTTCGTTTTCATTTATTTTCACTTTATTAGGTGATAGAGAAAGATGGATAGAGGAAGTTTTCGGTGAGTGGTGAAGCCATTTAGGTTAAAATTAGCGTAAAAATCCAGAGCAGAGGTGAGGAATAACAAAGACTGTAAGGTTGATTTTGAAAGAGAGAAGGTCTGCGAGAGAGTTTGAAGAGATGAAGAGAGGATTAGAAAGAGAGGAGATAGGATTTAAGTTTTAGTTTCAAAGCTAATCAATTTCTGTTTGTTCTGGAAAAAACTGATGATTGTTTGTGTTGGAATGGTAAAACACTCAATTTTCTCCCTTTCCCAATAACAGCATACAGCGCCTCTATCATGCTTCTAGGGTTTCAAACCCTTTACTTTCCTTATTCCCAGTCGGGTCAGCCCATTGGGCTGCTGGCCCAATCCAATTATCATTTCCCCCTTTATATTTCAATTAAACCATAGAAATCACAGATAAATAGCATAGTTCGATCGGTAAGGCTTGTATATTGTAATATAGAGGACCCGGGTTCAACACCTTGCCAGGACATTTTTTTTATTTTGTTTCTAACTATTTACCCTTAGGACCAAATTAGTTTAGGTTTAGTTTTTAATTTTAAAATTCAATTAAATCAAATACAACTTTTAAATTAGTTAAATTTTTCTTAGCTAGGAATTTTCGTAATTAACCCTTTTTTCTTTTTATTTATTTATATAGTTTCTACATAATAAAAATACTATAAAACAAAAAATATGCAAATCATTTAATTTCTTTAATAGAATTTTATTTTTCTTCCCAAATTTTTCATAAACAAAATATCAAAAAAAATTTATACTTTGTTAATTAATTTTTTCTTTCATAAGACTATTGTAGTTTTAATTAAATTGTTAGATTCGATCTGGTTGTATTGATTGTCTATTTTAACTTTTAATCGCATTCGACTCATCCCCATTTGTAAAAATTGTACCCCCATTCCCGAAAACTTTGTAATAGCGTAGAATTTCAATTTCCACAATTTATTGTTTTCCTTATAATTTATAGTAATTAGGCGTGCATGGCAAGATCTAAAATCAATCGCTAGATAACCTAATTTCAAAGACAAAATAACTTAAATCAAACACACTTTCTCACACACGCACCTCTAGGGTAACCTCGCTTGTTGCCTCAGAAACACAGTCATGTCCCTCGAATATGGGACGCTTTAGAAAAGACCCTTCGATAAAAAAGATCATAGTCCCTCGATGCCCCTCGATGTTGCCTTCGATAAAACGATCTAGTCCCTTATGAAAATTGCTAAAAGAGTCCCATAAGTTGCTTTCGATGACTGTACGATTGACCAGCGCATGTCCCTTCACATCCAATAATGGAGCTTCTTACCAAATCAATGGTAAGATAACAACGTCTAAAGGAGAAAAATAACATTTAAGACCTTTCGAGTAGGTAGATTCGTTCTTAATTGCTCGCTTGCTCATGACAAAAACATTTTACACCAACACTTTCATCTTGAAACATTTTCAAAAGACAAACACTTTTCGTATACGTTCTTATAGAGACGAGAACCATTACAAAAATATCTTTTCAAAATCACCTTCAAAAACACAATACACAAAACACCTCTTTGAATTATTTTTTGAAACAACACAATGTATACGTTCTTATAGAGACAAGTGAAAAAGTGAAAAACACAAGAAGGGGGGGTTGAATTGAAAACTTAAAATCAAATGCACAAAGACACAATATTTTTATCCTAGTTCGTTTGATCTCAAACTACTCCAGTCCACCCGTCAAGGTGATTTCGCCTCTCTCCAACGAGGACTTAATTCACTAATCGAAAACTGATTACAATCACTACTTTGACAACTGTCAAAGTCCTCTTGAATACAACCACAACCCAGTCAATCTCAAGGAAAAAACTGGCTTAATCAAGATAAAAGAATTATGTGTATCGTTGTTTTTCTTTACAAAAACAGTTATCACAACTGTGATATTTTACACAATTTTGAGCGTGAAACGAGTATGTAAGCTTGTAGCGTTTAGAGATGTATTGTCGTGGTGTTGTGAAAAATCGTAAATGATTTGTCCTCTTATCTTGTTTATATAGGAAATGGAATCTTGTCCAACATAAAGCGTCATAATAGACATTTAAGTTGTTTCCATATTGAGAAGATTCTTGTCTGAATGAAGTCGTTGCAAGTGATGTTGTCTTTATTGAATAGTAACGCTTCAGAATATTACAATCTTGTATGCTGCAATTGCTTTAAAATAATGATGACTTAGAGTTGTGAGATCTGATTGTATATGAACCTTCTGTTCAGAATCAGAGTATACTTCACTTCAGTGCAGGTTCTGATCATCATTCTTCAGTGCAGATTCTGATTACCTCAGCGTGAAAGCTTCTATAGCTTAACTTCTGATGTTGCTTTGGTCAGAACTTCTGCATACACAGTAACATAATTTTAGAGTGCATATTTGTTCTTTGTGTTTGTTATCATCAAAACTCTAATTAAGGGTTGTAAAATCAAACTATGTTCTAACAATCTCCCCCTTTTTGATGATGACAAAAACTACAATTTTCAATGAAAAGTATAGAACAAAAAACTTAAGAGAGACTCCCCTTGAGTTGATTACTTCCTTGAAGTTCCTTATCATCAAAGCTTTTGATGCATCTCCTTCTGTTCTTATCAAAATGTGTTCCTGCTCAAGCTTTTCAGAAAGTAGAGGTTAAAATATTCAGAATGTTTGAGACTTTGTCCCGGTATACAGTTATTGAAAATATCTTACTTTCTCCCCCTTTTTGTCAGGTATCAAAAAGCAATATAATCAGAGTCAAAAAGATTAATTATATTGAAAACAGAATGCAATGACAAGTTTCAAAAACAAGGAGGTAAAGATAAAAAAATTACAGATAAACGGTTTTTAAAGAAAATCTAAGAAGGAGGGGGAAGACGTGTGAACAACGCTTCCAACAAGCTCTTGATCTGAGTGCTTGATTCTTCCTGCTTTCCCATAATGTCTTTGATTCCTTTTGTAGTATCTTCTTGTTTATCCAGAATATCCTTGATGTCTTTGTTTGTATCCTTTTGCTTATCCAGTCAGGCATGGATTAATGCATTCTCTTTCTTCAACTCTTCCAGAGTTTGCATGACTAGAGACGAAGCTGGTGTATCTCCAAGGGTTGCATGTTGTTCAGAACATTCTGCAGCCTCTTCTGATTGAACCACTTCTTCTGATGCAATCATGTTTTCTAGAGCAGTAGTCAGAGAGAGTCTATCAGAATCTGGTTCAGCAACTTCTGAAGGATGGTGCTCTTTCCAGGGAGCATTATCCAGCGGAAGAATTTCTTTCTTGCACCATTGGATCAGAACTTGAAGGCTTTCAGCCGATCACTGAAGTTCTACTGAGCCCTTTCATAGCCCAATTCTTTCAGCTTCAGAGTTTCAGAGTTAAGCCATTTTCTGAATCTTTCCCACAGAGAATCAGAAGCGGCAGGATTAGAAATCTCTTGGCTTGCTTGCTTCAAATAATTGATCCATTCTTGCATTTCTGTTTGAAAAATCAACAGACTCTTACCAACATCTGATTTGGTTGCTGTTGGTTTAAATTTGGAAATGTCAATTTTGTTTGAGGTGGAAGCTAGTTGGTCTAGCACTAGTGGATCAATGACAATTCTAAGGTTGTCACCTGGATGGTTGATGGGTGAAGGAGTGGAAGAGTCAGAAAGTAGAATTGGTGTGTTAGGGGTGTTTGGTGGGGTAGATTCATATGGTGAAGGGATTTCTGGAATATCATGAATAGTGAGTAGGAAGGGAACCGTAAGGGGTTCTGTTATTCCAGGGATTGGGATAGTGGTATCAGAATCTGAAGGAGAGTCTTCAGATTGGTTTGCGGTAGCGTGTTGAGTTTCTGGTTCAGGAATTTCAGAGGATAGGTTTTCAGAAGGTGGAGATAGAGAGTGTCTATTTTCTGGTTATGGTGAGTTGAGGTTCAGATGTTCTGGTTGAGGAGAGTGTGGTTGTGGATTTTCTGGTTGTTGTTGAGAGTTTGGATTTTCTGGTATTGGAGAGTGTGGTTCAGATAGAACTTTGGCAAGTTCTGGTTGATGATGTTATGGATTTATATTTTTATTGGGGGAGTGAAGTTCATTCAAAAAGTTTCCAAGAGTTACAGATGGGTCAAACTCTATGTCAAAATCCTCAAATGTTTGGGGTGAGGGATTTTCTGTTGGTTGAGGGGGAATGGTTTCAGATGTTGGAACAGCTATTGATTCTATAACAGAAACAGAAGATGGATTACCTTTCTTTTTCGCAGCTTTAGGTGTCTTCTGAGAGGATCCTTCTCCTGCTGCTTTCCTCTTTTTGGATTTCTTTAGCACAACCTCTGGAGCTGGCTTGTGCATATCTTGGATGTTGATTTCTGGAATAGTCCCATCAGCCTTGCAAGCTTCAAGATATCTGACTATGATTTCAGGGGAGGCATCTATTTCATAAAATAGTGGAAAATCCTTCATAGGGATTCTCCTAGAAGTGATTGCCTCATGAGAAGCAATAGTTGGTTCCCTCTTAATGTTCTCAATAATCTTCATTTTCTTCAGATTCTTGGCGTTCAAAGGTTTCCCAGTGGTTACTTCCAGAGTGCTTATTTCTTGAGCCTCTGTCAAATGTTCTATAAGCCTGTTTTCTGTTAGAATATTTGAAATTAATCTTCCTAGAGGATTCCAATCCTTCTTAGTTCTTTCTTCTTCTCTTGTCTCTTTCACACTTGTTCTGAGATGGTTGAAGAGAAAGTGTGGAAGGTTTATCTTGGTCTTCTTTCCAATGAAGTAAATCAGAAACTTCTAATCAATATTGATGTAATCAGGAGATCTTGTAGGCTTCCTGTGATTAATACATCCCAGAATTATTCTAGCCCAGATTCTGTGATGATCCTTCAAGTCTCTGATCTTGATGGATGGTTGTCCAGAAGTGAAGATTTCCTTGGTAATAGATTTTAGGTCAAAACACCTATCAGCCATATCAATGCATCTGACTCCACCACCATTGTATCCAACGAGTTTCCCAATTAAATCTGTTGTTATCACTATCTTCTTTCCCATAACATACGATGTAACTTGATGGTTCGATGAGGTATCATGAATCCAGAACTCTTTGACGAGAATGGGAAACGTTGGACCCAACAGACGGTCAAAATATATGTTCCAACCCTGTGCAGTTACGTCTTCATAGAGATTAAACCCATTTTCTTGTAAACTTTCAAAATCAATGATCAACTCAGAGAGAACTTCCAGGTTGTCAACAGAAGTGAGAAGTGTTCTAATGGTTTCTTCATATTGTTCCGTTGATGAAGATTCAGGAGCACTGAGATTCTTGAGACTTGATGATGATGCCATTGTTCACACGGGTTCTTTGAAGAAAATGGAAAAGGGTTTTTGAAAACGAAACTTAGAATAAGAGAGAATATAGAAAAGAGTAAAATGTGAATGAATGAAATAGTAAATTGAGTTTATATAGGTTTTTAGAAAACGTAAGCAGTAAGTAAGAAAATAAGTAATGATTATATGCATTAATGAAACCTGAGATTAGGAGATAGATTGTGAGAGGATGACAGATGTTTGATGATGTGAATTGCACGCCTCTATCCTTGAAATGAAACGTTCAGATCTTCATAGATAGATTCTGAGGAAACTGTACTTCTAACTTCTGAAGACAAGTTGATCATATGTTCACAGAAAACAATAAAGTTCTGAGGGTTAAGATATGCAAATAAAACATTTTATTCTGGGCATAACTTCATGCTGAGATGTTTCAGAATGAAATTAATTCTATCTTCAGAAAGGGGTTTTGTAAATACATCAGCCCATTGATGGTATGTGTTAATAAATTTTAAGGTAAGAATTCCTTTCTGAATATAGTCCCTAATAAAGTGATGTTTTATTTTTATATGCTTAGCCCTAGAATGCAAAATGGGATTTTTACTGAGACATATAGCTGAAGTGTTATCACAGAAGATAGGAATGTTACTCTCAAATATGTTGAAGTCTTCAATTTGACTTTTCATCCAGAGCATTTGAGTGCTACATCCAGCAGCTGCTATATATTCAGCTTCTGATGTTGACAATGCTATTATGGATTGTCTCTTGCTGGTCCATGAGATCAGATTGTCTCCCAGAAACGGGCAGCTTCCAGAAGTGCTTTTACGCTCTACTCTGTCTCCAGCAAAATCAGCGTCACAGTATCCTACTAAGCTATATTCATTAGATTTTCTATAAAACAAACCTAGATTAATAGTACCTTTCAGATACTTGAAAATTTGCTTAACTGCTGTTAAATGAGATTCTCTAGGATCTGATTGGAATCTAGCACATAAGCAAACACTGAATAAAATATCAGGCCTTAAAGCCTTCAGATAGAGGAGATAGCCAATCATACCCCTGTAGATTTTTTGTTCTACCTTTTTACTTACCTCTTCCTTTTCCAGAATGCACGTGGGGTGCATTGGAGTCTTTGGGGATTACATTCTGAGAGATCAAATTTCTTCAGAAGTTCTGACATATTTACTCTGATTAATGTAAGTTCCTTCTGAGGTTTGGTTTATCTGAATACCCAGAAAGAATTTGAGTTCCCCCATTAAGCTCATCTCAAACTCTGCCTGTGTGCACTTAGCAAACTCTCTTCCCAGAGAAGGTTTAGTGGATCCAAAGATGATGTCATCTACATAAATCTGACACACTAAAATTTCATTCTTAAATGTCTTATTAAACAAGGTTGTGTCCACTTTCCCTCTGGTGAATTCCTTTTCTAACAGGAAGTTACTTAGTCTTTCATACCAAGCTCTGGGAGCTTGTTTCAGACCATAAAGTGACTTCTTTAGTTTGAAAACATATTCTGGGTGTTTGGAATTCTCAAACCCAGGGGGTTGGTGCACATATACCTCTTCATCTATGTAGTCATTTAGGAATGCACTTTTGACATCCATCTGATACAGAGTGATGCCATTATTTACAGCAAATGAGATTAGGAGTCTGATAGATTCTAACCTGGCGACTGGAGAAAATGTTTCTATATAGTCTATCCCCTCTTGCTGACTATAACCTTGTGCCACCAGTCGTGCTTTGTTTCTGATGACTTCTCCTTGCTTGTTCAGTTTGTTTCTGAACACCCACTTTGTTCCAATGACGTTGAATCCTTTTGGTTTGGGAACCAGATCTCATACGTCATTTCTGGTGAACTGATTTAATTCTTCCTGCATTTCCAGAATCCAGTCATTGTCCATAAGAGCTTCATCAATTGATGTTGGTTCAATCAGAGAGACCAGTCCCAAGAGGGATTCTATAGAGTTTCTGAATGTTGATCTTGTTCTGATTGGATCATCCTTCTTTCCCAGGATCTTTTCTTCTGGGTGAGCTATGCTGCTTTTGGAAAACCTTTTCTTGAGTTGATCAACAAAAGGTGCTGGATTTCTTGTAACATTTCTTTCTAAAGTTGTTGGAGCGTCTATGTTGAGAACTTCTGATGAGTTGTCTTCAGTACCTGTGAACTCAACTTCTATATCTGTAAAGAATTCATTCTGCTTTGACTTTTGAGGGTCAAGCTTATCATCAAATCTAACATTGATTGGCTCTTCAACAATCTGTGTTTCTGTATTGTATACTCTGTACCCTCTTGAGCGTTCAGAGTATCCTAACATAATACACTTTTGTGCTTTAGAGTCAAACTTGTTCAGATAATTTTTAGTATTTAGTATGAAACCAGTGCATCCAAACGGATGGAAATAAGAAATGTTGGGCTTTCTGTTCTTCAACAGTTCATATGGAGTCTTTTCCAGAATAGGTCTTATAGAGATTTTATTCTGAATGTAACATGCTGTGTTAATTGCTTCTGCCCAGAAGATCTTAGCAATGTTAGTCTCATTGATCATGGTTCTGGCCATTTCTTGTAGAGTTCTGTTCTTTCGTTCTACAACTCCATTTTGTTGGGGAGTTCTAAGACAAGACAAGTCATGCAAGATGCCTTTTTCATTAAAAAATGATTCAAAATTTTTATTTTCAAATTATCCACCATGATCACTTCTGACTTTGACAATTCTAAGATCCTTTTCAATCTGAACTTGGTTACGGAATGCAACGAACACAGAGTGTGACTCGTCCTTGTGTCTTAAGAACTTTACCCATGTCCATCTGCTATAGTCATCTACGATCACTAACCCATACTTCTTGCCACTAACAGACGCAGTTTTTACTGGTCCAAATAAGTCTATGTGCAGAAGTTCTAATGGATTAAAGGTGGAAACAACATTTTTAGATTTAAAAGCAGGTTTTGCAAATTTTCCTTTCTGACATGCTTCACACAGAGCATCTAAGCTGAACTTCAAATTAGGAAGTCCTCTGACCAGATTTAGTTTGTTAATCTGAGATATTCTTCTCATACTAACATGCCCCAATCTTTTGTGCCAAACCCATTGTTCGTTGTTAACAGAGAGAAGACATTTTACATTCTTACTTTTTAGTTCAGAAAGTTTTATCTTATAAATCTTGTTTTTCCTCTTTCCATTAAAAAGGATAGTTCCATCTTTCTGACTAACAGCTTTGCATGAATTTTGATTAAAGATTATATCATAACCGTTATCACTTAATTGTCTTATGGATAACAGGTTATGCATTAATCCATCAACTGATAGCACATTATTTATAGAGGGAAGATTTCCATTACCTATTTTTCCAGAGCCAGTGATCTTTCCTCTTTGGTTGCCTCCAAAGCCCATGTAGCCTCCAGATTTAAGTTCCAGGCTTTGGACCATATGCTTTCTTCCCGTCATGTGTCGAGAGCATCCAGAGTCCAGGTACCATGACTGGTGTTTTAGCCTTGCTGCTAAAGATATCTGCTACATATATAATTTTGTCCTTAGGTGCCCATATCTTCTTGGGTCCAGGTTTGTTAGTTTTACCAAAATTCTGGTTGAATTTTGGTTTGATAGAGTAATCATTACTAGTGTATTTTAGATCGTGTGTGTTCCCATATATGAAGTGTGATTTAAGTGGTGTGTGTTTTATGACTAGGTCCATGACTTTCTTAGGTGTAGATACCTTACCTTGATATCCTATCCCTTTTCTGCCATTCCTGCTAACTCCATAGATCATTGAAGCCATCTTGCTTCTATCTATGTTTTTAGCCAGAAACTTCTGAAAGTTATGATCATACTCTTTGGTGATCTCATCAGCATTACTGGGAGTCTCCGAGATTATTTCCTTCTGAGATTTTTGCAAATCATTTTCTAATTTTGAAACCTTTTCTTTTAACTCAGAATTCTCTAATCTGAGACTCTCAGTCTTTTCAGAGTCATAGACAAAATCCCTTTTTAGGTTCTCGAATTTGACTCTGATTTGCTGATACCTTTCCAGAATTTCATTTAGACTTTCTGCAAGTTCATTGTAACGCCCGTAATTTAATTAATTATTTAATTAAATTATTTTTGGAATATTTGTGAAGTTGTGTTATAATTAGTTGGGTTTATTTTATTAAGTGGAGAAATAATATTAGAGATACAATATTATGTGGTGAAATAATATTAAAAGTGTAATATTATTTAATGTGGGCTTATTTTGAGAGAGTAGAAGTAATAAGGGGGTGTAGGTTTTGAGCCTAATAAGAAGTAAGGAATAATAGAATAATAGGTTTATTTTGTTATTTATTGTTGGAATAGAAGTAAGAAGCAGTAGAAAGAAATAAGGATTGAGAAGAACGTGCAAGCTGCGTGAGAAGGAGGAATAACGGCAAGAACGAGAATCCAACCGGGAATTATAGAACGACCTTCAATCCAAGGTAAGGGTGGGGTTCTAACTATATAATTGGGTTTATGATGATTGGTATGTGGGATTAGAGGTGATTGTTGTCTTGTTCTTGAATTGAAAATATACGATTGTTGTGTGATGAGAATCGATGAATTTTTGGATGAATAATGATGTCTTGATGTTGTTTAATTGTTTTAGAATTATAAGGTAATTTATGGGTGATAAATTGTCACGATTAGATTAGGATTAAGGCTTTATGTATGAATCTGTAATGATAACAGGGAAGAAGAAACATAGAAATATTGCAGTACAGAAAATGCAGAATTTAGCAATTGATAATAGGCGCTACTGTATTAGAATTGATGGATTAATTTGGAGAATAGAAATTGGTTAATATTGTTCTTAGTTAGATTGATAGCAGGAAAATAATTAGAACAATAGGACGAATAGAAAATAACAGTTCTGATGCTAGACGTAGGTTGTTAGAAGTTGTGTGGAATTACTAGAAAATAGAAGTTCTGACGTTAGGAGTTGTATGGGTTAGAAGCTATGCTGTCAGAGGGATGTGTCGCCAGAAGTTGCGGTAGTCAGAAGTTGTACAAGCCAGAAGATGTGGCTGATCAGAAGATGTAACTAGGCAGAAGTTGCATTAGTCAGAATTTGTTCTAGTCAGAAGATAGGGTTAGTCAGAAGATGTGATGATCATAAGTTGTATATGGTCAGAGGTTGGGTAGTCAGAGGATTGTAGTGATTAGAAGTTTCATCTGGTCAGAGGCTGCATTAGTCAGAAGTTATGTGTTTAGATAGAGCGTTGATTAGAGGTTTTGTGGTCAGAAGTTGGATGGCCTTTGCGTTGTTTTGTGCAGAGCGATGAAGTTAGATGCTTAGAAGCTGATGTTTGAGCTATAACAGTGGGAAAGTGATGGTATTGACGTTAGCGTTACAGAGTAGCAGTATAGATTTATTGTGGAATTAAAATACTGCTGAGTTATAAATGAGAAGTTATAAATAAATAAATGACGTTTGATGAATTATTTTGATTATTTGAGATGTTATTTTGAGATGTTATTTTGAGATATTAATTTGAGATGTCTTTGATATGTTATTTTGAGATGTATTTGGAGATGTTTTGAGATGATAATTTGAGATGTTTTGAGATGATAATTTGAGATGTTTTGAGATGATTTTATATGTTGTTAACTTGGGTGTTATCATTACATTCATGGTTGTGTCACATACATTGCATTTTTGAGATGGAGGTTATGCTCGTTGAGATGGCCTGGATTGGCAAATTTTGAGATGAAGGCTATGCCTTGTTGATGCCTCTATTAATTGGCAAATTTTTGAGATGGGAGTTCTGCTCCAATGGTACCACATGCATTTGCATAGTATTGAGTCGCATTATATGATTTCATAAAGAAGTGTATTTTGATGTTGATGAATGTATATTATTGTTGAGATTGTCGTTGATTATGAGATGCGAAGTGGTGATGTTGTTGATCTAATTTAATATATTAATTATCATGCACTTATTATATTGTTAGATATCTCACCCCTTCTGTTTGAATGTTTCCCCAATGTTGGTAACGTGCAGGTAATCGAGAGTGAAGGTTGTATACCTTCAATAGTTCGAGTCGGTGTCATTGCTTTGATATGTAACACTCGGGGGGATGAACATTTGCTGATTTTTGATTGTTTATTTTCAGTTGTTGAATTTTAAATTGATTATCATAAAATATGAGATGTTTCGGAGTTTTTGTTTTGTTAGATTTGTTATTAAGAATTCCATTGCGTAGATGTTGATCTATTTGATTAAAGATGTTATATTGGCGGTTCATCCGATGTTTGAAAAAGTGTTATATATCCACGATGAATGCAATGAATTTGTTAGAAGAATTTGTGACGTCCCGATTCATTTATATGATTGAAATTTTATAACTCTGATTTATTTTGCATAATTGCTTGGGGTAGAATTGGGGTGTTATAAAGCTTGTATCAGAGTAAAAGGTTGGTCCGGCCTTGTTGTCGAGTCTTAGTTGTCTAACAATTGAGTATTGTTATTTGAGTTCTAATCGTTGTTTATGTTGTAGTGAGAAGTTGATATGGCTGGAAGGAATGATGCTGCCCTTGTTGCTGCTTTAGAAGCAATGGCTCATGCAATGGAAAATCAGCCGAATGCTGACGGGAATGCTGGATCTCGTAGCTTGGTGACTTTCCAAAGAGAGAATCCACCTATGTTTAAGGGAAAGTATGATCCTGACGGAGCATTGGAATGGTTGAAAGAGATAGAGAGAATCTTTCGCGTGATGTATTGCACACCAGCGCAGAAGGTTCGTTATGGGACTCATATTCTAGAAGTCGAGGCTAATGACTGGTGGTTAGAGACTTGTCAGAAGTTAGAAGCTGCAGGTGAGAATGTCACTTGGGCTGTGTTCCGTAGAGAGTTTTTGAGAAAGTATTTTCCTGAAGATGTCCGTGGTAAGAAGGAAATTGAGTTCCTAGAGCTGAAGCAAGGAAGTATGTCTATTGTTGAGTATGCTGCCAAGTTTGCTGAGTTGGCTAAGTTTTACCTGCATTACGCTGAGGAAAATGCTGAGTTTTCAAAGTGTATTAAGTTTGAGAACAGTTTGCGCCCGAAGATTAAGAAAGCAGTTGGATATCAGAAAATTTGTGTTTTTACAGATTTGGTTGATAACTGCAGGATTTATGAGGAAGACAATAATTCTCATTACAAGATTATCAGTGAGAAGAGGGGTAAGCACCCACAGAATCGTGGTAAGCCTTATGATGCCCCAGCTGGAAAGGGTAAGCAGAGAGTTGCTCATGGTCAGAGGACTAGTGGGGGAGATGCTCCTGCTGGTGTGATTTGCTTTAAGTGTGGGAAACCTGGACACAAGAGTAATGTGTACACTACTGAAGTGAAGAGGTGTTTCCATTGTGGCAAGAAAGGACATGTTGTATCTGAGTGTGAGCACAAGAATATGGTTTGTTTCAACTGTAAAGAAGAAGGGCACATTGGTAGCCAGTGTCCAAAACCGAAGAGGGCTCAGTCAAGTGGAAAAGTGTTTGCTTTGGTTGAGGATCAGACAGCTGCTGAAGACGGACTTATTAAAGGTACGTGTTTCATTAATAGTACTCCTTTAATCACTATTATTGATATTGGTGCTACTCATTGTTTTATTGCTGCTGATTGTGTTGAAAGATTGGGTCTTGTGTTGTCTTCTTTGGATGGAGAAATTGTCGTCGATACTCCATCCAAGGGCTCAGTGACTACTTCTTTTTTGTGTGCTAAGTGTCCCTTGTCGATCTTCGACAGAGACTTTGTTGTTGATTTGGTTTGTTTATCGTTAAGAGGTTTGGATGTAATTATGGGTATGAATTGGTGAGAGCATAAATGTGTTCATATTAACTGTTATGACAAGTCTGTGAAGTTTTCTACTCCTGCGGAAGAGGAAGATGGTCTATTGTCTGCTAGACAGTTGAGGAAGTTGATGCAAGAGGAAGCACAGATGTTCTCGTTGATGGTGTCGCTATATGTAGAGACTCAAGCTATAATTGAGGAATTGCAGGTGGTGTGTGAATTTCCTGAAGTTTTCTCTGATGAGATTCCTGATGTACCGCTAGAGAGGGAAGTTGAATTTGAAATTGATCTTGTACCTGGTACCAGACCTGTGTCTATGGCACCATACAGGATGCCTGCATCTGAATTGTCTGAGTTGAAGAAGAAATTGGAAGAGTTACTTGAGAAGAAGTTTGTAAGACCAAGTGTATCGTTGTGGGGAGCTCCAGTGGTGTTAGTAAAGAAGAAAGATGGAAGTATGAGGCTTTGTGTTGATTATAGACAGTTGAATAAGGTGACGATTAAGAACAAGTATCTGCTTCCAAGAATAGATGACTTGATAGACCAATTGGTGGATGCCCGTGTGTTTAGTAAGATTGATTTGAGGTCGGGTTACCATCAGATTAAAGTGAAGGATGAAGATATTCGGAAGACGGATTTTAGAACGCGTTATGGACATTACGAGTATTCGGTGATGCCTTTCGGTGTTACTAATGCGTCGGGAGTATTCATGGAATATATGAATCATATCTTTCACACTTATTTGGATCGATTCGTAGTGGTGTTCATTGATGATATTTTGATTTACTCTAAGTCAGAAGAAGAGCATGCTGAGCACTTAAGAGTAGTATTGCAGATTTTGAAAGAGAAGAAGTTATATGCAAAGTTGTCCAAGTGTGAATTCTGGTTAAAAGAGGTTAGTTTTCTTGGTCATGTGATTTCAGGTAGTGGCATTGTTGTAGATCCATCGAAGGTTGATGTTGTGTTGCAATGGGAAACTCCAAAGTCAGCTACTGAGATTAGAAGCTTCTTGGGATTAGCTAGTTATTATAGAAGGTTTATTGAAGGGTTTTCTAAGTTGTCACTTCCATTGACTAAGTTGACTTGTAAAGGTAGAGCGTTTGTATGGGATGTTCAGTGCGAAGAAAGTTTTACAGAATTAAAGAAGAGGTTGACGTCGACTCTGATTTTGAAGTTGCCTAATCCAGGAGAGCCTTTTGTGGTGTATTGTGATGCTTCTAAGATGGGTTTAGGAGGTGTGCTTATGCATAATGGTAAGGTAGTTGCTTATGTGTCGAGGCAGTTAAGGACTCATGAGAAGAACTATCCTACGCATGATTTAGAGCTTGCTGCAGTTGTTTTTGCATTGAAGATTTGGAGGCATTATCTTTATGGTTCTAGATATGAAGTGTTTAGTGACCATAAGAGTTTGAAGTATTTGTTTGATCAGAAAGAGCTGAATATGAGGCAACGAAGATGGTTGGAATTGTTAAAGGACTATGATTTCAGCTTGAATTATCATCTAGGAAAAGCGAACGTGGTAGCTGATGCGTTAAGTCGAAAGACTTTACATATGTCAGCAATGATGATTAAAGAGTTGGAATTGATTGAGCAGTTCAGAGATATGAGTTTAGTTTGCGAGGTTACTTTGCAGACTGTTATGTTGGGTATGTTGAAGATTAATAATGAATTTTTAGACAGTATCAGAGAAGCACAAAAGTTGGATGTGAAACTAGTAGATTTGATGGTTGGGATTGATCAATCTGAGGATAATGATTTTAAGCTAGATGAGCAAGGTGTGTTGAGGTTTCGTAACCAGATTTGTATTCCTGATGATGCTGAGATGAAGGAAGTGATACTTGAAGAGAGTCATAGAAGTAAGTTGAGTATTCATCCAGGAGCTACAAAGATGTATCAAGATTTGAAAGGTTTATTTTGGTGGCCTGGGATGAAGAGTGATGTGGCTTTGTTTGTGTATGCATGTTTAACTTGTCAGAAGTCGAAAGTTGAACATCAGAAGCCTGCAGGGTTGATGCAACCATTGGAAGTTCCAAAATGGAAATGGGATAGCATTTCAATGGACTTTGTGACAGGGTTGCCTAATACTTTAAGAGGACATGATTCGATTTGGGTGATTGTTGATAGGCTTACGAAGTCAGCTCATTTTATTCCTATTAACATCAGTTTTCCAGTTTCGAAGTTGGCTGAGATTTATACTAGTGTGATTTTGAAGCTGCATGGTGTTCCTTTGTGCATTGTGTCAGATAGAGATCCGAGATTTACTTCTGAATTTTGGAAGAGTTTTGAAGAAGCGTTGGGTTCTAAGTTGAGATTGAGTTCAGCATATCATCCTCAGACAGATGGTCAGACTGAACGGACTATTCAATCGTTGGAGGACTTGTTGAGGGCATGTGTTCTTGAGCAGGGAGGTTTGTGGGATACTTATCTTCAGTTGATAGAGTTCACGTATAACAACAGTTACCGTTCCAGTATTGGGATGGCACCTTTTGAGGCGTTGTATGGTCACAGATGTAGAACTCCGTTATGTTGGCATGAATCTGGTGAAAGTGTAGTACTTGGACCTGAACTTGTTCGTGAGACTACTGAGAAGGTGAAGTTGATTCGAGAGAAGATGAAAGCTTCACAAAGTATACAGAAGAGTTATCATGACAAGCAAAGGAAAGATTTAGAATTCCAAGTTGGTGATCATGTGTTTTTAAGAGTTACACCTGTGACTGGTGTTGGACGAGCATTGAAGTCTAAGAAGCTCACTTCTCGTTTTATTGTGCCGTATCAGATTTCAGAGAGAGTGGGGAATGTTGCTTATAGAGTGGCTTTACTGCCTAATCTTTCGAATTTTCATGATGTGTTTCATGTGTCATAACTTCGGAAGTATATTTCAGATCCATCTCATGTGATTCATATGGACGACATGCAAGTACGGGATAATCTTACGGTGGAGACGATGCCTGTACGGATCACGGATCGTGAAATGAAGACTCCGAGGGGCAAAGAGATTACCTTGGTTAAAGTGGTTTGGCTAGGAGCTGCTGGTGAAAGCATTACTTGGGAGTTGGAGAGCAAGATACGAGACTCTTATCCTGAATTGTTTGATTGAGGTAAATTTTCGAGGACGAAAATATTCTAAGTGGGGGAGAGTTGTAACGCACGTAATTTAAATAATTATTTAATTAAATTATTTTTGGAATATTTGTGAAGTTGTGTTATAATTAATTGGATTTATTTTATTAAGTGGAGAAATAATATTAGAGATATAATATTATGTGGTGAAATAATATTAAAAGTGTAATATTATTTAATGTGGGCTTATTTTGAGAGAGTAGAAGTAATAAGGGGGTGTAGGTTTTGAACCCAATAATAAGTAAGGAATAATAGAATAATAGGGTTATTTTGTTATTTATTGTTGGAATAGAAGTAAGAAGCAGTAGAAAGAAATAAGGATTAAGAAGAACGTGCAAGCTGCGTGAGAAGGAGGAATAACGACAAGAACGAGAATCCAACCGGGAATTGTAGAGCGACCTTCAATCCAAGGTAAGGTGGGGTTCTAACTATATAATTGGGTTTATGATGATTGGTATGTGGGATTAGAGGTGATTGTTGTCTTTTTCTTGAATTGAAAATATACGATTGTTGTGTGATGAGAATCGATGAATTTTTGGATGAATAATGATGTCTTGATGTTGTTTAATTATTGTAGAATTATAAGGTAATTTATAGGTGATAAATTGTCACGATTAGATTAGGATTAAGGCTTTATGTATGAATCTGTAATGATAACAGGGAAGAAGAAACGTAGAAATATTGCAGTACAGAAAATGCAGAATTTAGCAATTGATAATAGGCGCTACTGTATTAAAACTGATGGATTAATTTGGAGAATAGAAATTGGTTAATATTGTTCTTAGTTAGATTAATAGCAGGCAAAGAATTAGAATAATAGGACGAATAGAAAATAACAGTTCTGATGCTAGACGTAGGTTGTTAGAAGTTGCATGGAATTACTAGAAAATAGAAGTTCTGACGTTAGGAGTTGTATGGGTTAGAAGCTATGTTGTCAGAGGGATGTGTCGTCAGAAGTTGCGGTAGTCAGAAGTTGTACTACCCAGAAGATGTGGCTGATTAGAAGATGTAACTAGGAAGAAGTTGCATTAGTCAGAATTTGTTCTAGTCAAAAGATGGGGTTAGTCATAAGATGTGATGATTAGAAGTTGTATTTGGTTAGAGGTTGGGTAGTCAGAGGATTATAGTGATTAGAAGTTGCATCTGGTCAGAGGCTGCATTAGTCAGAAGTTGTGTATTTAGACAGAGTGTTGATTAGAGGTTGCATGGTCAGAAGTTGGATGGCCTTTGCGTTGTTTTGTGCAGAGCGATGAAGTTAGATGCTTAGAAGCTACTGTTTATGCTATAACAGTGGGAAAGTGACGGTCTTGACGTTAGCGTTACAGAGTAGCAGTATAGATTTACTGCGGAATTAAAATACTGCTGAGTTATAAATGAGAAGTTATAAATAAATAAATGACATTTGATTAATTATTTTGATTATTTGAGATGTTATTTTGAGATGTTATTTTGAGATGTTAATTTGAGATGTCTTTGAGATGTTATTTTGAGATGTATTTTGAGATGTTTTGAGATGATAATTTGAGATGTTTTGAGATGATAATTTGAGATGTTTTGAGATGATTTGAGATGTTGTTAACTTGGGTGTTATCATTACATTCATGGTTATGTCGCATACATTGCATTTTTGAGATGGAGCTTATGCTCGTTGAGATGGCCTGGATTGGAAAATTTTGAGATGAAGGCTATGCCTTGTTGATGCCTCTATTAATTGGCAAATTTTTGAGATGGGAGTTCTGCTCCAATGGTACCACATGCATTTGCATAGTATTGAGTCGCGTTATATGATTTCATAAAGAAGTGTATTTTGATGTTGATGAATGTATATTATTGTTGAGATTGTCGTTGATTATGAGATGAGAAGTGGTGATGTTATTGATCTAATTTAATATATTAACTATCATGCACTTATTATATTTTTAGATATCTCACCCCTTCTGTTTGAATGTTTCCCCTATGTTGGTAACATGCTGGTAATCGAGAGTGAAGGTTGTATACCTTCAATAGTTCGAGTCAGTGTCATTGCTTTGATATGTAACACTCGGGGGGATGAACATTTGCTGATTTTTGATCGTTTATTTTCAGTTGTTGAATTTTAAATTGATTATCATAAAATATGAGATGTTTCGGAGTTTTTGTTTTGTTAGAGTTGTTATTAAGAATTCCATTGTGTAGATGTTGATCTATTTGATTAAAGATGTTATATTGGCGGTTCATCCGATGTTTGAAAAAGTGTTATATATCCACGATGAATGCAATGAATTTGTTAGAAGAATTTGTGACGTCCCGATTCATTTATATGATTGAAATTTTATAACTTTGATTTATTTTGCATAATTGCTTGGGGTAGAATTGGGGTGTTACATTCATCCTTAGTAAAATTAATAGTGAAGTTAGGGAATAACTCTTCAGTGTCTGATTCTTAGTCTGAACCAGAAGCTTCACTGTCTTCTGACACGTTTGCCATGAGAGCTATGTTTGCTCTTTCATCATCTGACTCTGAGTCAACATCAGAAGTGTCTGAATCATCCCATGTTGCCATGAGGCTTTTCTTATTCTCCTTGAAGAACTTCTTTTTGGGCTTCTTCTTCTGGAGCCTTGGACAGTCACTTTTGTAGTGCCCTTGCTCATTTCACTCATAGAAGATGATGTCCTTGTTATTTGAATTTCTATGTCCTGAAGAACCTTCAGATCTTCTATGTCCAGAGGAAGACTCGGACTTTCTGTATCTGGAGGAGGATTCATTTTGATTCTCTGATCTTCTAGGATTTCTAAATTTCCTTTGTCTCTGCTTCCACAGTTGATTCACCCTTCTGGAGAGGAGAGACAATTCATCTTCTTCTGATGAGGATCCATCAGAGGTTTCTTCCATAGCCTGCAAAACCTTAGAATCAGATTTTCTGTTAGATTTTAATGCTAGTGGCTTACCTTGCTTTTGAGGTTCATCTTCTTCTAGCTCTATCTCGTGACTTCTGAGGGAGCTGACAAGTTCCTCAAGAGATATCTTGTTGAGATTGTTGGCTAGCTTAAGTGTTGTTACCATTGGCCTTCATTTCTTGGGTAGACTTCTGATGATCTTCTTTACGTGATCAGCAGTAGAGTATCCTTTGTCAAGAACCTTCAGCCCAGCAACAAGGATCTGGAATCTTGAGAACATTGCTTCTATAGATTCACTATCTTCCATCTTTAATGCTTCATACTTCTGAATGAGCATAAGGGACTTGGTTTCTTTGACTTGTATGTTGCCTTCACGCGTCATTCTCAAAGAGTCAAACATATTTTTGGTTGTCTCTCTGTTTGAGATTTTCTCATATTCTGAGTATGAGATAGCACTGAGAAGTATTTTTCTGGCTTTATGATGATTTCTGAAATCACGTTTTTGCTGGCCAGACATCCTTTTTCTATCTATCTTCTGACCACTTTCATCCACTGGATGTGTGTATCCATCAATTACCATGTCCCATAGATCAGCATCATGGGCCAGAAAGAAGCTCTCAATTCTGTCTTTCCAATAGTCAAAATTTTCTCCATCAAAGACTGGAGGTTTGCCACTGATTCTGTCCTTGTCCTCATGATAGTCATTGCTGATGTTTTTGCTTGGTCCCACCATAGTGTTTTTCTGAAGCTTGGATCTTGTACTGACAGGGTTAAGTGTATGAACTCATAACCAGGCGCTCTGATGCCAATTGAAGAAGTGAAAAACACAAGAAGGGGGTGTTGAATTGAAAACATAAAATCAAATGCGCAAAGACACAATATTTTTATCCTGGTTCGTTTGATCTCAAACTACTCCAGTCCACCCGTCAAGATGATTTCGCCTCTCTCCAACGAGGACTTAATTCACTAATAAAAAACTGATTACAATCACTTCTTTGATAACTGTGAAAGTCCTCTTGAGTACAACCACAACCCGGTCAATCTCAAGGAAAAAACTGGCTTAATCAAGATAAAAGAATTATGTGTATCGTTGTTTTTCTTTACAAAAACAGTTATCACAACTGTGATATTTTACACAATTTTGAGCGTGAAACAAATATGTAAGCTTGCAGCATTTAGAGATGTATTGTCGTGGTGTTGTGAAAAATCGTAAACTATTTTTCCTCTTAGCTTGTTTATATAGGCAATGGAATCAAGTCCAACATAAAGCGTGATAATGGACATTTAAGCTGTTTCCATATTGAGAAGATTCTTGTCTGAATGAAGTTGTTGCAAGTGATGTTGTCTTTATTGAATAGTAACGCTTCAGAATCTTACAATCTTGTATGCTGCAATTGCTTCAGAACATTGATGACTTAGAGTTGTGAGAATCTGATTGTATATGAACCTTCTGTTCAGAATCAGAGTATTCTTCACTTCAGCGTAGGTTCTGATCATCATTCTTCAGCGCAGATTCTGATTACCTCAGTGTGAAAGCTTTTATAGCTTAACTTCTGATGCTGCTTTGGTCAGAACTTCTGCATACACAATAACACAATTTTAGAGTGCATATTTGTTCTTTGTGTTTGTTATCATCAAAACTCTAATTAAGGGTTGTAGAATCAAACTATGTTCTAACAACAAGAACCATTGCAAAGACATTTTCAAAATACTTTCAAAAACCACGCCACAAGCACATTAAAACAAAAGCAAGTGATCTAGCGAGTAACTAAGATCCCATGAAAAACCATGGATGAAAAGGGTGCTAACACCTTCCCTTTTCATAATCTACCCCCGAACTCAAGAAACAATCTCGAAAGGTCTTTCATGTGCTTTTTTACCTTTCCTTTTGGATAAAAGAAAAGTCGGTGGCAAATCTTGCTAACCGCACAATTGCGATCAAACGCAATAAACCTTCAAGTCAGTTCTCCCACCGTATCACAGAACTGGCGACTCTGCTGGGGACAAATTTTAAAAGTGGGGTTACCTTAGGGTTTAGATCATATTTACTTGCTTTCATTATTTTGACTTGTATGCTTTACATTATGGTTCATTGTTTGAGTTTGAATCCTCTACCCGGATTTGGGATACCTTATAGGTAAGTAGCAATACGTTGTGGAAACTATACGGGGTATACCGACACGGGACTAAGCAATAGCTACGTTAGTGCGGCATATTTGTGGATACCGGTAGCCCTTGAGTAGTCAAGGAGAATACGGGACCGTTGAGTGATGTCATAAAGCACTAATGAACTTTTAGAACCTTTACTTGACCAACTTGGTCATTAGGATGTAGTGAGATGACCGGCTTTGGTGCAGTCCAAAGTTGGTAGATTCTCGATACTACACTCATTGAGGTTTGGTTTCTTGGGATATTTCGGTCGTCGTTAAAGAGGCTTGTGCTGAAACAATGACCAATGAAACAAACCATTGATATTGAGTTCCTTAGAACCCGGTTACTATTACTAGGACAGGTTTTAGCCAACTAAAACTTCAAGAGGGTACTTACCTATGAGACTCCACGCAAGCTTAAACCTAAGGACTTGTTTGCTTTGTTTGTGTATATTTTACTTGTACATAACATCATGAACATCATAACATCATACACATTCACTAACCATTTCAAGGATCTTGGGATTTATCTTTGTTTCTGTTTTGTAGGACATGGATTCTCTTCGTAGGAAAACTATTCAAGTCAACCTCGTAAGGATTCCTCCTCACCTCAAAGAGTTAGCTTCAAGGATTCCTGAGAATTCTCCATTCACCGAAAGACATGGTCGTCTCCTAAACTTGGTTACCTCCAAAGCTGATGAAGATATGTTGAAGGTGCTCTTCCAATTCTTTGATCCTCTACACCATTGCTTCACATTCCCCAATCATCAACTTGTGCCAACTTTGGAACAATTCTCCCAACTCTTGAGGATTCCCATTCTCAATCAACTACCTTTCAACGGTACGAAAAGAGACCCAAAGCCAGAAGAGATTGCTCAAGCTCTACACTTGCAACCATCTGATGTCACAACTCATTGGGAAACAAGGAGTGGTGTCAAAGGTTTCCTAGAAAAGTTCTTGTTCGAGAAAGCCCAAAACTGTTGGAACTCTTTGGATTTGCAAGCCTTCGAGGAAATTGTGGCTCTCCTCATCTATGGGATGGTTTTTTTTCCAAATCCTGACCAACTCATAGATGTGAACGCCGTCAAAATATTCATATCTCGCAACCAAGTGCCTACTTTGCTAGGTGATATCCTACATTCTTTTCACACTCACACTATGAGGAAAATAGGTATCCTTATGTATTATACTCCTCTCTTGGAAAGATGGTTTATTTCGCATCTTCCCCAATCTGTCTTAAAGAACGAGCAAGGTTCAAGGTGGTCACAAAGATTGATGACACTCAAACATTCAGACATCCATTGGTGTTCCAGATTATTAGAGAATGTTATTATTGTCGATCATTGTGGAGAGTTACCTAATGTCCCCTTACTTAGCATTAGGGGGGTATCACCTACAACCCCTATTTAGCTCTAAGACAATTTGGTTATGCTCGAAGGGATGGCCCACATGAGATGCTCATTCAAGGTTTGGTATTTGACTAGAGAACGACGATCAAGGTTTTCACCAGAGATTTATCCGAGCATGGAGGATGCTGAACAAGGTAGATAGTAAGACTTTGGGGCACAAGAATTCCATCCCTCTTGAGCCTTACCTCAAATGGGTATGAACTCGTGCTCAAAGTCTTATGATGCCTTATCCCTCCGTTCTCCCGGTAATCATCGAGCCTGTCATGGAGGGAGATGTTCCATACACCATCCTGCATCCTTACATGCCCACCTCTCTTGAAGATTTACAAAGAGATTAGATACAGCTCAAGGGAGAGAAAGACACTTTTGAGGCCCAATTCTACGCTAGTGAGAAGAAGGTTTTGGAACTCACTAAGCAACTTCATGAGGAACAGACCCTGAATGCCTACATTGCACCAAAGAGGATGCGCACAATCTTTTTATCTTAGAGCTTTTTGTTGTATTTCTGTGTAAGCCCAAAGAGGCATTGATGTACTAACATTTTAATATCTTAACATAACGTGTGTTTCCTTTTTGTCTAAAACGAATTTGAATCTCTAAGTTCCTTGAAATCATTGCATACGCATTTACCATTCATCATAACATAAGCAGGTTTCATGCGATAAGTCTCCTCATCTTTCTACTATTTATTTCAGTAAGATGGATCTCGAACAAACGGTGAAGGACCTCCAAGCTCAGAATGCACAGTTTCAACAGATGCTTTTAACTATAGCCAAAGGGCAAGAAGAGTTAAAGACCTTGCTGGTTGAAAATAAAAAGAAGAAAACAAAGAAGATGACCGGAGTTCTAAACATGGGAAGAAGATTTCATGGGCAGACAAGAAGGACCCTAGACTTTGCAACGACATCCTGTGAGAGAGACAATAAAGATGGGAAAGTCAAGGAAACAGTTGTCCCGTCAGAATTAGAAGAGGAAGAAGAAGATTATTCTGAAGAACAATACCCTCCAGCTGATGACAAGTATAAACATCTCGAAGAACGGTTGAGTGAGATGGAAATCCAAAAAGTGCCTGGATTGGACTTTGAGGAATTAGGATTAGTATCTGGGATTGTCATCCCTCCAAAATTCAAAGCACCAGTATTTGCCAAATATGATGGGGTCTCATGTCCCAAAATGCATCTCTGGTCCTATGTAAGGAAAATCCAGCCTCATACCGCTGACAAGGATTTATGGGTACACTTCTTCCAAGACAGTATGTCTGGAACTCAACTTGACTGGTTTTACCAACTAGAAAGAGCCAATGTTCACAATTGGGAAGATCTCGTTGCAGCCTTTTACAAACAATACCAATATAATGCTGATCTTGCGCCTACCCGTACTCAACTCTAGAGTATGGCCATGGCTTTAAGTGAAGGCTTCAAGGACTATGCGCAAAAATGGAGAGATTTAGCCGAAAGAGTTCAACCTCCTCCATCGAAAAGAGAAATGGTAGACATGTTCTTGGGCACCTTGTCTGGTCCCTTCTTCAAACATCTAATTAGGAGTTCATCGGCCGGTTTTACTGAATTGATATTGAGCGGAGAAAGAGTAGAAGCCAAGATAAAGAATGGAAAGATCCAAAAAGATGCATCCTCTTCCGCAACTGTGAGAAATCCATTCATCATAAAGAAATAAGTGGTTGTTGTATATCCTCAAAGAAACCAAGATAGGGCCGAACGCCGACCAATGGTGGGGGCTGTTATGATTCCTAAACCTGCGCCTGATCAACAAAGAAGCAATCATCCAAGGATGGAAAGACCGGTTAGGCAATTCACCAGAATTAACATGACCCTATCTCAGGTATTACCACATCTGTTAAAATCCAATTTGGTGACTTTGAAAGAAGCTCCGAAGAACCCTAATACAACCTCTCCTCACTATCATCCCAATGCCCGTTGCGCATATCACTCTGAAAGTCCTGGCCTAGATACTAATAATTGTTGGGCTTTAAAGAACAAGGTACAAGACCTCCTTGAAGCTAAGGAGATTGAATTTGATGCGCCAGAAAAGCCCAATATCATTTCTGCCCCTATGCCCAAACACGGCCATAATGCCAACGCCATTGAGGAGGATATGTTTGTTGCTTCAGTAGATGAACTTGTGACCCCACTCCTGACTATCAAAAAGAACTTGTTAAAAGTCGGTGTTTTCCCAGGCTGTAATGAAAACTGCCATTTCTGTTTGACCTCACCGACCAACTATCTTTTGTTGAAAACAGGCGTTCAGTGCCTAATAGATAACAAAGAAATTTTATTCGAGAAGACTTCTATTCCAGCTGTTCCTTACAATAATGTTTCCATCATTACCATATCCGCCAATTCTTCCAGGGTCTCCACCAAAAGATCCGTTAGAATTACATCAGTTCCAAAAGTAGCTCCTTTAATATTCCTGAAAACTGCCCATGTACCCCAAGAAACATCTGCCGATCAGTTCCAAGACAGCGTAGCCAACTTGACTGCAGATAATGGTCTAGGTTTTTCGGATGCTGATTTAACACCAAGAGGGAGGAAGCATAATGAGGCGTTGCATGTCTCGGTTGAATGTAGGGGCACGATGTTGGCTCAAGTGTTGGTTGATACCGGTTCATCCCTGAATGTGTTGCCTAAAAAGGCTCTTGATAGGCTTGACTGCGAAGGATTGACATTCAAACCAAGAAATATAGTGGTAAGGGCCTTTGACGGCTCAAAAAGGATGGTGCATGGGGAAGTAGACATTCCCATAAAAGTTGGAATCCAAACATTTGATTCAACTTTTTATGTAATGGATATTCGCCCCTCATATTCCTGCTTGCTAGGACGTCCGTGGATTCATAATGTTGGTGTTGTTACTTCTACGTTGCACCAAATGCTGAAATATCCAATTTAAGGGAAGATTATCATTGTTCATGGAGAGGAAGAGTACATGATCAGCCACCTCAATTCCTTCAGATATGTGGAATTAGATGGTGAATTTATTGAAACTCCATTTCAACACTTTGAAGAAGTCCCGCAAGATGTGGCAGTGACCAAGGCTGTGTCTCAAGGGCCCAAGATTACAAGGCCTCCGCTCAGGATGTCATCTTTGAAGGATGCCAAGGCCGTGGTAGAAGAAGGTGGGTGCACTATATGGGGGAAACTCCCAGATATCCCATATAAGTCTGACAAATTTGGCCTGGGTTTCACTTCAGGTGCCCAGAAGGTTGTACGTCGCGCTCGTGCCGGAGGACCACCGTTGAAGATCAGCAACCACGAAGTCAATGTCATGGAAGATGATGAAGATAGTTGTGACCTGGAGGATTGGATTTTCCCAACTGTCAACGGAGGGCTCAACAACTGAGAGGCTAGATATTTTGTCCCGATCACTTTTATCCCACAGTAATTTGTCTTTACATTTTGTTTGATCTGTAATATTAAAACAATTCAGACTCTTAAAACCTTGTGTCTTACCCGAGGCACAATGGTCCATTTTTAAGGGTTATTATCTCATTTCCATATGACATCAATGAATCATGGATGTTTTGCATACAAACTTTCGCACCTTTTTTTCTTCTTTTTTACATTTTCATTTCTTTCATAGATAGCTATACTCTTACACACACTCACACTCATAATGCAGGTCTACCTCCATTCGAGATCCCATGGGTAACGGTACTGATATGGCCTTTCGTGACTCTGAGAATCTAATCTACCAAGCTGAAGACGAAGGTGAGAAAGATTACGAAGTACCAGGGGAACTTGCCAGATTACTACAACAAGAAGAAAGGACCATTCAGCCCCACGAGGAACCCGTGGATACGATCAATCTAGGTACCGAAGAAGACAAAAGAGAAGTCAAGGTGGGTGCCAATCTGGAACCCAGTGTCAAGGAGCGTTTGATTCGGTTGTTACACGAATATGTCGAAGTCTTTGCCTGGTCGTATGAAGTCATGTCGGGACTAGATGAAGACATTGTAGTACATCGTCTACCTACAAGAGAAGATTATCTACCAGTAAAACAAAAGGTCTGTCGTATGCGACTAGACATGTCGAAGAAGATTAAGGAAGAAGTCATGAAACAATTCAACGCTGGATTCTTGGCCATCACCTCTTATATGCAATGGGTGACCAATGTTGTTCCCGTCCCCAAAAAGGACGGCAAAGTACGAATGTGCATGGACTACAGAGATTTGAATAGGGCAAGCCCTAAGGATGATTTTCCACTCCCCCACATTGATATTTTGGTTGACAATACAGCATAATACAGAATGTTTTCCTTCATGGACGGTTTCTCAGGCTACAACCAAATCAAAATGGTGCCTGAGGATATGGAGAAAACAACCTTTGTTACACAGTGGGGCACATTATGCTATAAGGTTATGCCATTCGGGCTGAACAATGTTGGGGCAACCTATCAGCGCACCATGGTAGCTCTATTCACGACATGATACATCACGAAATAGAGGTCTACATGGACGATATGATAGCCAGATCTCAAATGGAAGAAGAGCATCTCGATCATTTATAGAAACTGTTTGAGAGGCTGAAGAAATACAAGCTGAGGTTGAACCCAAATAAATGCACGTTCGGGGTACGGTTTGGTAAACTCCTAGTCTTTGTCATCAGCAACAGAGGTATCGAGGTTGATCCTGCCAAGGTTAAAGCGATACAAGAGATGTTTGTTCCTCGTACTGAGAAGGAAGTCAGAGGATTCTTGGGACGTTTGAACTACATTGCCAGATTCATTTCTCACCTGACAGCTACTTGTGAACCAATCTTCAAATTGTTGAAGAAAAATCAAGTAGTCAAATGGAATGACGAGTGCCATGTTGCTTTTGAAAAAATCAAAGAATACTTACAAGAGCCTCCTGTGTTGATGCCACCAGTCGAGGGAAGACCATTGATCATGTATATGACTGTTTTAGAAAACTTAATAGGGTGTGTGATGGGGCAGTATGACGAGTCTGGCCAAAAAGAGCATGCTATTTATTATCTGACCAAAAAGTTTATCAACTGTGAAACAAGATATTCACTGCTCGAGAAAACTTGCTACGCTCTGGCATGGGCTGCTCGTTGGCTAAGACAGTATATGCTGACCCATACTACCTTGTTGATATCTAAAATGGATCCAATAAAATACATCATCGAGAAGCCTTCTCTCTCTGGGAGAATAGCAACATGGCAGATGATCCTGGCGGAATATGACATACAGTACACTACCCAGAAAGCAATAAAGGGAAGTGTACTAGATGATAACCTTGCTCACCAAGCTGTGGAAGACTACCAATCAATGAAGTTCGAATTCCCAGATGAGGACACCATGACGGTAAACAATTATGAAGAATTCAGGCCATATGACAGACCTGAACAAGGATTCCGATGGACCCTGCTTTTTGATGGGGAATCCAACGCACTTGGCAATGGTATTGGCATTCTACTCGTATCTCCTGAAGGGTGTCATACTCTCTTTACTGCAAGACTCTGCTTCAATTGTACAAACAACATGGAAGAATACGAAGCGTGCATCTTTGGTCTCAGAGCTGCTATAGATTTGGGGATCAAATCTTTGAGTGTGTTCGAAGATTTAGCTTTGGTCATCAGTCAGATCAAAGGGGAATGGGACACCAAACACCCTAACTTCATCCCTTACAAAGAACATGTTTTGACATTGCTGCCACATTTTGAGAAGATTACCTTCGAGCATTTCCCGCGAGAAGAAAATCAGCTAACAGACGCACTAGCTACAATGTCATCTATGTTTAAACTTAATTTGGATAACGAGGCTCCCCAGATCACCATCGGACGAATGGATGAACCACCACACTGTCACGAGATTAATACTGAAGAAGTAGTGGACCAACCCTAGTTTCACGAAGTCAATAGGTATCTCAAGTCTCAAGAATATCCGGAAGGAGCTTCAGTTAATGACAAGAAATTCTTAAGAAGATTCTCGGCTAAGTTCTTCCTTAGTAATGGCATTTTGTACAAATGCAATCATGACTTTGTATTACTTCGGTGCATAGACAAAGTTGAAGATGAAAGGATCATGGCTGAATTGCACGAAGGCACTTTTGGTACCCATTCCAGTGGGCATACGATGGCAAAGAAAATCCTACGAGCAGGCTATTATTGGTCTACCATGGAAGCAGATTGCTATCAACACTCTCGAACTTGCCATAAGTGTCAGATTTATGCTGATAAAGTGCATGTACCTCTGGTTCCTATGAATGTCTTAACGGCTCCTTGGCCCTTTTCTATGTTGGGAATTGATATGATTGGGGAAATCAGGCCAACGGCCTCCAATGGACACCGCTTCATCTTAGTGGCCATTGACTATTTTACAAAATGGTGGAGGCAGCCTCTTTCACTTCCATTACTAAGAATGTTGTCTCCCGGTTCATCAAGCAGAATCTCATCTGTCGGTACGGTGTCCCATAGAGAATCATCACCGACAATGGTACAAATCTAAACAACACTATGATCACTGTCTTGTGCAAGCAATTCAAGATCCAGCATCACAATTCTTCCCCTTACCAGACGAAGATGAATGGTGTTGTCGAAGCTGCAAATAAGAACATTAAGAAGATCATACAGAAAATGACAGTCACATACAAAGACTGGCATGAGATGCTACCATTCACTCTCCACGGGTATCGTACCACAGCTCGCACATCAACCGGGGCAACACCATATTCTCTTGTATACGGCATGGAGGTTGTCTTACCTATTGAGGTCCAGATCCCCTCTCTAAGAATTATGAAGGATGCAGGGCTGAATGAAGAAGATTGGATCCAGAATCGACTTGATCAACTGAACTTAATTGATGAGAAAAGGCTTACTGTTGTTTGCCGTGGTCAAATGTATCAGAAACGGATGATCAAGGCTTTCAATAAAAAGGTCAAATGCCAAGTGTATCAACTCGGGGATCTGGTGATCAAGCGCATCATACTGCCACTAGGTGATCCCATGGACAAATGGAATCCCACATACGAAGGACCATTTGTAATCAAAAACATCTTCTCTAGTGGAGCAATGATCTTGACCACCATGGATGGCAATGACCTGTCGCATCCTGCGAACACAGACATAGTCAAAATATACTACGCAGAAGAGACCTTTTAGGTTGACACACCTAGGAAAAACAAGGGCATCCCGGTGAACCAAAGAGGTTCGGGCAAAAATTAGGGATAAAACAAAAATATCTGTACACCCGGCAAGTCGAAAACCCGAAAGGGAGACTTGGGAAAAAAAGGGTTTCCCGGTGGACTGAAAACCCGAAAGGGCGGTCCAGGCAAAAGTTGTGGAATTAAAGCGTATGACTATGTCCCACTGGATCACGTTACAGACAACCTTTGGCTTCCATTGACAAACTCAGAAGTTTGAATCAATTCAATCATCTTCGGATGAAGCAACAAATAGACAGGATGCTCGGAGATATGAAGGCTATAGCAGAATCGGAACCCCATGGGATTATTTCACATAACTATCTTTTCTTTGTATCAAACTTTCATTTTATTTACAACGGCATTCTCTTACTAGAGTGTTTGTCTCATTGTACAAAAATACTTACTCAAGGTCAATACAAAGATATCCCTTTGAAATTGAAAAAACTATCTGTTTTCTTTACTCTTGTGTTTTGTTTGCAAAAAACGTCCAATGATTTATTGTTGAAAATATGCATTTAAATCGTTACTGTTTACAAATAAACAAAATAGAAAGACAATTACTAATGGCTTTAAGGGATAGGGAAATCTCTCTTGGCTATTTCAAAAATCCCCACAGTATATAGTATAATCCCCAGCGGAACAACACTTTCAGTTAACAATCCTCGGTAGAAGTCACCAGATTTCTCAGGATCTCCCAACAGGATTTCACAAGTAGTACACGGCATTTCCCTTACAATAGAGTTTATTTCTCTAAAAGGAAATTCATCAACACTTCAACTTCACAACATGAAGACTTACACTCCATATCCTCAATAGAAGTCAGGGATTTATTTTCCCTAATCCAATAGCACTGCAGCGCATCAGCTCACATACGCATAAACCACATTCATATATCATATACATTGATAACACGAATGTATACAACCTAATCCCATTATGCATACATTTCATGCAACATGACATTGCATATTGGCTAACATTTTACCCTTTTCAGGATAAAATTAATCAACAACTACCACTAACAATATTCAAAGCATCATCGGTACAATCCAGATACGCTCCAGATATGGATGCCATTATGATACTCATTCAGATCCAGCTTTCAGATACAGTTCAGATACGCTCCAGACACGGATGCCATCCTGATACTCATTCAGATCCAGCTTTCAGATACAGTTCAGATACGCTCTAGATACGGATGCCATCCTGATACTCATTCAGATCTAGCTTTCAAATACAGTTCATATACGCTCCAGATACGGATGCCATCCTGATACTCATTCAGATCCAGCTTTTAGATACAGTTCAGATATGCTTTAGATACGGATACCATCCTGATACTTATTCAGATCCAACTTTCAGATACAGTTCAGATACACTCCATATATGGATGCCATCCTGATACTCATTCAGATCCAACTTTCGGATACAGTTCAGATGCGCTCCAGATACGGATGCCATTTTGATACTCATTCAGATCCAGCTTTCAGATATAGTTCAGTAATGCTCCAGATGTGAATGCCATCCTGATACTCATTCAGATCCAACTTTCAGATACGGTTCAGATACGCTCCAGATACGGATTCCATCCTGATACTCATTCATATTCAGCTTTCAGATACAGTTCAGATATGCTCCAGATACGGATTCCATCCTGATACTCATTCAGATTCGGCTTTCAGATACAGTTCAGATACGCTCCAAATACGGATGCCACCCTGATACTCATTCAGATTCAGCTTTCAGATACAGTTCAGACACACTCCAGATTCGAATGTCATTCTGTCACTCATTCAAAATACGATCCAGATACGAGTCAGATACAATTCATTTATGAATGTTATTCTGTTGCTCATCCAATACCTCTGTTGGTTCAGATAAATCTCTCAATGATTTGTTATGATTCTTCTCCAGACCCCTGCTGGCTCAGTCTAAACCTCTCAATGGTTTATCCTGATTCTTTCCGACAGACATTTTCTCTTTTGTGTTTGGTTTAAACCTCTCAATGGTTTATCCTGGTTCTTTCCCAGTAGACAATTTTCTCTGGTTCAGATAAATCACACCAAGATTTATTCTGATGCTTTCCAGTCAAAATTAATCCAAGACCTCTATTGGTTCAATTTAAGTCGCTCCAAGATTTATGCTGATTCTTTCCAATCAAACAACATTCAAGACTTCTGCTAGTTACACTTTAAATCGACCAAAGGTTTATTCTGATTTTCTTTTCCGGTTGAAGTCAAGTTCAGACTTAGTCCACTTCTGTCAACAATCACCTTTGGATGGCATCTTTAAGCCCATCTCTGATAATTCTGCATAATTTCTCCAAATGGAATCTTTAAGCCCATTCCCTACACAATCAACCAACACATCATTGAGTGCAAATTTCTGGGCACTCTAGTGTTCAATCATCTTTCACTTTCAAGCTACGAACGACAAACATGTCGATCTTACTTTTCAAGTTTAAGAAGATTGAACAGGGGCAGCTGTTGTACCCCAAATATTCCCACCCATTTTTCATTCAAGATACTATCCTAGGGTTTCTCGAATACTCAATTTGGCTCAAAAGTTGATCAGACAGATTCTCTTCCTAGACAGTAAGTCCACAATTAGGGTTTGTTATTTCCCAAAGAAAACTGTGTCTCCAAGATTTCAAATGGTCTCCATTGATCTTCATGTCTCTTCAAGGTTGTTTATGCCAGTTTTCAAACCTCGCATTGCAATTTTGCTCAATCAATGGTTCAGATAACTGAAAACGACTACATTGACCCAAAAATCGACCTTTTTTGAGACCAAGTTAAAGCAATTGTAACTTCTTCATTATTCAATATTTTTGAGCGTTTCTTCTTGCATATGACTCTCCTTGATGTCATCTCCAATTTCTCTTCACAAATCAAGAGCTGATTACGTGTAGAAAATCACCAAAATTCGAATGCGTTAGAAGTCGCTTCTTGGATTTTGACCTAATCTTAAGTAATTGTCGCCTGATTTCTAAGAATTGTGATTTCCTCAAATTACAAGATCTTGCTACGATTATCTCCGCATGTGGTCATAAGTGATGTTTCTCACGGGTTTATCTTCAAAGAGTCAAAAGAAAATTGTGTTTGAAAGACTTTAAAAATTATCGAATCGTCGCAAGTCATTAGTTGATTTTTAAGTGTTCTTAACCATAATTTGTTGAAAGATTGATGAATTTTCTCAGAGCATGTTTGTTTGGCAATGAAGTTCCATCTTTAATCGAGCATGGCGTGCGAGTCCATTTTGAATACAAGTTTGAATTAGATACGATTTAAAGATTAAGACTTTCATTTAAAACAACCATGAGTTTGGATTCAAGTTAGCCAAGTGGAATTGAGTTCTTAAGAATTTATTTTGTTTGAGAATTTGATTGGAGTACAAGGCATATGGTTTATCTAATCATTTTGTGATTGCTTGAAGTACAAGTTACCAAACCAAGATGATTTATTCGAAGCATTCAATCAAGAATTGCAAAGTTTAAATTAGAACTCAAAGTTTGGTACAACAAATTCATCATTCCTACATTTCATTCAAATGTTATGTTATGATTACACTCTTGGACAATTTGTAAAAAAAAAAGGTTTACAATGCAAAATATAAATTGCAAATTATTTGTCTTGTTTACAAAGAATCTCAAGCTTTTTGTTTACAAAGGGAAGTTTTACTTCTTCTTCAAGTCTTCCTTACTTCATCTTCAAGTAATTAATCTAATCTTTGTTTGCATCCAAGCCTCGCTTGCCGTTCATGAAACAAGAAAAGGAAAAGTTAGCAAAAATTCAAGCAAAGTAATATGTGAAGAGGAGAAATTCATCATTAGGGTTTGCATCTGGGAATCAGAATTTTGTTTGTTTTAATCACCATCCATTTCTCCCTATTTTGCAAATCTCAAAACCTAAATTTTGGTTCACAAAAGAAGGAAAAAGAAATATATAAAACAAGGTTGCATTGCAAAATCGCCAAACAAAATGGGGCTGCATTGCATTTGCAGTAAACAAATACAAACAAAGCAACATAGGCTGCTAAGGAACCAAAACAAAGCAAAACCAACAGGGCAAGCAAGCTGCCCAAACAGCTACTGCAGTAGTCCATAAAGCCAGCAAGCAAGCTGCCTAACCTGCTGTCAAACAAAAGCAAGCATAGCAAGCAAGGTAGCACAGCAGCACAAGAATACAGGGCAGCAGCATCAAATAAAAACAAAATAAGCAACAATATAGAACAGGTATAGCATAAGCATAGCAGCAACAACAAGGCTAGTCAGCTTGTTCACACATCATTATTTTCCTTAAATCATACAAACCCTTAAGAATTTCAATAAGTAAACAAAATGGTTTATTTTCATTGAAAGAGCAAAGAGGAAAGAAATCACCTAGCAAGCAACAGTCCAAAGCCTTACATCAAACCAACACATAAAACCTGTACCAAACAACCTAAATATATGCTGCAAAATTGCTCAAAATACATCCTGCAAAAACTCTGCTACAAAAACAATCCAAAACTTACGCAAATATTGCCAAAAATAGTCAGAACAACAACAATCTGTCTCCTTGTTTTCTGCTATCCAAACCTGTTAACAAAACAGTCTTGACTTGCACAAACATGGCAAAAACAAAAGTTATACAAGAAAGGCCATAGAACAGTTAACCAAGTTATTCAAAACTCATCTCATTTTTCCCTCCCAATTCAACTCCTCATGCTGCTATAAAACCATAAGACAGTAGAAAGAAAGGAGAGGGGTCTGGTTCAACGCAAAACAGAAGAAAATAGCAGAAAACACATTATAACCTCTCCCTAAAAACTCTATCATAAGTTAATATTTAAACTCTGCAAGGGGCCAACATCCAATATACATAAAAAATCATAACAATATTGTTGTTCAAAAAAAAAGACAGCAAAGCCAGATATCAAAAAAATCATTCTCCTCGTCGTCATTTTCCATCGCACAACCCTTCAGAAATATTTAAAACAAAAAAGAGAGAATTTTTTACATAAGAGACTTCCCTGTAGCAAATCGCAACCTTCAACCATCCACCTGTGATAGCACAACAATCTTTCCTCAATCAAATCTGTGAACTTTTTACAGTAACAGCTCAGCATCTGCTCCAAATCTGAAGCAAATAAAACAAGGAGAAGTAACAGAACAGAAACCAAGCCATATCAAGAACCAACCATCGCCTTCCTTCAACATTCAAAAGACTTGCAAAAGTCAGAAGCATCAATAAAAATACCGAGTAACATTCCTCTCAAAAATAGTTCAATTAAACCTTAGAAGAAGGGATTTCTTGAGACTTACTTTGTTTCAAAACTCCATCAAAGAGACTCCGGCTCGGTACATTCTTTTTTCCCCTTTTTATTCGCCTTTGATTTGCATTTTCGTTTGCTTATTAAGACGTTGCGTTGTTGTTATCTTCAGTTGTTGTTCGTTTTCATTTATTTTCACTTTATTAGGTGATAGAGAAAGATGGATAGAGGAAGTTTTCGGTGAGTGGTGAAGCGATTTAGGTTAAAATTAGCGTAAAAATACAGAACAAAGGTGAGGAATAACAGAGACTGTAAGGTTGATTTTGAAAGAGAGAAGGTCCACGAGAGAGTTTGAAGAGATGAAGAGAGGATTAGAAAGAGAGGAGATAGGATTTAGGTTTTAGTTTCAAAGCTAATCAATTTCTGTTTGTTTTGGAAAAAACTGATGATTGTTTGTGTTGGAATGGTAAAACACTCAATTTTCTCCCTTTCCCAATAACAGCATACGGCACCTCTATCATGCTTCTAGGGTTTCAAACCCTTTGCTTTCCTTATTCCCAGTCGAGTCAGCCCATTGGGCTGCTGGCCCAATCCAATTATCATTTCCCCCTTTATATTTCAATTAAACCATAGAAATCACAGATAAATAGCATAGTTCAATCGGTAAGGCTTGTATATTGTAATATAGAGGACCCAGGTTCAACACCTTGCTAGGACATTTTTTTTATTTTGTTTATAACTATTTACCCTTAGGACAAAATTAATTTAGGTTTAGTTTTTAATTTTAAAATTCAATTAAATCAAATACAACTTTTAAATTAGTTAAATTTTCTTAGCTAGGAATTTTCATAATTAACCCTTTTTCTTTTAATTTATTTATTTAGTTTCTACATAACAAAAATACTAAAAAACAAAAAATATGCAAATGATTTAATTTCTTTAATAGAATTTTATTTTTCTTCCCAAATTTTTCATAAACAAAATATCAAGAATTTTTTATACTTTGTTAATTAATTTTTGCTTTCATAAGACTATTGTAGTTTTAATTAAATTGTTAGATTCGATCTGGTTGTATTGATTGCCTATTTTAACTTTAAATCACATTCGACTCATCCCCATTTGTAAAAATTGTACCCCCATTCCCGAAAACTCTGTAATAGCGTAGAATTTCAATTTCCGCAATTTACTGTTTTCCTTATACTATATAGTAACTAGGCGTGCATGGCAAGATCTAAAATCAATCGCTAGAGAACCTAATTTCAAATACAAAATAACTTGAATCAAACACACTTTCTCACACACGCACCTCTAGGGTAACCTCGTTTGTTGCCTCGGAAACACAGTCATGTCCCTCGAATATGGGACGCTTTAGCAAAGACCCTTCGATAAAAAAGATCATAGTCCCTCGATGTTTCCTTTGATAAAACGATCTAGTCCCTTACAAAAATTGCTAAAAGCGTCCCATAAGTTGCTTTCGATGACTGTACGATTGACCCGCGCATGTCCCTTCACATCCAACGATGGAGCTTCTTACCAAATCAATGGTAAGATAACAACATCTAAAGGAGAAAAAGAACATTTAAGACCTTTCGAGTAGGTAGATTCGCTCTTAATTGCTCGCTTGCTCACAACAAAAACATTTTACACCAACACTTTCATCTTGAAACATTTTCAAAAGACAAACACTTTTCGTATACGTATTTATAGATACGAGAACCATTACAAAAATATCTTTTCAAAATCACCTTCAAAAACTCAATACACAAAACACCTCTTTGAATTATTTTTCGAAACAACACTTTGTATACGTTATTATAGAGACAAGAACCATTGCAAATACATTTTCAAAATACTTTCAAAAACCACCCCACGAGAAAATTCAAATAAAATAAAGTGATCTAGCGAGTAACTAAGAGCCCATGGAAAACCATGGATGAAAAGGGTGTTAACACCTTCCCTTTTCATAATCTACCCCCCGAACTCAAGAAATAATCTCGAAAGGTCTTTCCTGTGCTTTTTTACCTTTCCTTTTGGATAAAATAAAAGTCGGTGGCGACTCTTGCTAACCGCATAATTGCGATCAAACGCAAAAAACCTTCAAGTCAGTTCTCCCACCGCATCACACTAACATCGGGGTAACATTCAAACATAAGGGGTGAGATATTTAACAATATAATTGAATGTATGATAAACATTATACTAGAATCAGTTCATGAAAAATCACCGTGTTGTACCCCAAAATTTTCCCTCCCATATTTCTCAAAACATTGCAAGAAAGATCCTCAAGTTGCTCAAGGTAGTCCAAGAGTTGGTCAGACAAGCTCTCTCCTAAGGCAGTCTACCCTAAATTAGGGTTTTGTGTTGCATCAAGATCCTTGAGTCCAAATGACTTCAAGTGCTCCCCAATGTCCTAATATGTTATCAAGGTCATCCATGTCAAGTTTCAAGCCTTGCAGAGGAAGTTTGCTCAGTCAATTGCTCAAAAGGTCCAAAAATCGACTATGTTATGGCAAAAGTCAACTGTGACCCAAGTACAGTCAAACTTCAAGATTTTTTGTTAACATTCTCATTTTGAATGATATTTCATCATTTTATCAAGGGTTAATCATTATTCATCAAGGATTCCTCAAAATTCATCAAGATTCAAAAGTTGCTAAATTAGGGTTTTGTAGCAAAAGTCAACTCAACTTTGACCAAGCATAACTTTCTCATACTTTATGAGAAATGACCCATCCAAAGCTCATTTTGAAGAGGAATAAATTCCCTACAATCCATCTTCATACCCCAAGTTCAACATATGCACTCACAAGAAGTTATGAATTTGGACATTATAGGTCATTTTGAAAAGTCAATAAAAAACACATTTTATGTCAAAGCTTCTAACTTGAGCATGTAATATCAAAATGATATGAGACAAAAAGGGTTGGTTAGAGGATATCTCAAGCTTTCTAAAAAGTCCAAGAACACCTCCAAAGAGTCAAAATTGAAGAAGTTATGCATTGTTGAAGTTGGACTTTTTTGCAAAATTGCCAAAAGTCAACTATCCCCAAAACTTCAAATTTTGCCAAATGAGCCCATTCTTTTCCACTTGTTCTGAGTTTGCATTTTTTCTCAAGTGCTCTAGCTTTGGCCATGTGTCCATATCTTATTTTTATTATTTAATTTGATTTTTATTTGAATTAATTCATTTTAAATCAAATAAAATCACATAAAATCAAAAAAATTGAAAGCTAAAGATCTTGTGATCATTTCAGGCTCCAATTACAGCTAGCATTGAAATCAAACTCGTATCAAAGTCATCATGCACAAGGAGATTGGATTTAGGCTAAGTTTGGAAAGCTTTAATGGAGGATAAAAGCAAATCTCAAAATCATGAATGTAGGAAGATTTGGACAAAGTTTGTTACCCTAATACACTAAGCAATACATAAAGGTCGTGTGCAGGCAAAAATCAGGGTTGGAAATCAATTGTGGAGGCAGAACGAAAGTTGAAAAAATCAAGAAAAAGCTTGAGATCAAAATCAACCCTAGAGGCAGTTTCAAGGCTTGAGATTGGTCTCAATCTCTTCCTGGCCATCTCCAGAAGCGAAACCAATCAAGACAACGCGTTTTCAGCCCCTCCCAAGCTCTGTAAGTCCCTCACGAATCCGCCCCATTCTTGAATTCGATTTGTGTTATTCTTGTTAGAACATAGTTTGGTTCTACAACCCTTGGTTAAAGTTTTGATGATAACAAAATACAAAGAATAAAATTATTTCTAAGGTATATACAAAGAACAATTATGCTTTGTATATGCAGAAGTTCTGCTGGAATCAGCATCAGAATGGAATCAGCATCAGAAGATCAGCAACCTATGGTACACGCTGAAACACTGAAGTTTGATGACCAGAATCTGCATCCAAACAAATACACTCTGACTCTGATCAAAGACATCTTTACCAAGTCATCAACACTCTGAAGCGTTATCCGCAGATACAGCAAAGAAGACTCTGAAGCGTTACTGGTTATTCAAGACAGAATTAAATGCTAACGGCTTTCTTCAGACAAAGATCTTCTACAAAAGGAAAGTGCATTATTATCATTAAACCTGCTTTATGGACAACGTATCCTTACTTGCCTATATAAACAGGACTGCTTGTGAAAAGAAGCACGTACGTACGCACTCAATTTTTGCTAAGCTATCCAAACCACGCATATTCAAAGCTTAAGCAAAGTCATTTTAGTCTAAGCTTATTTTAGTGTAATTATCACAGTTATGATATACAGTTTTGTAAGAAAACAAAAACACACTTGTTCAATTCATTTGTAAAAGAAGTTCCTTGAGATTAACCGGATTGTGGTTGTACTCAAGAAGACTTTAACAGTTGTTAAAGTAGCTGTTGTAAATCTTTGAGAATAGTGAATTAAGACCCCGTTGGAGAGAGGCGAAATCACCTTGACGGGTGGACTGGAGTAGTTTGAGATCAAACGAACTAGGATAAAAATATTGTGTTGTCAAGCCATTTATTTTAAGTTTTACAATTCAACCCCCCCCCCCCCCCCCCCCCTCCGTCTTGTGTTTTTCACATCTTCAATTGGCATCAGAGCGCCTGGTTCTGAGCTTTAACACTTAACCGTGTGAGTACAAGATCCAGCATCAGAAAAACACAATGGCAGGACCAATTCAAAACATCAGCAATGACAACAATGAAGAAAGGGACAGATTCAGTGGCAAACCTCCAGTCTTTGATGGAGAAAACTTTGACTACTGGAAAGACAGAATTGAGAGTTTCTTTCTGGCCCATGATGTTGATCTGTGGGACATGGTGATTGATGGATACACGCACCCAGTGGATGGACGTGGTCATAAGATTGACAAGAAAATGATGTCTGATCAGCAAAAGCGTGAGTTCAGAAATCATCACAAGGCCAGAACAATTCTTCTCAGCGCTATCTCATATTCAGAATATGAGAAAATATCAAACAGAGAAACTGCTAAAAATATGTTTGATTCTCTGAGAATGACGCATGAAGGAAACATTCAAGTCAAAGAAACAAAAGCCCTTGCGCTCATTCAGAAGTATGAGGCATTCAAGATGGAAGACAATGAATCAATAGAAGCTATGTTTTCAAGATTTCAAATTCTTGTTTCTGGTCTAAAAGTTCTTGACAAAGGATATTCCACTGCTTATCATGTCAAGAAGATCATCAGAAGCTTGCCAAAACAGTGGAGGCCAATGGTCACAGCGCTTAAGCTAGCCAAGGATCTCAACAAAATCTCTCTGGAGGAACTTATCAGCTCCCTCAGAAGTCACGAGATAGAGCTAGAAGCAGATGAACCTCAAAAGTAAGGTAAGCCATTAGCATTAAAATCTAACAGAAAATTTGACTCTAAAGTTTTGCAGGCTGTGGAAGAAACCTATGATGGATCCTCATCAGAAGAAGATGAATTGTCTCTTCTCTCCAGAAGGGTGAACCAACTGTGGAAGCAGAGGCAAAGGAATTTCAGGAATCCCAGAAGATCAGAAAATCAAAATGAATCTTCCTCCAGATACAAAAGGTCAGAATCCTCCTCTAGAAACAAAAGATCTGAAGGCTCTTCAGGATACAAAAAGCCAAACTACAAAGACATCATCTGCTATGAGTGTAACGAGCAAGGGCACTACAAAAGTGATTGCCCAAAGCTTCTGAAGGAGAAGTCCAAAAAGAAGTTTGGCAAACAAAAGAAGAAAAGTCTCATGGCTACATGGGATGATTCTGATACATCTGAAGCTGACTCAGAATCAGATGATGAAAGAGCAAACATAGCTCTCATGGCAAACGTCTCTGAAGACAGTGAAGCTTCTGGTTCAGATTCAGAATTAGATACAGAAGAGGTATTCCCTGACTTTACTATAAATTTTACTAAGGCTGAATTAGCTGAAAGCCTTAATGAAAATCTGGAAAGGTATCAGCAGATCAGAGTCAAATTCAGAAACCTGAAAAGGAATCTTGCTTCTGACTCTGATAAGACTGAGAGTCTCAAATTGCAGAATTCTGAGTTAAAAGATAAAATTTTAAAATTAGAAAATCAATTGCAAAACTCTTAGAAGGAAACAATCCCTGAAACTCCCAGCAATGCTGATGAGATCATCAAAGAGTATGATCACAGCTTTCAGAAGTTTCTAGCTAAAAACATAGACAGAAGCAAATGGCTTCAATGATCTATGGGGTTAGCAGAAATGGCAGAAAAGGGATAGGATATCAAGGTAAGGTTCCTACAACAAAAAATGCCATAGATTTAGTTATAAAGCGTACTCCACTTGATTCACACTTTATATATGGGCACACACATGACATAAAATATACAAGTAGTGATTACTCTGTCAAACCAAAATTCAACCAGAGTTTTGGTAAAACTAAGAAATCAGGACCCAAGAAAATGTGGGTACCTAAGGATAAAATAATACATGTGGCAGATATCTTTAGCAGCAAAGCAAAGACACTAGTCATGGTACCTGGACTCTGGCTGCTCACGACACATGACGGGAAGAAGGCATATGTTCCAAAGTCTGGAACTTAAGCCTGGAGGCCACGTAGGTTTTGGAGGCAATCAGAAGGGAAAGATTATTGGCTCTGGAATAGTAGGTAATGGAAATCTTCCCTCTATTAGCAATGTTTTATTAGTTGATGGATTAATGCATAACCTGTTATCCATAAGTCAATTAAGTGATAACGTTTATGACATAATCTTGAATCAAAATTCATGCAAAGCTGTTAGTCAGAAAGATGGGACTATCCTATTTAATGGAAAGAGGAAAAACAACATTTATAAAATCAAACTTTCTGAACTGAAAAGTCAAAATGTAAAATGTCTTTTGTCTATTAACAGCGAGCAGTAGATCTGGCACAGAAGATTGGGACATGTTAGTATGAGAAAATTATCTCAGATTAACAAACTCAATCTGGTCAGAGGACTTCCTAACTTGAAGTTCAATTCAGATGCTCTGTGTGAAGCATGTCAGAAAGGCAAGTTCTCAAAACCGTCTTTCAAATCCAAAAACGTTGTTTCCACCTCTAAGCCATTAGAACTTCTGCACATTGACTTATTTGGACCAGTAAAAACTGCCTCAGTCAGTGGCAAGAAGTATGTTAGTAATCGTAGATGACTATAGCAGATGGACATGGGTAAAGTTCTTAAGGCACAAGGACGAGTCACACTCTGTGTTTGTTACCTTCTGCAACCAAGTTCAGAATGAAAAGGATCTTAGAATCGTCAAAGTCAGAAGTGATCATGGTGGAGAATTTGAAAATAAAGATTTTGAATTATTCTTTAATGAAAAAGGCATTCTGCATAACTTCTCTTGTCCTAGAACTCCCCAACAAAATGGAGTTGTAGAACGAAAGAACAGAATATTGCAAGAAATAGCCAGAACCATGATCAACGAGACTAACGTTGCTAAGATCTTTTGGGCAGAAGCAATAAACACAGCGTGTTACATTCAGAATAGAATCTCCATAAGACCTATTCTGGAAAAGACTCCATATGAATTGTGGAAGAACAGAAAGCCCAACATTTCCTATTTTCACCCATTTAGATGTACATGTTTTATTTTGAATACAAAAAATTATTTGAACAAGTTTGACTCTAAAGCACAAAAGTGTATTATGTTAGGATACTCTGAATGCTCAAGAGGTTACAGAGTATACAATATAGAAACACAGATTGTTGAAGAGTCAATCAATGTTCGGTTTGATGATAAGCTTGACTCTCAAAAGTCAAAGCAGAATGAATTCCTTGCAGGTATGGAAGTTGAACTCACTGGTACTAAAGATAACTCAGAGGCTCTCAACAGAGACACTCCCTCAACATCAGAAAGAGTCACTACAAGCAACCCAGCACCTTCTGTTGATCAACTCCAGAAAAGACCATCCAGAAGCAGAATTGATCACCCAGAAGAAACAATCTTAGGAAGGAAGGAAGATCCAATCAGAACAAGATCTACCTTTAGAAACTCTGAAGAATCCCTCATGGGACTGGTTTCTCTGATTGAACCAACAACAATTGATGAAGCACTTCTGGACCATGACTGGATTCTGGAAATGCAGGAGGAGCTAAATTAGTTCACAAGAAATTATGTATGTGATCTGGTTCCCAAACCAAAAGGATTCAACGTCATAGGCACAAAATGGGTGTTCAGAAACAAACTGAACGAACAAGGTGAATTCATCATAAACAAAGCACGGCTGATAGCACAAGGTTATAGTCAGCAAGAGGGGATAGACTATACATAAACCTTTGCTTCAGTCGCCAGGTTAGAATCTATCAGACTTTTAATTTCATTTGTTGTTAATAAAGGCATCACTCTGTATCAGATGGATGTCAAGAGTGCATTCTTAAATGGCTATATAGAAGAAGATTTTTATGTGCACCAACCCCCTGGTTTTGAAAGTTCCAAAAATCCAGAATATGTTTTCAAACTAAAGAAGTCACTCTATGGTCTGAAACAAGCTCCCAGAGCTTGGTATGAAAGACTAAGTAACTTCCTGTTAGAAAAGGAATTCACCAGAGGGAAAGTGGACACAACCCTGTTCAGTAAGACAGTTAAGAATGACATCTTAGTATGTCAGATTTATGTTGATGACATTATATTTGGATCCACTAAACCCTCTCTGGGAAGAGAGTTTGCTAAATGTATGCAGGCAGAATTTGAGATGAGCCTAATGGGGGAACTAAAGTTCTTTCTGGGCATTCAGATTAATCAAACTCCAGAAGGAACCTACATTCATCAGAGCAAATATGTCAGAGAACTTCTTAAGAAATTTGATCTCTCAGAATGTAAGCCCTCAAGGATTCCAATGCATCCCACGTGCATTCTGGAAAAAGAAGAGGTAAGTAACAAGGTAGAACAGAAGGTATACAGAGGTATGATTGGTTCTCTTCTCTATCTGACGGCTTCAAGGCCTGACATTCTATTCAGTGTTTGCATTTGTGCTAGATTCCAATCAGATCCTAGAGAATCTCACTTAACAGCAGTTAAGCGAATTTTCAAGTATCTGAAAGGTACTACTAATCTGGGTTTTTTTTTATAGAAAATCAAGTGATTACAGCTTAGTAGGATATTGTGTGCTGATTTTGTTGGAGACAAAGTAGAACATAAAAGCACTTCTGGAAGCTGCCAGTTTCTGGGAGAAAATCTGATCTCATGGTCCAGTAAAATACAATCCACAATAGCTCTATCAACAGCAGAAGTTGAATACATAGCAGCAGCTGGATGTAGCATGCAAATGCTCTGGATGAAAAGTCAACTTGAGGACTTCAATATATTTAAGAGTAACATCCCTATCCTCTGTGACAACACTTCTGCTATTTGTCTCAGTAAAAATCCTATCTTGCATTCTAGGGCTAAGTATATAGAAATAAAACATCATTTTATTAGGGACTATATTCAGAAAGGGATTCTCAATTTAAAATTTATTAACACTGACCATCAATGGGCTGATATCTTTACAAAACCTCTTTCTGAAGATAGGTTTAACTTCATTCTGAAACATCTCAGCATGAAGCTTTGCCCAGAATAAAACTGTTTTATTTCCATATCTTAACCCTCAGAATTTTGGTTATTTTCTCTGAACTACTAATCAATCTGCCTTCAGATCTTTAGAAGTACAGATTGTATCAGAATCTATCCATGAAGATCTGAGCGCTTCATTTCAAGGATAGAAATGTGTTGTTCACTCAAGCAAACAGTTGTCATTCATTCATCAGCTACTTTCTGAGGCTGAACACGCGTTCACTTCTCTGAAAGGTCAAAAGCGTTGATTGGATGCATTGGGACACATGTCATGGGTAACCGTTCCAATATCTTTCTGAATCCCCCAAAATCAGCTGTCATTAATGCTTATAATCATTATAATTTATTTCTCTCTCTTGTCGTTTACATTTTCAAAATCTATTTAAACTCATTTCTCATTCTTTACACTCTTTTATGTTTTCAAAATCTATTTAAACTCATTTCTCATTCTTTCACTTTCACTCTCTCTATAATATAATTGATTTCAGTTTGTATCTTTCTCAAAACCCTTTCAATTTCTTCTCAAAACATTCTGTGTGAACGTGGCTTCCTCAAGAAACCCAACTACCAGTACTCAGAGAACAGATTCCTCAGAACAATATGAAGAACCTTTCAGAACTCTCCTCACGCCCATTAAAAATCTAGAAGTACTCTCAGAATTGATTGTGGACTTTAACAGTCTTCAAGAGAACGGGTTCAATCTCTCTGAAGAAGTAAAGGCTCAAGGATGGAACAGGTATTTTGACCGTCTGGTAGGTCCAATGTTCCCAATCCTTGTGAAGGAATTTTGGATTCATGCTTCATCTTCCAACCATCAAGTTACTTCGTACATAATGGGGAAGAAGATAGTCATAACTGAAGACCTTATTGCAAGATTGATAGGCTATAGTGGTGGTGGCGTAAGATGCATAGACATGGCTAAAAGATGTGCTGATGTCGCCCTAATTGCTAGAGAAATCTTCACTCTGGGTCTTCCCTCCAGCAAGATAAGGGATCTGAAAGACCATCACAGAATATGGGCTAAGATTATTTTGGGATGCATAAACCACAGGAAGCCAACCAGCTCTTCTGACTACATCAACATTGATCAGCAGTTTCTGATCTACTTCATCTCCCAGAAGATTAAGGTGAATCTGGCTCATCTGTTGTTCAACCATCTAAGGACTAGTGTTAAGGAGACCAGAGAAGAGGAGCGCACAAAAAGGGACTGGATACCCCTAGGAAGGCTCATATCAGACATTCTAACACAGAATAAACTGATAGATCATCTAACAGAAGCACAGGAAATCATCACTTTAGAAGCAATTGTTGGCAAACAGTTGAATGCAAAGAATCTGAAGAAGATGAAGATCATTGAGAACATCAAGAAGAAACCCAATGTCACTTCTTTTGCAATAATCTCCAACAGAAGAATCCCTCTGGATAACTTTCCCATGTTCTCAGAAATTGATTCTAAACCTAAGATAATAGTCAGATATCTGGATGCATGCAAGGCAGATGGTACAGCACCAGATTTAAACATTCAGGATCTGCAGCAGAAGGCTCCAGAAGTTGTGCTGAAGAAAAACAAGAAAAGGAAGGCTGCAGCAGAAGGATCATCACAGCGGACTCCCATAGCAGCTAAAAAGAGAGGTAATCCTTCTTCTGTAACTATTTTAGATTCAGTATCTGTATCAACATCTGTACCAATCCCTACTCAATCAGAAAAACCTACTCCACAAACACTTGATGATTTTGACATTGAATTTGACCCCTTAGAAACTTTAACTCTTAGAGAATCTCACTCCCTACCTATAAATCCAAATATTGAAGTAACTCAACAAGAACTTGCAAAAGTTCTATCAGATATTGAAACCTTTGACCAGCATATATCTGCTCTCATACCAGTAAATCCAAACTCTGAAACCATTTCAGAAGCACCTCAACCAGAAGTTCCACTCTCTCCTCTACCAGAAACTCATCCACCTTCTCCACAACCTGAACCATTACAACCAGAAGTGCAAACTTCTGAGGTCCAACCCCCTGAATCCTGCGAACCAGAACTTCATCACCATCAATCCAACCAAACTATTGATTCTGATCCCATTCCCATTCCTAGAATCACTGAACCTCTGAACATCAGTATACCCCTGACCATTCTGGATATTCCCCAAATTCCCTCTTCACTAGAATCAACTCCACCAAACTCCCCAACAAGTCCAATAATCATTCCAGACTCTCCCACTTCCTCAACAAAGATCAATCCAAATGACAACGCCAAAACTATCATTGATTTAACTGTTTTTGAACGCCTGGCTGCCATAACCAACAAAATAGCCATTCTAAAACCAAAACCATCTGAACCTACACCAGATGTTGGTACCAGTTTATTGATATTTGAAACAGAAACGTAGAAGTGGATAACTTCCATGAGGCAAGCTAGTCTTGAGCTGATTGATCCTGCTGCATCAGATTATCTTTGGACAAGTTTTAGAAAATGGGTATGTTCTGAAACTCATATGATGCAAGAACAGAGCTACGGACAAGTTCAACAAAACTTCAGTAACCTGCTAAAAGTATTTGAAGATCAAGTTCTGAGCCAGCTGCTCAAGGAAGAAGTTCTCCCTCTAGACAATGCTCCCTGGTCAGAACATCGTTCTGCAGACAAAGTTCAACCAGTGTCAGAAGATCTCAATCTGACTGATACTCCATAGCAGATGATTCCTGCTGAAGAACTATGTCAAAAAGAGGACATTGCATAATGCTCTGAGAAGCATCCAGTTACTGAAGATTCTCAAGCTTCCTCCTATGAAAGGCAAACTCTAGAGCACCTGAAGAGATCTGATATTTTGATGCAGGAAAGAATGGATAAACAGGATGACAAAATTTCGGAAATCAAGAGCATGTTAACCAAGCAAGAGGAAACCAACATCCAGATCAAGGGCTTGTTAGAAGCTTTGTTCATGCGCCTTCCTCCTCCCTCTTAGATTTTCCTCTGTTTAATAATTTGTTTTTCTGTAATATTCTCAACATAGCTCTGAACTTATCATTGATTCTGTTTTTAATATCAACTCATTTCTGCTCTGATTATGTGTTCTTTTTTATAACTGACAAAAAGGGGGAGAAAGAAAAAGATATTTTCAATAACGGATTACTGAGACATAAGTCTCAAACATTCTAATCTACTTAAATTCTCTCTTCTAAAAAGCTTGAATAGGTACAAAACTCTGCTAAAAGATACAGTAAGATTCTGATGCTCAAAGACTCATGGAATTAAAGGGAAGTAATCAACTCAGGGGGAGTTTTTCTTCTTAATTCTATACTTTTTATTCTTTACTCTTTATTGAAAAAATCTGGTTTTTGTCATCATCAAAAAGGGGGAGATTGTTAGAACATAGTTTGATTCTACAACCCTTGGTTAAAGTTTTGATGATAACAAAATACAAAGAATAAAATTATTTCTAAGGTATATACAAAGAACAATTATGCTCCTTAAAATTATGCTTTGTATATGCAGAAGTTCTGATGGAATCAGCATCAGAAGATTAGCAACCTGTGGTACACGCTGAAACACTGAAGTTTGATGACCAGAATCTGCGCCCAAACAAATACACTCTAACTCAGATCAAAGACATCTTTACCAAGTCATCAACACTCTGAAGTGTTATCAGCAGATACAGCAAAGAAGACTCTGAAGTGTTACTGGTTATTCAAGACAGAATTAAATGCTAACGGCTTTCTTCAGACAAAGATCTTCTACAAAAGGAAAGTGCATTATTATCATTAAACCTGCTTTATGGACAACGTATCCTTACTTGCCTATATAAACAGGACTGCTTCTGAAAAGAAGCACGTACGTACGCACTCAATTTTTGCTAAGCTATCCAAACCACGCATATTCAAAGCTTAAGCAAAGTCATTTTAGTCCAAGCTTATTTTAGTGTAATTATCACAGTTGTGATATACAGTTTTGTAAGAAAACAAAAACACACTTATTCAATTCATTTGTAAAAGAAGTTCCTTGAGATTAACCGGATTTTGGTTGTACTCAAGAAGACTTTAACAGTTGTTAAAGTAACTATTGTAAATCTTTGAGAATAGTGAATTAAGACCTCGTTGGAGAGAGGCGAAATCACCTTGACGGGTGGACTGGAGTAGTTTGAGATCAAACGAACCAGGATAAAAATATTGTGTTGTCAAGCCATTTATTTTAAGTTTTACAATTCAACCCCCCCCCCCCCCCCCCCTTCTTGTGTTTTTCACATCTTCAATTCTTGCATCTATAACGAAAACTAATTGCATATCCTGATTCACCATGCCATTTGCAATCTTTTGGTATTATTTAATTTCATTCATCTAACATGTATTGTGATTCACCATAGTTAGGGTTTCAAGGTTTGGTTTAGGGGTTTTCGTTACAGGAAAAATCATCCTTAGTAATGGCTATAGTTATGACCGGAAGAGGAAGGCGAGCCTAACCATGGTGTTAGAAGGCATTTTCATGGCCTATAGAGGATTTTGGAAGGAGACAGGCTTGTAGCGACGGACCTCTGTCCGTAGGTATAGCTACTGGAACTTTTGGCAACGGTTCAGGGACAGGGATGATGATTTGTCATCCATCCATTAGTCCATTCAAATCTTGGCGCGTTTTTTTATATTTGTCCAATAAAATTTGTTTTATTATATTATCTTTTATTTGCATTATTTTGACAAAACAAGTAAAACAGCGCAGTGGCAAGCTTGGCATTGGATATCCCTTCAGGACCTGGGTTCGAATCCCAGGTCCCCCATTTTCTCAATATTATTTGTTTTCAGATAATCCAGTATGCGCTCAAGTCTAAGACACACCATACTCCCTCACCAATCAGCGTGCCAGATGGCCAGATGGCCAGATCTGATGGTCAGTATCAAGGGTCCATCAAAAGGCAGGTCAACGCAGGAGCACTGGATCCCAAAAGTCACATGGATCAGCTTAATAGGCCAACAAAAATGCTTTCAACACCTCAAAAAAAAGGCCCAATTCCTTCTTTCTCTTTTATTTTTTTTATTTTAACTTAATTATTTTATTTTGCTTAATTAATTTACTAACCAATAACAAGTTTTCTTTATTTATCAAAAAATCACCAAAATACTTTTTAATTCAGAATTTTATTTTCTTTAATAAACTTTAACTAATTAATTAGGTTTTTTTAATTCTAGGAAACTTTAATTTATTTTTGTAAATAAATAAAATCAATTAGAATTAATTAGGTTTTAACATAATTTAATTATTTTAATTTCTTTCTTAAAATATCAAAAACTCCAAAAATATGTCATTTATTATTTTTCACCAATTAATTAATTTAGTATTTAATTTTAGGATTTAATCTCTTTTCTTAAAAATAAAAACAAAAAAAAAAGCATTTTCTTTTAAAAGGGTCAAAACCCTAATTCGCATTCGATTTAATTTTGCGTCGCGCTTCATTTTCTTTATCCAATTAATGTATCTGCTTCCGGTATGTAATAGATAATTAGGACATTTATTTATTTTATCGCTTTATTTTATTTTTCAAAGGGTTTCTTTTTGCGATGTAAATACCCGACGCCTTGTAATTTAATTTCCGCAATTTAATTCTGCAAATTACAACTGTTAGATGTTTGATAATAGGGTTTGCATGATAAGACTGAATGCTTAAACTAAAATCAAATTAGATCACCCTTAACATGTGCAAAGATAAAAGTAACTGAAAACGACACACTCGCACATGCGCACTCTTAGGATACACCCCACTTGGTTGCCTTCGTACACGGTCATTAAGTATAGGTCGTTTTAGAGGTCGCCCTCTTGTCTAAAAGATCATAGTTGCCTCGAAACGGTTGCCTCAGATATTGTTGCCTCAAACAAATGATCTAAGACATTAGGGTTACCGCTAAGGTGTCCTAAAATTGCTTTAGTGACCGTATGTCCCTCATTCGAATTGATCCTCAAACTCCAACGACGGTGCTACCTACTCACTAATAGTGGGATAGCATTGTCTAAAGGAAATTAGCATAGAACGGTTCCTTTTTCGAGTAGGTAGATAGTTCTTAGATACTTGCTCATCCAAAACAAAACTCTTTTAACACTTACACTCCTTTTCAAACATATTTTTCAAAAAAAACACTTCATTACACTCTTGAGGACATAAGCAAGAGTTAAATTGAAGTTTAAAACAAAAAAATTTTCAAACCCACAAGCACAAAGAAAACATTTTGAAAATGATGAGCAAGTACCTTGGAGCCCGTAGATAACTACGGATAGAAAGGGTGTTAATACCTTCCCTTTCTATAATCTACCCCCCGTACCTAGAAAATCTCGAAAAAGGAATTTTTCTGTGCTTTTTTCCTTTCCTTGTTGGATAAAATAAAAGTCGGTGGCGACTCTTGCTTACCGCGACACTTTGCGAAAACAAATGCAAAACGCAAACCAGCATTCCAAAAAAAAAATAGCCAGTTCTTCCACCGTATCACACACCGCTTAACAACTTATAAACAACAACAATCACGACAACATATCAACAAAATATAATGATTAATTCATCAACTAAACAACTCAAATATGCAACGTGGAATGCGACTTATTACTATGCACATGCATGTGATACCAATGGAGCAGAACTTCCAACTTAATAACTTTCCAGTTAATAGAGGCAGCAACAAGGCATAAGCCTACAACTTTATATTTTCCTATCCAGGCCAACTTACCAAGCATTAGCTCCCAGCATGATATGTTATATATGCGACAACATGATTAAAAATCAACAACGACAACAGCAACATATAACAACATTGGCATAAGCCTACAACTCAATAATTTCCAATTATAGAGGCAACACAACATGATTCATTACTACCTAAAACTTCAACGATTAACACAACAATATCACAACAACTTATATACATATTGATTACCTTTATTATTACTATAATTATTGTCAAGACTAACTATGTATCCTAATAATTATCCTTACTAATTATTTACTATTATTACTTTCATAATTTACTGCTACCATAGTTTATGATTATGTTGTCTGCTATTACTAACTTTCTGCTAAGATTTACTAACTCTGTTACTTATTAATCTTATCTGACATATTTATGCTAATCTAGAAATTGTTCACTTCTGTTACTAATAAATATCCTCTGTTGTTATTCATTCTTTTCTAACTCTGCTACATCCATTTCTGTAACTAAATATTAAAGTAACAGACACACAGGCAGACACAGGAAACAGACAAAACAAAGTAGCGGACACACGATGTGCCCCTCAGCACACTGGTTGTTCCACTTAGCACATACCTCTCTTTCACCTGGTGTCAATCGACACCCTTTCCTTCCGCCCGACACACTCTCCTTATGCCTCTGTGTCGTTTGGCACACACGCCGTGCCCCTCGGCACAACGGGTTCTCCAGCCCCAGATTTCAGTATGTTACTTATACAAACACAGAATTATCCAAATCTTCCTCCAATTACAGGTCTCATACCAAAACAATATATATTTGCAGCAACATTAATTTTCACTGAAACAACAACTTTACAGAGACGACAATTTTTCACAATTAACCATATATATTAATCATATACCCTCCATTAATCATATTAATCAAAGCTATTACACAATTTTATAAAAAAATTCCCACATAATATTAATCATATACCCAACTGTAGAGTCAGAACCTCACCCTTACCTTGGATTGAAGGTTTCTCTATAGCTCTACTGTGAACCCTAGCCTTGTGCCTCTTCTCCTTATTCCTCTTCTCTGCAACTTCTCACGTACAACACTTTCTCTACTCTTTTTCTTAACCCTTTTTAATTAACATGATTTCTATTGTTTAACTTAACATAATAATATTATTATTTCTACTGGGCCTAATTTTCACACCCCTTTAATACTACGTCTATCACCAAAACAAGCCCAACAACTAATATTATTAATATTCTACAATTCTAATATTATTACTAATATTATTAATCAACTAATTTAACTGTCTAATAACAACACTGTAACTTGTCAACCACTCCCAACATAACATAACATGTCAACAATTTCAACAAATAATTCGAAATTAATAAAAATTATCTAATCGAATAATTAATTAAGTTAACGGGCGTTACAAGTGGCATCTGGACCGAAATACTTTGGACTAAATAGTTTTTGGAAATCAATGGCTGCCAATAAAAAAATTATTTCACGGGCCCTTCCGCATGGGCCTAGCGCCCAAATTTCTTGTGGCTATACAACACTACTCTCTACAGTTTACACCCTCTGGCTCTTCTAACTTCCCTTTTTTTATTATTTCAGTTTTTTATTCTAGTTTAATTTTTCTCTTAATTGATAATAAAAATGATACAAAAATATTAGAACATTTTAGAATATTTTAGGTTTTCTCTTTAGAACTTTATTAGAATTTTCGATTATTGCTTTTATGTTTGGTAATCATTTTTGTTTCCATTTTTAGCCAAGATTTTGTAATAGAGTGTTGACGTAACTTTCATAATGTGGAATGCTTGGAGATTAATTAGTTTGATCACTTGTGTGAAGCAGCTTCTGTAGAGTTTTCTTATCGCTTGCATGGTTTTGAAGAGGCAACGGACCTTCTCCGTTAGGTATCATCTTAGCTTCACTTTTATTCCTCATTTCCTCACTTTACCGCTTTTCTAGAGATCATGAGAAGTAGGACTTTACTTCTTTATGATTCCATGAGAAGTAGAGTAGAGATGTATGATGGGGATCTCTATTGTTGATTATGTCAAGAATCCCTCTGGTTTATTTAAAGACCCATTTAGGGAAATTCTGCATCATTTGCCGTTGTGTGCTACTTGTGTGTGGTTTGTTTAAAACTCTACCTTTGTGTAGGTATTTTGCAGGTGTGTTTACATTTGTTCCCACATTATTCCATCATCCCTTATTGAAGTCCTCAAAAGGAGGCGAACAGAAAAGGGTTAGCAATCAATCCCCGTAATTTCGTCTATGTCATCCTTAGCTCGTGATGCACCACGATGCTTCGGAGTTGTGCCTACTCTTGTTATCGAGTCGTCAAGTGGAAAAGGGTTTCCCAATTAAACCCCCACACTTTATCAGGAGTTCGCATTGGCCGATGTTGATACTCTGTGATTGTTCATATTGCCTTCTGTCACCTGCCTCGATCTTCTATATCTTGGTTAGATGTTCAGTCGCTTTGGACATCACATTTTTGTTTTACATCCTATTCCCGCTTGTTTGTCTCGGGTGATCTAATCCCCTTGACTAAAGCATTTAGCTTCTATTCTTTACTATTTCATGTGCTTGTGCTCTTTCGAGCTTGTTTGTTTACTCGCTTTCTATACCATGTTCCCTTAGGATGTGCTTGTTCCTTTTGGATGCAAGTTAGACCTTAGATTGCGAGCCATGCATGCTAACATTAGGTAGACATTTCTTTTTTGTTAATCTAAACCTTAGGACTACCATTGCATGATAAGATTAGGATTAGAAATAGGCTAGTCTCCCTTAGACTTTTTTCTTTCCATTTTACATGTGCATTTAAAACTAAAACTTTGTTTTTCTTGGCAAATCATAAAACATGCTAATCAAACTTAAACCCTTTTTCAAGGTAACAAAACACAAACCAATCAAATGTGGCATCTTGCCTTGAAGGCGTAACTCAAAACCATTTTCAGGTAAGGACGTGATTAATTTACATCTGTGTCAACGTGTGAGTCTCCAAAGGTTGACCTTCGGCAGAAGGAAGAATTAACATTATTCATAAAAAACAAAAAAGAAACAAAAACATATGAGTCGAACTACGATAACTTTGATTCCTCAAAAAGGATACGTAGTCATTGGGGAAGAGCCCAAGCGAGCACAACTTTATTTTCCCTACATTATTTTCTCTTTTATTTTACATGCATCTTCCTTAGTAGTAAGAAGTAAGCATAGATTAAACACACCCATAAGATAGATAACAAGAGTGGATACTGTAAAGTAATACGGGGCGCGTGGGGTGCTAATATCTTTCCCTTATGTAACAGACTCCCTTACCCGATCTATCGGTTACAAGACTGTGACTTCTCCATTCTCAAGTTTTCTCGATGTTTACCTTTCCCTTCATGTGGGATAAAAGAAATTCGATGGAAAATTTATTATTTGATGATTTTAGCTGGTTGTTTCAGCATGCAGAAGCCGCTAAGCGTGAGTGCACTCAGCGTATTTTGCAGCATACTACTTTCATTTTTTTCTGTTTTGGTAGAAGCAAATTTTGAAGCCCGCTTAGCGCGAATATCAGGCTTAACGCGATTTAGGGCGGTTTGATGTGTAAAATAAAGAAGTCGCGCTTAGCGCGCCAAGACGGCTTAGCGCGGTCTCCTGAGATTTTTTTATAACTTCATTTCATTCATTTTTTAGGTTATGGTTTTGAGGAATTTTTTGCTCCCAACTCCATCAACCTTTAATTTTGTTAAATTAGCTTTAAAAACAACACTAGGTCTTTGCTTATGAATGATTGGAGGTGGATTTCTCATTGATAGGCGCTGACAAACCGGAAGATTTATGGTTTATCTCTTCTCATCCCTTTGTATTTCTCTTTTGTTAGGTATTATATGTATATTATATTTGAACTCATGTATATTTATTGCCCTTGGAGTTATATAAAACTTTCTTTACAAATCTTTGTTGATTGTTATCCATGATTTTTGCTCTGTGCTAGGGATTTGAGTTGTTATAGACATATACTGCTTAGATTCTTATCTAGGATGATTATCTAATAGTGTCTGAATTCTAGAGATAGATTTAGCATTGTTATTCACTTAGGGTGTCTGTGATTAATTCCTCTGTGTTATTTGTGTCGCTCTGAGAGAACGTCGATGCAAGTTAGCATGGTTGACTTCTGTGTTGTTGAGGTGGTTGAGAGATTGCTACCAAAGTGATACAGTTGGCATCTCAATTTGGGTTAGAAATGACTTAGGTTGTGAGTGACATGTGATGACATTGATGAATATTGTAGGTTTAGTATAACAGGTCGATAGGTTTAAGTATGTGAGAAGTAGTATATATGCATGCTTGATAAGTTATTCCTTTCTCCTTTTTTTACATTCATTTTCTGTTCATACTTTTACTTTCAACCCATTTATCCTCAAACTCATTAACGATAGAACTGTAGAACAGCGAATCAATAACCAATCTTTATGGACACGATATGATATAACCTATATCACCCGGTAAAAATAAGACTTTACTTTTTGTTTGCGGCTTTACCACCGCAACAGCCATCTTGAAGCTTCATAAACATTAAATCATCACATATGCTGACACAGTCTGTGTCAGGTGACACGGGTGGCTGTGTCAGCCCCTGAGTTTCTCCATGCTCCATAACTTACCTCCTGACACGGCCCATGTCAGGTGACACGGGTGGCTGTGTCAGGCCTACTGAAACTTCAATTTTTCCTTTTCGAAACATCCAATTTCTTGACTTTATTGCACCGAGTACCTTGGGTCTTTCATTTGAATCTGAAATATTCACAACAACCAACCAAAGCATAATACGCACAAATACTTGAAATAAACTAGAAATCCTAAAATACTACAGAGACTAAATAAACATCAAAACGACTCAAACGATAATGCAATATGACATAAAGCAATGCAGAATACCTGGATTGTTGTCGAGCAAGACACGAAAATATTGTGAAAATGGTGACCGATCACAACCCCAAACTTATATCGTTGCTTTTCCTCAAGCAATGTTCAGGACACAAAGAATATGACACCCCAAAAATATCAACTTACCATAATGTCACCGAGATCTTTCGTAACTTGCTTTCACTTTTCTTCCCAAGTTCTTTGCTTCCCCAAACCAAGTGTTCAACCACACTTCCATATCAAAGCACTACTTCACTTGTCAACTTATATCACAATCTCACCAAGTCTCTCAGGGTCAAAGTAATTTCACTCACAATTCAAAGTATACAATATCAACTCTTATGTTTGAATAAACTCTAAAATCATTTCACCTACACATTCCACACACTTTTTGATGTCTTTGGGATGAAACGGGACTTAGGTTATGGTGGGATAAACAAGAAGATTGGGAAAAACAAAGGGTTTTTGGCTCAGCTCAGTGTTATCATCCTTTTCGATGTATTTATCACATGGGACAGCTCATACACCTTTCTAGTTTGCCTTCTCGATTTTGACTCAACTCTTCCTTTGAGTATGGATATTTGTTTGTTAAATCGAGTTTAATCTTTAGGTAAATGCACTTTTCTTTCTTTTTATTTTCAGAAGTCAACTTTCATTTCACGTTTTTTCAATTCTCTTTTCTTTGGTTGCACTTAACTAGTTTATCACTGGTGTCTCAGCCATAAACTTAGAACTTTTACAGCTCCGAGATACATAACACCTAACTGAGCAAGGGTAGTGGACAAATTTTGGGCTAAGGGTTAACATATGAAGTTATACACAAACAAAAGGCTACAGGCTCAACGGGGTTAACAAAGGATAACAAAACAAAAGGGATGGCTATAAAGGCTCAGGGATAAAAAGAAACAATGTGCCTCAGTGTGTGTTATTATGTGGTAATATTAAAATAGACTGTATGCAAACTCAGAATGATAGAGACATACCTGACTAAGCTCTCATGGTGACAGTTATGTGTTTGGATTTTTATGCTCTCACCATATCATGTAAAGCTGACAGCTTCCATAATGCCTCTAGTGGGATGTAACTTCCCACTCAACTTGGGGCATACAGGATTCCTTGGGCGGTTGTCTCTTGACAGTTACGTCCAATCATTTATTCAGCGGTATCAACTTTTGGGTGTCTTCCAATAATATGCAATAGTATGTGGAGTGATCTCTTCATCCACTATCACCAATACTCGTCTCTTATCTTGACAATAACTAATGATCATGCACTATGCGACACAACAAGAAACCAACGATAACAACACAACATAAAGAAATAAAAACGCAATTAAAACTAACAAAAACAATAACAAAAACAATAAAAGCAATAAACCATCCCCCCACCCACCCCCACCCCCACGAACACACTTGAACCAAACAATGACCTCACTATTGTAGTACAAGATATAGAGGGGGACTCACAGAGCCTCACTGCAGAGGAGGGGAAGTATGGTTCCACAATATGCAAAAACAAAATTTGAAAAAAAAAACACTTGCAACTCTGACACAGGTTGTGTCAGCCCACACAGTCAGCCGTGTCAGGGATATGTAATCCCATTAAATCCTAATTGTTCTCATGCACGCTTCAGGTACACTAACATGGGTCGTGTCAGGGGCCTGATTTCTCTACAAAAGTCTTTCCTCTTTTGCAAAATTCTCTCGCTTCTCTCGGAACAGCTTCCTTCCCTGATGCTTGCTCAAATTTCGCCTCCTCTTTCCCGTATAGGGCATTTTTATAAACCTAAATGAACCTGTAATACAGTGCCAGAATCGACTGTTATACTGGTTTTGCATTTGTATTCACAAATGTTGCAGTAAGCAAGAGTCGCCACTGACTTTTCTTTTATCCAACAAAGGAAAGGGTGAAAAGAATAGAAAAAATACCTTTCAAGATTATTTCTGAGTAAGGGGGTAGATTATAGAAAGGGGAGGTGTTAGCATCGTTTCTATCTGTAGTTATCTACATGATCTTAAATGCTAGCTCATTTGAAAATACCTTGTGTTTTGCGTGTTTGAAAAAGTATTTTGAAAAGACGCCTTAGTGCGGCGAACTTTCTAATGTTTCTCATATTGTTGAGAACTTATACAAAGTGTTTTGAAAATGTTTTTGGAAAGAGTTTTGTGTGAAAAATTGTTTTTGAGCAAGAATCTAAGAACTATCTACTTTACTCGAAAGGGTTTGTTCTTTTCCTCTTTTCCTTTAGACGGTGTTATCTTACTATTAGTGAGTAAGTAGCCTTATCGTTGGATGTTTGAGGGACAATCGAATGGTCAACGTTATAGTCACAAAGGCAACTGGGCAAGATACTTTAGTAACCATCCTAGGGTTTTAAGATCATACCGAGGCAACATCGAGAGGGTCATTTTTTAGATCTTTAAACAGGAGGATAGCCACTAAAATCTCTCATGTTTAAAGAGTTGTGACTATTTTATTCCGAAGGCAACTGAAGTGGGGGTACCCTAGAGGTGCGTATATGCAAGTGTGTTGTGTTTCAATTATTTATATTTATGTTAGTTTGCTAACGTTTTATTTTTAATTCTTATCATGCAATCCTATTAGGCATACATCTAACAGTTCAATATCAGTGCGGGAAATTAAAGTGCTGAAATTAAATCTAACTATTACATGGCTTCGGGGAGGGGGAAAATTACAAGTCCAAAAATTTGGGATAAAAGCGGTAAATAAAATCCTAATTTTTAACTGTTACAAACCATAAGCAGATACAATAATAAAGAAATAATAATGCGGGAAGTAAAATGTACACAGGAGGGTTAAAAGAATGTTCGAAACCATAAGAAAGGTCTAAGTAATTTAAGAAATTTTTTTATTATTTTGTTTTATTTCAAGAAAAATGTTTAAATAATATTAAAAATAAATAAACTAGATCTAATCTTAAAGAAAAATATTAATTATTAATGAGAATTAAAATTAATAAAAAGAAAACTAATTATATATTTTTTTGTATTTTTTTTTAAAAAAAGTGAAATTAATTAAATTCTAAATTCTAATTGATTTTATAATTAAGGAAATAAGTCAAGGTAACTAACTAATTAATTCATGAAAAATAAATTTAATTAAAAAACAAAATCTAAATTTTTGGTGATTTTCTGATTTTACGATTTTTTAATGATTTTGTTTTAAAAAGAAAAAGGAATTAATTAAATCAAAAGAAAATAAATAAGACAAAGGATAACATGGGCCATGTTACAACAAGCAAATAGAGGGTGATTTCATCATTTAAACTCACATGTGATATGTTAAACCTACTCTAATCATTGTCATAAACATATATGCATGCGTTAGATTGGTTAACAATATATATATTAACAGATTGAATCCAAGAAAACTATACCAAACCGATGATAAACATAGTGATCGTTCTGAACATGAAGAGACTCAGTTATGAGTTGGATTCGATTCCTGGGTGCCTCAGAGAGGTGATTCGATCACTTGTTTGGATTGTTGGGGCTTTGAAATGCAGATACGAGTTTGCACTAGTTTGAGATTTTTTTTTCAAAATTTTGTAGAGCTTTTGTTAGGCAATTGGAGAGATTTTTGAAGATGGATTCCGTGCTGCTTTTGGCCTTCCTTATAGTGCTGTATATAAAGGGAGAAAGGGAGTTAAAACCCTCATGGAAAGAATCAAGGCATTAAGACCTGGTTTTAACACCAAAATCAATTTTGAAATATTTCTAAAAATGAGATATTCTTTCCCATTTTGTTTTGCAATGAACCTGTACAGGTTTGATGTACCTTTCATGAAATCTTGGCCTCCATGATGGGTCAATCCGAGCCCAAATGCATTAGCCCATTATTTCTTATATTTTTATTTAATTTATTTGATTTAATTCATATTTAAATGAACAAAAATTCAAATAAACAAAAAAAATAAAAATAGTGCATGGTTAAATTTATAGGTCCTTGGGTATGTCATAAACATGTTTGAACCCTAAAAGTTAGGTCCATTAACCTAAAAATGCAATTTTGCTCAAAGTTGACTTCATGCATTTTTCAAAAATTTGCCCAACTTGTGCAAACCATAACTTGCTAAATTTTCATCTTTTGAATATGATCTTGGACTTTTTGGAAAGCCCAAGATGTCCTCTACAATCTCTATGTTGATAATTTTTTCTTTTTATGACATTATCTTGATGTAAGTTTCCTTGACAAAAAGTGTCTTTGGTTGACTTTTGAAAATGACCTATAATGTATGAGATCATATCTTCCAAATGAAGCATCTTTTGGACTTGAGAATAAAAGAAACGTTGTAGGGAATTGAATTTTATTCACAATGAGATTTGGTTGGTGCAAAATAGATGAAGCATGTGAAAGTTATGCCTGGTCAAAGTTTAGTTGACTTTTCCTAGGAAACTCTAATTTAACAATTTTTTAATCTTGATGATTTGACAGCATTCCTTGGGGAATCATGATCAACCCTTTATCAAATGATGAATATCACTTCAAAATATTGGCGTTGACCCAAAATCTCGAAGTTTTACTATATCTTGACCATAATTGACTTTTTGACCAATACAATTGATTTTCAGTCATCTGAGCAATTGACTGAGCAAACTTGTGATGCAAGGCTTGAAACTTGGCATGAGCATTCTTGAGGACATATTAGGAAGCATGGAAATCATTTGAGGCCTTTTAAACCCAAACTTCTTTGTGAAAAATGAAACCCTAGTTGGGAATCCATTGCTTAGGAGGAGAATTTGTCTAGTCAATTCTTGGTCAACCTTGAGCAATTGAGGACCTCAATGAGCATTCCTTGAGTAAAATGGAGTGAAACTTTTAGGGTACAACATTTGCCCCTGTTCAATCTTCTTAAACCTGAGGATTTAGATTGGCTTATGTGCCTTTCGTGTCTGAAGGTGGAAGATGATTGAACACTAGAGTGCCCAGAAATTTGCACTTGCATATACATGAAGTAACATTGCTGGTTGATGATATCGGGAATAGGATTACATATGCCATTTAGAGAAGATGACAGAGATTCGTCGGAGATGGGCTTATAGATGCCATCTGTGATACGGTGGGAGAACTGACTTGGGTTTTGCGTTTGTTTTTGCAAATGTTTCGGTTGAGCAAGAGTCGCCACCGAATTTTTATTTTATCCTAAGGGAAGGTTAAAAAGCACAGCAAAAAACCTTTGAGATGTTTTCTTGGGTTCGGGGAGTAGATTATAGAAAGGGAAGGTATTAGCACCCTTTCTATCCATGGTTATCCATGGGCTCTTAGTTACTTGCTTAAATCACTTGCCTTGCATTTTCAATTGTTTGAAATGGTGCTTTCAATTGTTTGAAATGGTGCTTTGTGTGTGGGTTTGAAAATGTTTTGAAAAGAGGCCATTTGTTGTGGCAACCTTTGTAATGATCCATGTTTGAATGTATACAAAGGTGTACTTATCTTTTGAAAAGTTTTTAATGTTTTTGAAAGTTGTTTTGAATGTGTGTTGTGATGTGTGTTTTGAAGAATGGCAAGGATTGTTTTGCAAGATTTGGTCAAGTAACCAAGAGCTATCTATCCTAAATTTCTCAAAGATTTTTCCCATGTTTTAACCCTTTTAACAATTTTGTTCCACCATTGTATTTGGTGGACAATCTTGTGTTAGGAGGTTAACGAGACGGGCGCGGGTCATCGTTTAGACCATGATTGCAATAGTGCCAAGTGTCTTTGGCAATTTTTCCTTTAAGGGACTTGATCATTTTAAGGCAACTTTCGAAAGCGTCATCGAGGGACTATGATCATTTGAATTGTTTTTGTTTTGCCAAAGACACCCAACATGCAACATGGCCCATTATTGAAGGCAACAAGTGGGATTACCCTAGGGGTGTAAGTGTGATTGTGTATTGATTTCATGTATTTGTCTTGTATTAGGTTATCTAGCGTTTGATTTTATGTACATACAAACCCTAGGTCTAACCATGGTATATTTGAAAGCGATAAATTGCGGGAATTTAAAGTCTACGCTATTACAAATAAGTATCCGGGAGTGAGGGTACAAATATTTACAAATGGGGATGAGACTTTAATAAGAGAGTAGTGTCCAAATATTTACAACTAAATCGAATTGCGATCTCAAATGTAATATGTATCAATGTATAGGAATAAGCAAATGTGTGTTAATGTATTTGTGTAAGTGTATGAGATTTATTTACAAGTGAAATAAAAATAATAAAAAAAGTTAATTTTTGGATATCTTCATGGTTAGGGCAAAACCCTAATTTTTCTAAATAAAAGGTATTTATTATTTATTATATACAATATTTATTAATTATACACAAAAATAAATAAAAGAGAAGTATATTATGAAAAAGTGATTTTTGAGGTAAAATATTAATAAAAATAAAAATGTATTATTTTGTATTTTTATCCTAAATATTCTAATAAATATATAAGTATTTATATTATGTATTAAATATATTAAATATATACAAAAATAAAAATATTTATTATTTATATAAAAAAAGGTATATTTTAAGGAAAATGTTTCCAAAATGTAAATAAAAAATAATAACTAAAAATATATTTTGTATTATTATTCTTAATGCTTTAAACAAATAGTATTATATTTATTTATATATGTAACTAAATGAAACAAATAAATATCAAATAAAATGCAAAAAATGTGAGAAAAATATTTTTAGTGTTTTTTCATGCTTGAATAAAAATATAAAATCAGAATCAAAAAGAAAAAATCAAAAATGACAAATATATCACACAATGGGCCAAGGGGGTGTGAGTGTGAAAAGGTGGTGTAAACAGAAAAACAAAACAGGCCCAGCCCAAAGAGGCTTCTTCAACCTCCAGCCATTGTTTGAAACACAAAACGCGCGTTTCTATCTCCATCTGCTAACTTCTGATCCCTTGGTTTTTAACAAAAACTTACAACATCAAAAGTGTAGAGCATCTCGTCACGATTCCATACATATCAAGAACTTGATCTAACTCTCAGAAATGAGAGAGAATTTCTCCTCCCCCAATTCCTGACCTAGCTTTTGTTCAATATTCAGGTTCAAAATTCTCTTAGTACACACAACATAAATGAAAAGTAATGATATGGGTAGCTTCAGGGCCATGAGTAGGACATAACTTCTTCACAAACCTAAGCCTAGATATGCTTGGATAGAGAGATAGAAGTTCAAACTTTTACCTGTTCAGCTTGAATCGTGTACAACAATGGAGGTGCTTTCAATGCAGTGTGAGGACTTGTACAGCTTGCTTGAGGTCCAAGGATGCTCCTCCAATGCTTGGTGTACCTTGAAACTAACTGAATCGAGATATGTAACTCAACCTGCACAACTGAAAAAATGAAAATGGTGAACTTGGTTAGAGGTGTTACAGTCTATAGCTAGGGCTTGGGATAATTTATATGGATGTTATGGAGTGTGTATGAACAAGTTTTGGCCAAGGCGCACGAATGGATTGAGCTGACCAAATCAAAATGCAGCGGGTACCCTGTTTTGCAACAAAACTGTGCTTTGATGGATGATGAGGTATTGAGGGTTAAGGGCTTGTGTTCTAGGTTGGTTAGGGAGTATGCAATGTGTGGACAAAGTTTGTTTTAGTTGGCTTTTGCAGGAATGTGAGTTCTTGTTCAAAATGCAAGTTTTCTTCCTTCTTAAGCAAAAGTTGCCAAGTTAGGTTACAGGCTCATGCAGGCCCCTTAAACATGCTTCAAAGTTTGTTCTTGATCAGTGGGATATGTCCACACATTTGTGCCTCAGAGATTTCCTTGTACTTCAAAGATATGGGCTTGGACATAAAGTAGATCTTTTCAAAAATGGCTAAAATGCTTTTTCCATTTATGGCTTAATCTTGTATGTAATGGTTAAATACACAAAACAAGACATGAACACAAAGGATATGCATTAAATTATTGAGTAATAATGGGATTAGAGGCCTGTAATCTAGCTTGTGCAAGCTGACTTGAAAAATGCAAAGTGTTATGAACATGAAATTGGCCATGAACAAAGTGACTTTTGCCCATCTTCACAAATTCGATTCTCCCTAACCACAAGGGTGTTTGATGAGTTCTTGGACAATTTAGAAAGCTCGGAATGTGTACTACAATCCATCTTTGTAATGAAATTTAAGATTCCAAGTGGAAGCATGTGAAAAATGGCCATGAAGTTGGGCAAAAATCCTGCCTAAAATAGGTCAAAAAATTTGTAAGTTAAGAATGTTTTGCACCCCTATTCCAAAAATTATAACTTGAGCTACAAGCTTCTTTTAAGGAAACTTTGTGAATCAAAGTTGTATATTTTGCAATGGACTATAACTTTCATGTTTTGAGTTTTGTTTGAATCCAAATGTATCTTGATGAAAATATGGGACAAAGTTAGGAAAAAATTAGGAAATTTCATAACTTAGAAAATTTCTAAGTTATGAAATTTCTTCATTTCAAACCCTAATTTGTAATTCTTGGTTTCTTGATGAACAAGTTTCATAATTTGACATGTCTTGATGAAAAATGAATCTTGACACTTGACTTTGATCAAAAAGTCAAAGTTTGACTTTTCAGCATACAGTCAAATTTTGATCAGTTGGACTGGAAAATTCATCTGTCAATCCTGTGCATTTGGGACCTTTTGAACTTGTTGAATGTGTCAAGACCATGCCATTGAGTCCTTGAGTCCATATGTGAGCTTTGTTTTCCATTGGCTAGGCCAAACAGTCAAAAATTGCCTTTGTGCAGTCAAAACCCTAAAAATGACCATTTTGCCCTTTTGGTGATCTGATCAAATTTCTTGTGGAATTGTGATCCAAACTTGACCAAATGGTTCATATGAGTTCATAATGTTGATGTGGGTCAAAAATCATGAGGTTTTACTGTCAATTGACCACAATTGACTTTTTCCCTAATACAGTTGATTTCTAGGTCAACTGTCCAATTGACTGGGCAAAGATTGGAATCAGGGCTTGAAACTTGGTATGGATAAACTTGTGAGTCCAACATGAAGCATGAAAGTCACTTTGGGCCTTTTAGGTCAAAACATCTTTGTGCAAACTCAAACCCTAATTTGGGTCAACAATGCAAGGAGGGGCCTTGAGCAGAGTAAACCCTAACTTGATCTTGAGCTCCAAGGGTCTTGTGATGAGAAAATGTTGAAGAAATGAGAGGGAAAATTTTGGGGTACAACACCATCCAAAATAAATGCTGACTTCGGACTGGAAGAAACATCAGAATAAATCTTTGGTCAATTTACTCTGAGCCATAAGAGGTCTCTTTATGGGGAATCATGTCTTTGTTGTTTGAGAAGGATTCCATTGGGGAATGTTGATATTTGTTTGGGGAATAGAGTCTAGGAGCTTTAGTTGTCCATTACTCTACTGGGGAGTTATCTCTTGACTGGGGAGATTAAAGTTAGTTGTTATCTGGTCAAAATCCATGCTTCACAGTAACTTGCTGAGGATAATAAAGTTGACTGTTATCTGGTCGTATTCCAGGCTTTACAACGACTTACTGGGGAATAAGAGATTAACTGTATCTGGTCAGTTTCCAGGCTTCGCATTAATTTTCTTAAAAGGATAGAAGTTAATTGATATCTGGTCGGATTCCAGGCTTTGCAATAACTTACTGAGATTAATCTGTTATCTGGTTGGATCTAGGCTTCGCAGTAATTGAAGAATTTAAACTATTATCTGGTTGTATTCCAGGCTTCGCAATAACTTGAACTCTTATTTGGTCGAAATCCAGGCTTCACAGTAACTTGAACTGTTGTCTGGTCAGATTCCAGGCTTCACAATGTTTTAGATGAAATAAAAATGTTATCTGGTCGGGTCCAGGCTTCGCAGTAATTGAAGAAGTTAAACTGTTATTTGGTTGAAATCCAGGCTTCACAGTAACTTGAACTGTTATCTGGTCGGATTCCAAGATCCATAGTGTTTTAGATGAAATAAAAAAATTTGTCTTGTCGGGTCCAGGCTTCGCAATAATTGAAGAAGTTAAGCTGTTATCTGGTTATATTCTAGGCTTCGCATCAACTTGAACTGTTATCTGGTCAAAATCCAGGCTTCACAATAGCTTGAATTGTTATCTAGTCAGAATCCAGGCTTCACAGTGTTTTGAACTTGTTATCTCATATAGTTACGATGTCTTGTTTCGGGAATTAATCTGGAACCTGATTTTGTTGGTGGTTGAGATAATTGCCTTGTCTGGTTTCAGGAATTAATATATAACCTGGTCTTGTAGATAGTCGCCCCGTCTTGTTTCAGGAATTGATCTACAATCATTTTTTCACAGATAGTTGCCCTGTCTGGTTTCAGGAATTAATCTGGAACTGTTGAAAATTGTTGATGATAATCGTCTGTTGATCTTTCCTAAAAAGGTAAAGAGTTAGTTGTATGCAATGTCATGATGCGTGAAATGCATTGGGTAATGATGTTCTCAAAATAAATGATACTGTGTTATATGCACTTCGTATATATATGTTATAACGTTTGTAAAATGATGTATGAATATGGTATGTGAGTGTATTAGTTGTTCTTTGCAGTGTTGTTGTACTGGGAAAAATAAATCCCTGACCGCTGCTGGAGATGAAGAATGTAGTTCCTCGCTATGCATTGAAGTTAAATTTGTTGGGAGATGGGTTTCCGTAGCTAGAGAAATAAACTCTACTTGGGGAAAGAAAAACTTCATAAACTTCTTAGGGATTTTAGGAAACCTCGTTGGGGACCCAAGAAACTTATAGGCCATGCTGAGGAAAGCTCCAAGGTGTTGTGGAAATGATTGAAACTCTTGATCTGTTTAAGAAATGCCAGAATATCTAAAATCATTAGGCTATACGCTGAATATACGGCAGTGACCTGCGGGAAGATGCCCCTGCTTTTGTACCTACTGAGGAATGTACCATTGCTTATGATGAATTTTGTGAAAATTATCCCCTAGGGGTGCTCTGTGGGGATTTACAGATGGCTTTTCGACATTGTCCCGATTCTTAAAACCCTTAGCAATTGTCTTTCTGTTTTTATAGGCGTATTTGTACACAGTAATCACATTCAAATGTATATGTTCAAAGATAATCACTGGACGTTTTTTCAAACAAAACAGAAAAAATAAAAAACAAGTTGTTTTGCACTTTCAAAGAGATAGTTTTGTATTAATTTGAGAAAGTCTTCCTATAATAGGCTCTTTGTACAAAGAAACGGACATCCTAATAAAAGGAATGCCGTGAGAAATATACAACATGGTACACAAAGGAAAAAAGCTATGTGAAATAATCCCGTTGGGTTTCAACTTTGATATTGCCTTTATATCTTTGAGCGTCTCATCACTTTGTTGTTTGGCATAAGCTGACTAGATTGATCCATACCATTCGAACTTGACACTTGATAATGATTTCTGGCTGCAAGGTGGTCCAACCCGACATAGCCATACACTTTTAATCCCTAATTTTTTCTTGGACCGCCCTTTCAGATTTTCAGTCCACCGGGATACCCTTTTTTGCCAAAGCCTCCTTTTCAGGTTTTTGACTTGTCGGGTGTACAGACTTTTCATATATATATATATATATATATATATATATATATATATATATATATATATATATATATATATATATATATATATATATATATATATATATATATATATATATATATATATATATATATATATATATATATCCCTAATTTTTTCCCGAACCCTTTTGGTTCGTCGGGATGCCCTTATTTTTGCCTAGGTCAGTCAACCTAGTGGGTCTCTTTTCATACATAGTATCTTTTAACTATGTCCGCATTTACAAGGTGCGGAAGGTCGTTACTGTCCATAGTGGTTAATATCATGGCTCCTCCAAAAAATATACTCTTGATCACAAATGGCCCTTTGTATGTTCGAGTCCACTTGCCTCTGAGATCACCTTGTAGAAAAATGATGCGCTTGATTACTAGGTCACCAACCTGATATACCTGACGTCTGACCTTCTTGTTAAAATATGTAATCATGTGTTTTTGGTACATCTGACCATTACAAACAGCCGCGAGCCTCTTCTCGTCAATCAGGTTCAATTGGTCAAGTCGAGTCTGAACTTATTCGTCTTCGTTTAAACCTGCATCCTTCATGATTCTCAAAGAAGGGATATGGACTTCAACGGGTAAAACAACTTCCATACCATATACGAGAGAGAAAGGGGTTTCCCCTATTGATGTGCACACTGAGGTATGGTAACCATGAAGCGCAAATGGTAACATTTCATGCCAGTCCTTATATGTTATTGTCATTTTCTGTATGATCTTCTTTATATTCTTATTGGCGGCCTCCACAGTGCCATTCATCTTCGGTCGGTAGGGAGAAGAGTTATGATGCTGGATCTTGAATTGCATACAGATCTCGACGATCATAGTATTATTAAGGTTGGTACCGTTATTTGTGATAATTCTTTCTGGGATACTGTACCAACAGATAAGATTATGTCTGATGAACTGGACCACGACGTTCTTAGTAACAGAAGCAAATGAGGCTGCCTCAACCCATTTTATGAAGTAACCAATGGCAACAAGGATGAAGCGGTGCCCATTGGAAATGGTAGGTATAATCTCTCCAATCATATCAATGCCCCACATTGTGAATAGCCAAGGAGCAGTTAAAACATTTAGCGAAAACGGAGGCACATGTATTTTGTCAGCATAGATTTGGTATTTGTGACAAGTTTGGGAGTGATGATGACAATCTGCTTCCATAGTGGACCAATAGTATCCTTCCCGTAGGATCTTTTTAGCCATTATATGCCCACTAGAATGGGTTCCAAAGGTACCTTCGTGCATATCCTCCATAATTTTCTCTGCTTCTCTCTTATCCACACACCGCAGTAAGGTAGAATCATGGTCACACTTGTAGAGAATTCTGTTACTCAGGAAGAACTTGGCAGAGAACCTTCTTAAGAACTTTTTGTCATTGATGGATTCTCCCTCAGGGTACTCTTGAGCTTCGATATACCTTTTCACTTTGTGGAACCAAGGCTTTTCCTCTACTCCATCAGCATCAATCTCATAACAGTGGGTCGGTTCGTCTAATCTTTCAATAGTAATAGGAGGGGCTTCATTATCCCACCTGACTTTAAATATGGATGACATGGTGGCTAGCGCATCCGCTAACTGATTTTCATCTCGTGGAATATGTTCAAAGGTGATCTCTTCAAAGTATGGGATCAATGTCAATACATGCTCTAGGTATGGGATGAGATTAGGATGCTTCGTGTCCCATTCTCCCTTAATCTGACTGATTACTAAGGTTGAATCTCCATATACCTGTAAGAACTTGATCCTCATGTCGATAGCAGCTTTAAGACCCATGATGCACGCCTCGTATTCAGCCATATTATTGGTACAGTTAAAGCATAGTATGGCGGTGAAGGGTTTATGGAAGCCTTCTGGGGAGATGATCACAGCACCAATGCCATTGCCGAGTGCGTTGGAAGCTCCATCAAAGACCATAGTCCATCAGGATCCTTTTTCAGGACCTTCATCTAGTCCATGTTCTTCATAATCAGTTACTAACATAATGTTCTCGTCCGGGAACTCGAAATTCATTTATTGGTAGTCGTCTACAGCCTGATGAGCCAAGTGGTTAGCTAGTACACTTCCTTTTATTTCCTTTTGAGTAGTGTACTGGATCTCATATTCAGTTAGGACCATTTTCCACCTTGTTATTCTTCCGGAGAGAGCAGGCTTTTCGAATATGTATTTGATAGGATCCATTTTAGATATCAATAAGGTAGTGTGAGTCTACATATACTATCTTAGTCGGTGAGCAGCCCATGCCAAAGCGCAGCAAGTTTTCTCGAGAAGTGAGTATCTTGTTTCACAGTCGGTAAACTTTTTGATAAGGTAGTATATTGCATGCTCTTTTCGACCAGACTCATCATGCTTCCCCAACACACACCCCATTGAATTCTCTAATACTGTTAAGTACATGATCAAAGGTCTTCCTTCAACTGGTGGCATCAAAATTGGAGGTTCTTGAAGATATTCCTTGATTCTGTCAAAGGCAGTCTGGCAGTCGTCATTCCACTTCACTACTTGATCTTTCTTCAATAATTTGAAGATTGGCTCACAAGTAGCGGTTAGGTGGGAAATGAACCTAGAAATGTAGTTTAGACGTCCCAAGAATCCCCTAACCTCCTTCTCAGTGTGGGGAGTTGGCATTTCTTGTACAGCTTTAACCTTTGCAGGGTCTACTTCAATACCTTTGCCACTGACAATGAAACCTAAGAGCTTACCAGATCTTACCCCAAAGGTGAATTTGTTCGGATTCAGTCTTAGCTTGTACTTCTTCAGCCTTTCAAACAGTTTTTGCAAATGGTTCAGGTGCTCTTCTTTAGTTTAGGACCTGGCTATCATGTTGTGTACATAGACATATATCTCATGATGGATCATATCATAAAACAAATATACCATAGCATGCTGATAGGTTACCCCGGCGTTCTTCAACCCAAATGGCATAACTTTGTAATAGAAGGTGCCCCATTGTGTGACAAAAGTTGTCTTCTCCATGTCTTTAGGTGCCATTTTGATCTGATTATAACAAGATAAACCGTCCATGAAGGAGAATATCTTATGTTGTGTGGTGTTTTCAACCAGAACATCGATATGGGGAAGCGGAAAGTCATCCTTGGGGCTTTCCCTATTCAAATCTCTATAATCCACACACATACGCACCTTATTGTCCTTCTTAGGTACTGATACCACGTTTGTAAACCATTGTGGATAAGAAGTAACAGGTAAGAATCCGGCATTAAATTGTTTCATGACTTCATCCTTGATCTTTTCTAACATCTCAGGACGTATACGACGAACCTTTTGCTTCACTGGAGGGCAGTCTTCTTTCGTTGGAAAACGATGAACCACAATATCAGTGTCCAGCCCCAACATGTCTTTGTATGACCAGGAAAAGATCTCAACATAGTCATACAACATCTGAATTAATCGTTCTTTAATACCTTTTTCAAAGTTAGAGCCTATCTTGACTTCCTTTTTATTCTCCTCAATACCCAAGTTTACTGTCTCGATTAGCTCTTCATGAGGCTGTATTGCTCTTTCCTCTTATTGTAACATTCTAGCAAGTTCTCCTGGTACTTCACAATCTTCCCCACCTTCACCCTCAGCTTGGTAGATCGTATTTTCAAAGTCATAACTGGAAATAGCAGAACCGTTATCAATGGGATCCAAGGTGGATGTGGATCTGCAGTTTGATATGTGGGTATGTGTAAGAGAGCATATCTATTTTTGACAAAGTAGAGTAAAAAGAAAGACATGGAGCGTAAAATTTGTATGCAAAATGTTTGATGGTTTATTAATGACATATGAATATGAAGTGATAACCCTCACAAATAAACTTTTGTGCCTCGGGTAAGACACATAGCTTTTAGAGTTCAAATTGTTCAAAAATTACATATCCTTAAAAATAGAAAAACAATTACTCATGGATAAAAGAAATAGGCACAAAGTCTCTAGTCGTCCAATTATTGAGTCCACCGCTGGTAGTAGGGAAGATCCAATTATCCAGGTCACAGTCATTATCAATGTCTTCCACAGCATTGACTCCATGGTTGCTGATGCATAGTGGTGGTCCTCTGGCGCAAGCACGACGAACAGCTTTTTGAGCTCCTGAAGTGAAACCCAAACCAAATTTGTCAGAATTATAGAGGATTTCAGGTAGTTGGCCCTAAATAGTACACCCACCGTCTTCAACTACAGCCTTAGCAACTTTTAGAGAATCCATTTTCAGTAGAGGTCTTGTAATCTTTGGAACTGTGGTAGCAGCTTTGGTAACAACAATCATCTGAGGAACCTCTTCAAAATTCTGACAGGGGGTCTCAATGAAATCGCCAGCCATCTCGACATATCTGAAAGAGTTAAAGTGGCTTACCATATACTCTTCTTCGCCACGGACTGTAACAATCTTCCCATTAACTGAATACTTCAACATCTGATGCAAGGTGGAAGTGACAGCGCCAGCCCCATGAATCCAAGGGTGTCCTAATAAGCAGGAGTAGGACGGGAAAATGTCCATCACGTAGAAAGTGGAGTCAAAAGTTTGGGAACCAACTTTAATAGGAATGTCCACTTACCCGTTTACCATTCACTTGGAGCCATCGAAATCCCTCACCATAATATTGTTGGGCTTCAATGTAATTCCTTCACAGTCCAATATGTCCAAAGCCCCCTTGGGTAGGACATTCAGAGATGAACCCGTATCAACTAAAACATGACCCAGAGTAGTGCCCTTGCACTCAATAGAGACATGCAGGGCATCATTATGCTTTCTTCCCTTGGACGTCAAATTAGCATCGGAGAAACCGATTCCATTGTCAGCAGTCAGACTAGCAACACAGTTCTCAAATTGGTCGGCAGAAGTCTCTTGTGGCAAATGAGCAGATTTCAGGAACTTCACTAAAGCCTTAGGATGGGCTTCAGAGCATAACAACAAAGCCATCATTGAAATTTTTGAGGGAGTTTGCCCCAATTGTTCCATAATATTATAGTCATTTTTCTATATGATTTTCATAATTTCCTCCATTTCTTGTTTGGAGGCTTCAAGAATGGCTTATTTAGGTGCCTCCGTCCAGGCAGGCTCAACCGATACTTCTTTGCCCCAAGTCTCAACTGACTCAGTAGCAGGAATAACAACAGGAGTAACAATAGGAGTAGCAAAAAGAGTAATAACAGGAGTGGCAACAGTCTTTGGAGAGATTTCAGGAGAGAAAATCCTTCTGCTTTTGGTAATCTTACTGGTTCGAACAATGTTGTCGATGTTAGGATCAGCATCTTCAGCAATTTTCATTTTTGACAGCAAATAGGTCTTGATTGACACCATGGTAGTAGACGTCAGCCCCATAATTCCAAGGAACGACCTTTTCAGAGGAATATGGTATTGGACCGGGAGAGATAATAATCAAAGGAGAAACCTTAGGAGTGGACGTAATCCTCACAGGACCTTTAGAAGAGACCCTGGCAAGATTGTTGGAAATGGTAACAATTTACACATTGTGATCGGTGGAAATAGAACTGACTGTTTTGGAATGCTGGTTCGCGAAATGTCGCGGTAAGCAAGAGTCGCCACCGTCTTTTATTTTCTCCAACAAGGAAAGGACAAAAGCACAGCAAAATTCCTTTTCGAGATGTTTCTCAGGTTCGGGAGGTAGATTATAGAAAGGGAAGGTGTTAGCACCCTTTCTATCTGTGGTTATCCACGGGCTCTTAGGTACTTGCTCACTATGTTTTCAAAAAGTTTTTGCTTTTCATGTGTTTGTGGGTTTTGAAAAAAAGTTTGTTTGAAAACTTCGTTTTAACTCTTGTATCTGTCCTCAAGAGTGTATGAAGTGTTTGTTTGAAAACTTTTGTCAGAAAAGTGTAGGTGCGAAAAGTTTGTTTTGTTTTGAAAGAGCAAGTACATGAGAACCTCTACCTACTCAAAAGAAATTAAGTTGTGTAAATGTCCTTTAGAAAGTACTATCCCACTATTGAGAAGTAGGTAGCACCGTCGTTGGAGTTTGTCGGGTCAATTCGATTATAGGGACATGTGGCCACCAAAGCAATAGTAGGACGCCTTAGCGGTAACCCTAATGTCCTAGATCCTTTTTATCCGAGGCAACCGTTTCGAGGCAACTTGGATCTTTAGACAAGAGGGCGACCTCTAAAACACCTTATACTCAATGACCACGTCGAGGCAACCAACGGTGAGCTACGTTTTGATTTTAATTTCAGAGAAGTCTTGTCATGCATAGCCTAATTAACATACATCTAGCAGTTAATAGTTGTGCGGAAAGTAAATCTACGCTATTACAAGGCGTCGGGTATTTACATCGCCAAAAACAAACCCTTGAAAAGGTAAATTGCAGAAAAAATAAAGAAAGCGATAAAAAGTCCTAATTAAAGCTATTACATCCTCAGAGCAAATACATAAATATGGATCAAAAATTAATAAAACAAACATACGCGCGAGAGAAAATTGAATCGGAGAAGTCTTTAGGGTTTTGACCCTTTTTGAGAAAGAAAGAAGTTTTGGTTATTTTGCATTTAAATTAAATTAAACCTAAAACTAATTAATTAAATAAAAGAAATATTTTTTTGAGTTTTTTATGTTTCTTGGAAATAAAAACAAAAGGATTAAAATTGTCAAAAAAAACCTAATTCTATGTTGATTTTAAATTATTGAAAAAAAAGTTAAAATTAACCCTAATTAAACTAAATTAATGATGTTAGTATTTATTTACAAAAATAATAAAGGGTGAAATTAATAAATAATAATAATAAAAATATTATATTTTAGTTTTCTGATTTTTATTATAAAAATATTAATTTGGTTAATTAAGTGATAGTAATAATTAATGGTAAAATAATTAAATGAAAAATATAAAAGAATAATAAAAGAAAAATAAACCAGGGGGGGTACTGGCCCAATTAGGAGGTGTGTTAGAAATTTGTGGCCCAACAAACTGCAAGCCTCTTTGACTTTTTTGAATCTCCATGGCGCGTGTTAACTGGGAGTATGATGGTCTTCCACTCATGACCACTGGATCTATGTCTGAAGCCACATGGCGCGTTGATGTTTGAGATGCATGGTAGACCCTCTCTTGAAACCTGCACGTGAATATTCAAAGGAAAAGGAAATAAAGGTTTTGGGGGACCTGGGATTCGAACCCAGGTCCCAACGTTTCCAAGCCAATGCCTTAACCACTCCACTACGCTGTTTCAATCGTTATTAGCATAAGAGACAAGTATTATATTGGGAAACAAATCACTAAGCTGTAAATAAAATAAAACGCGCGCCTTTTTGAATTAACCAATGGGAGGCTAACACCTAGTCATCTTCTCCGTCTTCCCTGTAAATATAATAACAGATAGCAGGGGTTTTTAACCCCCACAATATGCTACGAGGAAAAATAGCGATTAGCACTGTGGTTTATATAAATATTTCGCGAAGGGTTCTCTGAGTTCGTCTTGGTTCAACAATTCCAACCATGTGCTTTATGAATCCTAATTGTTCCTGGATTGCAAAGCCCCAATTCAAAGCTTACGAACCCTAAAAATTCAACTATGGCATCTTGTGATTTAGGGAGTTTCAGTTTAATTAAGTTATACCATTAGCGTCGTATGGTCCCTATCAATACAAATCAAACACAAAAGCATGTTAAATATGCATGAATTAAGCTGTACGATTCTGAAAATAACAAGCAAACCGTGAAACTGTAAGCGATGATTCTTTGAATTATGAAGCTGGAATTTGATTGCCACACGTTCTGGGAACCTCCTGCAGTGTATTAGAATCAACAAAAGTCCTTAAATCGCCATAGAATGCAAAAACCAGTTTCAATTTTTCTTGGAATTTTGCAATATGTTATGGCCTTTGTTATGCAGTTTTTTCACGTTTTTTGCATCAGGGTTTTCTTGCATATATATAGAGGAATGGAATTAGGTCAAAACTTGAACAAGAATCCATTGTATTGATGATTTGATCTTTGATTGAAAATCAAATCTTTTTGCATTTTCATGATTGAACAAAGTTGCCAATTTTGGAGATTTTGCATCTTTGATTTTGAGCACGAAATTGCCAGCATATCCTGACCATATTTGCTTCACAAATTGATTGAAAAATCAAATCTTGTATTTTCCTACAATTTAAATTAATTAAATGAATTAATATTAATTAAAAATCCAATTAATCAATAAAAATAAGAAAATAAATTCAATTAATCTTGATGGGTCGTGCATAGGCCATGGATGAAGTTTCAAGAAGAGATTTGAGGCCCATTAGCAAAAATGAGGTGTTTTGAGCAAAGTTGACTTTTGCAAATTCATGAAAATTTCCCAACTTCTCCAATGCATATCTTGCTCGATTTTAATCATATGACCATGTTCTTTGACATTTTGGAAAGGTCTTGAAGTCCTCTAACCAATGCCTTTGGTCCCATGTCATTTGGATTTACCAATCTCAAGTTATGGCCTTTGACTCAAAGTGCATTTTTGTTGACTTTTGAAATTGACCTATAATGTAAAAATTGATAACTTCTTGTGAGAGAATTTCTTGGACTTGTAGTGTGAAGATGGATTGTAGGATATGTCATCCTCTTCAAAATGAGCATTGGATGGGATTTTTCTGATGAACCATGAAAAAGTTATGCCCTGGTCAAGATACAGTTGACTTTTCTACTGTCCAAAAATAGTAACTTTTTGCACCTTGATGATTTTTGAGCCATTCTTGTGGAATCATGATCAAGACTTGATCAAATGATGATTGTGACCTCAAAATAAGATGTTGACCAAAAATTCTGACTTTTGACTGTAAAATGACCATTTTGCCCCTGCAGTTGACTGTGGATCAAATGGAGCTTTTGACTGTGCAAATTGGCACTGTGAGTCTTGAAACTTGGCATGTAGATGCTTGAGGATGTATATAGGCCTATGAGACTTGATTGAACCATTGAAAACCCCAAATTCCTTGAAAGAACCAAAACCCTAATTTCATATGGCTTAGGAGGTGGTTTGACTGTACAATCTCTTGAGCAATTTTGAACCATGTGAAGATGATTCTTGACAAACCTTGAAGAATATGGGAGGGAAAATTTTGGGGTACAACAGTTGCCCCTGTTCAATCTTCTTAAACCTGAGGATGTAGATTGGCTTGTGTGCCTTTCGTGATCCGAAGGTGGAAGATGATTGAACACTAAAGTGCCCAGAAATTTGCACTCGCATGGTGCAGTATCAGCAATATGATGTCGGGAATGGGCTTACAGATGCCATTTGGAGAGATGATGGATAGGAGGATGGGCTTATAGATTCCACCTGGAGATGGTTGGTTGGTAGTTGTCTTTGTTGACAGGTTGTCTTCATTGACGAGTTGTCTTCACTGACGGGCTTCAGAAAAATCTTTAGGAATCGATTTAACTGGTTTTGTCTCCATTGACTGGCTTCAGAAAAATCTTTAGGAATCGATTTAACTGGATCAGAGGAGGTTTTTTTTTATAATGATGTGATGAAGGAATCTGAGACGATTGCTACTCCAAATAGATGATGAAGGAATCTGGGACGATTACTACCTCAGCAGGATAATGAAGGAATCTGGGACGATTACTACCTCAGCAGGATGATGAAGGAATCTGGGACGATTACTACCTCAGCAGGATGATGAAGGAATCTAGTACTATTACTACCTCAGCAGGATGATGAAGGAATCTGGGACGATTACTACCTCAGCAGGATGATGAAGGAATCTGGGACGATTACTACCTCAACAGGATGATGAAGGAATCTTGATGACTTCTACCTCAACGGGATGATGAAGGAATCTTGATGACTTCTACCTCAACGGGATGATGAAGGAATCTTGATGACTTCTACCTCAACGGGATGATGAAGGAATCTTGACGACTTCTACCTCAACGGGATGATGAAGGAATCTTGATGACTTCTACCTCAACGAGATGATGAAGGAATCTTGGGCGATTACTACCTCTGCAGGAATGGTGAAGGAATCTTGGGCGATTACTACCTCAGCAGGAATGGTGAAGGAATCTTTGACGATTACTACCTCAGCAGGAATGGTAAAGGAATCTTTGACTATTACAACCTCAGCAGGATGATGAAGGAATCTTGGACGATTACTACCTCAGCAGGATGATGAAGGAATCTTGGATGACTTCTACCTCAGCAGGATGATGAAGGAATCTTGACGACTTCTACCTCAACGGGATGATGAAGGAATCTTGAACGACTTCTACCTCAACGGGATGATAAAGGAATCTTGGGCGATTACTACCTCAGCAGGAATGGTGAAGGAATCTTTGGCGATTACTACCTCAGTCGGATGATGAAGGAATCTTTGACGACTGCTACTTCAAAAGCTAATGACTTTTATCTGTTGATCGATCTTTCCTGAAAAGGTAAAGAGTTAGTTGTATGCAATGTCATGATGTATGAGATGCATGATGTCATGATGTTCTCTAGAATAAATGAGGTCGTGTCGTATGCACTTTATCATGTATGTAAATAGGAAATGTGAAATGTGATATGTTTATGAATGTATTTTCGTCTGGGAAAATAAATCCTTGACAAATGCCGGGGAGTTTGTTAAATCCTGGGCTGATGTTGAAGAGTCGAGTCCTTCGTTTCCGCTGGGGATGATGAACGAAGATGATTGCAAGAATAAACCGGTAGGAGAAGATGACTCCGTTGGGGAATAAACCTGATGAAGAGACTACTCTTCAGGGAATTACTCTGTGGGGAAGAGATGCTTTGCTAAGATTTTGACGATAACTCTGCTGGGGACTCCGTTGATAAGCTCTGTTGGGGATTTCGATGATGAACTCCGCTGGGGATAGAAAGAACTTCGCTGGGGATGATCTTTCTGTTGCAACCTGCTGAGGATAACCCAGTTAGACTCTGGTGGGGGATAACCTTTTGAATATGGCTGGGGAGATGCATTTGTACTCTGCAGGGGACAAAGCTTCCAGAATCTACTAGGAGAAGATGATTTAACTCTGGTCGGGGAAGCTTTTTAGATTGCACTGGGAAATGGCTCCACTGGGGGTACTTTGTATTCCGCCGAGGAACATTCTTATATTTCATTGACGAATATTAAGACTGTCGGGGATGCTTGCTGGGGAACATATGTATACTCTGTTGGGGAATATTAAGATCTACTGGGGATACCGAGCTTTTTCGGGACTGACGGTAGACTAACTCTGCTTGGGGGAGAGTATTGCTAATTCGTCCATGGTTGCAGGTCTCAGTGGGGAGAGCTTCCATTATTGTCTTACTCTTGGGGAGTGAAGGTATCTTAGCCATATTCTTCAGCTGAATCTACCTTGTACCTGGAGGACAGAGCAGCTTGTACAGTTCGGAGAATTCTTATTGCCCCAGTTTCTGCGGGAGAAGGTACATGTGGAATGCTTGATAATTGCCGATTGACAAATCTTCTTCTGGTAGGAAAGTGACGAGATGACGGGACATAGTCGTACACTTTGATCCCTAATTTTTGTCTGGACCGCCCTTTCGGGTTTTCAGTCCATCGGGATACCCTTTTTTGCCCAAGCCGCCTTTTCAGGTTTTCGACTTGCCAGGTGTACAAATTTTTCATTTTCATCCCTCATATTTGCCCGAACCCCTTTGGTTCGCCGGGAAGCCCTTATTTTTGCCTAGGCTAGTCGACCTAGCGGGTCTTTGATTATGCGTAGTATTTTTTCGACTATGTCCACGTTCTCAGAGTGTAGGGAGTTGTCACTGTCAGTAGTGTTGTGTTGCCATACTACCAGAAGATCTTCGTTTGATCATGCAAGATTCGTTGTAGGAATTCATGTCCAATGCCCCAAGTGACTCAGGCGGAGATTTGCCCCTGGCTATTTTGGCATTTTGAGAGATTCCTTGAATCTTGACTTGATTGCCCCAGATGATGGACAATGATCATGTCGTGCCCCTGGATTGGAATTTTTTCTTCCACTTGAGGTGATCCTTTTTGTTGAGAAGGTTTTTGTTCAATAGATATTCGTCGTGCGAATTTCTCTGCTGTTCGAACAAATAGTCATATGCAAACAATGTTATTCTAAGAATGCAAAGCTTATGTCTGTCTTGAAGTTTTTTGAAAATGCAGTTTTCAATAAAACAAGTGATTTTTTTGTAAAATGTTATGTCAACTCAAGATTTTACAGCGAGCCCTACAGGAGTCAGGATGCCTTTTGTAACAGCATGCTTTCGAACTAACCCATGCTTCAGCTAGGACTTTTAAGGGTTATAACGTGGCCTGGTTCACGGTTTAAGAAACAAAGGATAAAGGCTCAAAGTATATTTGTTCCCACCCGCTCTTCGTGATGTTATTCAATCCTAAACTCAGCTAATCATGCATTAGATCTTGTTTGAATCTTCGCTCTGATATACCAGTGATGGTTCGGATACTGATAGTTTATTTTGAATAGGCAGTCATTTCTTTTTGTTGAGGGTTTGTAGGACCTCTTTTTTTCTGATTTTATTATCCATGTCTTTTGCCTGAACTGTTTCTTTTGTGATTACAATCAGCGGGATGCCCCAGTTTTGTAAGTCTCCTTCATAGGTTTTGACTTATTGGGCTTTTGTTTTTTGAAAGATAACGACTGCCTGTCTTGACGATTATAGGGAACCACCACTGTCTTTTTGTCTCTGAAGGACTTCTTTGATGCCATTCATTGTGCACCTGAGTTAACTGAGAAAACTACCCTGCCCCAGGTTATAATTAAGGGTTTTAATTTTTGAAAAGAAAAACTCCAACTTCTTTGGCTCAAAGGGGTTGACTAGGGATTATCTTCCTTATAACTCCACTGTTTAGGATTTGAAACAATGTCTGTACATCATCAGCGGGGTCTGTTCAAAAGCATACTGTAAAGATTGTGGTATCGTTTTTGTCATCCTCCCTCAAAAGGCTTAGATTTTTAGATCGAGAGTTGAACATCACAAAAAATGAAGCAATTTTAAGCATAGTGAAAACAATTAATTCAAAATAGACACGTGTAATGCATTAATGAAATAAAAGAGTTTGACATGATAATTGTTTGAATAAGCAAAGAAAAATACAACTTCAGAATTCAAATAAACAAAAGTCTTTCAATTCTAGCCATGTTTTGGCAAGGGAGCAGTGATCACATTAGGAGTCTCAGGAGGCTCGAATTTGATCTCATTAGCGTCAATCATATTCTGAATCTTGTATTTCAGCGCACAACAATCGTTAGTATTGTGCCCCGGGCTACCGGAATGATAATCACACCTCGCATCTGGGTTATAGTTGGGAGAAGAAGTCTTAGGGTTCGCAGGAGGGTTTATCACTGCAATCAGGTTCATCTTCAACATGTGCTGCAATGCTTGTGACAATGGCATATTGATGTTGGTGAACTGTCTTTTAGGCTCATCTGGCCTTTGTTGATTTCCCTTTTGCTGTTGTCGGCGTGACGCAGAACTAGAGATCATGACTGCCCCTACGTGTTGGTCATGACGACTCTTTTGACTGTACGCAGCATTGGACTCTTTCTTCCCATTGTAAGGCTTTTTATGAGCATCAGAAGGTGTAGCTTCTTGAATCTTTCCACTTTTGATGCCAGCTTCAATTCTCTCTCCAGTCAAGATAAGGTATGTAAACCCGGCTGAAGAGTTTCCAATCAGATGATTAAAGAATGGACCAGACAGGGTCCCCAGAAACATATCAACCAGCTCATGATCAGTCAAAGGTGGCTGCACCCTTCCGGCCAGGTCTCTCCACTTTTGAGCATACTCTTTAAATCCTTCACCCGTCCCTAGTGACATACCTTGGAGTTGGGTACGCGTAGGAGCGAGGTCGGAATTATATTGATACTGCTTATAGAATGCAGTAGCCAAATCTTCCCAGTTGCGGATACTGGCCCCATCCAGCTGATAGAACCATTCGAGTTGAGTCCCTGAAAGACTATCCTGGAAGAAATGGATCCACAAATTCTTGTCAGCTGTGTAAGGCTGGATCTTCCTTACATACGACCGAAGGTGCAGCTTTGGGCAAGAAGCTCCGTCGTATTTGGCAAAAGCATGTGCCTTAAACTTATGTGGAATCACCACCCCAGAGGATAAGCCTAGATCTCCAAAGTCCAACCCGGGCATATTCTGAATCTCCATAGCACTTAAGCGGTCCTCCAGTTGTTTGTACCTGTCCTCAACAGGAGGGTACTGTTCTTTATCATAATCCGTCTCGTTGTCGGAGACCACGGGACTAGGAACCCTTCTCTCTTGGGGGCTGTCTTTCCCTACAGATGAGGTAGTCAGATCAACCTCATTCTGCAGTCCATTCCTAAATCTGCGTCTAGTGTTGAACAAGACGGTCCTCTTCTTCTTCTTCTTCCTTTCCTTCAGAATCAGAGTCTTCAAATCCTGTTGACCCTGGGCTAGGCTCATAACCAACTCTTGGAACTGGGCATTCTGGGCCTGGAGGGCCTTGATAGCTTGTTCAGTGGAAGGTTCAGAAGACATGATGATTGCTGAAATAAACAGCGAAGAAGATAAGTGACCTGTAAAAAGGGTACCTGTTATGCAATGATATGTATGATATATGTATGCAATGTTTTCAAGGATCTCGCGGGGTAAACAAAGAAACTTGTTAGAATTTGAATCTGGTAGCTTGATTGAAGGAACTTCATGTTGTTGAGAGTCCTTCTTCAAGAGTTAGGCTCACCATATCGAGTGGGTCATAGCCCCTGACTCAAGTTATCATGTTTTGATCTCCAAACAACCTTGGCTAGAGGAAAATAAATCCCATTTTCCCCTTGCTAGACATTTGGTTCATTATGACCTGCACCACAAACCCTTGAGATCCTTGAAATGGGTTAGTCCTTATGCAGGATGTATGCAATGTTATGATGTTATGATGTTATGATGTCATGGTAAAGGCACACCACAAGTATTCACAAAAGGCAAACATGGTAAAGGCACACAAGTCACACAAGAGCCCTTAGATTTCAGGTTGGCATGAAGTTTAGGTACTACCCTCTTTCAGTTTCAGTTGGTTAAGTCATGTCCTAAAAATAGTAACCGGGTTCTAAAGGATCTCAATATCACTGACTACCCTCAATCGGTCATAACTCCAGCTTAGCAACATTTTCTTGCGGCCGGAACCATCGCGAGAGTTTAGCCTCAATGAGTGTAGCATACTGCTACTGTCCTATGGCCAAGTTGGTCAATTTAAGGTGCTAAGGTCAGTTGGTGCTTAATGACTCCCAGAAGACCCATATTCTCCTCGTTCCAACACAAGGGATATCGATAGAGACCAAGGTGTCACACCAACGTAGCTACTGCTTCACCCGTGTCGGTCTATGTCGGACATGTCCCTCACAGTTTATTGCTACTTACCTAAAGGGTATTCCCCATATCCGGGTTAGGATCTATGAAACTCCAATACAAGCCCACAAAATTAAAGCATACAAGGCATACAATTGAAAACATAGAATGATCTAATCCTAAGGTACACCTCACTTATTAATCTCCCCAGCAGAGTCGCCAGTTCTGTGATCGGTGGAAATAGAACTGACTATTTTGGAATGTTGGTTCGCGAAATGTCGCGGTAAGCAAGAGTCTCCACCGTCTTTTATTTTCTCCAACAAGGAAAGGACAAAAGCACAGCAAAATTCCTTTTCGAGATGTTTCTCGGGTTCGGGAGGTAGATTATAGAAAGGAAAGGTGTTAGCACCCTTTCTATCCGTGGTTATCCACGGGCTCTTAGGTACTTTCTCACTATGTTTTCAAAAAGTTTTTGCTTTTCTTGTGTTTGTGGGTTTTGAAAAAAAGTTTGTTTGAAAACTTCGTTTTAACTCTTGTATCTGTCCTCAAGAGTGTATGAAGTGTTTGTTTGAAAACTTTTGTCAGAAAAGTGTAGGTGCGAAAAGTTTGTTTTGTTTTGAAAGAGCAAGTACCTGAGAACCTCTACCTACTCAAAAGAAATTAAGTTGTGTAAATGTCCTTTAGAAAGTACTATCCCACTATTGAGAAGTAGGTAGCACCGTCGTTGGAGTTTGTCGGGTCAATTCGATTATAGGGACATGTGGTCACCAAAGCAATAGTAGGACGTCTTAGCGGTAACCCTAATGTCCTAGATCCTTTTTATCCGAGGCAACCGTTTCGAGGCAACTTGGATCTTCAGACAAGAGGGCGGCCTCTAAAACACCCTATACTCAATGACCACGTCGAGGCAACCAAGTGAGGCGTACCCTAGGAGTGGCAAGTGTGAGTGTGTCAGGATTCAGTTATGTTATCTTTGTACATGTTATGGTGAGCTACGTTTTGATTTTAATTTCAGAGAAGTCTTGTAATGCATAGCCTAATTAACATACATCTAGCAGTTAATAGTTGTGCGGAAAGTAAATCTACGCTATTACAAGGCGTCGGGTATTTACATCGCCAAAAACAAACCCTTGAAAAGGTAAATTGCGGAAAAAATAAAGAAAGCGATAAAAAGTACTAATTAAAGCTATTACATCCTCGGAGCAAATACATAAATATGGATCAAAAATTAATAAAACAAACATACGCGCGAGAGAAAATTGAATCGGAGAAGTCTTTAGGGTTTTGACCCTTTTTGAGAAAGAAAGAAGTTTTGGTTATTTTGCATTTAAATTAAATTAAACCTAAAACTAATTAATTAAATAAAAGAAATATTTTTTTGAGTTTTTTATGTTTCTTGGAAATAAAAACAAAAGGATTAAAATTGTCAAAAAAACCTAATTCTATGTTGATTTTAAATTATTGAAAAAAAGTTAAAATTAACCCTAATTAAACTAAATTAATGATGTTAGTATTTATTTACAAAAATAATAAAGGGTGAAATTAATAAATAATAATAATAAAAATATTATATTTTAGTTTTCTGATTTTTATTATAAAAATATTAATTTGGTTAATTAAGTGATAGTAATAATTAATGGTAAAATAATTAAATGAAAAATATAAAAGAATAATAAAAGAAAAATAAACCAGGGGGGGTACTGGCCCAATTAGGAGGTGTGTTAGAAATTTGTGGCCCAACAAACTGCAAGCCTCTTTGACTTTTTTGATTCTCCATGGCGCGTGTTGACTGGGAGTATGATGGTCTTCCACTCATGACCACTGGATCTATGTCTGAAGCCACATGGCGCGTTGATGTTTGAGATGCATGGTAGACCCTCTCTTGAAACCTGCACGTGAATATTCAAAGGAAAAGGAAAGAAAGGTTTTGGGGGACCTGGGATTCGAACCCAGGTCCCAACGTTTCCAAGCCAATGCCTTAACCACTCCATTACGCTGTTTCAATCGTTATTAGCATAAGAGACAAGTATTATATTGGGAAACAAATCACTAAGCTGTAAATAAAATAAAACGCGCGCCTTTTTGAATTAACCAATGGGAGGCTAACACCTAGTCATCTTCTCCGTCTTCCCTGTAAATATAATAACAGATAGCAGGGGTTTTTAACCCCCACAATATGCTACGAGGAAAAATAGCGATTAGCACTGTGGTTTATATAAATATTTCGCGAAGGGTTCTTTGAGTTCGTCTTGGTTCAACAATTCCAACCATGTGCCTTATGAATCCTAATTGTTCCTGGATTGCAAAGCCCCAATTCAAAGCTTATGAACCCTAAAAATTCAACTATGGCATCTTGTGATTTAGGGAGTTTCAGTTCAATTAAGTTATACCATTAGCTTCGTATGGTCCCTATCAATACAAATCAAACACAAAAGCATGTTAAATATGCATGAATTAAGTTGTAAGATTCTGAAAATAACAAGCAAACCGTGAAACTGTAAGCGATGATTCTTTGAATTATGAAGCTGGAATTTGATTGCCACACGTTCTGGGAACCTCCGGCAGTGTATTAGAATCAACAAAAGTCCTTAAATCGCCCTAGAATGCAAAAACCAGTTTCAATTTTTCTTGGAATTTTGCAATATGCTATGGCCTTTGTTCTGCGGTTTTTTCACGTTTTTTTCATCAGGGTTTTCTTGCATATATATTGAGGAATGGAATTAGGTCAAAACTTGAACAAGAATCCATTGAATTGATGATTTGATCTTTGATTGAAAATCAAATCTTTTTGCATTTTCATGATTGAACAAAGTTGCCAATTTTGGAGATTTTGCATCTTTGATTTTGAGCACGAAATTGCCAGCATATCCTGACCATATTTGCTTCACAAATTGATTGAAAAATCAAATCTTGTATTTTCCTACAATTTAAATTAATTAAATGAATTAATATTAATTAAAAATCCAATTAATCAATAAAAATAAGAAAATAAATTCAATTAATCTTGATGGGTCGTGCATAGGCCATGGATGAAGTTTCAAGAAGAGATTTGAGGCCCATTAGCAAAAATGAGGTGTTTTGAGCAAAGTTGACTTTTGCAAATTCATGAAAATTTCCCAACTTCTCCAATGCATATCTTGCTCAATTTTAATCTTATGACCATGTTCTTGGACATTTTGTAAAGGTCTTGAAGTCCTCTAACCAATGCCTTTGGTCCCATGTCATTTGGATTTACCAATCTTATGTTATGGCCTTTGACTCAAAGTGCATTTTTGTTGACTTTTGAAATTGACCTATAATGTAAAAATTGATAACTTCTTGTGAGAGCATTTCTTGGACTTGGAGTGTGAATATGGATTGTAGGAGATGTCATCCTCTTCAAAATGAGCATTGGATGGGATTTTTCTGATGAACCATGAAAAAGTTATGCCCTGGTCAAGATACAGTTGACTTTTCTACTGTCCAAAAATAGTAACTTTTTGCACCTTGATGATTTTTGAGCCATTCTTGTGGAATCATGATCAAGACTTGATCAAATGATGATTATGACCTCAAAATAAGATGTTGACCAAAAATTCTGACTTTTGACTGTAAAATGACCATTTTGCCCCTGCAGTTGACTGTGGATCAAATGGAGCTTTTGACTGTGCAAATTGGCACTGTGAGTCTTGAAACTTGGCATGTAGATGCTTGAGGATGTATATAGGCCTATGATACTTGATTGAACCATTGAAAACCACAAATTCCTTGAAAGAACCAAAACCCTAATTTCAGCTGGCTTAGGAGGTGGTTTGACTGTACAATCTCTTGAGCAATTTTGAACCATGTGAAGATGATTCTTGACAAACCTTGAAGAATATGGGAGGGAAAATTTTAGGGTACAACACACATCTTCACATCTTATATCTTCACACAGACTTTTCATAGAGGGAGTCTTCTCAAACAGAATTTCCTTGTTGTTCATCAGGCGTTGGACACCCATCTTTAGCAGTATGCAACCATTAGGTAGGGACGCACAATGGTAGCAATTTTTACTGCAGACCATAAATAAATCGGCTCATAAGAGGTCCTTCTTAACAGTTGGTAGAGGAGTAGTCAAATCATCCACAGAAGAAACAAATAGAACATCATCAACAACATTAATACCCTGGTCATGCTTGGGCATTGGTGCAGTTATCACATTGGGGGTTTCAGGAGGATGAAATTCAATCTCCTTTGCATCAATGAGATCCTGAACTTCATTCTTCAGAGTCAAACAATCATTTGTATCATGCCCTGGACTGTTGGAGTGGTAGGCACACCGAGCATTTATATTATAACGGGGAGATGTAATGTTTGGATTTTGTGGAGGCTCCCTCAGAGTGACCAAGCTAGCATTCATTAGATGCTTTAATACCTGAGATAAGGGCATGTTGATTCTAGTGAATTGTATTCTAGTCGCATCTTGTCTGCGCTGATTGTTTTATCATTGAGTTGATGCAGGGCTGGAGATCATTACAGCCCCTACCGTCGGACGGCGTTCAGCTTTTACCCTGATTTCTCTGGCCATAGGCAGCACTAACTTCCTTCTTCCCACTGAAAGGCTTCTACTCGTTCTCCCATCAATATCAAATCGGTGAATCCAGGTAAAGAGCTCCCGATCAGATGTTTAAAAATTGGGCCTGACAAAGTACCCAAGAACATATCTACCAGCTCTCTATTAGACACAGGAGGCTGGACTCTTCCTGCAAGATCTTTCCACTTTTAGGCATAATCTTTGAAACCCTCACTAGAACCCATAGACATGATTTGAAGTTGCGTACGAGTTGGAGCGAGGTCAACATTGTATTGGTACTGCTTGTAAAAAGCAGCAGCCAGATCTTCCCAATTGCGAATATTGGTTCCTTCCAGTTGATAGAACCATTCCAACTGTGTCCCTGACAAACTCTCCGGGAAGAAATGAACCCATAAATTCCTGTCAGCTATGTGGGGTTGGATCTTCTTGACATAAGACCTTAAATGCAGCTTGGGACAGGAAACACCATCATACTTTGTGAATGCGGGAACTTTGAACTTCTAGGGGATAACCACCTCTGAGACCAGTCCTAACTCTTCAAAATCCAGACCAGGTACCCTCTGAGTCTCCATAACATTGAGACGATCCTTCAGCTGTTTATACTTGTCATCAGCAGGAGGATATTGTTCTTCAGCATAGTCTACTTCCTCTTCATCAGTCCTTAGGTTGTTGTCTCTTCTTTTGTCTTCTTATTGTCTTCTTCCTGATTATCCCCCTCATTTGATGGAGTTGCGAATTCTAGTGCTTGCTTGGCTGGTCATCTAAATCTTCTTCCCATATTCAAGACGCTAGCCGGTTTCTTTGCCTTCTTTGTTTTCTCTTTGACAATGAGAGCTTTTAAATCTTCTTGTTCTTTAGCCAGAGCCAGGAACATCTGTTGGAATTGAGCATTCTGTGCTTGAAGATCCTTAACTGTTTGTTCAAGAGACATTTATTTTTGCTGAAATAAACAGCGAAAAGATAAGAAAATTGTCTTGAAATATCTGCTTATGTAATGATGTGCATGACATGTTTATGCGATGTTTTCAAGAACTTCGGGAAATTTAAATTTGCGAACCAAAATGAAACAAAGATTTTATTAGTGGAATTCAAATTACAACTGCCTTTTAGGCTTACAATTGAAAATTAAAAATCTTAAAATCTAGGAATTAAATCTCCCATGGGCGCTTCCTCTTCGTGCCGAGATAGTCATTAGGACTTTTTTCTTCATGGAGTTGCTTCGTGAGCTCCAACCCTTTCTTGTCACTGGTGTAGAATTGATCTCTAAAGGTATCTCGTTCTTCTTTCATCTGAATCCAAGACCTCTGCAACTCTTCAAGGTCAGTGGGCATGTCAGGATGGAGAACTATATAAGGAAAATCTTCTTCGGTGATAGGCTCCACGATCACTGGCAAGATGGTTGTATATGGCATCATAAGGATTTGGGCGCGAGCTCGTACCCATTTGAGATAAGTAATGGAATTATTATGCCCCAACGTCTTGCTATCAACCTTATTTACCATGCCCCAAGCTCGTATGAACCTTTGACGATACCCTTGAACATCATCCTCGTAGTTGAACATAATGCCTTGGATAAGCATATCATAGGGACCATCCCTTCAAGCATAACCGAACTATCATAGAGCCAGAGAAGGATTATAAGTGATACCTCCCCTAATGCCAAGGAGTGGGACATTAGGGAATTCCCCACAATTCTCGATGATAGAGACATCTCCCATAAACCGGGAGTACCAAAGAATATCCGAGTGAGAAAGTGACATTATCATTTGCGACCAACCCAAACCTTGTTTGTTCTTTAATACTGATTGAGGAAGGTGCGAAATAAACCACTTGGACATTAAAGGTATATAGCACATAAGAACCCCTCTTCTTTTCATGGTACGAGTATGAAGGGAATGCAAGATATCTTCGAGAAAAGTAGGCACGGGGTTATGAGAGAGGAAAACCTTGACAACATTCACATCTATGAGTAAGTCTAGATTAGGGAACAGTACTAACCCATAAATTAGAAGAGCCAGGACTTCTTCGAAAGCTTGGAAATCCAAATCATCCCAAAACAATTGAGCCTTTTCTAATAGGAACTTGACTAGGAAACTCTTGACTTCGCTTCTTGTTTCCCAATTGGATATGACGTCATACCGTTTCAGATGCAAGGTTGCTGCAATGACCTATGGCTTTGGAGCTTCCTCCAAACTGGTGAAAAGAATCTGATCAATAATAGGTACACTCAGTAATTGGGAGAACTCTTCCATGGTGGGTACCAACTGATAATCAGGAAATATGAAGTAATGGTGTTTGGGATCAAAGAACTGGAAGAGTACACCTATCATCTTCTCATCAAAGCTTGAGGTCACCAGGTTGAGAAGTCGACCATATTTCTTGGTGAACGAGGAAGTCTCGGAAACCCTTGATACTAGCTCTTTAAGTTAGAGAGGTATTCTCACAAAGCTGATTCGGATGGTATTTCTATGAACGGAAGCCATGATCTGAAAAACAGAACAAAGATAAATTTCTTTAGTCCTTGAAATGGTTAGTGAAATGAAAATGGATTTTATGATGCATGATGTTATGTTTGAACAATTTAATCACACACAAGACCTTAGGTTTAGGCTTGCATGGGGTTTATAGGTAAATACCCTCTTGAAGTTTAGTTGGTTCAACCTGCCCTAGAAAAGTAACCGCGTTCTAAGGAGTCTCAGTATCATTGATCTTTCTTTATCAGGCATTGTTTCAGCTCAGGCGATCTTTTCTCGTGGCCAAAATATCCCGAAACTCTGATCTCAATGAGTGTAGTATTGAGTATCAACCAATCCTCATATTTATATTGAGGCCGGCTATCTTACTACTTTTCTAATATCCAAGTTTGTTCAACTAAGATTCTAAGGTCAGTTAGTGCTTTATGACACCACACAGCGGCCCCGTATTCTCCTTGATTTAACACAAGGGATACTGGTACCAACAAATGTGTCACACTAACGCATCCATCGCTTCAACCATATCGGTGTACGTCGTACAGTCTCCATGATCTATTGCTTCTTACCTAAAATTGCCTCAGATCCGGGTATTGGATCTTTAACAATAACCCCAGCAAACCCTTTAAAAATAAAACATAAAAAACACACAATGAAAGCAATTTTAAAATCATCTAACTCTAAGGTAACTCCACTTTTATAAAGTATCCACAACAGAGTCGCCAATTATGTAATACGATGGAAGAACCGACTGTTATACTTGTTTTGCGTTTGTATTCACAAATGTTGCGGTAAGCAAGATTCTCCACCGACTTTTCTTTTATCCAACAAAGGAAAGGGTGAAAAGAAAAGAAAAAAGACCTTTCAAGATTATTTCTTAGTAAGGGGGTAGATTATGGAAAGGGAAGGTGTTAGCACCCTTTCCATCCTTAGTTATCTACGGGCTCTTAGATGCTAGCTCATTTGAAAATACCTTGTGTTTTGTGTGTTTGAAAAAGTATTTTGAAAAGACGCCTTAGTGCGGCGAACTTTGTAATGTTTCTCGTATTGTTGAGAACGTATACAAAGTGTTTTGAAAATGTTTTTGGAAAGAGTTTTGTGTGAAAAATTATTTTTGAGCAAGCATCTAAGAACTATCTACTTTACTCGAAAGGGTTTGTTATTTTCCTCTTTTCTTTTAGACAGTGCTATCTTACTATTAGTGAGTAAGTAGCCTTATCGTTGGATGTTTGAGGGACAATCGAAGGGTCAATGTTACAGTCACAAAGATAACTAGGCAATATACTTTAGTAACCACCCTAGGATTTTAAGATCATACCGAGGCAACATCGAGAGGGTAATTTTTTAGATCTTTAAACTGGAGGATAGTCACTAAAATCTCTCATGTTTTGAGAGTTATGATTGTTTTATTCCGAAAGCAACCGAAGTGGGGGTACCCTGGAGGTGCGCAAGTGCAAGTGTGTTGTGTTTCAATTATTTATCTTTATGTTAGATTTGCTAACGTTTTATTTTAATTCTTGTCATGAAATCTTATTAGGCATACATCTAACAGCTCAATATCAGTGTGGGAAATTAAAGTGCGGAAATTAAATCTAACTATTACATGGCTTCGGGGAGGGGGGAAATTACAAGTCCCAAAATTGGGGATAAATGCGGTAAATAAAATCCTAATTTTTAATTGTTACAAACCATAAGTAGATACAATAATAAGGAAATAATAATGTGGGAAGTAAAATGAACGCGCGAGGGTTATAAGAATGTTCGAAACCATAAGAAAGGTCTAAGTAATTTAAGAAATTTTTTTATTGTTTTTGTTTTATTTTAAGAAAAATATTTAAATAATAAAAAAATTAACTAAACTAGATCTAATCTTAAAGAAAAATATTAATATTAATGAGAATTAAAATTAATAAAAAGAAAACTAATTCTATATTTTTTTGTTTTTTTTTAATTGAAATTAATTAAATCCTAAATTCCAATTGATTTTATAATTAAGGAAATAAGTCAAGGTAACTAACTAATTAATTCATGAAAATTAAATTTAATAAAAAACTAAATCTAAATTTTTGGTGATTTTATGATTTTATGATTTTTTATGATTTTTTGTTATAAAAAGAAAACGGAATTAATTAAAACGAAAGAAAATAAATAAGACAAAGGATATTATGGGCCATGTTGCAACAAGCAAATAGGGGGTGAGAAACTCAAAAAGCCCCAAGCCCAATGTTGTACCACAAAATTTGCCCTCTCATGTTTCCCAATGTTTTCTCTTACATGGGTAGTTACAAACACTTACCTAAAGGAAATGAAATTTTTTTAATGATGGTCAAGTGTCATTCGATTGGCATGTCAACAGTGTCCTTCGATTGGCATCTGAATAGTGTCCTTCAATTGGCATGTCAATCAAGGATCCTTCGATTGGCATGTCAACAAGCTTCGATTTGGCATCTAAAATCCTTTGATCAAGCATTGGCTCGCCAGCTTCGATTGAGCGTTGGGTCCCCTTCGAGCAAGCATTGGTCCAAGTTTCATTTAGGAAAGAACCCCCTACAAGTTCCCTTCAATTCACCAGCAGTGGCTCCTGCATGTTTATTTTGATTCACAAGGCAAAAGGCCTCTACATGCAACCTTCGGCTCACTAGGCAAAGGCCTCTTCATGTTTGCCTTGGATTCACTAAGTCAAAGGCTCCTTTCAACTAGTCTTTGATCCACAAGGCAGAGGCTTCCTCAGACTTGTCTGGGATTTACAAGAGCAAAGGCTTCTTCTATGATTGCCTTCAATGCATAAGGAAAATACTTCCTTTGTGCTTGCTTACAATGCACAAGGCCAAGACACCTCAATACAGTTTCTGCACTATGACATACAATATGACCCCTTCAAAAAAGCACTCCAAGGTCCATTTGAAGGACACACATTGGTGGTCATTCAAAGGAGACACATAATTATTTAAAGCAAGTTTGTCTTATGATGAGTCTCGGTCCTACTTGTTTCTAGGCCCAAGCCTCCTGCGCTATGGCATTCGAAGGAAGTGTCAAAAGAGGCTTCGATTGGGCAGAATAAAGTTCTCATTTGGGTTATTTGAATCAAGAAGCTAAGGCATATAGATGGGTCCAATCGAAGGAGCCATTCGAAGGATATGTAAATGATCCATTCGAAGAAGCATTCAAAGGCCCATTCGAAGGACACATAGTGTTGTCTGAAAAAAGGGTTTGGACAAGATTGGATCTAGTTGGTCAAAATGAAATGTGCAAAGATGCTTGCTGGCCCAAAATCCCACATGTTGCCATACTCAAGCTTCCTGCACAAGCACATGCATGCCAAAGGAAGCGTCGATTGGCCAGAAAAGAGCCTTCGTTTGGGATAGCTGAGTAGGGGCTCAATCAAAGAGGCCCCAATGATGAGAAGTTGAGTTATTTGAAGGAAGTAAATCAGAGTCAATCAAAGGGCAAGACTGGAGCCATTCGAAGGAAATAACTTAAGGCCAATCGAAGAGAAAGGTTAGGAGCTATTCAAAGGAAGTAACTCAGAGTCAATCGAATGGCAAGACTTGAGGGAATTTGAAGGTGAAATATGTCCAGGTTCATTCAACATTTAAAAATGGCATGGATAATCCAAAAAGGAAATCCATTAAGTTGTTTGATTTTTCCTTCAAAGTCTGGTTAATAGTTATCCCTTGCCATTTCCACTCCCGTCAAACTCCTATAAGTACAGGCCTAAGGCACATTGAAAAAGGAAAAAAAGAAAGAACCAGAAAAATATCAAAAACATTCTTGCCACAACCACGCCATCATCCAGACACATACACAAAGGGACATTCGCCAATATACTAGAGACAGAGACACTACACACAACATACACACTGCATGCACACGCTGCCCCACAAGAGCTCCACAAAACTTCCAAAATTCCAACAAGGTTTCCAGAATCGAAACACCCCACTAGTAACGAACCTTCGATCTCAATTTCATTTCCCATGTAACTTAATTTCGACTGCATATTCATGCTGCATGATTGTTAATATGTTACATGTAAAATCTGAAGTAACAAGATACCATCACTAAGATATGTGAAATTGATTCCTTCGAATCTCCAATCTAGCTCAAATGGTGAAGGAATGGGGGCAATCGAAAGGGCCTGGGTTCGATACCCAGGCCTCACAATTTTATTTTTCTAACATTACTTTGCAGATCTCATACTTCCAGTTACCACGCGCAAACCCTGTATCCTTAAATCATCATCATCAAAGCATCACATCATCAGATCCAATGTTCCAGAATCAGGCGCTCATGATAGACCTTCAAAAGAGCAACACCAATGAATCATACGCAGCCTCTGGGCTCCCTCACTTATGGGCCTAGCAAATTTCAACATACACCCTCCTGTTTACTTTAGACATCAGGCCCAGTTTATTTTCTATTTTTCTTTTCAACTTTTTATTTGTTTTATATTTTATTTTTAAAATCTTTTTTAATTATAGTCATAAAATCAACAAAAAAAACCATAAAAAATAATAGACTTAGGTTTTCTTAAATTAATTTAATTTTCATAAATTAGTTAAATTAATTATTTTGACATTTACTTAATTAATTGAAAATCAATTAGACTTAGATTTATTTCATTCAAATCTTTCTTAACAAAAATAGAAAAAAATATTAGAATTAAGTTTAGTTTCATTTAATATTGTTAATTAAATTTATATTTGAGTTAGTTTAACTATTTTCTTAAAATAAACAAAACCAAAAAAGATTTTTTTATGTTTATTTAGCAATTTCTTAGGGTTTTAGACGTTCGTCTCTATTTCGCGCGCATTATCTTATTCTCGCATTTTTTATAATAATGTACCTGCTGACAGTATGTAATAGATTAAACTAGGACTTTATCGCTTTCTTTATTTTCCTCCCAACTTTTGGACATGTAAATACCCCCTCCCCGAAGCACTGTAATAGCGTAGGATTTACGATTCCCACACTTTAAATTTCTGTAAAATATTAACTGTTAGTAACTAGGCCTGTATGGAAAGACTAATAACAAAGTGCTAGCAAACCTAATAACAAAGATAAATAAACTGAATTGAATCACTTGCACATGCGCACCTCTAGGATACTCCCACTTTGGTTGCCTTTCGAAAAAATAGTCACAACTCTTGAAACGTGAGAGATTTTAGTGGCTACCCTCTGGTTTAAAAAGATCATAAGTCCCTTGATGACCCTTTTCGATGTTGCCTCGGTAAACAATAATCTTAAAACCCTAGGGTAGTTACTAAGGTTTCTCGCCCAGTTGCCTTTGTGACTATAAAACGTCCCTTCGAATGTCCCTCAAACATCCAACGATAAGGCTACCTACTCACTAATAGTAGGATAGCACTGTCTAAAGGAAAAGAGGAAAAGAATAATCCTTTCGAGTAGAGTAGATAGTTCCTAGATGCTATGCTCAAAAAAAATTTCACACTTACACAAAACAACTTTCAAAAACATTTTCAAATTCTTTATCAACACTCTTGAGGATTGATACAAGAGTTATCATAAAAAAATTTCCGCACTAAGGTGCTTTCAAAAAAATACTTTTCAAAATACACAAAAGCACAAGGTATTTCAAAATGAGCTAAGCATCTAAGAGCCCGTAGATAACTACAAATGGAAAGGGTGCTAACACCTTCCTTTTCCATAATCTACCCCCTTACTCAGAAAACTTTCGAAATGTCTTTTTCTGTTCTTTTCACCCTTTCCTTTGTCGGATAAAAGAAAAATCGGTGGCGACTCTTGCTTACCACAACATTTGCGAATACAAAATGAAAAACCAGTATAAGCAGTCGGTTCTGCCACCGTATCGCAGAACTGGTGACTCTGCTGAGGATTATAAAAGTAGGGTTACCTTAGAGTTTAGTGTATCATTTTAAATTTCTTTCCTTGTATGCTTTGCTTGCTTTACTTTTAAGGGTTTTGTTTGGGTTACTTGTAAAGATCCTACACCCGGATCTGGGGCACCTTTTAGGTAAGTAGCAATAGATCATGGGTATTGTGCAGGGTATACCGACACAGTTGAAATGATAGCTACGTTGGTGTGACACATTTGTTGGTACCGGTAGCCCTTGAGTAGTCAAGGAGAATACGGGGCCGCTGTGTGGTGTCATGAAGCACCAACTGACCTTAGAACCTTTAATTGAACAACTTGTCCATTAGGAAGTAGTGAGATAGCCGGCTTTGGTGCAGTCCGAAGTTGGTTGATACTCGATACTTCACTCATTAAGATCTGACTTCCAGGATATTTCGGTCGCCAATAAAGAGGCATGCGCTGAAATAATGCCCGGTGAAGAAAGATCAGTGATATTGAGATTCCCTAGAACCTAGTTACTATTAATAGGACGGGTTGAACCAACTAAACTTCAAGAGGGTACTTACCTATGGAATCCATGCAAGCCTAAAACTAAAGATTTGTTTGTGTGCTTGTATATATTTGTTTGTACATAACATCATAACATCATAACATTGGCATATCACATTAACCATTTCAAGGACTTTTAGGACTTATCTTTGTGTTTGTTTTGTAGGACATGGCTCTCATTCTCATAAATACTATCCAAGTCAACCTTGTAAGGGTACCTCCTCAACTCAAGGAATTAGCATCAGGGGTTCCTGAGAATTCCCTGTTCACTAAGAGATATGGTCGACTCCTCAGTTTGGTCACCTCAAGCCCTGATGAAGACATGGTGAAAGTTCTCTTCCAGTTCTTTGACCCTTTACATCATTGCTTTACATTTTCCGACTACCAATTGGTACCTACCATGGAAGAATTTTCTCAGTTATTGGGTATGCCTATTCTCAACCAATTACCCTTTAACGGTATGGAAAGAGACCTAAATCCTGAGGAGATTGCTCAAGCCCTATATTTACAATGATCTGATGTCGTGGCAAATTGGGAAACAAGAAGTGGTATCAAAGGGTTTTTAGCTAAGTTCTTGTTTGAGAAAGCTCACTACTTCTGGGATGTTTTGGATTTACAAGCCTTTGAAGAGGTATTGGCTCTTCTCATCTATGGGATGGTATTGTTCCCTAATCCGGACCAACTCATAGACGTGAATGCGGTCAAGGTTTTCATGTCTCATAACCTGGTGCCTACCTTACTTTGAGACATTTTTCACTCTTTTCACACTTGCACTGTAAAGAGAAGAGGAACCCTCATGTGTTTCACCCCTCTGTTGGCTAGGTGGTTTATTTCGCACCTACCCTGATCTGTGTTGAATAATGGGCAAGGCATGTGGTGGTCTAATAGGTTGATGTCTCTCACGCATTCAGATATTCACTGGTGTCCTCGATTTGTGGAAGAAGTTACCATCATTGATCGATTGTGGAATTCCCTAATGTCCATATCCTTGGCATTAGGGGAGGAATCACTTATAACCCTTGTTTGGCGTTGCAACAGTTTGGGTATGCTAGGAGGTATGGTCCTCATGATGTATTGGTTTAAGGCATTATGTTCAACTACGAGGATGATGTTCAAGGGTATCGTCAGAGGTTCATCCGAGCCTGGGCCATGGTAAACAGAGTGGATAGCAAGAAACGGGGGCATAAGAATTTCATCCCTTTGGATCCTTATCTTAAATAGGTGCGAGCTCTAGCTCAAAATCTTATGATGCCTTACCCCTCCATTCTACCCATCATCATGGAACCCATTGCAGATACAGATGTACCTCATACCATTCTCCATCCCGACATGCCAACAACTCTCGAGGAATTGCAAAGGTCTTGGGTTTAACTTAAAGAGGAATGAGATACCTTTGAAGCCCAGTTCTATACAAGTGAGAAAAAGGTCTTGGAGCTTACAAGACAACTGCATGAAGAACAAAGTTTGAATGCCTATATTACACCAAAGAGGATGCACTCATGGGAAGCTTGAGTCCTATTTGATTTAGGAGTTTTGTTTATCTTTGTCTCTTCCATTGTAAGCCCAAGAGGCATCATTGTAATCTTCCAAACTTATGAATGAAATTAATGTTTGTTCTCTCTTTGACTAAGCAAATTTAAGATCTTAAAAGTCCTTGAAAACATTGCATAAATATTATCACGCATTTCATTGCATAAACAGGTATTTCAAGACAGGTTTCTTATCTTTTCGTTGTTTATTTTAGCAAAAGAAATGGCTCTTGAACAAACAGTGAAGGACCTCCAAGCTCAAAATACTCAGTTTCAGCAAATGTTCATAGCTCTGGCCAAGGAGCAAGAAGATCTGAAAGCTTTAATCATCAAAGATAAGACCAAGAAGCCAAAGAATCCAGTGGGTGTCTTGAATTTGGGCAGAATATTCAAAAGGCTGGCTAGGCGAGCTCTAGATTTTGCAACCACGTCGGATGAAGGGGACAGTCAAGGAGAAAATCCCACGGAAGAAAACAACAACCCAGGGTCTGAGAAAGATGAACTTGACTATTATGAGGAGCAGTATCCTCCTGCTGATGATAAATACAAACAACTGGAGGATCGGCTCAATGCTATGGAGATCCAGAGGGTACCCGGGATGGATTTTGAAGAACTAGGGCTGATCTCAGGGGTTGTCATCCCGCGGAAATTCAAGGTCCCCACTTTCGCTAAGTACAACGGTGTCTCATGTCCTAAGTTGCATTTAAGGTCGTATGTCAGGAAGATTCAACCCCACACTACTAATAGGGATCTGTGGGTACACTTCTTCTAGAAAATTTTGTCAAGGACTCAGTTGGAATGGTTCTATCAACTAGAAAGAACCAACATTCGTAATTGGGAAGATCCGGCTGCTGCTTTCTACAAGCAATACCAATATAATGCTGACCTCGCCCCAACTCGTATGCAATTGCAAAGTATGTCTATGGGTTCCGGTGAAAGTTTTAAATATTATGCCCAAAAGTGGAGAGACCTTGCGGGAATAGTCGAGCCTCCGTTGTCTGATAGAGAGCTGGTGGACATGTTCTTGGGCACGTTATCTGGTCTGTTATTTAACCATCTGATTGGAAGCTCGTCTGTTGGGTTTACTGAACTGATATTTACTGGTGAACAGGTAGAGGCTGGAATTTAAAGTTGTAAAATCCAGAGAGAAGCATCCTCTAGTGCATCAAAGAAACCATTCACTGGAAAGAAGGAGGTCAATGTTGTTTATGGCCAAAGAAATCACAACAAAACTGAACATCGTCCGATAGTAGGGGCTGTTATGATTTCAAATCCTACCTCAAACGAACAACGAAGCAATCAACGCAGACCAGATGCACCCAGAATACAGTTTACTCGAATTAACATGACCATATCCCAGGTTTTACCACACATGCTGAAGTCCAACCTGGTGACCCTAAAGGAGGCCCCGAAGAATCCTAGTATTGCCTCTCCCAGCTACAACCTGAATGCTCGACGTGCCTACCATTCTGAAACTCTGGGGCATAACACGAATGACTGTTGGGCTTTAAAGAATAAGGTACAAGATCTCATCGAGGCAAATGAGATTGAGTTTGACCTTCCAGAGACGCCTAATGTAATAACTGCACCCACGCCCAAACATGGCTAAGGTGTCAACGCTGTTGATGACAATCGGTTTGTTTCTTCTATGGATGAGTTAGCTACTCCTCTTTTGACTATCAAAAGGAATTTGTTGCGAGCCGGTTTATTTCCAGGCTGTGGTGAAGGTTGCCACTTATGTATGACTCTATCAGATGGATTTTGTTATTAAAGATGGGCGTCCAGCGCCTGATGGTTAATAAAGAAATTTTGTTCGAAAAAGTTCCTCTTGTAAGAAGTTCACGTGAAGATGTCTCAATAATCACCATTTCCGACAATCCTCCCAGGGTCTCCACCAAAATACCCATCAGGATTACATCTGTTCTAAAGTTTTCTCCCATGATCATCACCCTTTCTGGGCCAATACCATATTCCTCAGATAAAGTTGTTCCCTGGAATTATGGGGCTGGCGTCTATTACCATGGTGTCAAACAAGACCTGTTGGCTATTGAAGACAAAATTGCTGAAGGTATTGATCCTGACGTCGACAATATCATTGGGACTAGTAAAATTACGAGAAGTGAAAGATTTTTCTCTCCCGAGATCTCTCCAAAGACTATTGCTACTCCTGTGGTTATTCCTGCTGCTACTCCTGCTAGTACTCCCATTGCTATTCCTACTGTTATCCCTACTGTTATCCCTGCTGCTGGGTCGGTCGTGGCTCGGGGCAAAGAGGTATTGGTTGAGCCTGTTCAGACAAATGTGCACCCAGAAGTCATACATGAGGCTTCTAAAAAGGAGATGGAAGAGATATTAAAGATAATCAAGAAAAGTGATTATAATGTCATGGAGAAATTGGGGAAGACCTCTTCAAAAATCTCAATACTGACCTTACTTTTATGCTCTGAAGCCCATGCTAAGGCTTTAGTAAAATTCCTGAAGTCTGCCCATGTGCCTCAAGAGACCTCCGTTGATCAATTCGAGAATTACGTGGCTAGTTTGACAACTGACAATGGCTTGGGATTCTCTGATGCAGATTTAACTCCAAAGGGAAGGAAACACAATGATGCCCTGCATGTCTCCATTGAGTGTAGGGGCACTACATTAGCCCATGTTCTGGTGGATACAGGTTCATCGCTAAATGTCTTACCCAAGAATACTCTTGACCAGTTAGATTGCGAAGGACTCACACTAAAGTCCAGTAACATTGTGGTGAGGGTCTTCAACGGTTCTAAAATAATAGTGCACGGGGAGGTGGGCATCCCTATCAAAGTGGGTACTCATACTTTTAATTACACTTTCTATATGATGGACATTCGCCCGTCTTACTCCTGTTTATTGGGTCGACCCTGGATCCATGGGGCTGGTGCTATTACTTCCATCCTGCATCAGATGCTGAAGTACCCAGTCAATGGGAAAATTATCATAGTCCATGGGGAGGAGGAATACATGGTGAGTCACCTGAACTCTTTCAGATATGTTGAAATGGACGGCGAGTTCATTGAGACCCCCTGTCAGAACTTTGAGGAGGTTCTACATACGGTTGTTGTAACCAAGACTACTTCCAAGGTCCCGAAGATTACCAGACCTCCACTAAAGATGGCTTCTCTGAAGGATGCCAAGGAAATATTCGAAGAAGGTGGGTGTATCATTTGGGGCCAACTTCTGGATATTCCCTACAAATCTGACAAATTTGGTTTGGATTTTACTTCAGGAGCCCAGAGAGTTGTTCGTCGTGCTCGCGTCGGGGGACCGCCTTTACGGATCAACAACCATGGAGTCAATGCTCTGGAAGACAATGATAGTGATTATGACCTGGACAAGTGGATCTTCCCAACCATCAGCGGTGGACTCGGCAATTGGGAGGATAAAGACTTTGTGCCCATTACTTTTATTCAAGAGTAATTTGTATTTTTGTTTTTTTGAGGAAATGTAATATTTGAACAATTGAAACATTAAAGCCTTGCGCCCTACCCGAGGCACAATGGTTTATTTGTGAGGGTCGTTACTTCATTTTCATATGTCATCAATAAAACATTGGACGTTTTACATACAAATTTTACGCTCTTTGTTTTTCTTTTTTGCTTTTTTGCTTTATCAAAAAATATACAGCTATGCTCTTACACACACCCACATATTAAACTGCAGATCCACGTCCACTCTGGATCCCATTGATAACAGTTCTGTTATTTCCAGTTATGACTTTGAAAGTACGATCTACCAAGCCGAGGATGAAGGTGAGGAAGATTATGAAGTACCAGGAGAACTTGCCAGACTGTTACAACATGAGGAAAGGGAAATACATCCTCATGAAGAGCTAGTTGAGACAGTGAACTTGGGTACTGAAGAGGACAAGAAAGAAGTCAAGATAGGTACCGATCTGGAGCGTAGTGTCAAGGAGCGGTTAATTCAGATGCTACATGACTATGTTGAGGTTTTTTCCTGGTCATATGAAGACATGCTAGCACTTGACACCGATATTGTGGTTCATCGCTTACCTACAAAAGAGGACTTCCCTCTAGTGAAATAGAAGGTTCGTCGCATACGACCAGAGATTTCAGAAAAGATCAAGGTTGAAGTCATGAAACAGTTCAATGTTGGTTTCTTAGTTGTCACCTCTTATCCATAATGGGTTTCCAATGTTGTTCTAGTACCTACGAAGGACGATAAGGTACGTAGTGTGTGGATTACAGAGACCTGAATAGGGCAATCCCCAAACATGACTTTCTGCTTCCCCATATCAATGTTCTAGTTGACAACACCGCACAATATAAGGTATTCTCCTTCATGGATGGCTTCTCCGGATACAATCAGATCAAAATGGCGCCTAAGGACATGGAGAAAACAATATTTATCACACAGTGAGGCACTTTCTGTTACAAAGTTATGCCATTTGGGTTAAAGAATTTCAGGGAAACCTGTCAGCGTCCCATGGTAGCTCTATTTCATGATATGATCCATCATGAGATAGAGGTCTACATGGATGACATGATAGCCAGGTCTCAGACTGAAGAGGAACACCTTGATCACTTGCAGAAACTGTTTGAAAAGTTGAAGAAGTACAAATTGAGGCTGAACCCGAATAAATACACCTTTGGAGTAAGATCTGGTAAGCTCTTAGGCTTCATTGTCAGCAGCAAAGGTATTGAAGTTGAGCCTGCAAAGGTCAAAGCTATACAAGAAATGCCAACTCCTCGCACTAAGAAGGAGGTCAGATGATTCTTGGGACGTCTGAATTACATTGCCATATTCATTTCACATATGGACGCTACTTGTGAGCCAATCTTCAAATTACTGAAGAAAGATCAAGCAGTAAAGTGGAATGACGATTGCCATAACGCCTTTGACAAAATCAGGGAATATCTTCAAGAGCCTCCAATTTTAATGCCTCCAGTCAAAGGAAGACCTCTGATCATGTACTTAACAGTGTTAGAGAACTTAATAGGGTGTGTGTTGGGGCAGCATGACGAGTCTGGTCGAAAAGAGCATGCAATATACTACCTTAGCAAAAAATTTACCGACTGTGAAACAAGATACTCACTGCTCGAGAAAACTTGTTGCGCTTTGGCATGGACTGCTCGCCGACTGAGACAGTACATGTTGACCCACACTACCTTGTTGATATCTAAAATAGACCCCATCAAGTACATCTTTGAGAAACCCGCTCTCTCTGGAAGAATAGCAAGATGACAAATGATCCTGACTGAATACGACATTTAATATACAACCCAGAAAGCAATTAAGGGAAGTGTACTAGCTGATCATTTGGCTCATCAGGCTGTGGACGACTACCAATCCATGAATTTTGAGTTCCCGGATGAGAATATCATGCTAGTAACTGATTATGAAGAACCTGGACCGGATGAAGGACGTGAAAAAGGATCCCGATGGACTATGGTTTTTGATGGAGCTTCCAACGCACTTGGAAATGGAATCTGCGTTGTAATCATATCTCATGAAGGCTGTCATACTCCTTTCACTTCCAGATTGTGTTTCAATTGTACCAACAATATGGATGAGTATGAAGCATGTATCATGGGTCCCAAAGCTGCTATCGACTTGAGGATCAAATTATTGAGTGTATTTGGAGACTCGGCTTTAGTAATCAGTTAAATCAAAGGAGAATGGGACACGGAGCATCCTAATCTTATCCCGTACAAAGAACATGTGTTGAAACTGATTCCATACTTTGAAGACATTACCTTTGAGCATTTTCCACGAGAGGAAAATCAGCTAGCGGATGCGCTAGCTACTATGTTATCCATGTTCAAAGTCAGGTGGGATAATGAGGCTCCTCATATCACTATTGAGAGAATGGACAAACCGGAATACTATCATGAGATTGATACCGAAGAAGTAGTAGACAAACCTTGGTTCCATGAAGTCAAAATATATCTCGAAGCCCAAGAGTATCCTGAGGGAGCTTCAGTCAATGCTAAGAAGTTCCTAAGAAGGTTCTCTGCCAAGTTCTTCCTCATTAACGAAATCCTCTACAACCGCAATCATGATTCTACCTTGCTTCGTTGTGTAGACAAGAATGAGGCAGAAAAGATTATGGCTGACTTGCACGAAGGTACCTTTGGCACCCATTCTAGTGGGCACATGATGGATAAAAAGATCCTACGGGAAGGATACTATTAGTCCACTATGGAAGCAGACTGTTATCAACATTCACGAACTTGTCACAAATGCCAGATCTATGCTGACAAAGTGCATATGCCTCCGGTTCCTCTAAATGTCTTGACTGCTCCTTGGCCATTTGCAATATGGGGCATCGACATGATTAGAGAGATCATACCTATAACTTCTAATGGGCAACGCTTCATCCTAGTTGCCATTGATTACTTTACGAAGTGGGTCGAAGTAGCTTCAATTACTTCCGTTACCAAGAACATTGTGGATCATTTCATCATACATGACCTTATCTATCGATACGATATTCCAGAAAGAATCATTGCGGATAATGGTACCAACCTTAATAACATTATGATCACCGAGCTCTGCACGCAATTCAAGATCCAGCATATAACTCTTCTCCTTACCGGCCGAAGATGAATGACATTGTAGAAGCTGCTAATAAAAACATCAAGAAGATCATATAGAAGATGACGATGACATATAAAGACTGGCACGAAATGTTACCATTTTCTCTTCATGGTTACCTCACCACCGTGCACACATCAACAGGGGCAACTCCTTTCTCTCTGGTATACGGTATGGAAGTTGTCCTACCCATAGAAGTCCAGATCCCTTCCTTGAGAATCATGAAGGATGCAGGGCTGAATGAAGACGAATGGGTTCAGACTCGACTTGACCAATTAAACCTGATTGACGAGAAGAGGCTTGCGGCTGTCTGTCATGGTCATATGTACCAAAAACTTATGATCAAAGCTTTTAATAAGAAGGTCAGACATCAGGTATATCAGGTTGGTGACCTAGTAATCAAGTGCATCATACTGCCACAAGGTGATCCCAGGGGCAAATGGACTCCCACATACGAAGGGCCATTTGTGATCAAGAACATATTTTCTGGTGGAGCCATGATCTTAACCACTATGGACGGTGATGACCTTCCGCACCCGGTAAACGTGGACATAGTTAAAAGATACTACGCATGAACAAAGACCCGCTAGGTCGACTTACCTAGGAAAAAATAAGGGCATCCCGGCAAACCAAAAGGGTTCAGCCAAAATTAGGGATATACATAAAAAAAATTGTACACTCGGCAAGTCGAAAACCTGAATAGGCGGATTGGGAAAAAAAAAGGGTATCCCGATGGACTGAAAACCCGAAAGGGAGTTCCAGGAAAAAGTTATGGATTTAAAGTGTATAACTATGTCCCGTTGGATCACCTTACAGCCAATCTTCAGTATCAACTATTAAGATCAAACAGTACTAATCAATCCAGTCAGCTTCGGACAAACAACAAAGAGATGAGACGCTCGAAGACATAAAGGCAATAGCAGAATGGGAACCCATTGGGATCATTTCACATAGCTGTTTTTCTTTGTATACTATTTTGTAAAGTTTTATTCTTACGACGATATTCTCTTACTAGGATGTTCGCCTCCTTGTACAAAAAACACTTATTCAAGTTAATATAAAGCTATTCCTTTGAAAGTGCAAAACTATTTGTTTTTATTTTTCTGTTTTGTTTATAAAATGTCCAGTGATTATTTTTGAACATATGAATTTGAATGTGATTACTATTTACAAATATGCACATAAAAAAACAGAGAAACAATTACTAATGGCTTTAAGAAATGGGACAATGTCTAAGGGCCGTCCACAAAATCCCCGCAGATACTTTCTTCAGCAAGTACAGAGGCAGAGACATCCTACTACAAGGTCACTGCCATGTTCTCAGTATGCAACCTAATGGTGTTAGGTTCTCATATCCCCGACATAGCAAGAATTTCCAAATTACTTCTCCAACAAAAGATCCCCCAGTGAAGTCGCAAAGCTTCTCGGGATTCCCTAACAGGATTTCAATAAATTCCCCAAGCATTTCATGGAGTTTACCTTCCCCAACTGATTTTATTTCTCTAACAACGAAAGTTCATCTCCCAGTGTTTCAACTTCAATAAATTTGAAGGCCTACATTCTTCCCCCCAGTAACAATTAGGGATTTATTTTCCCTAGGTCAACAGCATTGCAATGGAACAACTGACACGTTCATACATCATTTCTACAAACATCATAGCATATGCAACACAAATGTGTATATCACAATCTCATTTATTTTGAGAGCATCATACAACTCATACATCATGACATCACATGAAACTGACATTACCTTTCCAGGTTGAGTTCGCAGAAAGACAAACGCTGTCAACCTATACAGCAGGTCAAAGATTAATGCTCGGAACTAGACGGAAAAACTATCTACATAACCAAGTGGTATGAACTCCTGGAACAAGGCGGGTTTACCAACAAATATAGCAGGCCGCGGATTAATGCCTGAAATCGGATGGGGAAACTATCTATGTGACCAACATTGCCAAGTTCCAAATTAATACCTGTAATAAGCCAGGAAAACTATCTGTGGACAACCGATTATAGATTAACACCTGTAACAAGCCATGAAAACTATATACATGAGCAGATTGAAGATTAATACCTGAAACCAGTCGGGAAAACTATCTTTCTTTCTAAGAATACCTGTAACAAGCCAGGACAACTATCTCAACGACCGGCAAAAACAAGTTCCAGATTAATACCTGAAACCAGCCAGGAAAACTATATGTGGACGACCGATTATAGATTAACACCTGTAACAAGCCAAGAAAACTATCTACATGAGAAGATTGAAGATTAATACCTGAAACCAGCCGGGAAAACTATCTTTCTTTCTCAGGTCAAAGATTAATACCTGAAACCAGCCAGGACAACTATCTCAAACGACCGGTAAAAGCAAGTTCCAGATTAATACATGTAACAATCCAGGACAATTATCTGTGGACGACCAACTGTAGATTAACACCTGTAACAAGCTAGGAAAACTATATACACGACCAGATAAAAAAATCTTACACAGATTCCTTCTCATCATCCAGATACAGTCTAACACTGACTCATCCTGAAGCAGCCCCACACACGCTCATTCTCATATATCTCCATATGCAGACTAACAGACTCATCCTGAAACAGCCCTACCCGGACTCTTTTTAATAAATTTTCAGGTAACGGTTAATTACATTATCCCTAGCAAGTTACTGGGAAACCTGGATTTCAACCAGAAAGTAGCAAACTCTCATTTCTCCAACTCCTCAGTAGAGCCATGGACAACTGAAGTTCCTAGACTCTATCCCCCACAGAGTTTTCCTCAAGCAGGAAAATAACAAAAATCAACATTCCCCAATGGACTCCTCCTCAGACAGCAGGAACAGGAATTCCCTACAAAGGGACCTCTTATAAAGTCAGCACCTACTCTGGATGGCATATTTAAGCCCATCTCCGACAAATCTCAGTCATCTTCTCCAAATGGCATCTATAAGCCTATTCTCGCCATCATCGGCCATCAGTGTTACTTCATGGGAGTGAAAATTTATGGGCACTCTAGTGTTCAATCCTCTTCCACCTTCAGATCACGAAAGGCAGACAAGTCAATCTAAATCCTCAGGTGTAAGAAGATTGAACAGGGGAAGCTGTTGTACCCCAAAATTTGTCCTCTCATGTTTCCCAAGGTTTTTTCTTACATGGGTGGTTACAAACACTTGCCTAAAGAAAATGAAATTTTTTTAATGATGGTCAAGTGTCATTCGATTAACATGTCAACAGTGTCCTTTGATTGGCATTTGAACAGTGTCCTTCAATTGGCATGTCAACCATGGGTCCTTAGATTGGCATGTCAATAAGCTTCGATTGGGCATCTAAAATCCTTCGATCAAGCATTGGCTCACCAGCTTTGATTGTGCGTTGGGTCCCCTTCGAGCAAGCCTTGGTCCAAGTTTCATTTAGGCAAGAACCCCCTACAAGTTCCCTTCAATTCACCAGCAGTGGCCTCCTGCATGTTTATGTTGATTCACAAGGCAAAAGGCCTCTACATGCAACATTCGACTCACTAGGCAAAGGCCTCTTCATGCTTGCCTCGGATTCACTAAGTCAAAGGCTCCTTTCAACTGGCCTTTGATCCACAAGGCAGAGGCTTCCTCAGACTTGTCTGGGATTCACAAGGGCAAAGTCTTCTTCTATGATTGCCTTCAATGCATAAGGCAAAGACTTCCTTTGTGCTTGCTTCCAATGCACAAGGCCAATACCCCTCAACACAATTTCTGCACTATGACACACAATATGACCCCTTCGAAAAAGCACTCCAAGGTCTATTCGAAGGACACACATTGGTGGCCATTAGAAGGAGACACATAAGTATTGAAAGCAAGTTTGTCTTATGATGAGTCTTGGTCCTACTTGTTGCCATGCCCAAGCCTCCTACGCAATGGCATTCGAAGGAAGTGACAAAACAAGCTTCAATTGGCCAGAATGAAGTTCTCATTTGGGCTATTTGAATCAAGCAGCTAAGGAAAATAGATGGGTCCAGTCGAATTAGCCATTCAAAGGACATGTAAATGATCCATTTGAAGAAGAATTCAAAGGCCCAATCGAAGGACACATAGTGTTGTCTGAAAAAGGGGTTTGGTCAAGATTGGATCTAGTTGGTCAAAATAAAATATGCAAAGATGCTTGCTGGCCCAAAATCCCACATATTTCCATACTCAAGCTTCTTGCACAAGCACATTCATGCCAAAGGAAGCTTTGATTGGCCAGAAAAGAGCCTTCATTTGGGCTAGCTGAGTAGGGGCTCAATCGAAGAGGCCCCAATGATGAGAATTTGAGTTATTCGAAGGAAGTAAATCAGAGTCAATTGAAGGGAAAGACTTGAGCCATTCGAAGGAAGTAACTTAAGGCCAATCGAAGAGCAAGGTTAGGAGTTATTCGAAGGAAGTAACTCAGAGTCAGTCGAAGTGCAAGACTTAAGGGAATTCGAAGGTTAAATATGTCCAGGTTCATTCAACATTTCAAAATAGCATGGATAATCCAAAAAAGGAAATCCTTTAAGTTGTTTGATTTAGCCTTCAAAGCCTGGTTAATGGTTGTCCCTTTCCATTTGCACTCCCCTCAAACTCCTATAAGTATAGGCCTAAGGCACGTTGCAAAAGGAAAAAAAGAAAGAACCAAAAAAATATCAAAAACATTCTTTCCACACTCACGCCATCAGCCAGACACATACACAAAGGGACATTCTCCAGGATACTAGAGACGGAGACACTACACACAACATACATACTACACACACACGCTGCCCCACAAGAGCTCCACAAAACTTCCAAAATTCCAACAAGGTTGCCAGAATCAAAACACCCTACTGGTAAAGAACCTTCGATCTCAATTTCATTTCCCATGTAACTTAATTTTGACTGCATATTCATGTTGCATGATTGTTAATATCTTACATGTAAAGTCTAAAGTAACAGGATACCATCACTAAGATATGTGAAATAAATTACTTCGAATCTCCAATCTAGCTCAGATGGTGAAGGAATGGGGGAAATCGAAAGGGCCTGGGTTCGATACCCAGGCCTCATAATTTTATTTTTCTAACATTACTTTGAAGATCCCATACTTCCAGTTACCATGCGCACACCCTGTGTCCTCAAATCACCATCATCAAAGCATCACATCATCGGATCTAATGTTCCAGAATCAGGCGCTTATGATAGACCTTCAAAATAGCAACACCATTAAATCATACGCAGCCTCTGGGCTCCCTCACTTATGGGCCTAGCAAACCTCAACATACAACCTCATGTTTACTTTAGACATCAGGCCCAGTTTATTTTCTATTTTTCTTTTCAACTTTTTATTTGTTTTATATTTTATTTTTAAAATCTTTTTTAATCATAGTCATAAAATCAACAAAAAAACCATAAAAAATAATAGACTTAGGTTTTCTTAAATTAATTTAATTTTCATAAATTAATTAAATTAATTATTTTAACCTTTATTTAATTAATTTAATATCAATTAGACTTAGATTTATTTCATTCAAATCTTTCTTAACAAAAATACAAAAAATATATTAGAATTAGGTTTAATTTCATTTAATATTGTTAATTAAATTTAGATTTGAGTTAGTTTAACTATTTTCTTAAAATATAAATAAATAAAAAACCAAAAAAGATTTTTTTTTATGTTTACTTAGCAATTTCTTAGGGTTTTAGACGTTCGTCTCTATTTCGCGCGCATTATCTTATTCTCGTATTTTTTATAATAATGTACCTTCTGATAGTATGTAATAGATTAAACTAGGACTTTACCGCTTTCTTTACTTTCCTCCCAACTTTTGGACATGTAAATACCCCCTCCACGAAGCACTGTAATAGCGTAGGATTTACGATTCCCGCACTTTAAATTTTTGTAAAATATTAACTGTTAGTAACTAGGCTTGTATGGAAAGACTAATAACAAAGCACTAGAAAACCTAATAACAAAGATAAATAAACTGAGTTGAATCACTTGCACATGCGCACCCTAGGGTACTCCCACTTTGGTTGCCTTTTGGGAAAATAGTCACAACTCTCGAAACGTGAGAGATTTTAGTGGCTACGCTCTGGTTTAAAAAGATTATAAGTCCCTCGATGACCCTTTTCAATGTTATCTCGGTAAACAATGATCTTAAAACCCTAGGGTAGTTACTAAGGTTTCTCTCCCAGTTGCCTTTGTGACTATAAAACGTCCCTTCGAATGTACCTCAAACATCCAACGGTAGGGCTACCTACTCACTAATTGTATGATAACACTGTCTAAAGGAAAAGAGGAAAAGAACAGTCCTTTCGAGTAGAGCAGATAGTTCCTAGATGCTATGCTCAAAACAAATTTTCACACTTACACAAAACAACTTTCAAAAAGATTTTCAAATGCTTTATCAACACTCTTGAGGACTTATACAAGAGTTATCATAAAGAAAATCGCCGCACTAAGGTGCTTTCAAAAAAATACTTTTCAAAATACATAAAAGAATAAGGTATTTCAAAATGAGCTAAGCATCTAAGAGCCCTTAGATAACTATGGATAGAAAGGGTGCTAACACCTTCCCTTTCCATAACCTACCCCCCTTACTCAGAAAACTCTCGAAAGGTCTTTTTCTGTTCTTTTCCCCCTTTCCTTTGTTGGATAAAAGAAAAGTCGATGGCAACTCTTGCTTACCGCAACATTTGTGAATACAAAATGCAAAACCAGTATAAACATTCAGTTCTGCCACCGTATCACACCCAATAAATTAGAGCCCAGGTATTTGCACAGGATCCTGTACATATGGCCTTGAAGGATGTATGGTGGGAACACGCCTTTGAGTCTTTGGATCTGGCTTTAGTTTGGCCTGAAAGTCCCTGCATTTTGAATTACGAAGCTCAAAAGTTCTTGAACCCTAACAATGGAATCCTATGATTTAATCATTTAAACTCACATGTGATGCGTTAAACCTGCTTTAATCATTGCCATAAACATATATGCATGCATTAGATTGGTTAATAATATATATATATATATATATATATATATATATATATATATATATATATATATATATATATATATATATATATATATATATATATATATATATATATATATATATATATATATATATATATATATATATATATATATATATATATATATATATATATATATATATATATATATATATATATATATATATATATATATATATATATATATATATATATATATATATATATAAACATATTGAATCCAAGAAAACTATACCAAACTGGTGATAAACATAGTGATCATTCTGAACATGAAGAGACTCAGTTATGAGTTGGATTCGATTCCTGGATGCCTCAGAGAGGTGATTCGATCACTTGTTTGGATTGTTGGGGCTTTGAAATGCAGATACGACTTTGCACTAGTTTGAGATTTTTTTTGAAAATTTTGTAGAGCTTTTGTTAGGCAATTGGAGAGATTTTTGAAGAGGGATTTCGTGCTCCTTTTGGCCTGCCTTATATTGCTTTATATAGAGGGAGAAATGAGTTAAAACCCTCATGGAAAGAATCAAGGCATTAAGACATGGTTTTAACACCAAAATCAATTTTGGAATATTTCCAAAATTGAGATATTCTTGCCCATTTTGTTTTTCAATGAAACTATACAGGTTTGATGTACCTTTCACGAAACCTTGGGCTCCATGACGGGTCAATCCGAGCCCAAATGCATTAGCCCATTATTTCTTATATTTTTATTTAATTTATTTAATTTAATTCATATTTAAATGAACAAAAATTTAAATAAACAGAATAAAAATCAAAATAGTGCATGGTTATGTTTAGAGGTCCTTGTGTATGTTTGAACCCTAAAAGTTAGGTCCATTAACCTAAAAATGCAATTTTTCTCAAAGTTGACTTCATGCATTTTTCACAAATTTGCCCAACATGTGCAAACCATAACTTGCTAAATTTTCATCTTTTGAAGATGATATTAGACTTTTTGGAAATACCAAGATGTCCTTTACAATCTTTATGTTGATCATTTTTGTTTTTGATGACATTATCTTGATGTAAGTTTCCTTGACAAAAAGTGTCTTTTGTTGACTCTTGAAAATGACCTATAATGTATGAGATCATATCTTCCAAATGAAGAATCTTTTGGACTTGAGAATAAAATAAAAGTTGTAGAGAATTGAATTTTATTTATGATGAGTTTTGGTTGGGGCAAAATGGATGAAGCATGTGAAAGTTATGCCTGGTCAAAGTTCAGTTGACCTTTCCTAGAAAACCGTGATTTATCAATTTTTTATTCTTGGTGATTTGAGAGCATTCCTTGGGGAATCATGAACAACCCTTGATCAAATGATGAATATCACTTCAAAATGTTTATGTTGACCAAAAATCTTGAAGTTTGACTGTATCTTGACCACAATTGACTTTTTGACCAATATAGTTGATTTTCAGTCATCTGAGCAATTGACTGGGCAAAATTGTGATACAAGGCATGAAACTTGGCATGAGCATTCTTGAGGACATATTAGGAACCATGGAAATCATTTTTAGGCCTTTGAAACCCAAACTTCTTTGTGAAAAATGAAACCCTAGTTGGGAATCCATTGCTCAGGAGGAGAATTTGTCTGGCCAATTCTTGGTCAACCTTGAGCAATTGGGGACCTCAATGAGAATGTCTTGAGTAAAATGGGAGGGAAACTTTTGGGGTACAATAGCATCCTACAAAAAACTTAACCAAAAAAAATAAAATCATCAGCAATAAAACATGTGGGTTGCCTCCCACGAAGCTGCTTCATTTAACGTCACATGGCTCGGCAGTTCATCCCCTTATGGGGGTACTTACTCTTCCACACCTTGTTGATTATATTTTTTGCAACCCAAAACCCATTAAGATCAAAATTATTTCTCACATTATGCTTCAGATCACTTCCAACTTCCATCTTCTCACCTCAGTGTTCCTTTTTCTTTTTCTTTTTGACTTCTTGACTGAAGTTGAGAATTTTTATTGATGCCACCTGAGAGATTATGCCTGAGACTTCCTCTAGGGGTTGCTTTTAATTGTTGCTTTCTCTTTCAAGATTTATCATTCCAACTGAAGGTTCTTTCTTTCCACTTTCATTATGCTTCTTGATCTCCAACACTTTCAAGGTTATCTCTTCATCAAATGATTTTTATGTAAGATTACGCGTCTCGATATCAAAATTGCACCGACTAGTAAGAAGAAATGGTAGACCAAGAATAAGAGGAGTATCTTCATCTTTAGGAATATCCATGATCTAGAAATCAACTGGAAAAACAAAATTGTCAATTTCCACTAATACATCTTCAGCTATTCCATACGACTTCTTGATGGTATGATCAACAAATTTCAATCTTGTCCCACTCTCACTTATCTTCTCAATACCCATCTTTTTGAAGATAGATAATGGAATTAAACTCACACTAGAGCCCTAATCAATCATAACCCTCTTGAAAGTTTTGTCTTTTATGGTGCACAATATTGCCATTGATCTAGGGTCCTTCTGCTTGACCGTTATTTTCCTCTCGAGCGTAATTGCACATAATTCTCATCAACGGGTACTTGTTCATCTTTTGTTGATCTCTTTTTTTATAGTACCTCCTTCATGAATTTCTGGTACAATGGCATTTTCTCGAGTGCTTCAAATAACAGTATGTTGATCTCCAGATTTTTAAACAATTTGACAAATTTATCAAAATCTTCCTCTTCCGTATCCTTCTTTGCCACTCGAGATGGATACGACAACTTGATTGCTGGTTTAGTTTTCTCTTCAACTAGCTTCACAGGTGATACCATTTCTTCTTGTTTTTTCTTGTTCTCTCTCACTTCCAGCTCTATTTCTATGATACTGTCATCAAACTTCACCTCTTCTTCTTTTTCTCTAGCAACTTTCTCAATCTTTGTTTTGATAGCACTCACATTCTCATGTCTTTTCTGATTGCCTTGTGCTTGCAGCGATAATTTTTTTGCAATATGTTCCATTTGAACTTCTAAATTTTTTATTGCAGCTATGGTATTTCTATGATTGCTCCTTGTCTCTTCTTGAAATTGAGAGGTATGGGAAGCCATCTTTTCAATAGCCACCTCCCACTATGCCTTCTAAGAAGCTTGTTGCTGCTGATCTTTCCAGAAGAAGTTAGGATGATTCTTCCACCCAGGATTATAGGTGTTAGAATATAGGTCATTCTGCCTCAAAAATTTGATCTCTTCAACTTGTTGTGGAGTTGAAAGACATTGCACAGTAATATGTGGCCCCCTACAAATCTCACAACTGACACTCTAAGCAGGTTGAACTTGGGCTACAATTTGGGTACCTAAATTCATAGCCTTTAGTTTTTTCTCAACTTCAGCGACAATTTGATCTTCTATCTTCACCCATTGATTTGCAAGTTTCAAGTCAATCACTCCCTCTGGTTTACTCACACTTCGGTCATATAATTCAAGATGTTCATTTGCAGCAATGGCTTCAATGATCTTCTTAACACTAGTGGCTGTTGTAAAGTTGGATGAGCCACCGACAACTGTATTGATAAGCTACTTTATCTTCATTTTAAGGCCATTCACAAACATTTGCATTTGCTCAATTTGATCCATATTGTGAGTGGGACAAGCTACCAATAACCTCTTGAACCTCTTGTAAGCATCACCTATGGACTCTCCTTCTTTATGCTTAAAATTCATAATATCATATCTCTTGCGAATATTAACAGAAATCAGAAAGTATTCATCCAAAAAAGTTTTCTTCATTTGCTCCCAAGTAGTAATACTCCCAACAGGTAATGAATAAAACCATTCTTCAGCATCTTCAGAGAGCTTGAATGAAAACATTCTTAATTTCTTTGCTTCTTCTGAATGCCCCTCAATCTTTAAAGTAGTGCTCATAGTCAAAAACTTTTGCAAGTGCTTATTTTCATTTTCATTGATCTTTCTAGTGAAAGATCTATTCTCAAGCTGACGAATTGTTGAAGGGTGGAGTTGAAAGTTTGCAACATTCACCGGTTGATTCACAATATTCAATCGACCCGCTGGAGCATTTGCTCTTCCATAGTCCCCAAGAAGTTTCTCTGGTGGTGGTGGATTTTCACCCATAGTTTCAGGTTCTGATTCTGAACCTGAGTCTGTATGAACTAAATGCTCTTCATCGGAGGCCAGTCTAGCTAGACGAGCTTGTCTTCGCCTTGTATGAAAGGTTCTTTCTATCTCTGCATCAAAAGAAAATTCACCCGAGGACTTTCCTCGCATACAAGGGTTATACGTAAATTAGTAATACCGAAAAATTTATAAATACAGAAAATAAATTTGTAGTTACAGAGGAACAAAATTTTAGTTGAACTACAATTGACTTAATAAATTGGCAGTCCCCGACAACAGCTCCAAAAACTTGATAGTTAAAATAGTAAGTGTAATATTTTTCCTCTTATAGTAATAACAGGAAAATTCCCCGAATATCGATCTCAAGGACTGCGTGCAAGTATCGAGTTCAATTCGTGGTTCAATTAAACAAAACTTAACTATGGTTTGGTTGGAAATTTTATCTTAACAATAACAAAACTAAGAAGAATGTAAAATATGGATTTTTCATAATTATGAGAAACATGTTAGGGTAAGGTGTGTGATTTGCCCTGTAATAACCTTGACTCTTGATTTCTTCAATAAGTTCGTAACCTTTAATTATCAGTCCTTTAGATTATTTTCTCCTAAGTTCTTAGTGAGAAAACCTTTGAACCTTCATCCTAAATCCTAAGTCCTTAGATATTTCTGATGGAGTCAAGACTTTGTTTTATCAAGAGTTATTTGGTAACTATAGGGTATCCCTAGTCCTAGGTGAATTTTTAACCGTGAATCAATTCCTATTTGTCTAATAGGAAAAGCATAACAACATTGAACGATTAAATTGAAAATAAAATATTGTATTAAAATCAAGCATTCAACATCATTACAATTGAAAATCAGGGACATCCCCTAGCATTGGAGGGTTTAGCTACTCGTGATATTTTTCAAAAGAATTTCAGATTCAATAGAAATAGACATTATAATTTATGGTGCACTTTGATTTTCAATGGCTTATGCTAAAGTCTTTTGCCGTCCAACAATTGCCTAAGCTCTAATCTCCAATCTTCTGAATTCCTCGTGTGCAAAAAATCTCTTCTCTTTTGTCGTAGAAATTGTCTCAAATAGTGCAAAACCCTTGATTTCGGTCCAAAAAGTCAAAAATGCCCTTTCGGGTCATAAATAATGAAAAATCACGAAAATACTTAAAATCAGTGCATCTTCCAACACGACCCGTGTTGGCCATCCTGAAGCTTCATAAGCATTAAATAATCACATCTACTGACACGGTCTGTGTCAGGTGACACGGGTGGCCGTGTCAGCCCCCTGAGTTTCTTCATGCTCCGTAGCTTCCTTCCTGACACGGTCCATGTTAGGTGACATTGGTGGACGTGTCAGGCCTGTTGAAACTTCAATTTTTCCATTTTGAAACTTCCAATTTCTTGACTATATCGCATCGAGTACCTTGGGTCTTTCATCTGAATCTGAAACAGTCACAACAACCAACCAAAGCATAATACGCACAAATACTCGAAATAAACTAGAAATCCTAAAATACTACAGAGACTAAATAAACATCAAAATGACTTAAATGATAACACAATACGACACAAAGCGATGCAGAATACTTGGATTATCGTCGGGCAAGACACATAAATATAGTGAAAATGGTAACCGATCAATTTGTCTTTCTCAATAAGGACTCAATCCATTATAACCAAACTGATTATAGACACAAGCAAAGGCTAACTGTCAACATTTACAACCATAAACACTAGTAGCCAATGTCTTCTTGAGAATTCTGACTAAAGCCCTAGTATCTCAAGGAATAATCAACTCACTATTGAATTACAAGTTTGTGTATTTACATGATTGCTTCTTGAAAGTATATTACACAGAAGTGAAGTAAAGATAATAACACAATATTGTTAAGAGCAAGTTAACGAACAAAAGTTCCTTGCTAGAAAGTTTATGAACAAAAGTTCCTTGCTTTATAAAACTTTACAAAATAATATATAAAATGGAGTTGAGAAACATTTCAGCGTAAATTTTGCAGAGAATAAGTTGTTTTCTTCAATCTTCCAAGTCTTCCTTTTATAACCAAAAAGAAACTAGTTGGAGGGTAGAATAGAAATTTTTGTATAACGGTCAGTGTGAGTGGTAGACAACATCGTATCAATAGTACAATCCTTTCGCCATAAAATCATAGTAGTGGAAGAAGGTGATCTTGTACTATTTCTCACGTAAAATCTTTGATCTTCTCTTCTAATCTTCAGAGGCTTTAGAGTGTGTATGTGTCACGGTGAAAAATCGGGAGACCAAGCTATTGACGAACTTGACTCACAAAATTAAGAAGTCACCGCATAACTTTATTATTTTCAAAGAAAGGGGAAAATATCAAAACTCTATATTAAACATGCAATGCAAGAAGCAAAAACTAAAACCAAAGTAATAAAGAGATCAAAAGTATGAGGGTTGGTCATACAAATGGAATGTATTATCACCCTATATATCTATAATACTCTATAGGAACATCATGTAATATCTATTTTTTGGTTAAAATTGGTTTGTTTGCAAAAGAGTGTGGAGATGAGAAAAGAAGTATATTTTATTATATTTTTGTTTGGAAAGACATAAAGTCGCCTTAAGGAGAAAACTCAACTAATCAACCCACAAGTATGAGAAGATGGATCTTTGCATCATCATAAAGGGAAGGGCTCCAACTCAAATATAAAATCAACAAGTATACCACCAGATCCCTTAAGTGGAAAAGAATCAACTACATTCAATCATTACCATAGAGATAGGAGAATTGTATCTTAACTATAAAGATCATTCATGTCTAATCTTTTATGAAAAAGTTTTAAATTGAAAAGCAAAATGACAAAAGATTTGAGGGAGGTTGAATCTCTTTTAGTCTTTTGAAATTGTTTAATATACTTAAGTGTATTGAAGCATTTATTAAGAAAAATAATTTAACCTCAGGTCAGAACTCCTTTACAAACCCAAGGTTCACACCATCGAGGCCAAGACTTTTCGAGTTGTCACACTCCCACACAGCTCGACGAATTTCTTCTTCTATGAATTCTTTAACCATCTCTTCTTTATCCAACTCGCTAATTTGTTTAAATCTAAGGTTTGCGTCTGCCAATCCAGAATTCCTAACCAAAAACTGAAGTTAAAAATGCTCGGCTATGACATTCTTTAATTCTTCCACCTCTTCCACCTCTTCCATCCTATTTTCCATTTGCTTTGAGAGATAAAGTTTCATTATCCCTTCTCCTCTTATTTATGCAGCCATGAAAGAATTTAGAATTCGCATCTATATAACATGTAATTGTCAAGTGTAATTCACATCTATATAAAATGACATTATCATATGCGCGTGGTGTCACATGCTTGAAAGAGAGCGTGCAAGTCAAATTTCAACCAGGAAAAAAAGTAAACCAAAGGTTGTTTAAGTCATTAAAAGTCGTTACCTTTTCCACTGCTCTAACCACACTTTTCATAAACTTTGCAAAAACACACCCACACTGTAAAACTACACACTTAAGTACAATACTAGACCCCACTCAGCCCTCAAAACACGCTTCACCCTTGGATTTTTCCACCATCATATGGTCAAAATAGCATTGAAAATAAATTGTTTATTCTTTGATCGTTTTGGCTTAACCATTCCATTGACATGTCGTTTTCTCTTTTGGGTATCACACCTAACTTGTATAACTTGTTTCCCCTTTTTGCTGTTCCTTTTGGTTTCTGTGTTTTAAAGTTTGGGGAAATAAACATGGCACGTGGTCTCTCGGTAGAAATTTTATTCTGTTCTATAATTGCTCAGGTTTTATTTTTTTTATTTTTTAATCATCTGTACCGTTAAATATATCCAATGGATTATAAAAGTGGTCTACCCATCAACCATTTATTTGATGGTCCACCTTAGACACCACCATACTTCACATCTCATAAATGGGATAATATGATCAAAATACTCTTTTAATAAAAAAGTTAATTTTTTTTTTACTTTTTTATTATTTGATTTTTATTATCAGAAGAATTTGCTCCGAGTTCTATTAAATTTTTTGGAGTTAGTATGTTATTTGTAGATTTTTCAGTGAATTTCGAAATAAATGTATTTTATCTATTTTTATCGAATTTTATAAATTTTTATAGTAATATATATAGGGGGTGTCACTGATTTAAAAAAACGGTATTACTTTTTATTATTTTAATTGTTTGAATTTTTACTCGTGGAATTTGCCACGGATTATAGAAAAAATTTCGCAAAAATATGTTATTTATGGACGATTTTAGTTATGAGTTGGAAGATTTCCAACCACGGTGTGAGGATATCAGAAATATTTTAGTGCCAACATATATCGAATTACTATACTTGGTGACATTCTAATAAAAAACAAATCAGTAAGCATTTAGAATACATCAACACACAAATAAAAATCATCAGAGGTGTAGAATCATTCACATATTAAATTATCTCAACTCAAGTACCTTAAGAGAATCCATCAACATGCAAATGGAAATCATTAATGATTCTACTTTGAAATTTATAACAACTTTGAATATCCAACTCTCAAAGTAAAACAACTCAGCCAAATGTCATCCAACAAATAAGTGCGAAGACCATCACTCAGCTTCTTGGAGATATCGTTAGAGAACCAATCTAAAGTAGTCTCACAATCTAAACCAAGAAAGGAAATATCTTTCCCACATGAAGGGGTTCCTTTGAAGCATACAAATCTTCATCCTCTGATGGATGAGACAACATGAGGACCATATTTAATAGCTAAAATGGCATGCCATAATCCATGAGCCTTAATGATTAACCTCTATATCCATTTACCAAGAAGCTCCATATTGGTTAGACAAAGATCCCTAACACGCAATCCTTTTGGACTCTTAGGTTTATAAACCTCAGACTACCAACTCCAAGAAACTTAAGATAAAATTTTATCCGCTCCTCAAAAAGATTTTATTTACAGACTCACAATTAACTTCAAAACTATAACTGCCATCTTTAGAAATTAAAATTAGAATATAATGATAAAATTAAGGGTCGAGTCGATAAGAACCACCCTCCCACCCAAAGTAACATACATGTTGTACCACAAATTAAGCCTTTCGTAGATAGACTTGTTAGAGGGGTTCCCAAGTAAACATTTTATGAGGATCCACTCCCACAGGAAGACCGAGATACTTGAAAGACAAGAGCTTGCGCTTATAAAGCAAGAAACTTTTAACATAGTCAAAAATTCATGAGCGACATGGACACCTATAAGCTTACTCATAGAGAAATTCAACCAAAGTCTTAAAGATAATTCAAAACCTCTAAGGATTAATTTAATGGCCCACTAATTCTCAACAGTTTTCTCTCTAAGATCAATGTATCATCGCCATATTATAAATGAGAAACCACAAGATCATATGAACCAATCTTAAAACCCGAGAAGAGGTCAATGACCACCCATACCCAACAAATCATTCACCACCAAAAGAAATAAAACTGGTAAGATGTTCCGTTTTCTTGAGCCCCCTATGAATATTAATTTCTTATGTGGGCCTTACATTAAAAAGGACAACAAGACTTTCATAAAACACACAAGCACACATGCACACACACCATTGATCACCAAACCTGAAATACCTTAACATATACTCAAGGAAACTCTAACTAATAAAATTATAAGTTCTTTCAAAACCAACTTTGAAGAATATGCATTTATTCTTATTCTTCTTAGCTTAACCTACAAATTCATTCACCGCCATCATCCCATCAACCAGCTGCCTACATTTGATAAGGATAATTTGGTTAGGAGAAATAAACTTATCCATATTCAAGGTCAGCCTGTTTTACAAAACCTTAGCCATCAATTTATAAAGGGAACTGATCAATGAGATGGGACGAGAATCCCCCAACATAATTGATGAATCTACTTTAGGGATGGGGTGACAAAGCAAGACAAAAAATACAAAGTAAATAAGTCAAATTAAAAAACTGATTGAATATTATCCGTACATCATCCTTAAGAGATGCGAAAACTTCTTAAAGAACAAAAAATTAAAAGTCCATACCCCATACTTTTATTCCCAACTATATGGGTCACCATAAAATTAATCTCAGCCAAAGAAAAATCTGAGGACAACACAAAATTATCAACAATGGAGATAGATCAAAACCTCACACCATCCAAAATAGGCTTGTTAATTAGTTGTTCCAAAAACTATATTTTTTAAAAACCAAAACACTTACTTGCACACCTCATTTTCCTTATCACTAAGACAATTTAATACTTTGTTATACAACGCTTCTTTGCATATTATTGTGAAAAAATCTTTAAATTGTTATTTTTTAAATAATGAGTATTCGGTCGGATAATCATATAAATCATGTTTAAGAATTTTGAAAGAGACATGTCACTCTTTAATGATATAATTTGGAACCATTAAACACTCTTAAAAATATCATTTTTGTGTGAAGATTGTTATAACTAATTAACAAAAGACAACTTAGTGAAACACGGAATTATTTTATCAAATAAAAATTTGTGTACAAGTGAATAGATATTGAGGTGAATAGGTGATTAGAATTTTTAAAAATCAATTTTTGACATGATTATAAATGTCATTTGATAAAGTATGAATCTTTATCACCCCCTCCTTTTTAAACAACTTCTCCATAAACCAATTACCCCCACATCCAATCAATGAATAACCCTTGCACCAAATAGAATCTCTACTATCTTTTCTATCCATCTCCTCTTACCAACCAATATTTACATGATAAAAACTATAAACACAATCAATATCTATAACAAATTCATTTACATATAGTAGGTGAATGCGTTTTGAGAAATTCAAACACATTACACATTACACATTACACATTGCCAAATTGAACTAAAACCCTTGAACAAAAAACAAAAATTGAACTAAAACCAATCAAATACTATTCGGCTATCTCATCAATAAGAAATATTCGTGACACTACTAAACATGATTAATTAAATAATAGGAATTTATTTAGCATATCTTACTATTTGCTATTTGACAATTTACTAGATCTTCAAAAACGGAATAAAACTCAAAATTTATTGGATTGAAATATACAACTAACTAGACAACAAAATCAAAGAGAAGTGACTACACAACATGAAGTTCAAATTGAGGGAACCCAATAAAAGACACAAGAATGTGAACCAAATGAATCCTTCCAAAAAAAAAAATCAACAAATAACACAAGATATAGACATTGTGAGTGTGAAGCTTCCCTTGCCATGACCCACACCTCACAAACAACTGTCTATAGACATTTAATAATGAATAGTTTTCTAAATAAATCATTCATAGGTGAAATTTATGTCTTTGCCTTATGCTATTGAGACATGTAACGAGTTGGTGGGGTCTTATTATTTTAAGTCATAGTTTGATAAGTATGGTTTATGGGTCCACTATGTTAGCTTTGTGTATTTTGTGTCTTCACGGGGTCTAACATTTTATTGTGTTTTTATACATAACGTAATGGACGATCTCAACTTTGTTTTAATTAAACCAACTTCACTTTTCCCTATTATATGTATATCTATCTGTCTCTATCATTGATTTGTTTGGAGTGAATATAAAATGTCAAAAGAAGTTTTCATACTCAATTTTGATTCATATAAAACTAAAGTTTTAATTTTTATTTTCAAAAGAAAGTTATAAATTTTCACAACTCTAAGAAAAACCGAAAACCAATATAACATTTATATTTTAATTATATAAAAAGAAATAAATATTTAATAATTAATATTATTTAAACTCTCTTTCTCTCTCTCATAAAGATGTGTAAATTAGTTTAAATAATATTAATTATTAATATTTTGATAGATATTTTTTATATAATTAAAGTATAATGTTAATATATATTTAAATAAAAAGTAGATATATTTTTTCCATTATACATTCTTTTACTAATTATAAATTTTGCAAATATTGATTTAAATACTTTTATTTTAAATACTTGTTATATATGAATCAAAATTAAAATATTTTGCAATTGTTTTGTTGACTTGATGGCAAAGTACATAGGTTTTAGGTTTTACCTAAAAATTATGTAGTCAAGAACGACAAACAGCTTAAGTAGTGTTTAGTTAATTTCTTTATACTTGAACAAAGATTGATTGAAAAGTCTAATATATAATATATTTAATGTGAGATATTTGATCGAACTCTAGTTTGATTGAGGATAGCTTCTTTGTTCGACATGAGTTTAGCACGCCGTCGAAGTCTACTCACATGTTGTTGTCAAAGATCTATATGTTGTAGTCGAAATGTGTTCTAGATGTAGATGTCGATAATGTTAGGTTTGTTAGCATGTTGAATTGGGTCTGTTTGTTATGTTCAATTGTTTAAGCTAGCTTGTATCCTAAGTTAGCTTGTAATGAGTATTTGTGAAAAAGCTCATTAGTTTAATATGTTAGGTTTATTATAAATAGCGTAGTAGTCTCTCATCATTGCAGATAATAAATCCTAATTTAGAGTGGGAGGATTATTTGTTATTCTTGTGTACTTTAATCTTGTTTAAAGAGAAAATAAAGAATATAAGTTATAACCAATTCCTTGTGTTCTTCTTGTTTTATCATCCTTTCTATCCTGTTTGTTTCTTGATCATAAAGAAACAATTTATACTTTGTTTCAAAGGCATATAATTTCACAACAAATTGGTGTGGTGAGCATGGAGAAGATGCCTTCAACAAAGTATGAGATTGAAAAGTTCATCGGAGTGAACGATTTCGGTCTGTGGCGCTTGAACATGAAAGTCATACTGGTTTGGAAGCGTTGAAGGGAGCGTCATTCATGGATGTTGTGTTAACGGAAAAAGAAAAGACAGTCATGATAGAGAAAGCCCACGTCGCAATTTTGTTGAGCCTTGATGATAAGGTTCTTCGACAGATATCAAAGGAGACGACGACATCAGGGTTATGGATAAAACTTGAAAGTTTGTACATGACTAAATCTTTGGTAAATTGACTCTACCTGAAACAAGCTTTATATTCATTCAAGATGACAGAAGATAAAGTATTGGCTGAGCAGTCAGATATGTTCAACAATCTTATTCTTAATCTTGAAAATATTAATGTGAAGATCGATGATGAAGATCAAGCATTTTTGTTGTTGTGTACTTTACCCAGAACACACGCTCACTTCAAAGAAACCCTCTTGTAAGGAAAAGAGTCCCTGGCCTTTGAATAAGTTCAATCAGCCTAGTAATTTAAGGACTTGAATGAATGAAAGGAGTATAAACCTTCGACGGTTGATGAAGGTTTGGCTATTAAGGGAAATTCTTACGAAAGGATGGTAAGTTTGACAATAAGAAAGGTAAAAGTCAGTCGAAGTCTTAATAATGGTGATGCACCTGGTATTCGATGCTATCACTCTAAGAAGGAGGGCCATACAAGAAAAGTGTTCCCTGAACGCCTGAAAGATCTTGGAGGTAAGGATAATGGAAATGCAATCATTGTTCAAGATGATTTCGACGCATCTAATGTTCTTGTGGTTTCAAGTAGCAACTCGAGTTAGGAGTGGATTATGGATTCAAGTTGCACTTGACACATGACTCCAAACAAAGACTTGTTCGAGGAACCATGATAGAGAAAGCCCACGTCGCAATTTTGTTGAGCCTTGATGATAAGGTTCTTCGACAGATATCAAAGGAGACGACGACATCAGGGTTATGGATAAAACTTGAAAGTTTGTACATGACTAAATCTTTGGTAAATTGACTCTACCTGAAACAAGCTTTATATTCATTCAAGATGACAGAAGATAAAGTATTGGCTGAGCAGTCAGATATGTTCAACAATCTTATTCTTAATCTTGAAAATATTGATGTGAAGATCGATGATGAAGATCAAGCATTTTTGTTGTTGTGTACTTTACCCAGAACACACGCTCACTTCAAAGAAACCCTCTTGTATGGAAAAGAGTCCCTGGCCTTTGAATAAGTTCAATCAGCCTAGTAATTTAAGGACTTGAATGAATGAAAGGAGTATAAACCTTCGACGGTTGATGAAGGTTTGGCTATTAAGGGAAATTCTTACGAAAGGATGGTAAGTTTGACAGTAAGAAAGGTAAAAGTCAGTCGAAGTCTTAATAATGGTGATGCACCTGGTATTCGATGCTATCACTCTAAGAAGGAGGGCCATACAAGAAAAGTGTTCCCTGAACGCCTGAAAGATCTTGGAGGTAAGGATAATGGAAATGCAATCATTGTTCAAGATGATTTCGGCGCATCTAATGTTCTTGTGGTTTCAAGTAGCAACTCGAGTTAGGAGTGGATTATGGATTCAAGTTGCACTTGACACATGACTCCAAACAAAGACTTGTTCGAGGAACCGTGATAGAGAAAGCCCACGTTGCAATTTTGTTGAGCCTTGATGATAAGGTTCTTCGACAGATATCAAAGGAGACGACGACATCAGGGTTATGGATAAAACTTGAAAGTTTGTACATGACTAAATCTTTGGTAAATTGACTCTACCTGAAACAAGCTTTATATTCATTCAAGATGACAGAAGATAAAGTATTGGCTGAGCAGTCAGATATGTTCAACAATCTTATTCTTAATCTTGAAAATATTGATGTGAAGATCGATGATGAAGATCAAGCATTTTTGTTGTTGTGTACTTTACCCAGAACACACGCTCACTTCAAAGAAACCCTCTTGTATGGAAAAGAGTCCCTGGCCTTTGAATAAGTTCAATCAGCCTAGTAATTTAAGGACTTGAATGAATGAAAGGAGTATAAACCTTCGACGGTTGATGAAGGTTTGGCTATTAAGGGAAATTCTTACGAAAGGATGGTAAGTTTGACAATAAGAAAGGTAAAAGTCAGTCGAAGTCTTAATAATGGTGATGCACCTGGTATTCGATGCTATCACTCTAAGAAGGAGGGCCATACAAGAAAAGTGTTCCCTGAACTCCTGAAAGATCTTGGAGGTAAGGATAATGGAAATGCAATCATTGTTCAAGATGATTTCGGCGCATCTAATGTTCTTGTGGTTTCAAGTAGCAACTCGAGTTAGGAGTGGATTATGGATTCAAGTTGCACTTGACACATGACTCCAAACAAAGACTTGTTCGAGGAACCATGATAGAGAAAGCCCACGTCGCAATTTTGTTGAGCCTTGATGATAAGTTTCTTCGACAGATATCAAAGGAGACGACGACATCAGGGTTATGGATAAAACTTGAAAGTTTGTACATGACTAAATCTTTGGTAAATTGACTCTACCTGAAACAAGCTTTATATTCATTCAAGATGACAGAAGATAAAGTATTGGCTGAGCAGTCAGATATGTTCAACAATCTTATTCTTAATCTTGAAAATATTGATGTGAAGATCGATGATGAAGATCAAGCATTTTTGTTGTTGTGTACTTTACCCAGAACACACGCTCACTTCAAAGAAACCCTCTTGTATGGAAAAGAGTCCCTGGCCTTTGAATAAGTTCAATCAGCCTAGTAATTTAAGGACTTGAATGAATGAAAGGAGTATAAACCTTCGACGGTTGATGAAGGTTTGGCTATTAAGGGAAATTCTTACGAAAGGATGGTAAGTTTGACAATAAGAAAGGTAAAAGTCAGTCGAAGTCTTAATAATGGTGATGCACCTGGTATTCGATGCTATCACTCTAAGAAGGAGGGCCATACAAGAAAAGTGTTCCCTGAACGCCTGAAAGATATTGGAGGTAAGGATAATGGAAATGCAATCATTGTTCAAGATGATTTCGACGCATCTAATGTTCTTGTGGTTTCAAGTAGCAACTCGAGTTAGGAGTGGATTATGGATTCAAGTTGCACTTGACACATGACTCCAAACAAAGACTTGTTCGAGGAACTATGTGATCAAGATGGTGGATCTGTATTGTTGGGAAACAAAAAAGCTTGCAAGATTGAAGGTGTTGGATCTGTGAGATTCAAGCTCCATAATGAGTTAATAAAATTGTTGACTGAAGTCAGGTATGTACCTGATTTGAAGAGAAATTTGATTTCTCTTGGTGAATTCGACAAGAAAGGATATGTTTTCCAAGGAGAGAAAAATATCCTAAGAGTTGTGAAGGGGTCGAAGGAATTCTTAAGAGGATTGAAGAAACAAGGCTTGTATACCCTTGAGGCTGAAGTTGTAAGTGGTTCAACAAATGTTGCCTCCATGAAACCTTTGTCAAAGACAAAATTTGGCACATGAGATTGGGCCATGTTAGTGAAAGGGGTTTGGTCGAATTGGGGAAATAAAATTTTCTTGGTGGAGACAAAGTCGAAAAGATGAAGTTTTGTGAACTATGTGTACTTGGAAAATCTTGTAGAGTGAAGTTCAACAAAGGAAAACAAAGAACACATGGATCCCTTGATTACATTCATGCTGATCTTTGGGGGACAGCAAGGTGTCCATCATATTCAGGAGCAAGGCATTTTCTATCTATAGTTGATGATTATTCAAAAAAGTTATGGATATTCATCTAGAAGACTAAGGATGATTTTTTTGAGAATTTCAAATGTTGGAAGACTTTGGTTTAAAATCAAACTGGCAGAAAGGTCAAGAGGTTGAGAACCAACAATGGCCTTGAATTTTGCAATGAGGTTTTCGACAACTTTTGTGCTTCCTCTGGTATTGGAAGGCACAGAACCACTGCATGTACTCCACAATAAAATGGTTTGGCTGAAAGGTTTAATCAAACTATTTTGGGGAGAGTTAGATGCATGTTGACTAGTGTTGGGTTAAATAAGGTGTTTTGGGCTGAGGTTGTTTCGACAACAACATATCTGATAAATAGATGTCCTTCGACTGCATTAGATATGAAGACACCTAAAGAAGTTTGATTGGGACATCCACCAAATCTCGATAAACTGACAGTATTTGGATGCATAGCCTATGCTCATATTAAGTAAGGCAAGGTCGAACCTAGAACTATGACATGCATGTTCATGGGATACCCTGAATGAGTAAAAGCTTATATGCTATGGTGCCTAGAGTCAAGTCACGGGAGGTGTATCACCAATTGAGAAGTAGTTTTTAATGAAGCTGAAATGGATTTAAAGAAAGCTGACGATGGTTATCTAAGTGCAAAAATATATGACAAAGAGCTAGAACAGGGAGATATTCTTGTTGAGGTAGAGCATGTTGATGTTGAATTGCGTATCCTAGATGAAGTCGAAGAAGAAACAGAAGATGCTGAGGAAGTTGAGGAAACTGTCGATAACTACCTATTGGCAAGAGATAGGTCGAGAAGAGTCATCAAGGCACCTTAGAGACTTGGGTATGCAGATCTTATAGCTTATGCCTTAATCTCTACAAGTGAGGTTCTAGACGAAGAACCTAGAGACCATAAGGAAGTTATGAGGAGTCGAAATAAGAATGAATGGCTAAAGGCCATGGATAATGAGATGAAATCTCTTCATGATGACAACACTTGGGAGCTGAATAAGAAACCTGATGGAGCAAGGTTAGTCAGCTGTAAGTGGATTTTCAAAGTTAAGGAAGGAATCGAAGGAGTGATGTCGAAAAGATACAAGGCAAGGTTGGTCGCAAGGGGTTTCACTCAGAAAGAATGTGTCAACTTTAATGATATGTTCTCTCCTGTTATGAAGAACACGTTCACTTAAATGTTGCTTGCCAAGGTGGCACAACTCGACCTTGAATTGGAACAAATGGATGTGAAGAATGTGTTCTTGTATGGTGATCTAGATGAAACAATCCTGATGAAGCAACCTGAAGGGTATGTCGAAAATGGGAAGGAATATTATGTGTGCAAGCTAAAGAGATCTTTATATGGACTGAAATAATCTCCTCGACAGTGGAATAAGAGATTCGGCAAGTTCATGGCACGCATAAGTTTCATCAGAAGTCAGTTCGACCACTGTGTTTACTTCAGATTTCGACCTGGTAATTCATTTGTTATATTGTTGCTTTTATGTTGATGACATTCTCATAGCAAGCAATAATGTCAAAGATGTAATGAGGGTGAAGGTTGAACTCAATAAGGAGTTCAACATGAAGGATCTAGAAGCTGCATCCAGGATTCTTGGGATTGACATCCGAAGAGATAGAAAGCTGTCGAAATTATGCTTATCTCAAGAGGCATACCTACGAAATATTCTCAACAAGTTTGGTATGTCAAATTCAAAGTCAGTTGTGACTCCAACAAACCCTCACTTCAAGCTAAGTATGGATCAGTGTTCCAGTACAGATGTCGAAAGAGCTTATATGAATAGCATCACATATGTTAATATAGTAGGTTCTTGATGTATGTTATGGTTTGTACTAGACACGACATAGCATATGCAGTAAGTATTGTAAGCAGGTGTTTACCGTTGTTTTTGGTAAACAACGGCTGATCTCCAAAAAGAAAAGTTCTTTTTGGTTTACTTACGGGATCGATCAGATTAATCCCAGAACATATGCTAATTTTTATGTAAGACGGATAAGCAGGAAGAACGCACGTTCGACCCAGAGAAAAGATGTTTGAGATTTTTAGAAGAATAGACAGGAAAGTAGAAATGCAAGTAAAGAAGCAAGAAAGATAACTTTACAAGATAATAGTAAAGTAATGTAAAAGACTTTCATTAATAAAAAGAGGTGTTTCCAACGTACATTTCTCAGTTTTATCCTTTCTCACGCAGCGGTTACTTGGATAATGTTTGAGTGACTTAGTACAATAAGTTGAACACACTTAAAAACTACACAAGTTTCCTAATTTATACTAAAAATAAGTAACCGTCGAGGGATCATTCTGCGCTAAGATGAAGACAAGTGTCTTTTGCATGTCCCTCGACCTATGGCTTTCAGCCATGTTGCTTCTTCTTAGTCGCTGGCGAAACTGCCTTTCCCTCCAATAATTCAAAATTCAAATATCCCTCGTATCACGTGTCAAAGCAAGGATACTTTCTCTCAGTCGAAGGACATAAGTCCTTTTCAGTCGAAAAGACCTGAAAGTGAGCCCTGGTCGAAGGCTCAAATATAACTTAGATCTTTTCCCTAAGTTATTCCATACGTCGAAGCATTCTTCTTAACCTGGTTTATTCCAGTTTTCTGGTCTAAAAGACCAAATATAGTAAGTGTCTAATTTGGGAGCCAACAAATTGCACCCCAAGAATGTCTATTTCGACGCTCAAAGAAATAGCCATTCTTTGATCTTCCCATTCGACACCTGTCTTTCCAGTTGTCCACAAGGTCTTGACGTGTGCTTTTTGTCTTCCGACAGCTGCTACTCTTGAGAAAACCATCATTACTCTTTCTCCAAGATGTCTTTTCTAACTGTCGTTACCACGCTTGCCATGATGGCCATATTCCTATAACCTAGGCAAGCATGTCAAAATGTTTCCCAATGCCTGCACGGTAACCTCTTCACACTTCTCCACGTGCCCCACTATCTGCGAAACATTAAATGGCCTTGACGAGACATATCTCTCTCTGAAGGCTATAAATACTTCTGTACCTTTCTATTTGGAACTTTTACCATTTCCAGCATTTCCAAATCTCTTACTTTCAAACACTTTGTACTGTCAACTTCGTTTTCTCCCAAACCTTCAACGATGGCTTTTCTCTCCAATGCACCAAATAATCCTCAACCTAAAAACGCTGATGATGTCCAAAACCCACCAGAGGTTTTTTCCACTAACCCTTCTCCTTCCTCGATTGACCGGTACGTTGCTGAACCCATGACGAAGGAGTGGCGAGAAGCATATGATTCTCAACTCCTCATTCCCATTAGATACAGTGGAGACATGTATGCTATGTCTGGTCCGTTGTCTTCATGCATCAAAAATCCCCTGAAGAATCGCGCCTTCTTCCCTACTCACCCAAGGCTCAGACCCATAGGTTGCGCGAAGAAGCCTAGGGATGACCTTGAAGACGCTACTCTGGCCAACCAGCAGCACGCTCAGACTATAGAGGATATCAACCTCCAGATCATGAACAAAGGGAACCGAATCTTTCGATCAAGCCCTAACCTCTCCTCTGAGTATTCAGACTGGTTGAATAAAATGGAGAAGGCGCAAGCTTCCGTTTGGAAGGAAATGGGCATTTATGACTTGGTGATGTTGTCGAAGACAGGATTTCCTTACTGTCCCCTCATGTTGGTATCTTCATTGTATTTTTGGGATAGCGCACATTTTACCTTTCATCTTCCCTGTGGGATGATGACCCCCACTCTATTCGACACAACTGCAATCACCGGTCTTCGACCGACTGGTGACTATTTCGCCCCTGAAGACTTGTCTGAGGATGCTATTGGGTTTGCTGCTACAAAACCCACTTACACCACCTTTATCAATCATTTCCACGATAAAGCCTCTAGCACCGTGTCAGAAGTGGAGCATATAGCCTTTTTGGCTATGTGGTTGTCTCGTTTCTTTTTTTGCACTAAGTCACTTCAGGTGACGAAAAAGATGCTTACGCTCGCGACGCAGCTTCACCACAAATATCCCCTTTGCCTGGCCGAATTGATTTTGGCCAACCTATATGAGTCCATCAATAATGGTGTGACTCAAATCAAGGTTATACGGGACAGGGGGAGCCTGCTGCTATCTGGTCCTTTTTGGCTTCTCCAACTTTGGCTCAATTCCACCTTTGAATCTTTCCTTCCTCAGAAGAATAAGATTAACGAAGAGGCCCCTGAAATCCTGAACAGGAGGGTCGAAGGCACCAGGCTTGCACTGCTGACTCCTACCGATGAAGGCCAACAGTTTCAGAAGGATTTCACAAGCTTCGTAATGATGTTTGCGGAGCGAAAGCGCTTTGTTTCGACCATGGCTCCCTTTGCCAGTCGAAAAGTTGGTCCAGAATGGTTCACCAGACCATATCCTTCAAATGAGGAGGAAGACGTGACTGATGAGTACGTGAGCATGTGGGAATCGTTTCTTCGCCTCAGGATCATGCCATTGAGATTCAAGAGCTCCAAAAATCAATTGAGCTTGATCGCTTATCAACCAAATATTGTATCTCGACAATTTGGTATTTCTCAGTCACTTCCCTCACCCATTTATCCTCGAGAGAAGCTGCTATTATTTTACAATGCAGACTACTCAGAAGATGCTGCTACCAAGCATATTGGTAGGTACACTGGTCGAACTATATTGACCCTCTTCGACTTTAACCTCAATTTTTTGAGTTCTGTTAATTTTGAGGGGCGGTGGAAACAGTATTATGATGAAGAGTTCTTCGATGAGAAGGACTTCGCCCACCACCTTCATGAGGCGTTTAAGATGGTTCTCGACAGGGTCAAGAAAGGTATTACTTATTTTCTTTCTCTTCGCTTCAGATTTGTCATTCGATGCTCAATTAACTTTAGTTTTCTTGTCTTCTGTTTAGTTGTCAAGAGAACTACTTCAAAGAAGGTTGCTGAGAGCACAAAAGGGGGAGATTCTACTGTCAACCCCACTCCTAAGGTATTCACTTTCTTCCATACCTTTATTTTCTATGATTGTCTGACATGGGCACTGATTCCTTTGACTTGTCTTTTTGGGTATTCAGAAAACTACCCCCAAAAAACGGAAGGTTCGGGAGATCCAAATCTCTAGCGACGAAGAAGAGGAGTCTCCTCCTGTTCCTTTGCAGAGACAAATATTAAAGAAACTCGTTCCTACCGTTGAAACTCGTCCCAAAATTAGGATTAAGACTACAGCTGGGAGGCCTCCGCCTATAGTCATCAACGAGCCTACTGAATAGGAAGTAATTGCCAGGCTAAACAATCCTAGCGAGAGTGATAACTTAAGTCCTGGTGCTGAAATCCTAGTCCAGGTATTTGCTTCGACAGACCATCATTTATTTCTCGACTCTCTTTTTTTTGCTTATGAGAGTTCTGAAAGAAATGAACTTCTTTTATTTTCCAGGACACTGCTGGTACTTCCAAATGAATTCCTACTCCCGTCGAGGACTCTGTCACCCTCTTGAATAGTGAAGGGGAGCCTACTTATAGGCCTTCTTCAGCGAAAGACCCTTTCATGAGTTCAGCTGACGAAGTAAATCAAACTTCCGAACCTCAGCACGAAACCATAGAAGAAGCCAATGAAGAAGAAGCTGTAGGAAACCAAGAGGAGACCAGGGCTCCGTTGGTTGATGTGCAAGAGAATGAAGAGGAAAGTATCCCTGTTGCTGAAACTGTGACAGCAAGGGAGGATGAAGGGATCCCAGGAGCTGGTGGCGCAGAAGGTTCTGCTGAAGGAAACCAGAATCCTTCAGGCACTGAAGCAATTCCAGATCAAGTGGCCAACGTGGTTGTTACCGTCAACGAAAGTGTCCCTTCGACGGGATCCAGAACTAAGGAGGATTTGGCCTTGCTAAAACAACAAAATCCTTTAGGTTATCTGACTGAAATTCTAGTAGGTCGAGAAATTTCCTCTGATCATAGTGCCTCAACTGCATCTGGAAGATCTACTTAGACCTCTCCTCTCGACGAGGCTCTTCAGAAAGTTAAAGCACAAATCTTCAAAAGAGATTTGATGTTAACCTTGGAGGGGGAACCAGCAGCGCCTTCTTTTCTGAAAACTACCTTGAAGGCTGTCGATCTCCTCGTTGCTTCTCCGGACGTGGCCAGTGTAATCTTGGACTTAATCTCCATTGTTGACCAAGTATCAGCTGATTATAACCGTCAAAGAACTCTTAATCGTGAGATTGAAGAAGCCAATGGTCAAGTGGCTGCTGCTTGGCATGCTGCTACCGAATCAGCTTCTAAGGTAAAGAATTTGTCGAAGGCCCAGGAGGCTAGACAAAAGGAGGTCGAAGAGATAGATCAAGACACTGCTCAGCTGAGGGTGCAAATTGCAAAGTTGGAAGCTAAAATTGCTGCCAACGACAAAAAGAAGGAGGAACTTCTCGTTGTTAACACTGAATCAGAGAGCCAAGAAGAACTGGATGAAGGGTTAAGGCACGCTGGTCGAGCCCAATCTCTTGATGCTAAGCTCGAGACCCTCAATCAATCGAAGGCTCTATGTGATCGACGCCTAGAATTGCAAAGAATCAAGTATCTTCAGATTAAGGCCAATATCCCCTTTTAAATCCTGTTTCTTTTATGTATGTAATCACTTGTTTGTAACAATTTCAGAGCCATTTTGGCACTTTTAATGAAAAATTAAGTTTCCATTTTGGAATTCTCTATTCAATAGTGACTATATATTACTTATTTTTACCTCTTGAAGCATAGGTCTATACGCTTTTAGGTATTTACCATTCACCTTCAAAAGTCTTTGATCTTCGCTTAACTCTTCGATCTCATAGGCTCCACCAGGGAAGGCCTGGATAATCTTGAAAGGTCCTTCCCACTTAGGAGACCATTTTCCCAAATTTCTGTCTTTTCGATCCATTGGAAGAATTACTTTCCAAACTAGATCTTCAGGCTGAAATGTCTTGGATTTCACTCTGCGATTATAGGATTTCTCCACTCGCTTCTTCTGCAGTCTCAAAAGATCCAGAGCTTTCAACCTTTCTTCGTCTAAGTCAACTAGTTCGTCTAACATCATATTCCAATAGACTTCAGAAGGAATATCATGATGTGTCTGAATCCTTGTCGCCTGCAGGTGGATTTCCACTGGCAGCACTACATCATGACCATATGTTAGGCGAAATGGTGTTGTTCTCGTGGCTTCTTTCGGACAAGTTCGACAAGCCCATAGAACTTGGTCTAGCGTCTTGTGCCAGTTTCTGGGTTTCTTTCCCACGTGTTTCTTTATTAAACTGATCACTACTTTATTTGCTGCTTCGACTTGGCCATTAGCTTGTGCATAATAAGGTGTAGACGTTAACAGTTTAAACCCCATTTCCGCAGCAAAGTCTAGCATCTTTTGACCAGTAAAGACTGACCCTTAGTCTGTAGTTATTGTTTCGGGAATTCCAAATCTATATATGATGTACTTTTGAATGAACTCAATGACATTCTCTTGGTCTACATTGACTAAAGGGATTTCTTCAATCCACTTAGTAAAATAATCAATGCCCACCAATATATACTTCTGGCTTTTAGAAGATGCTGGTCGAATTTCTCCAATCAGATCTAAAGCCCATCCTCTAAAAGGCCAAGGCTTCACAATCGAGTGAAGTTCGCTTGCTGGCATATGTTGAATACCTGTATGTCTTTGACATTCTTGGCATCCTTTTGCAAACTCAACATAATACTTTAACATAGTGGGCCAATATAATCCTTGTCGAAACAATAACCATTTCATCTTTTGGCCTACTTGGTGTGCTCCACATTCCCCAGCGTGTGTGGTGGAAAGAGCTATGTATGCTTCTGTTTCACTTAGGCATTTCAGAAGCACACCTTCAGGTGTTTTCTTGAATAATTCATTTCCCATCAACACATAACTCAGTGCTCTATATTTTATCTTTCGTTCTTTCGAAGCCGTTGGATTTTGTAAGTAATCCACTACAGGCTTTCTCCAATCTTGTTCTGTTAGATTGTCTATGAACGAAATTTCGAAATTTTCATGATCAGTGCATCCCAATGTTGTGGTCTTTAAATCCAATGGAGATAACTTAGTGGAAGTTACTCTCCCTCTAACTTCGATTGCTTGTTGTAGCCTGTCTTTCGAAACTTTATACCCAGAAGCAATTTGTGCCAAGTCATTGGCTACTTGATTTTCCAATCTGGGTATATGTCGAATGTTAACTACTTCGAAGTTCTTCAACAACCGTCTGGCTATTACAAAATACATGATAAGGTTTTCTTTTATGCATTTCTATTCTTTCGTAATTTGTTTTAGGACTAACTCTGAGTCTCCCATTATTTCGACCTGAGTTGCCCCCAATTCCAACAAGATTTCAAGGCATGCGATTAACGCTTCGTATTCGGCCTCATTATTAGAGCAATCCCCATCTATTTTGTACTTAAATGTTGTTGGAATTTTTTCCGGAGAAATAATAAGGACTCCGACTCCAGTTCCATCTTTGTAACTAGAACCATCAAAGTACAGTTTCTAAGGTTCGATCTCCAAATAGTTCAGTGATCCTTCTTGTATTGAATGGTCGACTATAAAGTCTGCTACCACTTGACCTTTCATAGCCTTGAGAGGCATAAAGGTTAATGAGTACTCAGTTAATGCAAGTGCCCATTTGCCAATTCTACTGTGCAAAATGGGTTTCGACAATATATACTTGAAAACATCAAAATGAGACGAAACATAAACATTAACTGGCTTTATATATTGCTTAAGTTTTGTACATGAAAAATATAGACATAAACATAGTTTTCAACCTTGTTATATCTAGTTTCTGCATCGTTTAAAACTCTACTGAGGTAGTATATGGGCCTTTCGACGCCATGTTCATCCTCTTGAGCCAACATGCTCCCTAAAGTTTTATTAGACGCAGCTATATACAGTCTCATACTTTTACTTCGACAAGGAGGCACCAAAATAGGTGGTTTGCTGAGGTACTCTCTGATTTTGTCGAAGGCCTCTTGATGTTCTTGCCTCCATTCAAACCCTCCTTTGTTGAGTCGAAGTAGCGGAGAAAAGGCTTGCGTTTTCCCACTAAGGTTGGATATAAATCTCCTTAGGAAATTTATCTTCCCAAGTAAGGATTGCAATTCCTTTTTGTTAGTTGGCGCTTTGGCTTGCAAGATAGCTTTGGTCTTGTTTTGGTTTATCTCAATGCCCTTTTTATGGACCACAAAACCTAAGAAATCTCCTGCTTTGACACCAAAAGCACATTTTAGAGGATTCATCTTCAGGCCGTAGCGTCTCATCCTCTCAAAGGATTGTCGAAGATGATCCATGTGAGTCTTCCCTGAAACAGATTTGACAACAATATCATCAATATAAATCTGCATGAAAGTGTCAATAAAATCATGGAAGATCGAATTCATGGCTCTCTGGTACGTTGCCCCTGCATTCTTTAGGCCAAAGGGCATTACTACCCATTCATAAGTGCCTAAAGCCCCAGGGCAACGAAATGTCGTTTTCGACACATCTTCTTCAGCAATGAAGATTTGATTATATCTAGAGTATCCATCAAGCATACTCATGTACTCGAAACCAGCGGCAGAATCCACAAGCATTTCCTCCACCGACATTGGATATTCATCTTTGGGTGTTGTAACATTCATATCTCTGAAATCGATGCACACCCTCAAGGTACTGTTTTTCTTTATAAGAGGCACAATATTTGCAATCCATTCGACGTACCTGGTCGTTCGGATGAACTTGCATCTCAGCAGCCTTTCGACTTCCATTTTGATTTTTGATAAAATCTCTGGTGCAAACTGTCTTGGAGTCTGCTTAACGGGCTTTTTTTCCAGGCTTTATTGGCAACTGCAGTTCCACCAAACTTCTGTCGAGACCAGGCATCTCGTCATAATCCCACGCGAAGCAATCCTTGAACTCTTTTAGTAATTTGATCATTTCGACCCTGAGTCCTGGATCCATTTTTGTGCTTATGTACGTTGGCTTGTTCACAGGACCTTCGCCTAGATTTACCTCTTCTAGAGGATCTTACGCCAACATTTTAACATTGTTCGCCAGCGGGTCCTTTTCGAAACCTAGAGGTTCATCGTCATAGATGGCGTCTAACCTCTGATCTCGAAGGTATTTCATTCCTAAGTCGGGAGGCTCTGGGTCGAAATCTTTCCCAGGTCCTGTCTTAGAAAGGACTTGTTCATTGGCTTCGAAAGCCATATACTTAACTTCATCCTCCAATGCCGCTATCATTCTACTTTCAGCCACATACGCCGAAATCTTTTGGAGAGTTTGTGACTCAGTCATCATCACCAAACTCACTTCCCTAGCCTGTTGGCCGTATATCATCAACTCCTCCAAAGTCGATGTTGGATAAGTCTTCTCTATCCCACTGAAAGCCGTAGTCTGAGTGTAGGTATAGGGAGCAGAAGGCATTAGGAGTTGGGGTTAAATCAAACTCGGGTGGGTTACATGGCCCTATGTGAGCCAAATTTCGGTCGAAACTATTTTTTCCGACACTGTTGATTTCACCTAAGTAATAACTCTGATCTGCTTCAACGTTTTCCACAATGCCGTTGGGGAGCCATATTGTGACCCTTTGGTGCATCGAAGATGACACTGCTCCAATGCCATGTATCCACTCTCGACCTAAGAGCAGATTGTAGTTGGGTTTTGCTGAAATCACCATGAACATGGTGGGTCGGAGGATTGATCCTACTTTGAGGTCTAGTTGTATGACACCCATTGTGGTTCCAATGCCCCCCTCATAGTTGGTCAAGAACATGTTATGTGGCTTTATGTCAGCATCTCCCTTGCCTAACTTTTCCAGCATGAATTGTGGGATGATATTGATGGTCGCCCCACAATCAACCATTATGGTTATCTCCCCTATCTTTGCTCTAATGAACAGGGGTTTCAGATGGCTCTTCATTGCCTCTGTTGGTGGCTCAAAAAATGCATTATATTCTTCTACACAGCCATTGTTCATTACATAGTAACATACTGGCTTGTGTCTAGCCATTTCTTGTTCAACCATTAGGTCAGTCTCTTCGACTTCGACCTCACGGTTGTATTCTTTTGGTAACACGGATATGACATTCACCATGATGTCTAAACTGTCACTGGAATCGGAATCGTCTTCATCATTTGACCCACATTCCTCCGTCCAAGGCTTAGGATTTCTCTCTAGAGGCTTCCTTTGTTTCCTCTGCATATTTGTACTAACCTCTGGATGAGGTCCAGCTGCCTCTTTTTCGGCCTTTCGCCGTCTTTGGAATCTTCTCCACTGCGAACGAGACATAGGATTTTTTCCTTTGTAATTGCTCGACACATGGGTCATTTTATTCGACGCAGAAGCATGGTAATCCTTTCTGTAATATAAAGAAGAACCCCTTGGCACGTCGAACGCCTGCCATCTCTCTTCATTTGGCCTCTTTCTTCCCATGGTGTTTAGCCAAGTATCTGTAGGCACATTAGTTGGAGGTCTAAAAGTTGGTGGCCTCCTTACCTGACTCATGGGTCCTTGTTGATGCCCCCTTCTGGGGTCAAATCTGATTTCTGAACCCATTCTTTGTTGGGCATTGGTGCCCTGTTTTGCTTTCACAATCTGCATAGCTTGTATGTGTTCAACGGCTTTCTTGTCGAAAATAGAGCTACATCTAGGGCATAACATTACTTCCGATTTCTTCTTCTGGAACCTATGCAGAAAATCTTCCAGATCTTCATTTTCCTTTGGGAATGCAGTTTTGTTTACTTCTTCTTGTCGAATGGCTTCCTCTGAGGCTTTGGCGCCAGAGACTTCAACCATGTTAACCTGCATGTTGCTTTTGGCAACAAGGTTCATCTTCTACATTTTGGCTTCTAGATTCTCTATCGAACCTTTTACAGCAGCCAAATAAGAACCTGTGGTGGTTCTTTTGCTGGAGCTCTCAGCAACTCCTTTACTTTTGTTTGGGTCTTTAGTAACCCGTTTAATCAGTTTCAGGCTTTCAGCAGCCTTCTTGTTCGACCCTTGGGCAACTTCCTTTTTCAAATCCAGGCCTTCAGTGGCCTTTCTCACCCCTTCAATAGTTTTTCTGGAGATGTTTCAAGTGAAACTTCCAAAGATGGGTTTTGTGATGAAATCTTCAGAAACTTCCACCATGTGAATGCCAACTGGTTCGGCATAATGTGCCTCTGTCTGCAGTGAGTTTGTGTCGATCTTCATTGCTGGCTTATCAGCAAATTTCAGCCTTCCTTCCTTTAGTGCTTGTTGAACAAGATCCCTGAAAAGGAAACATTGTGAGGTTTTATGTCCCCAAAAATTATGGTATTTACAAAAACCTTTTTTCTTTCTTTGTTCAAAAGGAGGCAATTTTGTCCCTGGGGACACTATCATCTGGTCATCTTTAACTAATAGATCAAATATTTCGTCACATTTGGATATGTCAAAACTATAAGTTTTCTTAGGAAATTTTTCACTTTTTTTCTCAGGCTCTACAGGATTTTTCCCATTTGATGGCACTAGCAATTTACAAGAATATGGTGGTCCTTGTTTTAATTCTGCTAAATCGATTTCGCCTTCTTCGACATCTATAGGATCACTAGATGTCTCTGGATCGTTATCATCCATTTCGACATAAGCTACCCTTTCTCGTCGATGAGTTTTGGCAACTTTAGCTTTCTCAGCTTTAAGACGTTCTACTTGTCGAACTCTATCAGCCAGTTGGGCCATATCTCTTAGGTATTGTGTATCTAACTTTTTCCTAATCGAATAATCCAGGCTCCCTGCTGCTATTTCGACTAATTCATGCTCAGGCACTTGGGTAAAGCATCTGGATTTGAGTAATCAAAACCTATTTAAATATTCATCAATTGGCTCTGTAAACCTTCTCTTCACACTAGCCAATTCTTTTAGACTTATCTTGGTTTGACCCATGTAGAATTGTTCATGGAATAATCTTTCCAATTGGTTCCAGTTGTGGATCAAATTGGCTGGGAGGGTGGTGAGCCAAGTGAAAGCATTCTTTGTCAGGGAACTTGGGAAATATTTTATTCTAAGGTTTTCGTTGTTTGCTATTTCCCCGACCTCTATCAAATATCTAGCCACATGTTCGACAGTAGACTCTGTCGTATCCCCTGAAAATTTAGTAAACTTTGGGACTTTTCCCCTAGGTGGTAAGTCTGTTTGCAGAATATATTCTGACAATGGGGATGTAAAGTTTGGTCTGTGAAAACCAACATTCATCCCGTTTTGAATCATAATCCTTTTGATCATGGCAGTTAGATTATTGTCCGTCCCATAGTTTTGGTGTCGAACTTGTTGTATTAATTTGTCAGCATTTTGGTTTCTATTAGCCATAATAACGCCTTGATCAATTTCTCTAGGGTTTCGTGGTATTTCAACCCTTGGTTGTTCTATTTCTACTCTAGGAATCTGGGGGTTTGGATTAATGGTCAAATCCTCTTCCATGATTACCCCTTGATTTTCTCTTATTGGTATTCTCTAGGGTTGTCGAACAACTTGGGGTACCCCAAAGAATTCAGTCATGCGCGTCATTTGCATTGTCATCTGTTGATTCGACTGCGTAGCAGTCTGGATGAGGGGGTTTAGCATTGTACTTAGAGTTTGTGCTAACATTTGTACCATTTCATGATTACTTTCGTCCATCTGTTGCCTCAAAATTGCTGTTGAAACATTTGTGAGGCTATGTATTACATGAGATGGCCCTCCCAAAAATTGGTTTCTACTGGCTCCAGACCCTTGTAATGGCGATGTTGCATTCACCAAAGGTTCTGAAAAAGTGGAAGCAACATTCATAAGGCTAGCCATTTCAGTAGTTGGCATGCCATATGGCTGTTCTCGACCCATCCAGGTTGTCGAAAAGCCTGGAGGCACCACTGATCGAGATCCTAGATTTACCCTTGGTGGAGGCGTTCCTAAGAGACCTCTTGGACCTACATACGAAAGTAAGGGTCCAGTTTGATTTGTGGTTAACGTTGGCATTGATCCAACAGAAGTTGGGATAGTCCCTTCGACAACAGTAGTAACCACTGTTCCTGTGATTGGTGGAGGTATTTCTCTATGGTTTGGCTCATTAGCCATACTACTCTCACTATTTTCCTTCCTAACAGTATATTTGTTGGTTACTCTACCACTTCTTAATAACATACAACGTTATAACTGTACAGGAAAAACACAATAACATAAACAAGATTTTTAATAAAAATTAGCAACGTCCCACCGGGTGTGCCAATTTGTTTACCGTTGTTTTTGGTAAACAACCGCTGATCTCCAAAAAGGAAAGTTCTTTTTGGTTTACTTACGGGATCGATCAGATTAATCCCAAAACATATGCTAATTTTTATGTAAGACGGATAAGCAGGAAGAACGCACGTTCGACCCAGAGAAAAGATGTTTGAGATTTTTAGAAGAATATACAGGAAAGTAGAAATGCAAGTAAAGAAGCAAGAAAGATAACTTTGCAAGATAATAGTAAAGTAATGTAAAAGACTTTCATTAATAAAAAGAGGTGTTTCTAACGTACATTTCTCAGTTTTATCCTTTCTCACGCAGCGGTTACTTGGATAATGTTTGAGTGACTTAGTACAATAAGTTGAACACACTTAAAAACTACACAAGTTTCCTAATTTATACTAAAAATAAGTAACCGTCGAGGGATCATTCTGCGCTAAGATGAAGACAAGTGTCTTCTGCATGTCCCTCGACCTATGACTTTCAGCCACGTTGCTTCTTCTTAGTCGCTGGCGAAACTGCCTTTCCCTCCAATAATTCAAAATTCAAATATCCCTCGTATCACGTGTCAAAGCAAGGATACTTTCTCTCAGTCGAAGGACATAAGTTCTCTTCAGTCGAAAAGACCTGAAAGTGAGTCCTGGTCGAAGGCTCAAATATAACTTAGATCTTTTCCCTAAGTTATTCCATACGTCGAAGCATTCTTCTTAACTTGGTTTATTCCAGTTTTCTGGTCTAAAAGACCAAATATAGTAAGTGTCGAATTTGGGAGCCAACAGCAGGTACATGACGAATCCTGGAAAGGCTCACTGGCAAGTATTGAAGTGGATTCTAAGGTACATAAATGATTCTCTGAACAGAGTCCTAATTTATGATGGAGCCTTGGGTGAAGATAGTAAAGCAGTAATTAAAGGATACGTCGACTCTGATTATGCAGGTTGTATGGATTCCAAAAAATCTATTTTTGGATATGTTTTCACTATGTTTGGCACAACAACTAGTTGGAAAGAGACACTTTAGAAAGTTGTAGCCTTATCAACCATTAAAGTGGAATATATCGCCCTCACTGAAGTTGTGAAAGAAGCATTGTGGCTTGAAGGTTTTACTAAGAAGTTGAAACTTCAAGGTTGAGTTATCACTGTTAAACGTGATAGTCAACGTGCAATACACCTATCAAAAAACTCAGCCTATCATGAGTGAACCAAGCACACCGATGTGAGAATGCATTACATCAGAGGGGTAATTGAGCATGGAGAAGTCCAAGTACTGAAGGTTTCGACATATCACAATGTTGCTGATATGATCACCAAGACATTCCCAAGTTGCAAGTTTTTCCACTGTATGTAGTTGATAAAACTGCATGAAGAAAGATAGTTTGTTCCTTTAAAACTAGAGTTTGTTTCAAGGTGGAGATTTCTGAGATATTGGATCGAACTCTAGTCTAGTCGAGGGTAGCTTCTTTGTTCGGCAGTTTGTCAAGAGTTTAACATGTCGTCAAAGCCTGCTCATATGTTGTTGTCGAAGACCTACATGCTGTAGTCGAAATATGTTCTAGTACGTAGATATCGATAATGATATGTTAGTTAGCATGTCGAATTGGGGATATTTGTTACGTCTAATTGTTTAAGTTAGCTTGTACCCTAAGTTAGCTTATAATAGGTATTTGTGAAAAAGCCCATTGCTTTAGTATGTTAGATTTATTATAAATAACATACTAGTCTCTCATCATTGCGGACAATAAATTCTAATTTAGAGTGAGATGATTATTTGTTATTCTTGTGTACTTTAATCTTGTTTAAAGAGAGCGTAAAGAATAACAGTTATAATCAATTCCTTGTGTTCATCTTGTTCTATCATTTTTTTCTATCCTATTTATTTCCTGATAATAAAAAAATAGTTTATACTTTATTTCAAAGACATCTAATTTCACAACACTTAATAAATCTTTTTTGAGTCTATCAAAATTCACACTATCAAAATTCATACAAGTCGTAAAAGTGTCAAAAATTGTCAAAGGTACGCAAAGCTTGACAAGCCAGTTTTCTACTCTTGTTGCATATTTATAGAAATATTAAATGAAACGATTCTTTTCATAAAATCATGGTTAAGGAGGATGACACACATGTGAATCAGAAAAATACAAGATCGAGGGAAACATGTTAAATATGGGATCCATGTACACCTCTAACAATAATTAGAGTTACGAATTACCGATAAAAACATATAGTTGAACAATGTTATTTTGCAAACCACAAAGTTTTGAGCAACATAACTAGTTTTGTCTTATTCAACAGAAATAATCAATAAAATCAAGCTATTTTTTTTTAAATTTATCCTTTAAATTTCAATTTAATTTTTATTTGTACGATTCTTAGTTTAGTAGCTCTAAAAAAATCTAACACCGGACTTAAAACTCTTTGGAAGAGATGAGAAACTCATAGTCGAGAGATAATTTTTTATTTTGTGCAATCATTAAAAGCACAAATGGAGTTATAGTTGACAGTTATAAGTTGATTCATCAACTAATTTTCAACTTGAACAAAAACACTGACCCACTCGATAGAACATTATGGCCAATATCATTGGAAAATTATATTCTTCAAATCATAATCAGTATTTTAAAACCCAGCTCGACCTGGCCGATCGGATCGGTCTGACCGAGAACCGGTGGGCCAAGCGGTCCGATTAAGAGATAAGACCAGAATTATATTTAGACCGGATGAAACCGGTGTGAATCGGCCGGATCATCGGTTAAACCAGTGAACCGGTGGTTTTTACTGAATCGGCGGGTTTGACTATTTATTTTATTTTTTAGGGCTTTTGAAAAAAAAATTAACATAAACGCTTTGCCTCCTCGTTTCCCAAACCTAGGCATTTAAAAGGTTTTCTTTTTTATTCTGTCTTTTCTTTTTCTAATTGAAGTCATATTCTCAATTTTCTCTACCAACAAAAACTCTCACTTGCTGCTGTTATTTGATATTCTTTGTTTGCCGTCAAAAATTTCATCAAAACATCAAAAACAAGTTATTTCTTTTTTACTTGGTCTAATTTGCATTGATGTTTTTCAATATGAATATTATTGTTTCATTTTGTTGATCAAATAGATTTAGATGAGGATGAAGATGGAGATATGGGTAATGCACAAGATACTATTGTTGATACTGTGAATCAAGAAAAAAACAACACCAGAGAAGATGAAGTTGGTGGAGAAGACAATGAAGTTGAAGATGGATATGAATATCAAGATTATGACAATTTGACTTCACGGACATAAAAAATTATGGATCGTTGAGTATGGATTTTTGTGACTTATTATAATACTATAACTTATGAATTGTTAAGTTTCTATCACTTCTTTGAATTTATAATTTGCTACATTAAGTTTCTATCACTTATTTTGATTGTTACTAATACTTTTGTTTATTCTAAATTATTTGAATTTATAATTTTCTATATTATTATAGTTATAAATTTCAGGTAATGAATATATTTTTTATAGAAACCAGGTCAAAAGCCATGCGGTCTGACCACTGACTCACTGGTCCGACCAGTAACCCAGTGACTTTACCGAGTCGATCACCAGTCTGGGTTTTAAAACATTGGCCACAACTATGTTTGATATATACATATGTAGTATTATTAGGAGTGGCAAACTGAATGAATTGAATGGATTTGATTAGATTGGATTGTTAAAAGATAGATCAAAATAATTCATTAGTCAATTAACAATCTACTAAAACTTTCTAAAAATATTCAATCCAATTTATCCATTAAAGATAAAATTCCTCTAATACATCCATTAACAGTATTTTAATAGATGAATATTCATCTATCCAAAAAATTAATTTAAATATATTCATTTATTTATTTAATTTTTTTGTATTTCTGGAAAAAAAATCGATATTATGTATTTTCATAAAAAAATGATTTTTTTGTGTTTCTGATGAAAAGTCAAATTTCTGTATTTTTGACAAAAATTCGATTTACTGAATTTTCGTAAAAAAAACTCGATTTACAGTATTTGTGTGAATAAACTCGATTTACTATATTTTTTCAAAAAAAAAACTCGATTTATTGTATTTCTATAAAAAAAAACTCAATTTACTGTATTTCTACAAAAAACTTGATTTATTGTATTTCCACAAAAAACTCATTTTACTGTATTTATGTTAAAAAAACTAGATTTAATGTATTTCTGCAAAAAAAACTCAATTTAATGTTTTTTTTTGGTTAAAAACTCGAATTACTGTATTTTTCGTAAAAACTCAATTTATTGTATTTCGGTAAAAAAATTAATTAATTTACTATATTTCCGTAAAAAAACCCAATTTACTGTATTTCCACAAAAAAACTCGATTTACTGTATTTTTGCCAAAAACTCGATTTACTGTATTTTTGGAAAAACCCGATTTACTATATTTTTGCAAAAAAAATCAATTTACTGTATTTCGGTAAAAAATGTTGATTTACTGTATTTCCATAAAAAATATTGATTTATTGTATTTTCGCAAAAAAACTATATTTAATGTATTTACGTCAAAAAAACTCGACTTACTATATTTTTATATAAAAAACTTGATTTACTGTATTTTTGCAAAAACTCGATTTACATACTTTCCATAAAAATCTTTAATTACTGTAATTTTGCAAAAACTCGTTTAACTATATTTTCATAGAAAAACTTATTTTACTGTGTTTCCGTAAAAAAACTTGATTTATTGTATTTTTGCTGTAAACTTGATTTACTTTATTTCCGACCAAAACTCAATTTACTGTATTTTTATAAAAAAATATTGATTTACTGTATTTCCGTAAAAAATATGATATTTTGTATTTATGAAAAAACCTAGATTTATTATATTTCTGCAAAAACTTGATTTATTATATTTTATTAAAAATTCTGGATTTATTGTATTTTCGTAAAAAAAACTTAAATTACTGTATTTCTATAAAATTATCGATTTACTGCTTTTCTATAAATAAAAACTTGATTTATTGTATTTCCTGGAAAAAAAACTCAATTTACTGTATTTTCGTAAAAAACTTGATTTACTGTATTTTTGTAAAAACTCGATTTATTGTATTTCCCAAAAAACTCAATTTACTGTATTTCCATAAAAAATCCAATTTACTATATTTCCACAAAAAACTTGAATTATTGTATTTCCGCAAAAAAAATGATTTACTGTATTTTCATAAAAACCCGGTTTACTGTATTTTGTCAAAAAAAAATCAATTTATTGTATTTTTGTAAAAAAACTCGATTTTTTATATTTGTTTACCTTGGGTTTTGGTAAACAACCGCTGATCTTCCAAATGGTTACTTATTTGGTTACTCGCAGGATCGATCAGATTGATCCTATGGACATAGGTTGATTTTGAAGTTTGATTAAGTTGGATAAGGCTTTAAATAAAAAGGTTTCAAGTAAATTGCATAAAGGAAAGACTTGGTAAAATAAACAAGGCTTTAAAGTAAAAGGTTCGACAGGAATTTAAAGAGGAAAGCATGTAAATTTCTGGAAAAGCAAATGACTTTAATTGATAAAATTGGTGTTTCACACATACATTTCTCAACAATTCTTTCTCACACGCTGGGTACTCGAATCTATATGAGTGACTTTGTATAGAATTGTGAACACACGCGAGAAACTACATGTCTACTCCTATTTATACTAAAACATCCAAAGTAACCGTCGGGCAGTTACACTGCTTCGAGATCAATCCACTTGGCACGTTCTCCATGCTCGACGCTCCAGATCCTTGCACGTTTGCACGTGGTAACTGCTGGAAACCGTTTTCCCTCCAAACGCTTGAATTTCAAACTGCTCCACTCTGAACCATCGAACACTTTCGTCAAGAGACATCTTCGACGAAAAACTCCTTCGACGTCGAAGGCAATCAGCCTTCTTCCTTGGAAGAAATCTTCTAAGTATTTTGCCATCTTTCGACGGGCACTTCGACAGACTTAGCCAGTCGAAAGCATCTTTCAGCTTTTAATAGCTGACATCAATCAAAACAAAGGTGTCGAATTTAGGAGCCAACAAATTGCCCCCCAAGAATGCCTTATTTCGACTCTGAAAGAAAAAGGCATTCTTTGAAACGCCATTCGACACCTGTCTTTCCACGCTTAGTCACAAGTTAACTTGTGCACTTTTTGTTGCTTTTTACCAACTATTGACAATCCCAAGAAAACCATCATTGATTTGATCCTAGGACGTCACTTTCAGTACGGCGTGCAGTACCAAACGTCATTTCAGAATTTGTCATTATGACAATTCTCAAAAACGAGGACGCACGCTGCGTCCCTCTATTTCTGCAGAAACGGCCAAAACAACAAGGGGCTGCCACGCGTCCCACTAACTCCTGCAGCATTAAATGGCATTTAATGTCCTCGTTATTGGGGATTTTTCCCACTACTATAAATAGCAGTGAATATCCCATTGTGGGACTCTTTACGCCAACTAGCCTTCAAACTTCCTTGCTATCTTTGCAGAAACTCTTCCTCTTTCACTTCATCTTCAACCTCGCTTCAAACTCAATACTAAATCCATGGCATCTGGTTCTACTGCCCCTAGTGCTAAAACACCAACTGAACATGCTAAACCCAAGGTTTTCGTCACTGCCCCAGTAGTAAACTCTACGGGCAAACGAAGGGTTCCTGAACCTTCTGACATCGTCGTTCGCGACGCCTACTCACGCCACTTGATGATCCCGGTTGGATACTCCAACCAGATCTTTGCAATGTCTGGCCCCATGAATCCAAGCATCTCTGAAGCTCTGAAGATCAAGAGCTATTTCCCAATAGTCGAGAAACTCAAGCCAGTAGCATGCGCCAAGAAAGACGCAGAAGACAATGAAGACCCTACACGTGAAAAAATCGATCTCCGCTTCTTCAACAGAGGGGTTAGGGTCTTCAGGTCTTGCCCTAATCTGACCTCCGATTATGTTGCTTGGCTAACAAAGTTGGAGAAGCACCAAACTTCGATTTGGAAGGATATGGGAATCTTCGACCTAGTGATGCTGTCGAAGACGGGCTTAAACTACTCCCCGGAAATGCTTATAGCTTCACTGTTGTTCTGGGACTACTCCCATTTTACTTTTCATCTTCCATGTGGGATGCTAACCCCCACACTCTTCGACGTGGCCGCTATTACTGGCCTTCGACCCACCGGGGATTACTTCGATCCGGAGGAGATGTCGGAGGACCAAATTGGCTTCTCTGAGACCAAGCCAACATACACCACTTTCATCAACCATTATCACGACAGGTCGACAGACACTGTGTCGGATGTCGAACACATAGCGTTTCTAGCCTTATGGCTAACTCGCTTTGTGTTTTGCTCGAAGTCTCTACAGGTGACCAAAAAGATGGTCACTCTTGCTACCCAACTGCATCACCGCCAAAACATCTGTTTGGCAGAACTGATTCTGGCTAGTCTCTATGACTCGATCAGCAATGGGGCCACTCTTCTGAAACATATCGAGGACAGGGCCAGTTTGCTACTCGCTGGGCCTTTCTGGCTACTTCAACTGTGGCTCAATGCCACCTTCGAATCTTTCTTGCCCAAGAAAGTTCAGATAAATGAACAAGCTCCAGCGATAGCGAATAGACGCATCGAAGGAATCAGGCTGGCTCTGCTGACACCTACGGACGATGGACTGGAGTTTCAACAAACCTTCACCAACTTCGTTCTAATGTTTGCTCGAAGGAAGGAGTTTGTTTCAACTATGGCTCCATTTGCTCAACGGCGGGTGGGGCCAGCATGGTTCACTAGGCCACATCCAAAGGAGTCGAGTGGTCCCAATGTCGATGAGCATACAATACTTTGGGAGGCGTTCCTTACACCAAGGATCATGCCTCTTCGATTCAAGAGCTCAAAGACTCATTTGAGTCTGATTGCCTATCAACCAAATCTGGTATCTCGCCAGTTTGGTATTATCCAAACCCTGCCTTCTCCGATTTTTCAAAGAGAGAAGTCAATGTTGTACTTCTGCAACGATTATACAGAAGAAGCTGCCATCAAGCATATCGGAAGATATGCTGGTCGAACAATCCTCTCGCTGTTTGACTACCAGCTCAATTTCCTTTGCTCACCATCCTTCGAGGAGTGGTGGAGAAGCTATTATGCTGAGTACTTCTTCGACGAGAAGGACTTCATGGCTGAGTTGCAGAAGTCTTTTGTCCTTGTGTTGGACAAAGTAAAGAAATGTAAGTTCATGCTCTCACATTACTTTTTGTCTTTCTCTTCGACTGCTAGCCTGTTAACTTTTTCTTTGCTTTCAGTTGTTCGAAAGCCTGTAGCCAAGAAGGCTACAGAAAGCCAACAAGGAGGAGGCCCTTCAACAAAACCTCCACCGCCGGCGAAGACTACGGCGAAGACCATAAGCAACCAACAGGGGGAAGGCTCTTCGAGGAAGCCTCCTGTATCGGTAACCAGATTTTCTTCATTTTTCTTCTGGCTTTCGATTTTTTATTTTCGATGCAATTATTCAATCGAATTCCTATTGGTTTTCTAGGCACCTTCGCCCAAGAAACGGCCAGGACTGGTGGTCGAATCTGGGAGTGATGACGAAAGTGATTCCCCTCCTGCCCCCTTAAAAAGGCGAAAGTTGACAAAGGATGCTTCTGTTCCTGCTCCTGCTCCTGAAGGTCGAACCGTCAGAATAAAGGTTGCTGTGAGAAAGCCTAGGCCACCTCCAGTGATCATCGAGGAGCCAACTGAGGAGGAACTGAACGTTCTTCTTAACAAGCCTGTCGAAAGTGACAATTCCAGCCCTGGGGCTGAAGTTAATCCACAGGTAATCCCTTAGACCTTTTTTATAACTTAGGTATAGATACCTAAATTCGATTGTGTCTCTTTCGACATCTGAAGATTTGTCTTCTTTCCTTTTTCAGGACACCACTGAGAGTTCTCCGCCAAGGACCTCAGAAACGCTGGAATCTGCTGAACTTAGCAGGCCTCAGGAAAAAGGCTTGGGTAATGACGAAGCCCACACTGAGAATGAGGCCAATGCTGAAACAGTAGAAAAACCAACGGCGGAGCCTCAAATGGGGGAACCACAGCCAGAAACGGTTCAGGTGGTGGACCTGTCAGAAGAGAATCATGAAGAAAGGGACCAATGCAATGACGGCGAAGAGAATCAAAATGCTGCCGTCGAAGAGAACCAAGGTGGTACTGGCGAAGAACACCAAGGTGACGCTAGCGAAGAGCCACAAAATGACGCTAGCGAAGGACCCCAGGGTGATGCTAACGAAGAACCACAAGTCGACGCTGGTACTGCCTCAGTCCGAGTCGAAGAGCAACCAGTCGAAGCACCTAACACTCAAGAACTTCAAACCCAAGATAATACTGTTGCAAGGGTTACCTCCTCGAAGCACAGGTCAAAAGAGGACTTGGAACTCTTGAAAGAAACTGACCCTGTTAGCTACCTCAATGCCATCATCGAGAGCAAGAGTTCGTCTGACGCGAGTCAGGAAGTGCCTACCCTGTCGGGGAAGTCTACTGAAACTTCTCCCCTTGATGATGCTTTGGCGAAGGTTAAGGCCCAGTTCTTCAAGAGGGACTTGATGAAGGCTTTAGAGGGGGACCCCACTGCTCCATCATGCTTAAAAGAGGTCTTGAATGCTGTTGACTTTGAAGCTGTAGCCCCAGAAATCTCAGATTTGATCATGGAGTTACACTCTATGATTGATCAGGTCTCAGCGGATTACAGGCGCCAAAGAGGGTTTAACAGTTAGCTTGAGGTGTTGTATGGCAAAAGCTCATCTGCGTGGACTGCTGTCTCAGATTCGACTTCTCGAATTGCTGAGTTGTCGAAACAAAAAGCGTCTGCACAGGAAAGAGTTGATGCCATTGATCGAGAGAATGTTTCCTTCCGGGCACAAATCGCAGAAATAGAGGCGAAGATAAACGCCAACACTGTACTCAAGGAGGAAATTCTTTCGACCATCTCAGACACTGAGAGCCAGACTGAGATCAAACAAGGCCTGGAATTCGCTGAGAGGGCCCAAAGCCTCGACGCTCAAATTGCCAAACTAGTGCAAGAAAACTCCTGGTGCAAGAAGAGGTTGGAGCTGCAGCATGCCAAGTATCTTCGACTCAGGAACTCTCTTACCTTTTGATTGATTCTCTTTTGTAACCATCTTCTGTAATCGTTATTCGACAACAATTGCCATCTTGGCTGAAATTAATAAAAATTTCTATTTTGGCATTTTTATGGTTAATTTAGACTTGTTCTTTTATTATTTTATTTTTATCTCTTGAAGTATAGGTTTATATTTTTTCAAATATTTACCATTTACTCTCAAGAGCCTTTTATCTCCACTTAACTCTTCGACTTCATAGGCTCCACCAGAAAAAGTTTGGACAACTCTGAAAGGTCCTTCCCATTTGGGTGACCATTTCCCCATGCTTCGATCCCTTCGATCCATGGGAAGAATTACCTTCCAAACTAGTTCTTCAGGCAAAAATACCTTAGGTTTTACCTTTCTATTATAAGAGTCTTCTACTCTTTTCTTCTGAAGCCTGAGTAGGTCGAGAGCGCGTAATCTCTCTTCGTCTAAATCCACCAGTTCATCTAACATCATGTTCCAATAAACTTCAGAAGGAATATCATAATGCCTCTGAACCCTTGCAGATTGAAGACAAATTTCTGCTGGCAACACTGCATCATGGCCAAAAGTTAGCCTATATGGTGTTGTACCAGTGGCTTCTTTTGGGGACGTTCGACAAGCCCATAAAATCTGGTCTAACGTCTTATGCCAATTCTTTGGTTTCTTCCCAACATGTTTCTTTATCAAGCCAATCACCACTTTGTTAGCTGCTTCGACTTGACCATTCGCCTGTGCATAATAAGGCGTGGATGTTAGGAGTTTGAAACCTGTTTCCTGAGCAAATTCCTGCATCTTTCGACCAGTGAAAACTGACCCTTGATCAGTTGTTATTGTTTCAGGAATTCCATATCTAAAGATAAATTCAATGACATTTTCTTGGTCCACATTGACTAAAGGGACAGCTTCGATCCACTTAGTAAAATAATCAATGCCCACCAATATGTATTTCTGACTCTTTGATGATGCTGGTCGAATCTCTCCAATAAGATCCAACGCCCATCCTCTAAAGGGCCAAGGCTTCACTATCGAGTGAAGTTCGCTTGCTGGTACATGTTGGATGCCTGTATGGACTTGACACTCTTGACAACCTTTGGCGAACTCAACACAATCTTTCAGCATAGTGGGCCAATATAGTCCTTGTCGAAACAACAACCATTTCATCTTATGGCCTGCTTGGTGAGCCCCACATGCCCCAGCATGCGTAGTCGAAAGGGCTATGTATGCTTCAGTCTCACTTAAACATTTCAGCAACACCCCTTCAGGCGTCTTCTTGAATAACTCATTACCCATGAGTACAAAACTCAACGCCCTGTATTTTGTTTTTCGTTCTGTCGAAGCTCCTGGATTTTGAAGATAGTCCACAATGGGTTTCCTCCAATCTTGCTCTGACAAATTATCAATGAACGAAATCTCGAAGTTACTGTGATCAGCATATCCTAGTCTCGTCGATTCCAAGTCTGTTGGTGATAGACAAGTTGCTTTTATCTTCTCTCGAACTTCGATTGCTCTTTGTAATCTCGTTTTTGAAATCTTATACCCAGATGCAATTTGTGCCAAGTCATTGGCTATTTGATTTTCGACTCTGGGTATGTGTCGAATATTGATCGTTTCAAATTTTTTCAATAAACGATTTGCTATCACAAAGTACATAATGAGATTTTCTCTTATGCATTTATATTCCTTTGTGACTTGCTTAATGACTAACTCTGAGTCTCCCATTATTTCGACTCGAGTTGCCCCCAATTCCAACAATATCTCAAGGCCAGTAATTAGAGCTTCATACTCAGCCTCATTGTTCGAACAAGAACCTGCTATTTTGTACTTGAATGTTGTTGGAATTTTATCTGGAGAAATAATCAAGACTCCTACCCCTGTTCCATCTTTATGGCTGGAACCATCGAAGTAGAATTTCCAAGGCTCTATCTCCACATAATTAATATCCTCGACTTGAATTGAGTGGTCGACTATGAAGTCTGCAACCACTTGTCCTTTTACTGCCTTAAGAGGCATAAAGGTTAAGGAGTATTCAGTTAATGCTAATGCCCACTTGCCAATTCGACTATGCAAGATAGGTTTCGACAACATATATTTGAAAACATCAAAATGAGACGAAACATAAACATCAACTGGTTTTATATATTGCTTGAGTTTTGTACAAGAAAAATACAGACATAGACACAATTTTTCAACTTCGCTATATCTAGTTTCTGCATCATTCAAAACTCGACTGAGATAATAAATGGGTCTTTCGACTCCATTCTCATCCTCTTGGGCTAACATACTTCCCAGAGTTTTTTCGGATGCAGCTATGTACAATCTCATACTCCTATTGCTACAAGGAGGCACCAAAATAGGTGGCTTAGTGAGGTACCCTTTGATTTTGTCGAAGGCTTCTTGTTGCTCTTGCCCCCATTCGAACCCCTCTTTATTCAGTCGAAGTAAGGGTGAAAAGGCCTGAGCTTTCCCACTTAGATTAGATATAAACCTTCTTAAGAAATTTATCTTGCCTAAGAGAGATTGCAATTCCTTCTTATTCGATGGCGCTTTCGCTTCCAGAATTGCCTTCGTCTTGTTCTGGTTGATTTCGATTCCTTTCTTGTGGACAACGAAGCCCAAGAAATCTCCAGCTTTCACACAGAACGCACACTTCAAAGGGTTCATCTTCAGACCATGTTCTCTCATTCTTTCGAATGATTGTCGAAGGTGGTCAATGTGATTCTTCCTGGAAACAGATTTTATAACAATATCATCAATATAAACTTGCATAAAAGTGTTAATAAAATCATGGAAGATAGTATTCATTGCTCGCTGGTACGTTGCCCCAGCGTTCTTTAGGCCAAAAGGCATCACTACCCATTCGTAAGTGCCTAAGTCCCCAGGGCATCGAAAAGCTGTTTTCGACACATCCTCTTCAGCAATGAATATTTGATTATATCCTGAATAACCATCGAGCATACTCAGGTATTCATAGCCAGCGGTAGAATCGACTAGCATTTCCGCCACAGGCATAGGATATTCATCTTTGGGGGTGGCAGCATTCAAATCTCTGAAATCTATGCACACCCTTAATGTGCCATTTTTCTTAATTACTGGCACAATATTTGCAATCCATTCGACATACCTTGTAACACGGATGAATTTGCATTTCAGAAGTCTTTCGACCTCCGTTTTGATCTTCGACAGTATTTCTGGAGCGAAGCGCCTTGGATTTTGCTTGATTGGCTTCTTCCCAGGTTTGATTGGCAACTGAAGTTCTACCAATCCTCTGTCGAGACCAGGCATTTCGTCATAATCCCATGCAAAACAGTCTTTAAACTCTTTCAGCAATTGGATTACTTCCAACCTAAGTTCTGGATCGATTTTGGCGCTGATGTAAGTTGGCCTTTTCTCTGATCCTTCGCCTAAGTTGATTTCTTCTAAAGGGTCTTGTGCTAACATTTTAATGTTGTTCGCCAAGGGATCCTTTTCGAAGCCCAAAGGCTCATCGTCATAGATGGCGTCGAGCCTCTGTTCCTGCATTTCTTCTGGCATGATATCAGGAGGTTTTGGATCGAAATCCTTTCCTGGGCCAACAGCAGATAATTGTTGATCGTTGGCCTGTGTGGCCATGTACTTTACTTCGGCTTCGAGAGCCGTTATCATCTTGGTTTCGGCTACATAAGCCGAAATTCGCTTCAAAGATTGTGACTCAGTCATTATCACTGAATTCACTTCCCCAACCAGTTGGTTGGATATCAGTTAACCCACTGAAGTCTATGTGGGACAAGTCTTCTCTGTCCCATTGGAAACCATGCTCAGGATGCAGGTATAGGGAACAAAAGGTGTTTGGCGCTGGCGCCATGTCGAAGTCAGGTGTTGGACATGGCCCTATGTGAGCCAAGTTTTTGTCGAAATCTGCCACACCCAAGTGATTCACTTCGCCAAGGTAGTAGCTTTGATCTGCCTCTATGTTTTCGACCATCCCATCTGGACGCCATAGCAGCAGTCTTTGGTGCATCGATGAAGGCACAGCGCCTACACCATGAATCCACTCACGGCCTAACAAAAGGTTGTAGTTAGGTTTGGCCGATATGACCATGAACATCGTTGGTCGAAGGATAGACCCAACTTTGATATCTAGCTGGATCACTCCCATAGTGGTCCCAATGCCGCTCTCATAGTTCGACAGGACCATATTGTGAGGTTTAATGTCCTCATCTCTTTTGCCAATCTTCCTTAGCATAGAGTGAGGGATAATATTAATGGTTGCCCCACAATCGACCAATATTTTATTCACAGTAGTTTCCTCGAGTTTGGCCCTTATGAATAAAGGCTTGAGGTGATTTTTCATCGCCTCAGTAGGCGGCTCGAAGAAGCCATTTTGTTCCTCAGTAGTGCCATTGTCCATGACAAAATAGCACACTGGCCTATGTTTGGCCATTTCTTGCTCCACTTCCCAGTCACTGGCTTCGACTTCTACCTATCGATTGAATTCCCTGGGCAGCACTGAAACAATATTCACCATTATATCCAAAGTATCATCAGACTCAGCATCATCTTCGTCTTCGACCTCACTTTGGTTAGGCCAAACTAGCCTGTTGGTAACTGGCTCTCTCTCTAGAGGCTTTCTTTGTTTCCTTTGAGGAACATTCGAACTAGTTTCTGCCTTAGGTTCGTTGGCAGCCTCCCTTTCAGCTTTTCGTCTCCTTTGATATCTCCTCCATTGAGATCGAGACATAGGGTTTTTACCCTTGTAGTTGCTGGACACTTGAGCAACCTTAGGTGCAGCAACTTGAGGCTCTTTCTTTTGAGTCAAAGAGGAACCTCTTGGCACATGGAAGGAATGCCATTTCTCCTCACTTGGCCTTTTCCGGCCAGAGGTTTTGTACCAAGTGTCTACTGGCACATTTGTCGGAGGCCTAAAAGTTAATGGCCTCTTTTCTTGGTTAGAACCCCTTCTGGGATCATGTCGAAGGTCAGCATTCTCCCTTCTCTTATTCGCTGCTCTCACGCCTTGAATGTGCTCAGCAGCTTTTTTATCAAAGATCGAACTGCACCTTGGGCACAGCATCACCTCTGATTTCTTTTTCTGGCATCTTTGTAAAAAATCTGCCAAGTTTTCGTTTTCCCGAGGGAAAGCCGTCTTATTCGCCTGCTCTTGCCTTATGGCCTCTTCTGATGCTTTTGGGTCAGAGAGCTCGACCATGTTGATATTCATTGTATCTTTATTAGCAAGAGTTAACTGCTTCATTTGTGTCTCCAGATTCTCCGTCTGGCCTTGAACAGTGGCCAAGTGGGAACTGGGCTTTGATCCAGTTTTTTGTGCTTCAGCAGTCTCCGACTTTGGGTTCTCGACCGCTTTCTGGACAGCTTCAATTGTCTTCCTGGATAAATTTCCAGAAAAACTGCCAAAGATTGGCATGTTGATGTGGTCCTTTGAGACTTCGACCATGGTAATTCCTGGCTTCTTCGACTGGATCCTGGTTGCCTCTATCATGTTCACCTCAGAAGGTTCAGCATAGTGGGCTTCAGCCTTCAGTGGATTGGAGTCGATAGCCATGGGGGATTTGTCTGCAAACTTTAATCTCCCTTCCTCAATAGCGTCTTGCACAAGATTCCTGAAAAGAAAACATTGAGAAGTTTTATGGCCCAAGAAATTATGATATTTGCAAAAACCTCTCTTCTTTCTTTGATCAAGAGGAGGCACTTTTACCCCAGGGGGTACTATCATTTGGCCATCTTTAACTAGCAAGTCGAATATTTCATCACATTTTGTGATGTCAAAACTATAAGTCTTTTTTGGGAACCTATCGTTGGTCCTTTCTGGACCAATGGGATTTTTCCCATTTGAGGGGACTAACAGTTTACAAGAGTATGGTGGCCCTTGTTTTAGTTCTGCTAAATCGACTTCTCCTTCTTCGACAGTTAAAGTATCGTCGAAGGATTCTAGATCCTCGTCGTCCATCTCAACGTACGCTATTCTCTCTCTCTTGTGAGTTTTCGTTGCCTTAGCTTTTTCAGCTTTGAGGCGTTCGACCTGTCGAACTCTATCGGCCAGTTGGGCCATGTCTCTTAGGTACTGAGTGTCTAGCTTCTTCCTAATGGAATAATCTAAACCGCCTGCGGCTATTTCGACCAACTCATGTTCTGGCACTTGTGTAAAACATCTCGCCTTGAGCAACCTAAACCTATTCAGATATTCGTCTATAGGTTCAGTGAAACGTCTCTTCACACTGGCCAGTTCTTTCAGGCTTATCTTGGTTTGCCCCATATAGAATTGTTCATGGAACAATCTTTCCAACTGGGTCCAATGATGGATCGAATTGGGGGGGAGAGTTGTGAACCAAGTAAAAGCGTTCTTGGTTAAAGAACTTGGGAAGTACTTGATCCTCAGGTTTTCATTATTTGAAATGTCTCCTGCTTCGATCAAATACCTCGCCACATGTTCGACAGTAGATTCTGTCGTGTCCCCAGAGAACTTAGTAAATTTGGGGACTTTGCATCTAGGAGGTAAGTCCGTTTGTAACACATATTCTGACAATGGAGATGTAAAGTTGGGCCTTCGAAAGCCCATGTTCATCCCATTCTGAGTCATGATTCTTTCAATCATGGTTGCCAGATTGTTTTCCAAACCCATGTTTTGGTATTGGATATGCTGAACTACTTCGTCAGCATTTTGGTTTCTGTTAACTAACCTTACCTCTGGGGTTATTACCCTAGGTTCCTCGACAGGTTGTTCCAATCGTGCCCTAAGGTTTTCTTCGACAGGCTGTTGAGCCTGGTTAATGGTGGTTTCTTCCTCTACAAATATCCCCTGATTTCCCCTTATTTGCGCCCTTTGGGGCTGTCGAATAGGTGGGGGTACTCCAAAGAAGTCAGCCAAACGCGTCATTTGCGCTGTAACTTGCTGATTCGATTGAGTAGTGTTTTGTATTAGAGGGTTTAGCACTGTACTCAAAGTTTGTGCCAACATTTGCACCATATCATGGTTGCTTTCGTCCATTTGTTGCCTCAAGACTGCTGTCGAGGCATTTGTAAGGCCATGGGCTACTTGGGACGTTCCTCCTAAGAGTTGGGTCCTATTTCTATTCCCCATGCCTACTCCAGAGCCTTGGAGTGGCGAAGAGGCACTCACGAAAGGGTCTGAAAAAGTGGACGCAGCATTCGTTAGGCTTGCCACTTCAGAAGTTGGCATACCATAGAATGGAATAAATCCTGGGGGAACCACAGGCCTTGTGCCTATATTTCCCCTTGGTGGGGGAGTTCCCAAAGGTATCCTGGGGCCTGTTAACGAAGTTATTGGCCCCGTGGTTGTGACCGACACTGCTGGTGTCGAACCAACGTTTGTCGCTTCACTTACGGTCATACTAACCGTTGCTCCCACACTTGTTTGTGGGATTTCGTTATTGTTTGGCGGATTCGCCATCTCTTCCCTCCTTCTGGCAGTATTGTTATCGTTAGTGTATATTCTACCACTCCTCAATAACATACAACTCGAAAAGATGAGATTATTTTCAACAATCAACACACAGTCCCACCGGGTGTGCCAATTTGTTTACCTTGGGTTTTGGTAAACAACCGCTGATCTTCCAAATGGTTACTTATTTGGTTACTCGCAAGATCGATCAGATTGATCCTATGGACATAGGTTGATTTTGAAGTTTGATTAAGTTGGATAAGGCTTTAAATAAAAAGGTTTCAAGTAAATTGCATAAAGGAAAGACTTGGTAAAATAAACAAGGCTTTAAAGTAAAAGGTTCGACAGGAATTTAAAGAGGAAAGCATGTAAATTTCTGGAAAAGCAAATGACTTTAATTGATAAAATTGGTGTTTCACACATACATTTCTCAACAATTCTTTCTCACACGCTGGGTACTCGAATCTATATGAGTGACTTTGTATAGAATTGTGAACACACGCGAGAAACTACATGTCTACTCCTATTTATACTAAAACATCCCAAGTAACCGTCGGGCAGTTACACTGCTTCGAGATCAATCCACTTGGCACGTTCTCCATGCTCGACGCTCCAGATCCTTGCACGTTTGCACGTGGTAACTGCTGGAAACCGTTTTCCCTCCAAACGCTTGAATTTCAAACTGCTCCACTCTGAACCATCGAACACTTTCGTCAAGAGACATCTTCGACGAAAAACTCCTTCGACGTCGAAGGCAATCAGCCTTCTTCCTTGGAAGAAATCTTCTAAGTATTTTGCCATCTTTCGACGGGCACTTCGACAGACTTAGCCAGTCGAAAGCATCTTTCAGCTTTTAATAGCTGACATCAATCAAAACAAAGGTGTCGAATTTAGGAGCCAACAATATTTCCGCAAAAAACTCGATTTTCTGTATTTTCGTAAAAAAATATTATTTTTTATATTTTTTAAATGATTTAATAGATTTAAAGTATGTGATCAAAATAATTTATTAGATCATTCAAATATTTTGGATGGATTGAATTAATTTATGTATATGAATGGATGGATTTTATCCAATCTATTAACTTATTTTTTATGTAATAGATAGATTGAATGAATTTTTTAGTTAATGGATTGGATGAATTTTATCTTAATAAATTTAATTGTCACCCTTAATTTTAATGATAATAAAAGTATGAACAACACAGAACAACCATCAGCTTCATTGTAAATATAAAAAAGGCTAGATATTCATAGATCTAACAATCAACCATAACAATTATAAATGGAAACTTTATTAGCTCTTCTTGGTGACTTTGATACTGCTCAGGTCGGGTTGACCCACCTTGTAACACCCGATTTTTACATTATTATTTTGACTTAATTATTTAATCTAATTACGTAAATATGTGTGTTTTATTTGACTTATATTTATTATTTTATTATTCTAGATTATTGAGATATTTATGTGTTTTATAAAATTTAAGGGTATTTTAATAAATTAATAAATAATAGGAATTTAGAGTATTACAGAGCAGAGAAACAAATTAGAATTTATTTAATTGAATAAAGATAATTATACAATTGAGTTATCTAGAGATAATTAGTGAATTAACGGAATTAAAAATAAAATAGTTATTTTAGAGTGTTATTTTTATATAGATAAAATATTCATTTTAGTTTTATAATTATACCTTTAAATTTATATTGATCTCTTAATTTTTTTTGTCACTTTGGTCCCTTAACTTTAAAAATGTTTTATTTTAGTTTTTTTTATCTAACTAACGACAGAAAAGCTTTAAAATCGATCGTTAAATCTGTTTCTAATTAAACAAAAAAGACTAAAATGAAATATTTTAAAAGATAAGGAATCAAAGTGACACAAAAAAAAAATTAGTCTAAATATAAGAGTATAATTAAGGGACTAAAATTGGTGTTTTACCTTTTATATAATTGGAAATTAAATTCTTATAGAATAATTGATTGTTGAAATTATTATTTGATTAAATTATTAAAATATTAGACATTTTAATTATTTAGTGATAATTAAATAATTTTAATTATTTAGTAATAATTAAAATAGTTAGAGTTTTAATAATAATTCATATTATTATAGTTTTCATTGAATATTTATTTAATTAAAAATAAAAGTGTTTTAATTATTCAATAAAATATAAATTATTAGAATAAAATAAATATTGAGATTGTTTATTTAATAATAATGATATAGTTTTAACGTTAGAATGTTAATATTGTTACGTAAGGGGTGGGAAGCAACGAGGGTGGGAAGGTTAATTTAGAATTTTAGGGTTGTTTGTATAGTTAACGTGTGAGAGTGAGCCAATTACAACTGAAAAATAAAAATTTAGGAATGATTGATCGAGTTTGGGAACTACCCAAAGTTTTAGAGAGGGAGAAACGTGAATAACGATTACTTTATATATGGGTGATTGTTAGATAATCAGAATTGTGATGGTTCCTTAGGCGATTGATTATTGTATCTCTACAAAACTCCATACATGAGTTTTATTTTTATAAAATAATAATAATAATAATAATAATAATAATAATAATAATAATAATAATAATAATAATAATAATAATAATAATAATAATAATAATAATAATAATAATAATAATAATAATAATAATAAAAAGTAAATTTTCTAAAAATAAATAAAATGAATTTTCTTCTTCTTCGTCATCATTCAAAGCGGATTGGTATTAACATAAACACATTACATAATTTGATTTAAATTTGCATATGGTAATTAATTAGAAAATCACCCGAGCTTTTGCACGGATTTATTATAAACATTTATAAAATATAAAATATATAATATAAAATATTTTTATCGAATGATTAAACAATTATAAAATAGTTAAATGAAATGATTATCTTAATTATAGTTTTGTTTGAATATTTTTATTTAATTATTAAAATTCACTTTTATTAATTTAAAAAATATTTAATTTTGGGGTTCAAATATTTATCTCGTATTTTATTATATATTTTTGAAATTTAAAATTTACTCTCATATTGTATGAGTTTTTTTTATATATTTATCAATAACAAGAAATTGTTATACATTATTTTATTTATGAATGATAAGTAATGTTTATTATATTTTTTTATAGTCTCGAACATTTGTGTTTCATTTTTTTTTTTGGAGAAACGGAAATATATTAATCCAAAAACAGTTAATACAAAGTCGATCCACAAATTAAAAGATTAGACCCCTGCACTCAACCACAATCAAATTTCCCCAAACACATTTCAATTCTATACTTTAACTCCTCCAATTGGAAAAAATCTTTAGTATGATTTTGAAATATAATCATATTCCGAGTAGTCCAAATACTATAAATGGTTTCTGCAATAATCAGTTTAGCTTTCCTACACTTCAAACTTTTGCCTTTAGTATTGCTAATGATCCACTCCAATCCCATCACCCCATTGGTCGACCAACGGTACTCCTCATCTCTCTCTAAAACTTGGTTCCAAATGTTTCTCGCAAAATCACATTCAAAAAGGACATGTTGAATATCCTCATTCGTTCCACAAAACACACACAAACCATCATTTTGGATACGAAACCTGCGCAACCTATCCTTAGTAGGCAATCTACCTAGGAGTGCCATCCAAGTAATGAAAGTGGCCCTAGGACGAGCACAATTACCCAGGATGACCTTTTTCCACCTCACTTTGGGTTTCACCCCCCTAAGCATCTTGTACATATCTCTTGTACGGTAACCGTCCCTAATCTGGAATTTATCCCAAACCGTCGAGCTCATCAATTCCTCCTTATGTTTAAATATCGCTTTCACAATCCAAGAGGCATGGGAAGGAGGAATATAATCAATACAATCCGTACCTTTCATATAAAAATGGTGAATCCATGATATCCACATTCTATCTTTTTTAGCATTCAAGTCCCAAAGCAATTTACCTATCGAGGCTTTGTTCCATTCATAAAGCGCAATCATGTTAAGTCCTCCCTCCACCTTAGGTCTACAAATTTGGTCCCAAGAAACAGGGGCTTTCTTGCTATTACCTATTCATGCCTGACCAAAGGAATTTCCTGCAAATTCCCTCAATGTGCTGAATGATTTTCTTAGGAAGAGGGAAAATCTGCATCCAATAGTTAGCTATAGCAAACAAAACGCTTTTGACGAGGAGGAATCTATCAGCATATGATAACAGGTTAGAACTCCAATGCTTAATACGACATAGCATTCTATCAATAAGCGGCAAACAATTAAGAATGGTTAACTTCTTACTGTCCAGGGGCACACCCAAGTATTTGAAAGGAAGTTTGCCTCTCTCAAAACCAGTAGCAAGTTGGATTTCCTGTTTAGTCATCTCCTCCACCCCTCCAAAGAATACTTTACTCTTCTGTTCACTGACATACAGTCCAGTATCATTTGAGAACGTTTTGGCAGCTTGCATCATAATCTTTACGGACTCCACATCACCCCTTGCAAATAGAAGTATGTCATCTGCAAAACAAATATTGATTATGCGCATTTTACCACACTTCGGGTGGAAGTTGAAATTATGATTCTGTTTCAACCCACGAAGTACTCGGTACAAATATTCCATGATGATCACGAATAGTAGAGGCGAGATGGGGTCCCCTTGGCGAAGCCCCCGCTGAGCAGGCAGGATTGCAGAATGTAAACCATTAATACTGAATTTGTACGAAACTGTGGATACACACACAGTAACCCAGTTCACGAACTTCTGTGGAAATCCTAATTCACGCATAATCTGGAATAACGCCATCCAGTCTACCGTATCATACGCCTTCTGAATATCCATTTGGATCAAACACCTCGGGGAAATGTTTTTTCTGTTATAACCTCTTACTAGTTCCTGTGCCAGTAAAATATTATCATGTATTTTTCTACCAGGGATGAATGCAGACTGACATTCATCAATGGCATAATCTAATACCCTGCACAGTCTGCAAGCCAGAATCTTGGATATGATCTTGTAAATTACAGTGCAGCACGATATAGGCCTCAAATCCCTAACAGACTTAGCATCAGAGTTCTTTGGAATGAGGGTTACCACAGAGCAATTGAAAGGTTTATACAAGAATGCCTTCTCAAAGAACTCTTTGATAACTTTACAGACATCACCACCAATAATATTCCAGGCAGATTTAAAGAATGCAGCACTGTATCCATCCCCACCTGGGGCTTCGTTATTACCCATAGCATTTAAAACAGATTTAATCCCATCCTCAGTAACAGGTTGAATCAGATCAAGACCCTCCTCTCTACTGATGGTTCTCCCATTCCTTACAGCCAGAATATCAATACCATTAAGATTTCTATTTCTGCAGCCAACCAGCTTCTGATAAAAATTGACAACCTCCAGTTCTATATCCTCATGCGTGGACAACACCCTACCATCGAGCCCCTGCATTGTACTGATACATTTCTGGTTGTTCTTCTCTTTAATTGCAGCATGGAAATAAGCATTGTTATTATCACCTAACCTTAACCAGTCAACTTTGGCTTTTTGCCCTAAGATTGATTCCTCCATTTGGGACAAGTATAATGCCTGATCTGCTTTCCTCTTGATATCCTCAATGCACCCCTGATCTCCCAAAGCCAGATTATGCAGCTCTTGTGCCTCCTTCAAAGCATGCCTAGCTGTGTCAATTTGGCTTTGTATGTCATATTTCCTCCTAATCAGAGGTTTCAACTTGCTTTGCAACTTCATCAGATTAATCCAAAGACAATACATTGTAGAACCCTTCAAGTCTCTCTTCCAATTAGAGCAAATAATCTGCAGATACTCTGGCTCCTGAATGATACAATTCAGGAACTTGAACATGTACCTTTTCCTACTCTTAAACTTCAAGATTTCCACTTTAATAGGGGAGTGATCCGATATGTGGGGTTGCAGGATCAGAATCTTCGCATCCTGGAATTTTTGAAACCAAGCTGTATTGCCAAGGGCATGATCAATTCTGGAGTAAATAGGGGCATCAATCTGATTATTGAACCAAGTAAAATGAGGGCCTATTGTAGTTGCTTCAAACAAACCTGTCCTGAGCATCATCCCCTCTAGGTCCCTGAATTCGCTTTCAGTGACTTGGCTGCCTCCTAATCTATCTTTCGGTGACAGAATGTTATTAAAATCACCTAAGACCAACCAAGGATGAGATAATCCCGCTCCCAGATTCTCAATAACTTGCCACAATTCACTTCTCTTCTCTCGTTGGTTACAAGCATAAATGAGAGTAACCACATACTGGAGAACATTATCAATACCATAAACCTCCACGTGCATAAATTGAGCCTCTGTTCTAATGATACACACCTCCACTTCTCTACAATTCCACAACAACCAAATTCTCCCATTATTATGATGGGAGTAGTTGTCCTCAAACTGCCATTTATTGCCAAATTTCTGCCTAATCTGAGCCATCTTATTCTGTTTCACTCTAGTTTCGAGCAGGCCAACGACAGAAACGTTCATCGTATTAATGTACGCCTCTACCTCCTTGTGCCTGGCCTCTTTATTCATTCCCCTGACATTCCATGAAACTATCATTGACACATGTTACTTCCCCCTGTCAGACATTCTCCAGTCCTCAGGGGGGTGAAAATATTACTAAATAACTCAGGACCCGGAACCTGTGCAATTTCAGTCTGTCTCTTACTTCGATTCCCAGCTTTACTCTTCACCACTGTCCAAGGGGGCTGCATAGCAGGTGTATTACCCATTAAGGTTGACTCTATTACTCCCTCTGCTGCAGACTCTTGACATTCAGCTACAACATGCTCTTCCACAATAGGCATCAAGGCTCTTGGTTTCCAAACCTTTTGTTTAGGACTGCCAACCATATTTTTCTCAGAGCAATCATGTCCTATCTTCAAGCACTCGTGGCAATATTTGGGCTTCCATTCGTATTGGATTGGTTGCTCCACCATTTTCCCCAAGTGATTCTGAATCTTAATATTAGCAAGAGGTTGTTGTGTAATATCCACTTCTACAAGAACCCGAGCATAAGAGGCGCGTGGTTTCTTCGCCGTACATTCATCGGTAGTAATAGGCCTCCCTATTGCGCTAGCTATCTTGGTGATACTTTTCTCCCCCCACAGGTACAGGGGTAAGTTTGGGAGGGTAACCCATAGAGGGAGGACACGCAAAAGATCATCCTTAAGCTCAAAGTCACTACTCCATTGCTTTAAGAATATTGGTTTACCATATATGAAATACGGCCCCATTGACAGGATTTGTTGTTGGTCCCCTTTACTCTTGCACCTCGCTATGAAGTATCCCTCTTCATTATAGAACAGATCCGGCAGCGCAGCAAAGTTCCAAGACCTTTCCATAAATCTCCTGACAACATTCATCGAGAGGTTATCCCCCAGCGCAAACAGAATTATCGCATTGTCCCAAAATTCCATCTCCTCCGCTACATCTTCCTCCTCAATTTGAATGATAATTTCACCATCCACCTTTGTGGGAGCAATATACCCCAATGGCATCCCCCGATTCACTATTCTGTTACCTTGAATAACCTCCACCCAAGGTTTGGTCTTCACCGTTTCATTCCCCTGGCCCTGTAAAATCACTTCCTCCTCCACTTGATGTGACACCGCTGCGACATCTGTACCTTCTGGCTTATTTACCTCAACTATCGGAATACCAACACTAACAGAGACACTCTCTGCCTTCTTCTGACGTGCCGTTACCACCTTCGCCGGCCGTCCGACACCCCTTTTGGGTCTAGCCATGACCCTAACACTACCAATAATATTTCAATCAACAATCATCAACAATATCTCCTTGTGTTTCATTTTTTATACAACAATGACAAGTATTTATCCAATTATTTTTATAATAATTAGTGATAAATATTTATCTTGCATTAATATTTATACTATAAATTTTGTATACTTGTTATTAACATATATTTATCCCTTGTTTTTTTATGTAATAATAAAAGAATATGAATGTGTTGTATTTGTTCTCTTACATATTTTTAATGTTAATTAATTATTAAATCACAAATATTTATTATGTGTATAATTTAAGCACAAATTATAATTAATATATTATAAATATTCATTTTTTAATTTAAAAATAAAAAAATAAACTAATTAATTAATTGTAAATTATTATCGATGGTGTGAATTATACACTTCAACAATACTTTTAGTGACCCATTTAGAGAAAATGACATAAAAAGAATAAAATATGAAAAATTTATAATTTTTCCATTTTTTATGTTAAAATATTAAAAACAAATATTTATTTTAATGATTGTTTTGTTAAATACATGACCCATGTGTGTGATTTTTATAAAAATTAATTATTAGTATATTATAATTATTCCAATTTTTATCAAAAAGATATGAAATTCATTTGCAAAAGAAACAAACGTCATGAAAACAATACGTTGTAAAATAATTCATAATTTTTTTTATGTTAAAAATATTTTTTATAACTCCACTGATTTTTAATGATTTTCTAAAAACAAAAATTTTTCTTGTATATAATTTTTATAATAAATTTAAATTAATATAGTATAATTATTATCATTTTTTATAAGATATAAATATTTTTATTAAACTAATTAATTAATAACAAATGAACATCTGTTATATGAAATAAATGAACATCTGTTATATGAAATATACTTTTTTTAATGATATTTATAATGACTCTTTTCTAAAAGAATGTGAAAATTATAATATGGAAAATAAAAATAGAAAATTGAAACACTTTTTAAACTTATTTAGTTAAAAATATAGCACAATATTTAAAATGACATAAAGAAAGTTAGATGTTACAATTTAAAAGTAATGAAAAAAATACAATTTAAAAATATTTAGAGATGAATTCATTAACAATTTTTTATGTTAAATATATATTATACTCAAATTATTATATTATAATTACTTTTTATTTTTAAAAAAATTTATATATAAAACAAAATTAAATTAAATTAATTAAATAATTAATAAAAATATAATTATATTTTTAATTAGACATTTTTGAGAAGTAAAAATATAATAATTTGGGTTCGTGATTTCATATGCTCTTACACTTTTTTTTGTAACTTTTATATTTACAGTATTAAAGAGTTTTAGCGTTTGTTGATGAATTTAATTAGTATGTATCAATGATGTAAAATTATTTTATATTGTCAATTATTGTAATCGTTAAATATTTATTAAAATTTGAATTTTATTTTAATTATTTATAAAATAATATTTATAAATAGTCGTGATACACTGTATAAAGAATTTTATATTAATAATATATAATAATTAATCTCTTAATTGATTCTTAATCATAAATATTTGTCTTATGTGTAATATTTATATTTATTAATATTGATATATTATAATTATTTTTACTTTATTTTAAAGATATTATAAATTATTAAATTAATTAATATCAATTGAATAATTATCTTGTGTATGAATTATATTTATTAAAAAAAATTAATGAATACTTATATAAAAAATAGAAAAAATAATGAAATAACATATTAAAAAAAGGACATAACTGATAAATGACTACTATTTGTGTTTTTTTTTATAGAATGTATAAGAACCTTTTAAAAATAGTTGTGTGGGTAGTTTGAACACTATATTATAATAGCATAATCTAAATTTTATTACATGTATACGTAAGAAATCCGTTTAGATTCACATTATACGTATTAATGATTAAATTATTAAGTATGATATCATGTTTTCAGCTGGATAATTTAATATAGTTATAATTTATAATAATTTATCAAATTTTAATTTATGTGTTTGGAATATCAAACATTATATAATTTATTTTGCAGTTCATAAATATTCACGTAATTTTAGTTATATTTTAATGTACCAACTTTTAAACATTAATTTGTATTTCTAACAAATTATACAATCATTTTTATAAATTCAATTTTATAAAACAACAATAAAAGAAATAGTTTAAATATACACATTAAAATTATCCGTCAATATCTAATATCTCATAGATATGTTGATATTTATTCGTCAACCCAGATGAGTTAACAAACCCTAGTTAAATCCAAATGAGTTCATTCTAAAAATTTATTAAACATATTTGAGATATTAGTCCATTTTTACAAACCTAAAAGATTTGACAGCTCCGTAAAATGCTTTAAAATTTTATATGTTTAATGTATATTATTATAATAAGAACAATTATTACAACTAATGTATATTATTTTCTATGTTTTTATAAAGAGACAAAATTTGCTTTTGATGCGGTGATAAAACTTTATGTTATGTGTACTAATTAAATAAAATGATAATATATATAATTGTAGAAATATAAAAAGAATGATAAATTTATCTTTTTCATAACAAATTTATGTATTTTTTTTATAATAATTGTCTCATGTTTTTTTATCATACACAAATATTTATAACATTATTTTAATATAAATGATAACTTTTTATCATAAAAAACACTAACAATTTTTGATAAATTGAAATTTTAATATAATTTATTATATTTTAATATTAGTTTCAATCATAGTTAATATATTATTAAAATTTTAAAAATAAAAATTAAATAAATTTAATAACAATCACGTAAATTTTGAATACTAAAAGTAAAATCATATTTTAAAAATTAAAATTTTGAACATTAAATATAAATCAGATTTAATATTAATAATATTTGCTTTTATTTATTAAATTTGAAAAAAAAAATCATACTAAATAGAAGGAGTTAAGTATTTTTCTCATTTTTTTTTTAAAATATGTTATATACAATATGATTTTTCCCGTCATGATACTTTTTAAATAAATTCATAAAAATCATTTTTAATTATTATTCTTTTTAATTACTATTCTATATCAATATATTTTCCTCATTATCATTATTTTTTCTTGAATATCATTTAACATATATTTTTTCATGAATATTATTTATCATTTTTGTTTATCATGATTACTATTATAAAATTAATTTGAAAATGTTTTGTTTTCTTTTAGTAATTTTATAATTTTAAAAATATAATTTTAATTAAGAAATTAAACATAATTCGAGAATAAAATAATTGTGAGATATTTATCTTCTTTATTTAAATAAATCATAATCTTTATTTTAGTTGGTTCCATATTCTTATTAATCTTTTCTAAAAATTTAAATAATTATAAAATATCGTTCATTTTAATTGGAATAAAATTAATGAGAATGATCGTATTAATATATATAATAATGATATTGCATGATGATTATTAACTTTTTAAGATTTCATTATCATCTGTTTAAAAGAGTAACAAAATCCATTAAAAACAATAAAATAAATTACTTCAATTTAATGAGTAGCTTAATAAAAGACAATAACGATTATAATAAATAATTAAATAATAAAAAATTTAAGTGACTATGATACAAATTTCTTTAGTAAATAACTAAAATATTTATTTTAGTAATAAAATCTAGGTACAAACATTATAACTGAATTGATTTGCATAAAAAAAATATAACGTGCAAAATTTAATTTATTATACGATCATCAATCATAATATAATTTAGTTTCTAATTCAATAATAATGATTTAATACATTCGTAACGGCTATGAAATTGAATTTTTTTCCCTTTAAAGTGGTCAAACTTCACGATTTACTATAACACTATCTCATTCCAATCCATTGATAACTACTAACTAGCTTTTTATTTCTCCAAGGTTGACAAAGGATCTGGCCCAAACACCAGGCAATAGAAGTATCGGAATGGAAGTGCCAAACAATTACCAAAACATGAACACAGGCTAAGATAAAATAAATAAATAAATAAATAAAGAATAAAAAATATTATTGGCTAGTGCAGGATAGAATATACAATGACATCAAACAACTCAAACCATAATACACCAAATGTCAATTGCAAAGAAGTTAATATATTGTAGAGATAAGTATATTTCAACCAATTCCCTCCATGCATCATGATGTGCCCTGAATCTGTGAAAGTGACATAATATTTTCGATTTCAGAAGGACAAAAAGTTAATAGTTGTCTTACATTTCCAAATATTTATAGTCATTCAATAGCTCAAAAAATATTGCCTTGTGCCTTTGCCATAGCCACCCTCCTCTTATGGATGGTTTTGTACGATGATAACACAGCCAAAAAGAAAAGTTAGGTTTTCAAAACTCAAGAAAGCCTTAGCGCAACTGTTGTATGATCGGAGATAACGACTTTAAGTTATAAAATCGAGAAGACTATAATAATAAATACATAATAGGTACAACCCTCCCCTAAATTCCACCATGGTGGAAGCTCTTTAGCATCAGGTTGTCCTTTTTGGTTTTGAAAACTCAATCGACCAGTCCTTTTTATAGGTTATAGTAAATGAATGAGATATCTCAAGTCAAATTGACAAAACAACAAAAAAATGTCATCATTATAACAACTTTTGTTTCAACACATAGGATAACTGATCAACTAACTGATAGTTCCCCCTCCCAATTTTTTCCAGTAAGGTTAACAAAATATCATAAAGGAAAACATATGTATCACAATCTATCTGCAAAATAAACTTCTGAGAGAGAAAAGTAAAGATCGAATTTATAGTAGTAAATTACATTTGCAAATTTAAAGTATGTATGCAACTTACAACATTTCAAAAATCACTTGCTCTAATTAAAAAATATAAGAGCTGAGGAATGAGACTCATTTTATTTTCAAACACAATCTATATAAATAGGTATAATAGGAAAGCTATATTATAGGAAGAAACTTCCATTGATATTTTACGTCAGAGTCATCCATCAAAAGCCAAGTTTTTTCATCAAAATGCACATAGTTAAAGTAATGCCTTGAATTAGCTGTGTATTCACTATGCACAACAACCGCGTATAGATCATACATCAAGTTTGGATGTTACATAAGAATGAGTAAAAAACATCAAATTTGAATGGAGAAATTAGGATAGTTATTACCGTATGAATTGCAATTGCAGGCTAATATAAATAAATATTTGGAGTGTAACCACAGGAAAACCACAATATAAACAATAATTGGATGTAACACAATTGAATTTGAAATACCTGCAAAAAACTTGAAAAAAATATAGAGGGAATAAAATGAATTATGAAGATATAAGGCTCCAAATCCAACTCCACAGTGAAATAAACATGATTTTCAATCTTTCCATAATAGGTTGTCCTTTTTAAACCTTTTCAAATGTAGTACTGTAATTTTTAGTGATGTAACAATCAAAAGTTGTTTCTCCTTGTATACTTCTTGGTCGCAACCACTACATTTAAAAATCCCATCCATATTTTCTACCATGATATAAGCATCCAGAGCACTTTGAACGGTATTCACATCTTCTACCGCTAAACCAAAGTCAAACATTGGATCAACGGTATCAGAAGAGAAACCACAGCTGCGACATCGAAGCTGAATAATAACAAACATCAAAATCAAAAGATAAAATCATCTACGATAACTAAAATAGAAAAGAATTAATGTTCACAATTAGCATCATACTTTGCTAACAATTTCACCTTCAAATATTTTTGTATCTTCCTTGAATCCTGAAAGCCCCAAATTAAATTTAAAAAATTAAAACTCATTTTTATCTAGAAGAGTAGCAAAAACAATTACGAATATTTCTATCTCAGTCTTCAGCTTCTCTTCAGCTTCATCCATTTCCCATAACCTAAAAGTAAATTAGTCTCATATAAAAATTGAAACCAAGCGCACCCCCAATTAAAACCCTAAAATAGCAGTAGCCAATTTAGTATCTTGAATTAAAAAATTCACAAAATAATTCAAGAAATTGAAAAGCCCATATCACATCAATCATTCGAAACAGTTACATAACAAAATTGACCAACTAAAGAAAATTTATTGCTGTAAATAAATCATTATCAATATAACCAAAGCAAGGAAAACAGATAGAAAACGACAATCGAAAAATAACAAATTTGTGTCACAGTTCTAACATTAATCGGGGAAGAAGATGGAAGCATATATTTATGTTTTACACGAAAAGATAGAAACTTGAAAAGTTGTGGGTTTGAATGGAAAGTTATGAGTTTGAAGCTTTGAAGAAGAGAGGTTCTCGAATGAAAAGGAAAACATAATGATACAATATGGGAAGTTGTGGTATTTGTTTTTTCAAAACAACCTTTTCAAAATCCAATGTGTTGTAGCGGCTTCATATTGATTGGCATTCCAACATTCAATTGGTTATGGCTCAATGTACCTTTCTCTAATACATTTTTCTTGATGTGATATGAAGAAGAGTTGTTGTGAAATATTCTCATGTATGGAAAGGTTTATATATTTGAATAAGGGTTTGGAAACTTGAAAAGCCATAAATTAATTGTATAATATCGAAAGTTGGAACTCTTTGTATAGTGGACTATTAATTTTCTATTGTTGTGTAGAGTTTATATTGAAATAATTGAAATATACACGCTCAATGAAACGAATCAGTTCCAATAATTAACAATTATGGGCAGCATTTTTAAGGTTAGTTAGTGATTAGTGATTGAAAAAAAATAAAAAATACTATAAAAATATATTGTGTTGTACCATTAAATACCAAAATAATGTAGTAATAGAGTAGTTTAAAAAACTTAATTTGCTTTTAGTGATTATTTTAAATGTTAATTTTAATTAAAAGGCATTAAGTGGATTTCTAAATAGTTTAAAATTTATATATTTATTATATATTTATATTAGATTTGTGTTTTTAATTAAGTACAATTTTGTCCTAAAATTTTACACGTGTCTGAAAATAAAAAATCATAGATAAGAGTTATTTAGTATTTTTTGTGGTAGTTTGTTTGCTAAAGTTTATATGGAGATGAATATTATACATGTTAGTGATCCAGTATGGGGTTCCATAGCATTATCGTGTTATATTATTATAAAGAAAAAATGAATACTGTTACTAAAACTAAAAGGTATTTTTACATAATTATATTGTTACATACAAGTATATGATATTACTTTTAATTAAATATAATAATAAATTAATATTAGTATTTATTTAAATAAATTGATATGTTTAGAGTTGAATTCAAGTTAATTGAAATGTTTAGAGTTGTGTTTGAGTTATTTAAAGTCATATTTTTATTTGTTTCAGTAACTTTGACATATTTATAGTCTTTAGAGTATATTTTCAAGTTGTTTACAGTTATATTTGACGAGCCATAAAGTTAAAATTTGAGATATTTGACTATTCAAAATTGTTTTGAATTATATTATTACTTGATTCGGTCCACCGACAAATAAGGTTATTTGAGAGTTTATATCAATTATGTCAGAGTTGTCGACTAGATACTTTAGAGTACTCCAAAATACTCTAAAGTCATTTTGAATAATTTTAGAATTTAATAGGTATATCACTCGTGAAAGTTGATTGTAGAGCACTTTTAAGTAATTTTGAATATTTAAGAATTATCTTGTTAATTTTTGTTGGTGAGAGGTTTAGAGTTTTCTTGTGAACTCCACAAAATTATTTATTTTAATTATTTTAGAGTTGAGAGTTATAACATAAAATATACTCTTTGGGTGATGTATTGAGTGGAGATAAATTATTGACTAACAATATAACTTTATCCTACTCTTTGATTATTTTGAAAAATATTTTATTATATAAGTATATTTGAATTGAGATGGATTATGAGTATAAAATAATAATAATAAAATACTTAGTTTATATGTTTTAAGCATTTTGATTGGTCTTTGAGTTGTTGAGTAATAATATACCTTTACTCAATTTTTAATAAATCTTTGAGCGACAATATAATTATGTAAATATATTATATTTTTTGTTGTGATTACGACGAGATTACAGTGATGGCTTCATTATTGGTAAATGTTTGGTTCGTATATGAAACCTATCTAGTCATTAGATGGAAAAGTTGCACAAGAGGTGTGGACATGTAATTCCATTGATCTGAGTAATTTGAGAATTTTTAGGTGTCCAACATATGTGCATATTTCCAGCGAGGATCGATATAAACTTGAGCCTAAGTCAAAACAATACATCTTTATTGGCTACAATAAAGACGTGAAATGATACAAGTTATGGGATCCAGTTAAGAGGAAGTTGGTTATCATCAGAGGTGTTGTATTTGATGAGCAGTCAATATTGAAACAATCAGATGTGACAGTTGTTCCAGATACTAATGTAAAAAATTCTAGTGAGGACAAGATTCAGGTGGATATTAAGGAGTTACTAGTGAGTCCAAGGCAGATTGTAGCCCAACATCATCATGAACCAGACTCGAATTCATGTGGAGTGCAAGATTTAGCAAGAGTACAAGACTATACACTTGTGCATGATACAAAGCCCCGTCTTATTATACCTCCAATGAGATATTGGTTTGAAGACTTAGCAACATATGCCCTTCTTATCAGTTCAGGAGACCCTTCTACTTTTCAAGAGGCTATGGCTAGCTAGGAGAAAGATAAGTGGATGGATGTTATAGTGGAGGAGATGGAGTCCTTGAAAATGAATGAGACACGAGATCTTGTTCAGTTGCCACATGGAAATAGAGTGATTGGTTGCGAGTAGGTGTACAAGAAAAAGCCATCAGTAACAGAAAATAATAGGGAAAAGTTTAAGCATCACCTAGTTGCAAAGGGGTATTCACGATAGTAGGGGATTGATTATGATAAGATTTTCAGTCCGTTCATTAGACACACTTCTATCAGAGCAGTATTTGCTCTGGTAGCCAGCAGGGATATGGATTTAGAGTAGATGGATGTGAAAACAACTTTCCTCCATGGTAATATAGATGAGAAAATCTATATGGAGCAGCCAGAGGGATTTAGTGATATTGGACATGGCAGACTAGTTTGCAAATTGAAGAGGTCTTTGTATGACTTGAAGAAGTATATAAGGCAATGATACAAGCACTTATCCATACATGCTTCGGATTGGCTATAGATTGTGTGATTATGATTGCTTTATTTATGTGAGGAGCTTTGATGATGACTCTTTTTTATGTTACTTTATGTTGATGATATGTTGATTACTGTCAACCATTTACATGATGTAAATGGGTTGAAGACTAAGTTGGGTAAGGAGTTTGATATGAAGAACCTGGGTGATGCGACAAAGATTCTTGGAATGGAAATTCACGGGGATAAAGGAGCTAATAAATTATGGTTGTGTCAGAGAAGCAATATTGAAGGTGTTTTGAGCATATTTGACATGAGCAAATCAAAACCTATGAGTAATCCACTGGTGAATCATTTTAAGCTCTCTTTGAAAAAATGTCCGAAGCCATACTCGGAGATTGAAGATATGTCTAAGATTCTTTATGCCAGTGCAGTTGGTTGTTTGATGTATGTTATAGTTTGCACTAGACCAGATTTGGCACAAGCAGTTAGTCAAGTGTGAAAGTTTATATCCAAACCAGGGAAGCAGCATTGGGAAGTAGTCAAGTGGATCCTAAGGTGCTTGAAGGATATAACATATTGTGGTATCATGTTCAACATGAAGTTGGGTATTCTATCAATTGTGGGTTATGTGGATTCTGACTATGCAGGTGATCTGGATGATATGAGTTCTATAATAAGGAATGTCTTTACTCTTGCAGGGGGGGGGGGGGGGGGGGGGCTATATGCTTGAAATAATAAGTTCAATCCATAGTAGCAATTTCTACAACTGAGGCAAAATACATGGCAGTAGCTGAAGCTGCCAAGGAAGTGTTGTGGCTTACAAGGTTAGTGAAAGAGTTGGGTGTTAAGCAAGGTGGATTCCAGTTGCATTGTGATAGATAGAGTTCTATCTATTTTTCAAACAATCAAGTGTATCATGCTAAAACCAAGCATATTGACGTGAGGTTCCACAAGATCAGGGAGTTGTTGGCGTTCAGACATATATTACTTAAAAAGGTTCACACATCAGAGAATGCAACTGATATGTTGACCAATCTAGTCATTAATGACAAGTTCAAACACTATTTAAACTTGTTACATGTTTCTAAGTGTTAAGCATGAGGTGTACCTCCCTAGTTTCCAGGACGAATCATTATGCAAGAAGTTTGATATTTGCCAAGGTGGAGATTGTTGAATATGAATCATATTGTTGAGATAATTAGGATTGTTGAAATAACTATTGATTGTTAGAGTATAACTCATATTGTTGAGATAATTATAGGTTATTGAGATAACTTTAGGTTGTTGATAGAATAGATCATATTGTTCAGATAATTATGGGTAGAGTTAATTGTTTGTTGAGGGAAACTAGGGATTAGGGTTTAGATAAACTAAAACCTCGTATAATATATATGGATTGTAACACTGTAATCTATGTAGAACCTTGTTTTACAGGGAATAGACCTTAATAAAGATTAGCATCTGAAGCTTTGATGATGACAACGCTTGAAGATCTATATAAGCTTGTGTCATGGTGAAAAACCAGAGACCAAGCTATTGACTAACTTGACTCACAAAATAAAAATCACCACCAAACTTTATAGTTTCCAAGGGAAAGGGAAAAGATCGAACAAAACCCACAATAAAATGTGCAATGCAAGAAGAAAAAACTAAAAGCAAAGCATAGAGAGATAGAGAGAGATCTAAAGTACGATGGTTGATTATACAAAGGGAAGGTATTAGCATCCTATGCATCTATAGTACTTTATAGGAACCTCTTTAAAATATCTGTATATTTAGCTAAAATTGGTTGTTTGCTAAAAGATTGGGGGATGGGAAGAAAAGTGATTTTTAAGATTTTTGATTCGCCAAGATTTCGAGAGCCTTATGCCTACGTATCAAAAAAGTGCAATTAAGAATCAGAACCTCATAGTTTGAGGTACAAATAATAAAGGGGTTTGTTATGGTTAATTTTAAATGAAAAAAGGTTTTAAAGTAAAAATCCAAAATGGCAAAATATTTGAATGAGTTTTGTGTTTTTTTAGTCTTTTGAAATTGTTCAATATGCTTAAGTGTATTGAAGCATTTATTAAAGAAAGAAAGTTTGAAAATGAAATAACCTAATGTCAAGTTTTTATTTATTAAAATAGGTTTAATTTTGAAATTAGGGTTTAGAAGCGGTTTAAAAGGCAAACAAGATTGATGAACAAACATGTATGAAAAAGACACACAATAACATAAAGTAAATAAAACAATCCTTTCCCTTGGATTAGACACAATTATCACAAAGATAACAATCAAATATTAGGCATCACTTATAAACAAGTCACAACTCAAGCACAAAGGCAAGGATTAATTCACAAGATAAATGTTAATCAAGTGAGAATTAAACAAAGGAAGTAATATAGCATGGTGTAGGATTGAGATCAAAGCACAGGGGTGAGAGGTGTCATGGTGAGAACATACTCAAAGGAATAACCAATCACAAATATATAAACATGTTAACTATCAATCATCAAGGCATACAAATTATACTATAAGAACAAAAGTCATAGTATATAAAGTGTGAACATCAAAGATAAGTGATGAAGTAATCAAAGATAGAATCAAGTGACATGTCACATCAGGAAAGTCAATATCAAATAATAAGAGCTCAAGGTAAATCATGAATCATATGAATGATGGTGAGCATAAAGTGTAAACCTAACATGAATACATACAAGTAAAGGATAAGAGTGGGATCATGCTAAAATAAATTCAAATATAAACCCTAAACATGTCTCAACAAATGGGAGTTTATGAAGGAAATATTTAAAACATGTCAAGATTCTCAAACATCAATCAAAGAAACCACATGATCAAAACATTTATACATGATTGAATTAATACACCAAAGTTCAAAGAAACAATCTCAAATTGAATCTTAATCATGCATTTTAAAAATAAACATTAAAGGCTCATAAGTATCATCAAGGGAACACACATTAAAGTATTTTTCTTTTAAAGATTAAGTAACTAAAACCCTAAAATTTCAACTAAACAACTATTTTAGCAAAAACTTTTTTCTAAGGAATAACATTTAATCATGGTATAAGCCTTCAAAACAAGATCATGTTCAAGTAAACACATTAAAGCATCATGACATTAAGAGAATCATTTAAGACATTAATTCACAAAATTTTAGCAAAAGAAACATCAAGATTTAAATAAATTAAAGCAAATAAGTTATTTTTTTGGTTTTTTTAATTAATATATTAAACAAAATAAAATAAGATCAAAGCTTGATTAAATAGAACATTTTTTGACGTTTTTGAATATTAAATTGATAAAATAAAAATCAAAAGAGAGAATAAAATAAATAATTAAACTAAACTAAAAAAGAAAAAGAAATAAATCAAACAAAAGAAACAAGTGATAAAAATAATGGTTTGTTGGCTATGGGACTTGAGCCCATGCCCTTGAGGTTAACAACTCATATCACTAGACAATGGGCCACGCACTGCAAGGTGTTAAATAACAAAGCCACAAAAACAAAAATGAAGCAAGTTTCAGAATGGTTGTTTTTAAAAATAAAACAAAAGGGTATGGGGCGAGGGGTTTTCGAACCCCGGACCTCTCACTCACACACAAACACACAAATACCAACGCATTAACACTATGGTGCAATGTCAATTCGTTTATAAAGCGCATTCAGTTAAATGTATAATAAAATAACATTTGAAATTTGAAATTCTACGCCAGCCACCTCATCTTCAACCTCAAGATATCCTCAATGTTGCAATTCGTGTGTTCTCATTTCTTCATAAAAATGGCTAATATACCAAATTTCTCATAATCTTACAAGGAATTCAACCATTCCTATAACATTAATTGATTCTAACTGTAACTCATGAATTTTGGCAAAAACCAAAGAACCCTAGATTTTTCAAAGTGAAATTAAATGACATACATGATCAACCAATTCCCATTTTCATTGGGCTTCAGTTCATGGCATTCAAACAAACAGGATAGTATTAAGAAATGCTTAAAAGGATGCTTGAATGACAGAGTTCCAAGTCAGGAAATTTTACCTATTGGAGAAAGGTCCAACGTCTCTTTCAATTTCTTTCAATAGTGGGAAATGATCTCTCTAGCTTGCTTGAAGTCCCAGGAACACAATGTTATCTTTAGTTTGTCTTGAAACTGTCTCAAACTTATTGACCAACTCAAGTTGCAATGATGAATGAGCACGAGTTGGATGGAGTGATTGGGATGCTACAGTGATGAACTATTGAATACAAAAGCTAACTTGTGATATATTGATGATGTTCAAATGGAAAAAAAAGTGGAAGAACTTAAAGGAAATGAGAGATTAGAAGAAATGGCTCTTTGGTGAAACAATGGAGTTTTGTGATTTTTCTCTATGTGTTTCTAAATCAATGTGTATGTTAATGTCCTTGCATTTAGGAATGGCTCTCTATTTATAGAGAAGTTTGAGAGAATGAGAGCTGATCAAATTTTAAGTTTGGAAGTTACGCTATTGTTGAAATGCAAGGAGAAAGTTATATAAAAATCCATGGTTCCAATGCATAGCACCACGCTTTCTAGGGTGGTTGGAAGCTTTAGAGAGGTTGCCTATAAACATTGAGATAATGTGTGATCAGAATGAACAATGTATGGTCTCAATGCATTAACTTTGTGATAAAAGAAAACTTTATCAAAATGGAAGTGTGATATTTATACCCAAAATGGAATGAATCTTTGAACAAAGCCTTAAAGATTTGGGTAATACATCAATAACTTGTGTAAAATTCTCACTTTGTTAATATTTGGAAGCAATCAAGGACCTGTAACAAATATCTCAAGGTATGGCATAAATGTGTACATAAATTTTAACCTCAAATTTGACTTGTAAAACAACTTCACCATGGCTACTTCTCTTCTTCGAAACTTAGTGCTCAAGCAAGAGAAATTTATGCTCTTTGTACCAGTGTGTGGCGGTAGAAATATTGAGACTAAGCCATTGGATTGACTTAACTCGCACAAATCAAAATAAAAATCACCACCGCGCTTTATTATCTCCAAAGGAAATGGGAAAAGAGCGAGTAAACCCAAAAAGAGTGGGAGAGAATCTAGGCATGGGGGTTAGTTATGTATAGGGAAGGTATTAGCATCCTAAACATCTACGGTACTCCACAGGAACCTCTTTGAAAATTTGTGTATTTGGGCTATAAAATGTTTATACAAAAAATAAACGGTGATGGTGAGAAAATAAATATTTTTTACAATTTTTGCACTCGTCGCGGTTGGGAATCCACCTTTCGTGCAATAGGGGATCAGAGTACTCGTAGTTCACCTTAAAAAATTTAAAAACACCAGTGTGTTGGTTAATTTTAAGAGAAGAGACATCACCTTCATATCCGAGTGAAAGACATACTTACTATCCACAATTATGAGAAAGGAGAATTTGCATCATCTCAAAGTGGAGGATGTAGCTTGAATTTTAAAATAAACAAAGCCTCATTCAACACCCAAGTGGAAAATATCTCACTTTACTTCATATCATATAAGTATAGTAGCTCACATCACTACAAGAATCGACAAGAGTCTAATCTTTTGAAAAAGGTTTTAATGTAAAAAGCCAAAGTGGCAAAATGGTTTGAATGAGGTTAATTGAATTTTAGTCTTCTCGCAAAAAATGTCAAAGTATGATTAAGTTGATTAAAGTTTTATTAAGAAAAGATTTTTGAAAATGCATGGACCTAAGTCCAAGTTTATTATGAAAGTGGTTCAAGTTAGAAAACAAGAAGAGTTTTGAAAAGGAGAGAGAAGATTTTTGAAATTAAAGAAGATATGAGGAGATGAAGGGACTATTTTAAAGCATAAGGTAAAAGCTAAGGAAAAGAACGGTCTAACCAACAAGAAGCCAACACTTGAAATAAAAGGTCAATGTAGAATTATCATCCTTTGGATTGAAACAAATCAAGTAAAAATACTAAACCTCTGAGGAATACCAAGCTTCAAATGAATTAAGTCTTCACAAAAAATTGGGCAGAGTGATGGTTGTATACAAAGGAATTCTTAATAAGAAACAGAACATTTAATCAAAATAACCTGCACACAAAGAAAATCAACTCAATGGCTTGGAGTAAACCCTAAGAACTTCATACAAAATAACAACAAGGCAACAAGGTCCCAAAGAATCAAGACTTCTAATCCTAAGTATGCGAGATCCACAACTCCACAATACCAAGGATAGTAACCAAGTAGTACAAGTAACCTTAAAAAAAATTTAATTTTCAATTTGATCATTAAGTATTTTCACAAAAGAAATAAAAGCTCAAATGAGCAAAGATAAAAAGGCATAAAGATAAATGCTCAAGTGAGCAAAGATAAAATGACATAAAGATAAATGCTCAAGTGAGCAAAGATAAAAATGACATAAAGATAAATGCTCAAGTGAGCAAAGATAAAAATGACATGGAATGTAAATGATAAAATAAATGGTACATGAAAGTAAAGGCATAAAATAAAGGCATAAAGTAAAGTCAAATGTTAGTGAATTAGAAGTTATAGGTTAGTTGAATGACCATCTTGAAGATTGCATTTGAGAACTCATTAGAAGATTGATAAAGTCAAAGCTTCTCAAGAACAAGTCTCATTTGCTTTTTGTTAAGTATATCATTCATTTCAGGTGCTCAAGGCAACCACATATGATCGACGATGTTCAAATGCTTCACTTAGACCAAAGTTTATGAAATTCATTAGAGGATTGATAGAATCAAAACCTCTTAACAATGAGTTCCAAAGTTATTGGATCAAAGGTTTCAAATTAAACATACTTGGGTTTGCAAACATAGGTTTGAGCCACAAATGATCATTTCTCGCATCAGGACAAACTTAGCGCTATGTTAAGCAATCATAAGGGGACTTATGTAGAAGTCACACCTATTTTGATGTCGGTCAATAGCAATCTATGTATCAACATGTTAGAGAAATGATATATAGATCATTCTAAAAAAATATGTGGCACAAGTAAAAACAAGAAAGGAATAAGATGAAGAGGGGGGGATGTATCAGATGAAATTAGGATTTCAAATATCATCAACATCATTCATCCATTTTGGTGGATTTGGTTTTTCAACCTATCAACACCAAGTTTCAATGAGGTTGAGGAACTTGTCCCAAAATAATACTCAAATCAGTACCAAACAAAAAATAATAAAATATATTTAATAAAACAATATTTAAATGATTAATAAAAGGGAAATAATTGGTAAAATACACAAAATATATTAAAACACCAAATAAAAAGTCTAAAAAAAATCAGAAGTCAAACATGAGTCAATAAGTGTTGATAAAATTTTTTAGAATTTTTTAAAGTCAGAAACTATTTTTAAAATTTAAAGAAATAAGCAAAATAAAACAAAATTTGTGAAAAATAGTAAAAAAAAAAAAAAAAAAAAAAAACGAGGTCACTGATATTAGTCAAGAAGTCATTGGATCCTTCCATAATTATTTTAGAATTTTAAAATCAAGAAAAATATTTTTAAACAATTAAAACAAGTCAAATAAAGTTAAAAAAATCATAAAAAATATCAAATCACAAGATAAAATTGTGAAAAAATAAAAATTAGAAAGAGAAAAATCAAAAGTATTTTTGATAATTTTTTTTCAGAATTTTAGAAGTTGAAATGAATTTTGTATGAATTTTTGAAGTTTAAAACAATTAAATCAAAAATTAAAAAATAAAAATAATATAGACCACTGGATCAATGTCAAAACACGTTAGTAAGCAGATCTGGTGGATCTGATGCATTGTGCATGATATGGTCCTCCCTGAATTTCACACAGCATCATCAGTTTTAAAAAAAGAAAATATAAAACTAGAAATGTAGAGCGTTGGATCTCAAGGGATTTTTAAACACGCTGGCAATCTGAACGAATCAAATATGTGGATACACAGTGAGACAAAGTCAATGCGCGCGTTTGTAATGCAAAATAGTCAAGCCAATCAAATTAAAACAATTGGCCAAGGTTCATTGGTTGAAGAACGACATGTAGGTCGTCTTCAACCTCCAGTCGCCTGCCCATCGAGATTTTGTGAGATTCTTCAAATGGAAATGTTAGAACGAAGTATGAAGAAATTGCTCTAAAACTTGACTTGGCTTGCGCAATTTATAACACCTCAAGACTTAATTCTTCTCCTGTTAGCTTCAGTGAATTTCAAGGATGAAGAATCAATCAAGAAATAAGAGTTGGAAGTGCTTTAGAATCAAATTTGAAGTTGCAGAATTGAGAGGTATGGAGGAAGTTTGACAGGGTGATTTTGGCTCTCTAAGCTTGTGAAAATGAGTGGAATGTGGTCTATATTTATAGGAGAAGTAAATCTAATCAAGAGGATGGGTGAATGATGCAATTTGAGTGGAAATCGTGCACACCCGTGTCATGAGCAAAGTGTGCTCACATGTGCATCAAAACTTATCCAAATGATGCGTTTTGACACTCTAAATGATTCAAACATCTTTTGTAATCATGTTTAACTGAAAATCACGTGGTAATTTGGTGATTAGGAGCCATATTTCATAAACTTGCTTCTGACTTCAAGTGATTTTTTCAGTTTCAAAGCATCATCTTTACAACCATGGTGCAAATAGCTCAGAGACCTTTATGATGAAATCTTGGATTCTTTAGAAAGGTGAATGGTCAAGCTTGACAATGTTCTTTGAAAGTTTCCATTTGTGGAAAACACACGGATATTTTGTACTTAATTCTAAGTGTTGAACTTCAAAATGACCTATAATATTCTTCAAAATTACATGTCCTTCCACTCAAAATTTGATCTTGATATCTGAAGATGACATGAAGTAGACCTCTTGAATTGAATTGTGGAACTAAGATCACTCAAAAATCATAAAAATTGAGAGAGTTATAGTCTTTGGAAGATGATGAACAAATTTCGGAAAATTCACAAAAGACCTATAATCTTTTCAATTCTTAAACAACTTTCTAAGCATTTTCAAGTCTTGCACATTGAAAAAAGTTGTAGTAGACATCTCAAAGATTATTATGGAAAAATAATGGGCTCAAGGAGATAAAAACTAACCAAGTTATGATCATTTGAAGTCAAACCCTAAAATTTAAAGGCTTTTCAAAGAGACTTGTAATCTTTCTCAACCATAAGTGTCTTTCCATTCAAAATTAGCCTTAGATCTCTGAAGAGAGATTATTAAGGACCATTTAAAGAGAATCATGGCTTTGGAATCAATCAAAAATCTCAAAAAATGAGCAAGATATGGTCCTTGGAAGTCAACAAACCCTAACTCAGAGAGTGTTAAAATGACTTGAAACCCCTTTCAACTTTTGAAGATTTTTCTTGCACAATTGAATCTTGTCATGTGAAGAGAGGTTGTTGTTGTTGATGATGATAATAATACATATAAAAAAGAACAAACTCAACATATTTAAAATTGAGAGAGCTATACACTTGGGATCACTGAATCAAGCACTTGCTCAATTAGGTCAAACTTGTTGAACCAACCTTGAATATTTTGATCTTTCTTGGAAAAATAAAGCATGGTAGATCATAATAGGCTTTGAAATCATGTTGTATTAAAGTACACTTAAAGGTGGAACTAAAGTCTCAATGAAACTTGTTAAAGATGGCATGGAAATAAACACATGAACCTATGAATCTTCTTGATGAATTCCACCACCAACTTTGATGAAAGTTTGACCTAAATAAAGTGAGGGAACTCTTTGAAACACAAATCTTTGATATCATAGACATAGCCTTGAAGCTTGAACTCTTGCAATCCATTGAGAACCATTTGATTGAGAAACATCCCTCAAACCCTAGGTTAGATGGTGAGATGAATGCAATTGTTATCACCTACAATATGAGCATTTAAAGAAACATATATACATATATTGATGTTAGTCTAAGAAAACATGTACAAGATACACAATTCAAGGTGCTTGGTGATCCCTCAAAGTCAAACTTAAATATAGGATGAAGTATAAAGGGAGAACCAACCCTAATGTTTGATCTTGATGTATTGATAATATGAGATGATGAGGGATCTTAGGGGCAAAAATTAGGGTATAACAGCTTCCCTTATTTAAGTGTCTTCTATCCGGAGATGCGAAGGTTAAAATATTTGTCTCGACGCGATTGAAGATACTTAAATATAAATTAAACCCTATTTTTGGCCCTAAGATTCCATCTAATGCTTATGATTATGAATGCAAATGACCAACTCCAAAGGTGACACAGAACACCACTAGAGAAGCCGAAAATAAAACCAACAGACCAAGAAGAGAGTTTGACCAGGAAAATAAGTCATTGGGGAACAACACGACTCTTGGGATGACTAAAAACAGGTAAAGCCAAAAAATCACAATTAAAGAAACCAAATGCATATTAAGATTTCAATAACGGAAACTCTTAACAATGCATGCAAAAAACTATCAAGGAGGTAACCGATAAGAAAGGATTATCGGCTTGACTGGAGGAAAGAAACTCAATTCCAATGGAGGAAAATCAACTCCAGTGGGGAAAAGAAGACTTAAATCTATTGGGGTAAATCCCAAAGAGGAGACAAAGTATCATCAACTCAATAAATGAGGAAAAAGAAATGGATAACAACGATCGACGGATACCTGTGAACTATTCTCTCAGAGAGGAGATAACAAAAAGAGAGTAACATTGACTCGCATGGGTTCATAAACTACCAATCCAAAGGATGCTAAATAGAAACGGTAAGATAATAGTGGCTCAGAGATGATGGTAAACATCAATATTGAGACATGTAACGAATGATTGACATATGTACTTATGTCTGGAAACAAATGTTTTACATTAGTGCTTATGGCTGGGAACAAATGTTGACATCAACACTTATGGCCAGGAATAAGGGGTTGACATCAGTACTTATGGCTGGGAACAAAGGTTAACATCAACACTTATGGTTGGGAAAAAAGGGTTGACATCAGCATTTATGGTTGGGAACAAAGGTTGACATCATCACTTATGGCTAGGAACAAAGGGTTGACATCATCACTTATGGTTGGGAACAAAGTTTTGACATCAACACTTATGGCTAGGAATAGCTCAACTCTATTGGGGTAAAGTCCAATGAGGAGAAAGAGATAAATTCTGACTAACGAATGACAGTGAACTACCAACTCAGGAGTGAAGATAGAAAAAACATAGAACAATAACAAGTTTACCAAAATTCTGGCATTCCACCTAAAACGGGTCTCAACTTCTTCTTTGATCAAGATATCACTTGAAAAGGGTAATAACTTGTTGTAAGAATCTTTCAAAAAATTGTCTTTATCATCGAAGTAAAGCCAGACTCAACAATGAACTATCTTCCATAGTATAGAGACTATCATCCATCAGAGTAAAAACAAACCTCAACAATGAACTATCTCCCATAACAAAGAGACTACCATCCATCGAAGTAAATTAAACCTCAACAATGAACTATCTCCCATAATGTAGAGACTACCATCCATCACAGTAAATCAAACCTCAACAACAAACTATCTCCCATAATGTAGAGACTATCATCCATTGGAGTAAATCAAATCTCAACAACAAACTATCTCCCATAATATAGAGACTACCATCCATCAGAGTAAATCAAACCTCAACAATGAACTATATCCCATAATGTAGAGACTACCATCCATTGGAGTAGATCAAACCTAAAAAACAAACCATCTCTCATAATGTAGAGACTACCATCCATCTAAGTAAATCAAACCTCAACAATGAACTATCTCCCATAATGTAGAGACTACTATCCATCGAAGTAAATCAAACCTCAACAAAAAACCATCTCCCATAATGTATAAACTACCATCCATCGGAGTAAAGATCAAACCTCAATAACAAACTATCTCCCATAACAAAGAGACTACCATCCATCGGAGTATAGATCAAACCTCAACAACAAACTATCTCCCATAACAAAGAGACTACCATCCATCGGAGTACATATCAAACCTCAACAACCAATTATCTTCTATAACAAAGAGACTACCATCTATCAGAGTAAAAATCTTAATAACGAAGTATCTCCCATAAAAAAGAGACTACTTTCCATCGGAGTATAGATCAAACCTCAACAACAAACTATCTCCCATAACAAAGAGACTACCATCCATCGGAGTATAAATCAAACCTCAACAACGAACTATATCCCATAATGAAGAGACTACCATCCATTGGAGTAAATCAAATCTTCTATGGCATTAACATACTTACTGAGGAAGTACAGATTGCTCAAATAAATAGACCACCACTTGCTGTTACGATAACACTACTGGGAAATGAAGCTTGACTTTGTAGGGATGTACTAGCCCATTCTTGCTGAGGGGAAAAATTCTTCACGTGTAAAATAAATGCATATTCTCCATCTAGGTTTCACAGTCTAGAGAGGTCAAAATAAAACTGTTGGGGCCTACAAAATTCAAACTAGGAATAAACCATATTGAAATAGTCAACCAAAACACCATCCAATGAGGAATAAACTCAAATGGGGATCAATTCCATCCAGGTAATGAGCTGGGTAGGAAGACTAAAGAAAAATTATACCACGAAGGATAACTCATTGGGGAAATTGAAAGGATATACTCTTTCTGCTTAAAGTTGACACTATACGGGAGAGAGGATGACATAACTCTGCAAAGAGGATAATATGCTAACATAAACATCAATAAGTGCAAATGAACCATCAGTTTTAATTTAGCTATGCATGATGTATGTATGAGTGTATGAATGTTACCATGTATATGCTGACAAAGACTTAATCTAGGGAAAATGGGATTACAAACCCCAACACCACACCATGTATTAATTGGTATGAAGTCCAACAAGCACAAGTGGACTAATCATATATCAGCAAAAGTAACCCGAGAATACTTCTTGGGGAATATTTCCAAAACTTTAGAGTTCGTCCATCCTTGGAACCATTACTTTTGTTCCACTTGAATCACAGAACTGAAGTAAAAAGTAATTTGCAAATTCTTTTCAAAATCATGTTTTTATTATTAAGTATTTTTGTTTTGAAAATTACTATTAATAATAAATGAAATTTTTGTAAACAAGATAAAATAAGAACCACAAAGAATTGGATAAAGGCTCAAACTTTATTAATAGAATGGTAGTCTGCAAATGGCGAGACTCCATAGATGATTAAAAAGTTTTAGAAAATGGTAAATACATGGAAAAGATACATTGAAATACAATGACCAATATTCTCCCTAACAACTTTGAACTCCTAAGCAGAGGCTTCAATTGAAGTGTGATGAGAATCTGAGAAGGTTGTTGCTTCAATGATCAAGTCTTGTCTGACGCAGTTACTTGCCAGAAAATCCATACCTTTTTCCTAGATTTCCCTTGTGGGTTTTCAACCTATCAGGAAAATTTATTCTGTTTGTGTCTCTAACTTTTTCCTAAACTGTCCTTTCAGGTTTTCCGCCTACCGAGACACTCTTTTTTGCCTAATCCTCCCTTTCAGGTTTTCAACTTAGCGAGTTATTCTTTTATTTATTTAGGCGAAGTATTTCTTGACTGCATCAACATTCACGGGACGTGGGAAATCCTCAACATCCATAGTTTCAAGAATCAATGCACCGTTAGAGAAGGCTTTCTTGACAACATATGATATTGAGGACCTCTTGAGTGATGTACATTAGTGCTCAACCGTAAAAACCCCAATTCCTGATTTTTCAACTTAGGCTACAAAAACCCTAATTCTCTTCAAGCACTTGATAAATCCATGATGGAACCCTAATGTGATGAAATTGTGATAACGATGATGATCATCATGAGCGAATGAGAAGTTTGAATCATTAAGGAACAAATATCCTTGATCAATTAACCATTTGAGTTCCTTGATCCAATATACCTATCTTGTATAAAAATCAAACAAACAAAGCATATGTTGCATCCTTATGAGGTTAGTGATACAACGATGAATTATATGATCTCTTGATATTATGCAAATGATACAAGAATATAGTGGGATCTTAGGTAAAAAATTGGAGTATGACTGTAGCACCCCAATATTTAGAATTATATATTTAATTGATTTATTATGAAAAATCATGAATTATTAGTGATTATGTGAATTTCATGTGTTATGTTATGGGGTAGTGTGGAATTAAGGAGAATATAAGTAATTTTATAATTTAGATAATCAGTTAATAATTATTGTGATCGGTGGAAATAGAACTGACTGTTTTGGAATGCTGGTTCACGAAATGTCGCGGTAAGCAAGAGTCGCCACCGTCTTTTATGTTCTCCAACAAGGAAAGGACAAAAGCACAGCAAAATTCCTTTTTCGATATGTCTCTTGGTTCGGGAGGTAGATTTATAGAAAGGGAAGGTGTTAACACCCTTTCTATCCGTGGTTATCCACGGGCTCTTAGGTACTTGCTCACTATGATTTCAAAAAAGTTTGCTTTTCTTGTGTTTGTGGGTTTTGAAAAAGTTTCGTTTGAAAAATTTCTAGGTAACTCTTGTATCTGTCCTCAAGAGTGTATGAAATATTTGTTTGAAAACCTTTTGAAAAGTGTGAGTGCAAAAAGATGTTTTTGTTTTTTTGAAAGAGCAAGTACCCATGAGAAATCTACCTACTCTAAGGAATTAGGCTGTGTAAGAGTCCTTTAGATAGTGCTATCCCACTATTGAGAAGTAGGTAGCACCGTTGTTGGAGTTATTCGGGTCAATTCGATTATAGGGACATGTGTGGTCACCAAAGCAATAGTAGGACGCTTTAGCGGTAACCCTAATGTCCTAGATCCTTTTTTATCCGAGGCAACCGTTTCGAGGCAACTGGATCTTTAGACAGGAGGGCGACCTCTAAAACACCCTATACTTGACGACCACCTCGAGGCAACCAAGTGAGGCGTACCCTAGGAGTGGCATGTGCATGTGTGTTGTTTCAGTTTATGTTTATCTTTGAACATGCATCTTTGTGAGCTACAGATTGATTTTATTTTTTTAGACAAGTCTTGCATGCATTTTTAACAGTTAAGAGTGCGGAAAATAAATTGCGGAAATATGAATCTACGCTATTACAAGGCGCAGGTCTATACATCGCCAAAAACAAAAACCCGTTTGGAAAATAAGTGCGGAAAGTAAAGAAAGAGGTAAAAGACCTAATTAACTATTACATCCTCGGAAACAGTTACATCAAATATAATAAAAAATAATGATAATGCGCGAAAAGAAATTTAATCAGGACGTCCTTAGGGTTTTGACCCTTTTTTTGAGAAAAGAATTGAATTTTGTCCTTTTTGCAATTAAATATTAAACCTAATTCTAATTAATTAAAAGAAAAAATGTTTTTTGTGTTTTTTAATAAAAAATAAACAAAAAGAAATTAAAAGTCAAAAGAAAAACCCTAATTCTAATTTATTTTATTTATTATGAAAAATAGTCAAAATTAAACCTAATTATACTAAATTAATTGGTTAGCATTTTACTTACAAAATAATAATTAATAAGTAAAAATAATAATAATAATTAATAAAAAATATTTACATCTTTTGATTATCTGAAGTTATTATAAAAAATTAGTTTGTTGGTTAATAATAATAATAATTATTATTATTAAAAGAAATAAAAAGGAAAAGAAAATAAGAAAAAAGAATAGTAAACCAGGGGGGTGCTGGGCCCTTAGGAGGTTTTGTTAGCAAATTCAAGCCCATGAACATTCAAGCCTTGTTGACCTTCCTGGTTGTCCACGCCTGCATTGACTGAGAACATGGTGTTTATCACTTTTTGTCCTTTGGATCTATGATCATGGCCACATGGCGCCTAGGATGTGGGACGTGCATTGTGGAATGTTGTTATGAATCTGCATAGGATCATGTTATGAAAAATAATACAAGGAATTTGGGTGGACTTGGGAATCAAACCCAGGTCCCAATGGTTGCCAGACAACTCATCCTCCACTAAGCCAAGCGCCTGTCTTTGTTAGCATAATGGTGATTAATCATAATATATAAAACAAATAATGTCCTGAAGGACAAACAAAACGCGCGCCATTTTTTTGAATCCACCAATAGCATTCCTACGCGTCATCGTCTTCTTCAATTGCCTGCATAAAAACATATCAAATAGCGGGGGTTTTTAACCCCCACAACTTAGCATGACCAAAAATAGCGATTAGATGTACAAGCTATATAAATAGGGCGCGAGGGTTGGGTTGGGTTCGTCTGGCCTTGACGAATTCAACCATAGGCGTCATTAGTCCTAATTTTGCTTATGCTGTAAAGCCCTAATTCGAGAGCTTGGAAACCCTAGAATCCTTCAATGGCAATTTCTGCTTCAGGGTATTTTAATGCAATTAAATCACACCAATAACTTTGTATGAGTCCTATTAGCACAAAACAACCACAATAATATGTTAAATATGCAAGAATCGATATATACAATTATGGAAAAAAGCTTCAAACCGTAAAACTGTTTGCCACGATTTTTTGAGCTATGAAGCTTGGTTTTGATTGCAAATCGTTCCTGGGAGGCCTAACAATGTATTGGAATCAAGAAAAGGCTTTGAATTGGCCTGGAAGGTTGAATTCAATTTTGAGTTTTTTTGATATTTTTTGGAATTGGTTATGGTGTTTCTTGCAGCAATCTCACGTGAATGGAATTAGGTTTGGCTTCAGTATATGTAATGGAATGAAACTAGGGTAAATCTTGCACAAGAAATCCATTGCATTATGGTTTCAATATTTGATTGAAAATCAAATAATTTTCAATCTTTTTGATTGACAAAACTTGCCAAACATGGAGATTTTTGTCTCTTTGATTGGTGCACGAATTTGCCAGCTTGCCCTGAGTTTATTTGCTTCACAAAAGATTTGAAAAAACATATCTTGGTATTTTCCTACAATTAAATGAATTAATAATCAATTAAAAATCCAATTAATTAATAAAAATAATAAAATAACTCAATTTAATCTCAATGGGTCGTGCATAGGCCTTGGATAAGGTTTCAAGAAGAAATTTGAGGCCCATTAGCAAAAACAAGGTGTTTTAAGCAAAGTTGACTTTTGCAAATTCATGAAAATTTCCCAACTTCTCCAATGCATATCTTGCTCAAGTTTGATCATATGAACATGTTCTTGGATATTTTGGAAAGGTCTTGAAGTCCTCTAACCAATGCCTTTGGTCCCATGTCATTTGGATTTACCAATCTCAAGTTATGGTCTTTGACTTAAAATGCCTTTTTGTTGACTTTTGAAATTGACCTATAATGTAGAAATTGATAACTTTTTGTGAGAGCATTTCTTGGACTTGGAATGTGAATATGAGTTGTAGGAAATGTCCTCCCATTCAAAATGAGCATTGGATGGGATTTTTCTAATGAACCATGAAAAATTTATGCCTTGGTCAAGTTACAGTTGACTTTTCAGGTGTCCCAAAATGGAAACTTTTGCATCTTGATGATTTTTGAGCCATTCTTGTGGGATCATGATCAAGACTTGATCAAATGATGATTGTGGCCTAAAAATAAGATGTTGACCAAAAATTCTGACTTTTGACTATAAAATGACCATTTTACCCCTGCAGTTGATTGTGAACCAAATAGGGCTTTTGACTGTGCAATCTGACCCTGTGAGTCTTGAGACTTGACATGTAGATGCTTGGCAATGTTTATAGGCATATGGGACTCAATTGGACCCTTGAAAACCTCAAATTCATTGAAGGAACCAAAACCCTAATTTTGACTGGCTTAGGAGGCATTTGGACTGTGCAACCCTTGAGAGATCTTGAACCAATTGAAGATGATTCTTGATAAACTTTGAAGAATATGGGAGGGAAAATTTTGGGGTACAACAGTTGCCCCTGTTCAATCTTCTTAAACCTGAGGATGTAGATTGGCTTGCGTGCCTTTCGTGATCCGAAGGTGGAAGATGATTGAACACTAGAGTACCCAGAAATTTGCACTCGCATAGTAGAATATCAGCAATGTGATGTCGGGAATGGGCTTACAGATGCCATTTGGAGATATGACGGATAGGAGGATGGGCTTATAGATGCCATCTGGGGATGTGACAGAACCTTGTCGGGAATGGGCTTATAGATGCCATTTGGAAGTGTAATGGATAGTTGAATCTGAAATAGAAAATAGAATAGCTTCCGTGTCTGGAGCATATCTAGTCTATATCTAATTGCTGACGTCTGAATAAATAGTAGAATGACCTCCGCGTCCGGGGTATATCCATATTATATCTGAGTGAGTGACAGGGTGTCATCCGAATCTGGATCGTATCTGGAATGTCTTTTGAATGAATCTGGACTAAACAATAGAATAACATCCGGGTCTGGAGCATCTCTAAGTTGTCTTTAGAAGTTTGAATCTGAATAAGCAGTAGAATAGCATCCGGATCTGGAGCATCTCTAGGCTATCTCTGGAGAGAAATCTGGAATAAACAATAGAATAGCATCCGTGATTGGAGCATCTCTAAGTTATCTTTAGGAGTTTGAATCTGAATAAGCAATAGAATAGCGTCCGGGTCAGGAGCATCTCTAAGCCATCTCTGAAAAGAACTCTGAATAAGCAAAAGAATAGCGTCCATATCTGGAGCATCTCTAAGCTATCTCTGAAAAGAAAATTTGAATAAGCAATAGAATAACATCCGGGTCCGGAGCATCTCTAAGCTATCTCTGAAAAGAAACTTTGAATAAGCAATAGAATATCATCCGCGTCGGGAGCATCTCTAAGCTATCTCTGAAAGGAAATCTGAATAAGCAATAGAATATCATCCGCGCCGGGAGCATCTCTAAGCTATCTCTGAAAGGAAATCTGAATAAGCAATAGAATACCATCCGCGTCGGGAGCATCTCTAAGCTATCTCTGAAAGGGAATCTGAATAAGTATCAGAATATAGCCATGTCTGGATCGCATCTGAACCATCTCTAGAAGGGAATCTGGAATAAGTATCAGAATGTAGCCATGTCTGGATCGCATCTGAACCATCTCTAGAAGGGAATTTGGAATAAGTATCAGAATGTAGCCATGTCTGGATCGCATCTGAACCATCTCTAGAAGGAGATCTGAATAAGCAATAGAACAACATCCGTGTCCGGAGCATCTCTAAGCTATCTCCAGAAGGAAGTTTGAATAAGCAAAAGAACAGCATCCATATCTGGAGCATCTCTAAGCCATTTCTGAGGAGAAACTTTGAATAAGCGACAGAATAGCATCCGGGTCCGGAGCGTCTATAAGCCATTTCTGAAATCTCTTTAATGTAGATATGCCCTGGCTAGATACAGGTATCAAATCTACAATCAATCGCTCACAGATACGCCCTGGCTAGATACAGGCATCGAATCTGGAACAGCGACAGTTGATAGTAATCATCTTTAGATTGACCTTTTTCCTGGAAAGGCAAAACATCAGTTGTATGCAATGTCATGATGTATGAAATGCATGATGTCATGATGTTCTCAAAATGAGATCGTGTCGTATGCACTTTATCATGTATGTAAGCAGGATGTATGAAATGTGAAATGTTTATGAATGTATTTTTGTTTGGGAAAATAAATCCTTGACAAATGCCGGGAGTTTGTTGAATCCTGGGCTGATGTTGAAGAATAGAGTTCTTCGTTTCCGCTGGGGATGTTGATTGTAAGAATAAACCGGTAGGAGAAGATGACTCCGATGGGGAATAAACTTGTTGGAGAGATTACTCTGCAGGGAATTACTCTGTGGGAAGAGATACTTCACTGAGGTTTTAATGAGAACTCCGCTGGGGATTCCATTGATAAGTTATGTTGGGGAATTCGATGAACTCCGCTGGGGGATAGGAAGAACTTCGCCGAGGACGATCTTTCCGTGGTAATTAGCTGAGGATAACCCAGTTATAGGCTCTGGTGGGGGATAACCTCTGAACATGGTCGGGGAGAGGCTTTTGCACTCTGCGGGGGATAAGCTTCCAGAATCTACTGGGGATAAGCTTCCAGAATCTACTGGGGAGATTGATTTAACTCTCCTGGGGAAACTTTTGAATTGTACCGGGGAAGTGGCTCCACTGGGGTGTCTTGTATTCTGCCGGGGAATAATCTTATATTAAGACTGTCGGGGATGCTTGCTTAGGAACATCTGTATACTCCGCTGGGGAATATTGAGATCTTCTGGGGATATCCAACTTCCTTAAGACTGACAGTAGGCTATCTCTGCTTGGGGAGAGTGTTGCTGACTTGCTAGGGATACTGTGCCTTTTCGGGGCTGATGGGAGACCAACTCTGCTCGGGGGAGAGTGTTGCTGAATCTTGTCTTACTCTGCGGGGAGTGAAGGTGTCTTGGTCATGTTCTTCAGCTGAACCTACCTTGGTACCTTGGTTCTTATTGCCCCAGTTTCTGCGGGAGAAGGTACCTGTGGAGGTGTTTGATGATTGCCGACTGACAAATCTTCTTCTGGTAGGCAAGTGACGAGCTGACAGGACATAGTCGTACGTTTTGATCCCTAACTTTTGCCTGGGCCGCCCTTTCGGGTTTTCAGTCCACCGGGATACCCATTTTTTCCCAAGACGCCTTTTCAGGTTTTCGACTTGCCGGGTGTACAGATTTTTTCATTTCATCCCTTATTTTTGCCCGAACCCTTTTGGTTCACCGGGAAGCCCTTATTTTTGCCTAGGTGTGTCAACCTAGCGGGTCTTTGATTATGCGTAGTATTTTTTCGACTATGCCCACGCTCTCAGAATGCAGGGAGTTGTCACTGTCAGTAGTGTTGTGTCGCCATACCACCAGAAGATGTTTGATAATGCAAGATTCGTTGTTGGAATTCATGTCCAATGCCCCAAGTGACTCAAGCAGAGATTTTCCCCTGGCTGTTTGGCATTTTGAGAGATTCTCTGAATCTTGACTTAACTGCCCCAGATGATGGACAATGATCATGCCATGCCCCTTGATTGGAGGTGCTTTTGTTCATTAGACATTCGTTGTGCGAATTTCTCTGTTGTTCGAACAAATAGTCACATGCAAACAGTGTTATTTAAAAATGAAAAGCTTATGTCTGTCTTGAAGTTTTTGAAAATGAATTTTTTGTAAAACAAGCAATTTTTTTTTGTAACATGTGATGTCAACTCGTTATTTTACCGTAGGCCTTAAGGAGTCAGGATACCTTTCGTAACAGTATGCTTTCGAACTAACCCATGCTTCAGCTAGGACTTTTAAGGGTTGTAGTGTGGCCTGGTTCATGGTTTAAGAAACAAAGGATAAAGGCTCAAATTATATTTGTACCCACCCGCTCTTCATGATGTTCTTCAAACCTAAACTTAGCTGATCGTGCATTAGACCTTGTTTGAGTCTTTGCTCTGATATTCCGGTGATGGTTCGGATTTTGACAATTTATTTTGAATAGGCAGTCATTTCCTTTTTTGTTGAGGGTTTGTAGGACCTCTTTATTTTTGATTTTGTTATCCCTATTTTTTGCCTGAACTGTTCTTTTGTGATTACAGTCAGCGGGATGCCCTAGTTTTGTAAGTCTCCTTCATAGGTTTTGACTTAATGGGCTTTTATTTCTGAGAGATAATGACTGCCTGTCCTTACGATTATAGGGAACCATCACTGTCTTTTGTTTCAAAAGGACTTCTTTTGATGTCATTCGTTATGCACTTGGGATCAACTGAGAGAACTACCCTGCCCCAGGTTATGATTAAGGGTTTTAATTTTCGAAAAGAAAAACTCCTACTTCTTTGGCTCAAAGGGGTTGACGAGGGATTATCTTCCTTATAACTCCAGTGTTTAGGAATTGAAACAATGCCTGTACCTCATCAGCGGGGTCGGTTCAAAAGCATATTGTGAAGATTGTAGTATCGTTTTCGTCATCCTCCCTCAAGAGGCTTAGAATTATTAATCGAACGTTGAACATCACAAAAAATGAAAGCAATTTGAATATAGTGAATACGAATATATTGATTCAGAACAGACATATGCAATGCATTAATGGGATAAAAGAGTTTGCTATGACATTAATTGTTTGTATAAGCAAAGAAAAATACAACTCGGAAATTCAAATAAACAAAAGCCTTCAATGATTTGGAAAAGGAGCAGTGATTATGTTTGGAGTCTCTGGTGCTTCAAACTAGACTTCCTTGGCATCGATCATGTCTTGGACCTTGTTCTTCAGAGCCCAAGAGTTGTCCGTAGTATGCCCCGGGCTATCAGAATGGTATGCGCACCTTTCATCGAGATGATAGTTAGGAGCGGAAGTGTTTGGATTCCGGAGAGGAGCCCTTAAGGTAATCAACCCTGCATTCAACATTTGCTGTAGTGCTTGAGCCAGTGACATGTTGATCTTGGTGAACTGTCTTTTTGGTGCGACCTCCTTACGTTGATGCCCCTGTCTTTGTTGAACAGGCATAGGATTAGAGATCTGGGTTGCCCCTACATGTTGATCATGACGACTCTTTTTACCATGCACAGCATTGGACTCCTTTTTCCCATGGTAAGGCTTTTTATGAGTATCAGAAGGTGTAGCTTCTTGAATTTTCCCAGCCTTGATACCAGCTTCAATTCTCTCCCCAGTTAAGATCAGATCTGTAAACCCAGCAGAAGAATTTCCAATCAGATGGTTGAAGAACGGACCAGACAGGGTCCCCAAGAACATATCAACGAGCTCACGGTCGGTCAAAGGTGGTTGCACCCTTCCAGCAAGGTCTCTCCACTTTTGAGCACATTCCTTGAATCCTTCACCCGTCCCTAGTGACATACCCTGGAGTTGGGTACGCGTAGGAGCGAGGTCGGAATTGTACTGATACTACTTGTAGAATGCAGTAGCCAAGTCATCCCAGTTACGAATATTGGCTCCATCCAGCTGATAGAACCATTCGAGTTGAGTCCCTGAAAGACTCCCCTGGAAGAAATGGATCCATAGATTCTTGTCAGCTGTGTAAGGTTGGATCTTCCTTAGATAGGATCTGAGATGCAGCTTAGGACAGGAAGCCCCGTCGTACTTTGCAAAAGTAGGTTCCTTGAACTTGTGTGGGATCACCACCCCAGAGGATAGACCTAGATCTTCGAAGTCTAGGCCGAGCACTTTCTGTATCTCCATAGTACTTAGACGGTCCTCTAGCTGTTTGTACCTGTCCTCAGCAGGAGGGTACTGCTCATCATTGTAATCTGTCTCGTTGTCGGAGACCACGCGACTAGGAACCTCTCTCCCTTGTGGGCTGTCTTTCCCAACATATGGGGTAGTCAGCTCAGCCTCATTTTGTGATCCATTCCCAGATCTGCGTCTAGGATTGAACAAAACAGTCTTCTTCTTCTTCTTCTTCTTCTTCTGTATCAGAGTCTTCAACTCCTGTTGACCCTGGGCTAGGCTCATCACCAACTCTTGGAACTGGGCGTTCTGGGCCTGGAGGGCCTTGATAGCTTGTTCATTGGATGATTCAGGATTCATGATGATTGCTGAAATAAACAGCGAAGAAGATAAGTGGCCTGTCAAAAGGGTACCTGTAATGCAATGATATGTATGATATATGTATACAATGTTTTCAAGGATCTTGCGGGGTAAACAAGAAAATTGTTAACATTTGAATTTTGTAGCTTGATTGAAGGAACTTTATGTTGTTGAGAGTCCTTCTTCAAGAGTCAAGGCTCACCATATCGAGTGGGTCATAGCCCCTGACTCAAGTCATCAACCTTGGCTAGAGGAAAATAAATCCCCTTTGCCCCTTGCCAGACATTTGATTCATCATGACCTGCATCACAAACCCTTGAGATCCTTGAAATAGATTAGTCCTTATGCAAGATGTATGCAATGGTATGATGGTATGATGTTATGCTATGCGTGGAGTGATGTAAGTGAACCCTGTTATGAGTCCAGATTAAGGACTGTAAACAAACCCTACAAGAAACTCATGTGTTAGGTAACAAGAATGTGCAAGTAGTCCAAGTTTAAAGGCACACAAGTCACACAAGACAGCCCTTAGAGTTTAGGCCAGCATGAAGTTTAGGTACTACCCTCTTGAAGTTGGTGGGCTCAAAACCTGTCCTATCAAAAGTAACCGGGTACTAAGGAGCTCAATATCATTGGGTTGTTTTCTATGTTCATTGTTTTGATTTAGCCACTGAACTGGCGATCAAAAGATTCCAAGAAAACAACCCTCAATGAGTGTAGTATCGAGTATCTACCAACATCGGACTGCACCAAAGTCGGTCATCTCACTACCCCTAAAGAGGCCAGGATGGTCAAGTAAGGTTCCTAAGGTCAGTTGATGCTTCACGACACCACGCGGCGGCCCCGTACTCTCCTTGACTAGACTCAAGGGTTACCGGTACTCACCAAAGTGCCACATCAACATAGCAACTGCTTCAACCGTGTCGGTATACCCCGCACAGTTCCCTCACAGTTTGTTGCTACCTAAAAGGTATCCCCCAGATCCGGGTTAGGATCTATGAAACTCCCAAAACAGGCCCACAATATTAAAGCAATCAAAACAGGCAATTGAAAACATAAGAGTGGTCTAATCCTAAGGTACACCTCACTTTTATAAGTGTCCCCAGCAGAGTCGCCAGTTCTGTGATCGGTGGAAATAGAACTGACTGTTTTGGAATGCTGGTTCGCGAAATGTCGCGGTAAGCAAGAGTCACCACCGTCTTTTATGTTCTTCAACAAGGAAAGGACAAAAGCATAGCAAAATTCCTTTTTCAAGATGTCTCTCGGTTCGAGAGGTAGATTTATAGAAAGGGAAGATGTTAGCACCCTTTCTATCTGTGGTTATCCACGGGCTCTTAGGTACTTGCTCACTATGTTTTCAAAAAAGTTTTCTTTTCTTGTGTTTGTGGGTTTTGAAAAAGTTTCGTTTGAAAAATTTCTAGGTAACTCTTGTATCTGTCCTCAAGAGTGTATGAAATATTTGTTTGAAAACCTTTTGAAAAGTGTGAGTGCGAAAAGATGTTTTTGTTTTTTTGAAAGAGCAAGTACCCATGAGAAATCTACCTACTCTAAGGAATTAGGCTGTGTAAGAGTCCTTTAGATAGTGCTATCCCACTATTGAGAAGTAGGTAGCACCGTCGTTGGAGTTATTCGGGTCAATTCGATTATAGGGACATGTGTGGTCACCAAAGCAATAGTAGGACGCCTTAGCGGTAACCCTAATGTCCTAGATCCTTTTTTATCCGAGGCAACTGGATCTTTAGACAGGAGAGCGACCTCTAAAACACCCTATACTTGACGACCACCTCGAGGCAACCAAGTGAGGCGTACCCTAGGAGTGGCATGTGCGACGTGTTGTTTCAGTTTATGTTTATCTTTGAACATGCATCTTTGTGAGCCACTGTTTGATTTTATTTTTTTCAGACAAGTCTTGCATGCATTTTTAACAGTTAAGAGTGCGGAAAATAAATTGCGGAAATATGAATCTACGTTATTACAAGGCGCGGGCGGGTCTATACACCGCCAAAAACAAAAACCCGTTTGGAAAATAAGTGCGGAAAGTAAAGAAAGAGGTAAAAGACCTAATTAACTATTACATCCTCAGAAACAGTTACATCTAATATAATAAAAAATAATGATAATGCGCGAAAAGAAATTTAATCAGGACGTCCTTAGGGTTTTGACCCTTTTTTTTGAGAAAAAAATTGAATTTTGTCCTTTTTGCAATTAAATATTAAACCTAATTCTAATTAATTAATTAATTAAAAGAAAAAATGTTTTTTGTGTTTTTTAATAAAAAATAAAATAAAAGAAATTAAAAGTCAAAAGAAAAACCCTAATTCTAATTTATTTTATTTATTATGAAAAATAGTCAAAATTAAACCTAATTATACTAAATTAATTGGTTAGCATTTTATTTACAAAATAATAATTAATAAGTAAGAATAATAATAATAATTAATAAAAAATATTTACATCTTTTGATTATCTGAATTTATTATAAAAAATTAGTTTGTTGGTTAATAATAATAATAATAATAATTAAAAGAAATAAAAAGGAAAAGAAAATAAGAAAAAAGAATAGTAAACCAGGGGGGTGCTGGGCCCTTAGGAGGTTTTGTTAGCAAATTCAAGCCCATGAACATTCAAGCCTTGTTGACCTTCTTGGTTGTCCACGCCTGCGTTGACTGAGAACATGGTGTTCATCACTTTTTGTCCTTTGGATCTATGATCATGGCCACATGGCGCCTGGGATGTGGGACGTGCATTGTGGAATGTTGTTATGAATCTGCATAGGATCATGTTATGAAAAATAATACAAGGAATTTGGGTGGACCTGGAAATCGAACCCAGGTCCCAATGGTTGCTAGACAACTCATCCTCCACTAAGCCAAGCGCCGGTCTTTGTTAGCATAGTGGTGATTAATCATAATATATAAAACAAATAACGTCCTGAAGGACAAACAAAACGCGCGCCATTTTTTTGAATCCACCAATAGCATTCCTACGCGTCATCGTCTTCTTCAATTGCCTGCATAAAAACATATCAAATAGCGGGGGTTTTTAACCCCCACAACTTAGCATGACCAAAAATAGCGATTAGATGTACAAGCTATATAAATAGGGCGCGGGGGTTGGGTTTGGTTCGTCTGGCCTTGACGAATTCAACCATAGGCGTCATTAGTCCTAATTTTGCTTATGCTGTAAAGCCCTAATTCGAGAGCTTGGAAACCCTAGAATCCTTCAATGGCAATTTCTACTTCAGGGTATTTTAATGCAATTAAATCACACCAACAGCTTTGTATGAGTCCTATTAGCACAAAACAACCACAATAATATGTTAAATATGCAAGAATCGATATATACAATTATGGAAAAAAGCTTCAAACTGTAAAACTGTTTGCCACGGTTTCTTGAGCTATGAAGCTTGGTTTTGATTGCAAATCGTTCCTGGGAGGCCTAACAATGTATTGGAATCAAGAAAAGGCTTTGAATTGGCCTGGAAGGTTGAATTCAGTTTTGAGTTTTTTTGATATTTTTTGGAATTGGTTATGGTGTTTCTTGCAGCAATCTCACGTGAATGGAATTAGGTTTGGCTTCAGTATATGTAATGGAATGAAACTAGGGTAAATCTTGCACAAGAAATCCTTTGCATTATGGTTTCAATATTTGATTGAAAATCAAATAATTTTCAATCTTTTTGATTGACAAAACTTGCCAAACATGGAGATTTTTGTCTCTTTGATTGATGCACGAATTTTCCAGCTTGCCCTGAGTTTATTTGCTTCACAAAAGATTTGAAAAAACATATCTTGGTATTTTCCTACAATTAAATGAATTAATAATCAATTAAAAATCCAATTAATTAATAAAAATAAGAAAATAACTCAATTTAATCTCAATGGGTCGTGCATAGGCCTTGGATAAGGTTTCAAGAAGAAATTTGAGGCCCATTAGCAAAAACAAGGTGTTTTAAGCAAAGTTGACTTTTGCAAATTCATGAAAATTTCCCAACTTCTCCAATGCATATCTTGCTCAATTTTAATCATATGAACATGTTCTTGGACGTTTTGGAAAGGTCTTGAAGTCCTCTAACCAATACCTTTGGTCCCATGTCATTTAGATTTAGCAATCTCAAGTTATGGTCTTTGACTTAAAATGCCTTTTTGTTGACTTTTGAAATTGACCTATAATGTAGAAATTGATAACTTTTTGTGAGAGCATTTCTTGGACTTGGAATGTGAAGATGAGTTGTAGGAAATGTCATCCCCTTCAAAATGAGCATTGGATGGGATTTTTCTAATGAACCATGAAAAAGTTATGCCTTGGTCAAGTTATAGTTGACTTTTCAACTGTCCCAAAATGGAAACTTTTGCATCTTGATGATTTTTGAGCCATTCTTGTGGAATCATGATCAAGACTTGATAAAATGATGATTGTGGACTCAAAATAAGATGTTGACCAAAAATTCTGACTTTTGACTATAAAATGACCATTTTACCCCTGCAGTTGATTGTGAACCAAATAGGGCTTTTGACTGTGCAATTTGACCCTGTGAGTCTTGAGACTTGACATGTAGATGCTTGGCAATGTTTATAGGCATATGGGACTTGATTGGACCCTTGAAAACCTCAAATTCATTGAAGGAACCAAAACCCTAATTTTGACTGGCTTAGGAGGCATTTGGACTGTGCAACCCTTGAGAGATCTTGAACCACTTGAAGATGATTCTTGATAACCTTTGAAGAATATGGGAGGGAAAATTTTAGGGTACAACAATTATTTATAATTATATTTAATATTGAAATAGAATAGTGTTGGTGTAGAAACATTGGGGGGCAAGGTTGTAATTATTGAAAGGATAAGTGAGGGTAAGATAGGAAAACCATAGAAAGGGTCTAAGGGTTAAACAAGGAAAAGAGGGGAAAATGTTTCATTTTGTACGACCGTGAAAGTTTAGGAAGATAGCGCTGAAGAGCTAGGGCAGGAGGAAACATAGAGATTTCGGCAGAATGTGAAGTGAAGAATCGATTGCTAGGAACCTAAGGTAATGGGGTGATCTGTTTATTATAATTGATACGGGGATTTGGATGTATGTAGGATTAGGTTTGGGTTTTGTCACGAATTTTAATTGTGATGAATATATGACGAATCTATGATAGAATTGATGAAAGTATGATGTGTTTTTGCAATGATTTGATGAATATGATGCCTAAAATTATGTGTTATTGTTGTATGATGAAACCATGTTATATTATATAAAATTTGGATTGTGTTGGTATGGGAATTGCAAGTAAATTGGGATTGGTCTGTGCAGAAAATTACAACAGGAAGTTGTTGTCACAAAGCCAGCGTTGGGCGAGCCATCTGCATTGTCGGGCGAGAGACTTCGTCCAAGCTTCACATGGCGAGACAACTGACGAGGGAAGGCGAAATTTTGGGTGCTCCTAGTTTTTAAGTGAAACGCCCCAGCTTCTCCAGGAGAGTACGAGGCGAGACCCGTTGCCTCTGCACCGCCGGGAAATCCTCAAGGTGAAGGTCAGCTTCGTCGGGCGAGTAGAACTGCTTACATTTTTGAAAAGGTCGTAACTTGAGTTTCTAGACTTCGGTTAACACGACCGTTAAAAGCATTGTAAAGCTTATGCAGTAGACTATATTTTGGTGGAATCAAATGAGAAAATGATGTATTTTTACAGTAAATTTGCTATAATGAAATTAGACTTTCATGCGTTGAATTATGATGTGTAATGATGTATGATAAGTTGTTGCTACTAGGATGATATTATGCCATGCTATGATATATTCGATGATGATATGTTAAATAAAGTGAAGTATGTGCATGCTTGATGTGTATACATGCTATGTGAATAATGTTGTTAATGATTTCATGAATGATGATGTGATTTGACTACCAGTGGTCGTGTTTTATTATGTTGTTGTGCGTTACGTATTCATGGCATACTTTGGATATTAGTCCGCTTAGTTTTGGACGTTGGTCTCGTGTTGGCCTCAATCCCATTATGTGGATTGAGTGCACTATTATGTTGTGCTTCGGTTCCAAGAAGGAATCAATCCTATGATGGGGATGCTTGGAGGGTAGTGAGCCATGTGCTCATAATTATTAGTACCACATGCATGAGTCTATGTTGTTGCATTACATCTTATGTGACATTGCATGATTGTTGTTGAAATGATGTTTGATAATGTTGTAACATAAGTGAAGCCTGATGAATGATTGTTGATGAATTAATGATTATGTTGTTGTTGTGAACTAAATAATGTTTCAATGATGTGTTGTGATGATATGAAAAAGTGAGTATAATATGCGATGCATAATGATATGTGATATATGGATTATATGATAATGATTGTTTAAACTACTATGTCTATTTCGTATATATGTTGTAATGGATGTGATTACTCAACTTGTCTGTTTGAATGTTGCCTCCACGTGGGTAACAAGCATATTCTCAGGAATAGCTTGAATAAGAATCAATGATACCTTTGGAGTTATTTCTTTTATTTTTTCGTTGATTTGGAAGGCCTTGCTTTGATATGTAACATCGGGGTTGGGAACTTCTGAAGTGAACATTTATTTTCTTGATTGAATGAATTATAAGTTTTTTGTGTGATTAAGTTTTTTAAAACTATAACTCATTAATGGATGATGATGATGATGATATTTTGAATGATGTTACAAATGAAGTTATTTGAGACTATGAATTCCGATGCATTGTAATTGAATGAGGTGTTGATATTCCGAAAGGAAATGATTATAATCATTGAAAAACCCATGTTACAGAGAAAGATGATTATCTGATGATGTTTTTATGAAGCATGTGACACCCTTTTGGTGTTTTTCATGCTTTATCAATTAATTATTTCGTGATTTAATTGTGGGTTTAGAAGGGTGTTACATTAGTGGTATCAGAGCAGGTCGGTCTGTTCGGCCAGGTTTTATATGATATGTATACCTTGAATGGTAGATTTGTGTGTGAACACAATCGATGTCTTGTTCCTATAATGATGTTGGACTTTATACAGAAAGAAAAGGCCGGAGGAAAAAATGATGATGCTATTGTTGAAGCTTTGGAGTCATTGGCTCAAGCAATGACTTAGAATCAACAAAATCCCCAAAATTCTAGAGGAAATGATGAGTTCCATGCCTTAAAGAAGTTTCAGAAGAACAACCTGCTAATCTTTGAGGGAACACATGATCCTGAGGGTGCACATGTGTGGCTCAGAAAGATCAAGAAGATATTTATATTAGAAGGTGAAATTTGGTACTCACATGTTGGAAGCTGAAGCTGAAGACTGTGGGACAATGCACGTCATAGGTTCGAGATCTTGGGTACAAAGATTACTTGGGATATTTTCCAAGATGTGCTCTTGGAAAAGTATTTTACTGAAGATTTTCATGGGAGAAAGGAGATTGAATTCCTTGAGCCGAAACAAGGGAATTCGACTGTGGCTGAATATGCTACCAAGTTTGAGGAGTTGGTGAAGTTCTGTTGGAATTATAATAATCCGGCAGCTGAAGCTTCTAAGTGTATTAAGTTTAAGAATAGGCTGTGTCCAGAGATCAAATACGGATTGGATATCAAGAACTTCATCAATTTCCTATATTGGTGAGCAAGTGTAGGATCTATGAATAGGATACCAGAGCTAAGTCTTCTTTTGATAAGAGTTATAATAAGAAGAAGGGAATGAATCATGATCGTGGTAAGCTGTATGTTGCTCCTGCTGACAAAGGGAAGAAAAAAGCTTATGATGAGAAGAAGACAAGTGGAGGAGGAGCTCTCGCTTCTATGAAATGCTACAAGTGTGGCGAGCTAGGCCACCATGTTGATGCTTGCAATAATAAGGTGTTGAGATGTTACAGGCGTGGTAAGACAGGTCATCTAGTTAATGAATGCAAGGATGAAGTTTCGACTTGTTTCAACTAATATGAACAAGGTCATATCAGTACCTAGTGTTAGAAGCTAAAGAATACTGCTACTGCTTCTCATACTAATGGAAAAGTGTTTGCTCTGAAGGGTTCAGAAGTTCCAAAAAAGGATAACTTGATTCGAGGTACTTGTTTTATTAACAGTGTTATGTTGGTTGCTATTACTGACACTGGTGTTACACATTCATTTATTTTGTTTGACTGTTCAAATATGTTAGGATTGAAACTGTATGATATGAAAGGTAGTATGGTGATAGATACTCCTACTAATGGTTATGTTATTACTACTTTTGTTTGCTCGAAGTGCCCCTTGACTATTTTTGGTAAGATTTTTGTGATGGATTTGGTGTGTCTACCCTTACACCAAATTGATGTTATCCTTGGAATGAACTGGTTGGAGTTTAACTATGTTCATATCAACTGTTATAATAAGACTGTGAGGTTCCCTAAACTTGGTGATGGTGGAGAGCTAATGTTTTTGTCTGCTAAGAAAGTGGATGAACTTTTAGAAGATAAAGCTTTGATGTTTGCAATGTTTGCATCGTTGCAAGTTGATCGTGAAGCTGCGAATATGGAATTACCTATTGTTTGTGAATTTCTAGAAATTTTTTCAGATGACGTCAGTGATTTACCTCGAGAACATGAAGTTGAATTTACTATGGAATTGACACTATGTACAAGTCTGGTGTCAATGGCTCCTTATAGGATGTCAGCTTCAGAGTTGAGTGAAATGAAGAAACAATTTGAAGAATTTCCTGAGAAGAAGTTCGTTCGACTGAGTGTTTCTCCTGAGGTGCTCGTGTGTTGTTGGTTAAGAAAAAAATAGTAGTATGAGGTTGTGTGGGGACTACAAACAGATAATAAAGTAAGTATTAATAATAAATATCCACTTCTGAGAATTGATGACTTGATGGATCAGTTGGTTGGTGCCAGTGTGTTTAGTTAGATTGATTTGAGGTTAGTTTATCATCAGATTCATGTTAAGCCAGATGATATTCTGAAGACGACTTTTAGAATGAGGTATGGTTATTATGAGTATATTGTGATGTTGTTTGGTGTATCTAATGCACCAGGTGCTCTCATGGAGTATATGAACATGATCTTTCATCAATATTTAGCTAAATTTGTGGTGGTTTTTATTGATGATATTTTGATTTGTTCTAAATCATAAGAAGAGCGTGCTGAACATTTACAAACTGTGTTGCAAGTGTTGAAAGAGAAGAAGTTGTATGCAAAACTATAAAATTGTGAGTTCTGGTTGAAGAAAGTAAGTTTCCTTGGCCATGTGATTTCAAGTGGTGGAATTTATGTGGATCCTTCTAAAGTTGATGTTGTGTTGCAATGGAAGACTCTAAAGCCTGCTACTGAGATTTGAATTTTTCTTGGTTTGGTTGGATATTATCGCAGGTTTATCGAAGGTTTTTCTAAGTTGGTATTGCCTTTGACTCAGTTGACTTGTGTTGTACCCCAAAATTTTACCTCCCATATTTCTCAAAACATTGCAAGAAAGATCTCCAAGTTGCTCAAGGTAGTCCAAGAGTTGGTCAGACAAGCTCTCTCCTAAGGCAGTCTACCCCAAATTAGGGTTCCATATTGCATCAAGGTACTTGAGTCCAAGTGATCCCAAATTCTCACCAATGTCCTAATATGTTCTTAAAGATCATCCATGTCAAGTTTCAAGCCTTGTAGAGGAAGTTTGCTCAGTCAATTGCTCAAGGGTCCAAAAATCGACTGTGTTAGGGCAAAAGTCAACTGTGACCCACATACAGTCAAACTTTAAGATTTTTTGTCAACATTCTCATTTTTAAGTATATTTCATCATTTGATCAAGGGTTGATCATGATTTATCAAGGATTGCTCATAATTCATCAAGATTCAAAAGTTGCTAAATTAGGGTTTTGTAGGAAAAGTCAACCCAACTTTGACCATGCATAACTTTCTCATAATTTATGATAAATGACCCATACAAAGCTCATTTTTAAGAGGATGAAATTCCCTACAATACATATTCATATTCCAAGTTCAAAACATGCATTCACAAGAAGTTATGAATTTGGACATTATAGGTCATTTTGAAAAGTCAACAAAAACACCTTTTTTGTCAAAGCTTCATACTTGAGCATGGTATATAAAAATGAGACGAGACCAAATGGGTTGATTAGAGGACATCTCAAGCTTTCTAAAAAGTCCAAAAACACCTTCAAAGAGTCAAAATTGAGGAAGTTGTGCATTGTTGAAGTTGACCTTTTTTGTAAAATTGCCAAAAGTCAACTATCCCCAAAACTTCAAATTTTGCCAAATGGGCCCATTCTTTTTCACTTGTTTTGAGTTGGCATCATAGCCCACGTGCTCTAGCCTTTGCCACTTGTCCATATCATATTTTTATTAATTATTTTGATTTTTATTTGAATTAATTTGATTTAAATCAAAATAAATCAAATAAAAATCCAAAACATTGATAACAAGAGATTTTGTGATGATTTTAGGTCTTAAATCACAGCTAGCCATCATCAAATTCGCATCAAGCCATATGTGTTCAAAGAGATTGGATTTGGACCAATTTTGGAAAGCTTTAAAGAAGCAAATTAAATAAAAAAGGATTAAAGGAGGGAGATTTGGATCAATTATGGACTTGGATTCATTCTTTGTTACATAAGGAGTGCGGCCAGACCTAGAAAGAGGTTGGAAACAGACGTTAGAGAGAAAGCAAAAGTCTGAAAATACAAAGAAAAGTGTGAGTTCGAAATCATCATTAGAGGCAATCTCAAAGCTTGCTATTGATTCCAATCGCTTCCTGGCACTCTCTAGAAGCTAAAGCAATCCAGAACCGGTCCATTCCAGTCCTTAATCACGCTGTAAGTCATTCATAATTCCGCTCTGTTCTTGAATTCGTATCTTGTAATTTATGCATGGTTAATCTGAATTAGTGGCATATTCTTAACCTATGAAGCATTTGCAAGCTTTTGACATTACCCAATTGCATTTTAATGGTCTGTAACGAAATCCACCATTGTTAGGGTTTCGTATTTGGTTTTAGGGCTTTTTATTTCAGGAACAATTAGCCTTCATAATGGGCATGGTTGTAATCAGGAGGATGAGACGACCTCAACCATGGTCATAGATATCATTTCCATGGCTTGTAGGAGATTTTGGAACGAGCCTGACTTGTAGCAACGGACATCATCCGTGGGTATAGGTCTCAAGGGTTTTAGCCACGGAGGGAAGAAGAAGACGATTAGCTGTCGTTCCACCATTGGCTTGTTTAAACGAGCGCACATTTTTTATTTTATTTTTGTTTCCATTAATATTTGTTTCCTTATATTATTATGAGCTTGTATTATGTTAACAATAAAAAGCAAACAGCCTAGTGGTGACCACGTCAGCGCATAAGGATTCAGAGGCTGGACGTCAGGGGTTTGATCCCTGCCTCCAGCATTTGCCATTTTCTTGTTTGTTTTCAGGTAATCATATGCATATGCAAGCCAAACGCCCACCATGGACCTTCATCATCCATGCGCCAGATGGTCATATCTGGTGGCTACCACTGAGGGTGCACCAAAGGGCCAGTCAAACACAATGCACATGATCAAGAAAGTCAAAACGGATCTCCTCAATTGGGCCCAGAAAAATGCTATTCACACCCTTAAAAAATCAGGCCCAATCTCTTTCTTTATATTTTCTCTTCTATATTTCATTTAATTATTTTTATTTTATTTAATTTAATTACTAACCAAAATTAATTTTCTTTTTCATCAAAAATCACAAAAATATTTTACGTCCAATTAAATTTTAGAATTTTATTTTTCATTAATAAATATTAATTAATTTAATTAGGTTAATTTTAGATAACTTTCATTTATTTTGCAAATATTTAAAATTAATTAGAAATCAATAGGTTTTTAACACTAATTTAATTATTTTATTTTCTTTCTTAAAATAATCAAAAAAACAAAAAATATGTCATTTAAATTATTTTTCATTAATTAATTTAATAACTAATTAATTTAGTATTTAATTTTAGGATTTAATTTCTTTTCTTAAAAAAACTAAAAACAACAAAAATATTTTCTTTTAATTAGGAGGGTCAAAACCCTAGTTTCGCATTCGATTCAATTTTCTCGCGCGCGTTATTTTTTATTCAATTATTGTATCTGCTTCCGGTTTGTAATAATTAATTAGGACATTTATTTATTTTTCCGCTTTTAAATTTCAAAGGGGTTTGTTTTTGGCGATGTAAATACCCGACACCTTGTAATAATTAGTTTGAATTCCGCACTTTAATTTCTACAAATATTCAACTGTTAAATGTTTGATAATAGGGCTTGCATGACAAGAATGAATGTTTAAATTTAAAACAGTTAGATCACCCTAAACATGCACAAAGATAAAAATAACTGAAATCAACACATTTGCACATGCGCAAAGATAAAAATAACTGAAATCAACACATTTGCACATGCGCACTCCTAGGGTACAACCCCACTTCGTTGCCTTCGTAAATAGTCATTGAGTATAGGTTGTTTTAGAGATTTCCCTCTTGTCTAAAAGATCATAAGTTGCCTCGGAAAGGTTGCCTCGGATATCGTTGCCTCAGATAAATGATCTAAGACATTAGGGTTCCCACTAAGACGTCCTAACATTACTTTAGTGACTGTATGTCCCTCCTTCGAATTGACCCTCAAACTCCAACGAAGGTGCTACCTACTCACTAATAGTGGGATGGCATTGTCTAAAGGAAATTAGCATAGAACGATTCTTTTTTCGAGTAGGTAGATTAGTTCTTAGATACTTGCTCATCCAAAACAAAAAATTTCACACTTACACTTTTACAAACAAGTTCTCAGAAACACTTCATTACACTCTTGAGGATAAAAGCAAGAGTTAAATCAAAGTTAAAACAAAAACTTTTTCAAAACCCACAAGCACAAAGAAAACAATTTTGAAAACAATGAGCAAGTACCTAAGAGCCCATGGAAAACCATGGATAGAAAGGATGCTAATACCTTCCCTTTCTATAATCTACCCCCCGTACTCAGAAAATCTCGAAAAAGTAATTTTTGTGTTCTTTTTTCCTTTACTTGTTGGATAAAATAAAAGTCGGTGGCGACTCTTGATTACTGCGACATTTTGCGAAAACAAACGCAAAACGCAAAGCAGCATTTCAAAAAACAGTCAGTTCTTCCACCGTATCACAAAACTGGCGACTCTGCTGGGGAGTTGATAAGTGGGGTGTACCTTAGGAATAGTTCATATTATTTTCAATTGTTTAATCTGTATGATTTATCTTTGTGGGTTTGAATCGGAGTTGTGATACGGTGGGAAGAATTGACTATTTTTTGGAATGCTGGTTTGCGTTTTGCGTTTTGCGTTTGTTTTTGCAAAATGTCGCGGTAAGCAAGAGTCGCCACCGACTTTTATTTTATCCAACAAGGAAAGGAAAAAAGCACTGAAAAATTCCTTTTTCGAGATATTTCTCGGGTTCGGGGGGTAGATTATAGAAAGGGAAGGTGTTAGTACCCTTTCTATCCGTGGTTATCCACGGGCTCTTAGGTACTTGCTCAATTGTTTTCAAAATTTTTTCTTTGTGCTTGTGGGTTTGAAAAAGTTTTTGTTTGAAAACTTCGATTTAACTCCTGCTTCTGTCCTCAAGAGCGTATGAAGTGTTTTTGAAAACTTTGTTCGAAAAGTGTAAGTGTGAAAAGTTTTTTTGTTTTTTTGAAAGAGCAAGTATCTAAGAACCATCTACCTACTCGAAAAAGGAATCGTTCTATGTTAATTTCCTTTAGACAAGGCTATCCCACTATTAATGAGTAGGTAGCATCGTCGTTGGAGTTTGAGGGTCAATTCGAATGTGGGACTTACGGTCACTAAATCAATGTTAGGACGCCTTAGTGGTAACCCTAATGTCTTAGATCATTTGTTTGAGGCAACAATATCCGAGGCAACCGTTTCGAGGTAACTATGATCTTTTAGACAAGAGGACGACCTCTAAAACTACCTATAATCAATGACCGTGTACGAAGGCAACCAACTGGGGTGTATCCTAAGAGTGCGCATGTGCGAGTGTGTTGTTTTCAGTTATTTTTATCTTTGTACATGTTAAGGGTGATCTAAGTTGATTTTAGGTTAAAACATTCAGTCTTGTCATGTCATCCTATTATCAAACATCTAACAGTTATAATTTGCGAAAAATAAAATGCGGAATTTAAATTACAAGGCGTCGGGTATTTACATCGCCAAAGACAAACCCTTTAAAAATAAATAAAACGATAAAAATAAATAAATGTCCTATTTACTATTACAATCCGGGAGCAATTACATTATTGGATAAAAGAAAGTAAATCGCGTGCGGGAAATTAAATCGAGCGCATGATTAGGGTTTTGATCCTTTAAAGAAGACATCTTTTTGTTGTTTTTTATTTTAAGAAGGAAATTAAACCTAAAATAATTACTAAATTAAATTAAATAAATTAATTAAATAAACATAAATTACTTTTTGAAGTTTTTAAATTATTTTAAGAAAGAAAAATGGAATTAATTAAATTAATGGTTAATACCTAATTAAGTCTAAATAATAATTTATTTACAAAATAAGTCAAAATTATTCTAGAATTAAAAAAAAACCTAAATTAATTAATTAGTCTTTATTAAGAAAAATAAAAATTTGATTGAATAAAAATATTTTTTGTGGTTTTTATCTTATGAAAAGGAATTTGATTGGTTAGAATTTAAACAAAATAATAATAACAAATAATAAAACAAAGTAAATAAAAATGAAAGAGAGAGGGGTTTGGGCCTGAAATTGGGAGTATGGACAACAATTCTGAAGCCCAAAAAATGCTGGCCTTTGTTGACTTTTGGGATTCCATGCGCACACTTGGACTTTGCCTATGGTGGACCCTCAGCCTTGGACCCTCAGATTTGGCCTTTTGCCATCTGGCCATTGGATGCTTGATGGTGCATGGTATACTGCAAGCTTGGGTATGCACGTGATCATCTGAAAAACAAAATTATTAAGGAAAGTGGGGGACCTGGGATTCGAACCCAGGTCCTGAAGGGAATTGCTCGCTTGCCTTGCCACTATGCTGCCTTGATTCATTTGTAAGTATATTACATAATAATGATAATATAACAAAACAAAATTAATTGGTCAGAAAAGAATAAAACGCGCGCCATTTTTGAATGGCCCAATGAGTGAATGCCAGCTCTTCGTCCCTGTCCTTCCACTACTGTAGTTTTACCTGCGGATTTGAATCCGCAGCTAAAAACGCAACTCATTCCAAAAATCGTTTCCAGGCAATAAGAATGACTTTCAAGGGCATGGTTGTGTTCGCCTCATCCTCCCGGATGTAACCATGCCCATTACATGGACCAATTTTACCTGAAATAAGAATCCCTAAAAACAAAAACACAACCCTAGCTATGGTGTTTCGGGGTTACAGCGCCTATAAATCAAATTGATTATTGCCAATGGATTGCAAATAACATGAGGGTTATGAATATGCAATTATTTCATTCAAACGATGCCATAATAGACCAAATCGAATCCAAGAGCAGATCTATGTAGCGTGGGACTTACAGCGCGTTATGGAGTCTGAACAAGCTTGTTTTGGATTGGTTTGGCTTGAGTGAACACCCAGGAAGCGATTGGGACAGGTCTTGGCTTCTGAAAGTGCCTCTAGTTATGATTTTGATCTCAAGTTTCTTTGTGAATTTTCCAACTTTGTTCTGACTCTGCCTGCAATTGCCAACCTTTATCTCGATTGCCTTTGCTTGCTTATGTATTGTGTGGTGTATTAGGGTAGAAATTATGGATCAAATCTTCTCCTATCAATGCTAGCATATTTGATTTTATCTCCCTTTACAAACTTGCCAATTTTGCCAAATCTCAATATTTTTGCACATGATTTGGTCTGATTCGATTTTGATGATGTTAATGATGATAATCAAAGCCTGAAATATCAAAAAAAATCTTGTGTTATCAAAGCATTGGATTTTATATGATTTTATTTGATAAAAAATGAATAAATTCAATTAAAAATCAAATTAAATAATAAAAATAAAAGATGGACTCATGGCTGAAGCTAGGACACGTGGGCAATGATGCAAGCTCAAATCAAGTGGAAAAGAATGGGCCCATTTGACAAAATTTGATGTTTTGGGGATAGTTGACTTTTGGCAATTTTGCAAACAAGTCCAACTTCAACAATGCATAACTTCTTCAATTTTGAACTTTTGGAGGTATTCTGGGACTTTTTAGAAATCTTGAGATGTCCTCTAACCAACCCTTTTGGTCTCATCTCATTTTGATATTCCATGCTCAAGTTATAAGCTTTTGAAAAAAAGGTGTTTTTGTTGACTTTCAAAAATGACCTATAATATCCAAATTTATAACTTCTCGTGAGTGAATTTTTTGATCTTGGGGTATGAATATGGATTATAGGAAATGGAATCCTCTTTAAAATGAGCTTTGGATGGGTCATTTCTCATAAAGTATGAGAAAGTTATGCTTGGTCAAAGTTGAGTTGACTTTTCCTACAAAACCCTAATTTAACAACTTTTGAGTCTTGATGAATTTTGAGCAATCCTTGATGAATCATGATCAACCCTTGATAAAATGATGAAATATCCTTCAAAATGAGAATGTTGGCAAAAAATCTTGAAGTTTGACTGTTTGTAGGTCACAATTGACTTTTGCCCCAGCATAGTCGATTTTTGGACCTTTTGAGCAATTGACTGAGAAAACTTCCTCTGCAAGGCTTGAAATTTGACATGGATGGTCTTGAGAGAATATTAGGAAATTAGGGAGAACTTGAGGTCATTTGGACTCAAGGATATTGATACAACACAAAACCCTAATTTGGGGTTGACCACCTTAGGAGATAGCTTGTCTGACCAACCCTTGAGCAAACTTGAGCAACTTGGAGATTTTTCTTGCAATGTTTTGGGAAATATGAGAGGGAAGATTTTGGGGTACAACACCTGCCCCTGTTCAATCTTATTAGACCTGAGGATGTAGATTGGCTTTCGTGCCTTTCGTGATCCGAAGGTGGAAGGTGATTGAACACTAGAGTGCCCAGAAATTTGCACTCGCATGAAGTGGTATCAACCTTGTGATGTCGGGAATGGGCTTACAGATGACATTTGGAGGTTGCTGGAGGGAAGATGGGCTTGAAGATGCCATCTGCAGGAGTGTCGATCGCATAAGAGATTCCTTAGCGATAACTTGCATACCTGTTGTTGTAGAAGATTCCGCTGGGGAAGTCTGATCTTTGTTGAGATTTAGGAACTTGCCTGTACTTCAGCTGAGAGAACATCTCTGCTTAGTTTTAAGAACTTGTCCATAATTCAACTGGGGGAAATCTGTCGAGATTTAGAACCTTATCTGTAATTCAACCGAGACTAATTCAGTTGAGATTTAAGAACCGGTCAGTACTTCGACTGAGGGAAACATCTTCATCGAGATCTAGGAACTGTCTGTACTTCAACGGAGGATAATTCTGTTGAGATTTAAGAACTCGTCCACACTTCGAAGAAGGAAAATTGTCGAGATTTAGAACCTTATCTGTAATTCAACCGAGACTAATTCGGTTGAGATTTAAGAATCGGTCAGTACTTCGACTGAGGGAAACATCTTCATCGAGATCTAGGAACTGTCTGTACTTCAACAGAGGATAATACTGTTGAGATTTAAGAACTCGTCCACACTTCGACGAAGGAAAATTGTCGAGATTTAGAACCTTATCTGTAATTCAACCGAGACTAATTCAGTTGAGATTTAAGAACTGGTCAGTACTTCGACTGAGGTAAACATCTTCATCAAGATCTAGGAACTGTCTGTACTTCAACGGAGGATAATTCTGTTGAGATTTAAGAACTTGTCCACACTTCTTCGGAGGAAAATTATCGAGATTTAGAACCTTATATGTAATTCAACCGAGACTAATTCAGTTGAGATTTAAGAACCGGTCAGTACTTCGACTGAGGGAAACATCTTCATCGAGATCTAGGAACTGTCTGTACTTCAATGTAGGATAATTCTGTTGAGATTTAAGAACTCGTCCACACTTCGACGGAGGAAAAATATCGAGATTTATAACCTTTTTTGTAATTCAACCGAGAATAATTCAATTGAGATTTAAGAACCGGTCAGTACTTCGACTGAGGTAAACATCTTCATCGAGATCTAGGAACTGCCTGTACTTCAACGGAGGATAATTCTATTGAGATTTAAGAACTTGTCCACACTTCGACGGAGGAAAATTGTCGAGATTTAGAACCTTATCTGTAATTCAACCGAGACTAATTCAGTTGAGATTTAAGAACCGGTCAGTACTTCGACTGAGGGAAACATCTTCATCGAGATCTAGGAACTGTCTGTACTTCAACGGAGGATAATTCTGTTGAGATTTAAGAACTCGTCCACACTTCGATGGAGGAAAATTGTCGAGATTTAGAACCTTATCTGTAATTCAACCGAGACTAATTCAATTGAGATTTAAGAACCAGTCAGTACTTCGACATAGCCGAGAACTTAACTGCATCCTTCCTGAAAGGTAAAGGTCAGTCGTATGCGATGCATGATATATATATATATATATATATATCAAGTAATGATGTTCTCAATATAAATGAGATTGTGTTGTATGATGCGTATATGCATGTATCATGATGTATGGAAATGTAATGTTTTTAGCTGGGGAAGATAAATCTAGTATAGCTGCTGGAGAAAAGAGTTGAATTCTTCATTTCCGCTGGGGATAGCAAACGAAGATGATTGCGAGAATAAACCCACAGGAGAGGATAACTCCGTTGAGGAATAAACTGATGAGGAGATTACTCTATGGGGAAGAGATGCTCTGCTGAGGATTCCACCGATAAATTCCGTTGGGGATGAATTATCGTTGCTGGTGATACCGAATCCTGTTGGGGATTAAATTCCTGTTTATGAAAGGAAAGAACTTCGCTGGGGATGAGCTTTCAGTCGCGACTTCACTGGGGATAACCTTTTAGACTCTTATGGGGATAATCCTTTGAGCTCTGCTGGGGACAACCTTCCAAAGTCTACTGGGGATGATTCTTCAAAACTCCACTAGGGAAGCTTTTTTCAGACTGCGCTGGGAAAAATTTCAAACTCCACTGCAGATATCTTGTATTCTACCGGGGAATATTCTTATACTCCATTGGGGAATATTAAGACTGCCAGGGATATTAAGCCTTTTCAGTGTTGATGGTGAATAAACTCTGCTTGGGGAGAATATTACTGATTCATTCACAGTTGCAAGTCTCAGTTGGGGAGAGCTATCATTACTGTCTTACTCTGCGGGGAGTGAAAGTACCTTGGCCATATTCTTCAACTGAATTTACCTTTGTACCTTGGTGGATAGAGCAACTGTAAAGCTTGGACAAATCTTATTGCCCCTGTTCCTGATATTACAGGGAATCGTCTTTTGTTTCGCATGTAAATATTCATGAGCAGCAATTAATGTCAAATGCATATATCAAAAATGAACATTGGACGTTCTTTGCAAAACAAAACAAAAAAAGGAAAAATAGTTTGAAATTTCTCTGAAAATGAATTGTATTGATTTTGAAGTTTGGCCTGTAAATAGGCGTTTTTGTACAAGAGGCTGACGTCCTAGTAAGAGAACGCCACCGAATAATAGATTTTACATAATTTGTGGGAAACTAAACAAAATAACTATGTGAATAATCCCACTGGGTTCCAACTCTGCTATTGCCTTTATGTCCTCGAGCATCTCATCACTTTGCTACTTGGTTGAAGGTAGTTCAGATTGATTAGTGCCATCCGAGCTTGATAGTTGATATTGAGGTCTGGTTGCCAAGTGATCCAATGAGACATAGTGTTACGCTTTGATCCCTAGTTTTTGCCTGGACCGCCCTTTCGGATGTTCAGTCCACTGGGATACCCTTTTTTGCCCAAGCCGCCTTTTCAGGTTTTCGACTTACCGGGTGTACAAATTTTTCATTTTCATCCCTTATTTTTGCCCGAACCCTTTTGGTTCACCGGGAAGCCCTTACTTTTGCCTAGGCCAGTCGACCTAGCGGGTCTTTGATTATGCGTAGTATTTTTTCACTATGTCTGCATTGACGGGGTGAGGAAGGTCATCACCATCCATGGTGGTCAGAATCATAGCTCCTCTTGAGAAAACATTCTTAACCACAAATGGCCCTTCGTAAGTAGGGGTCCATTTTCCCCTGGGGGTCACCTTGAGGTAAGATAATGCGCTTGATTACCAGATCCCCAACTTGATACTCTTGTCGTCTAACTTTCTTGTTAAATGCCTTGATCATCCGCTTTTGATACGTCTGACCATGACAAATAGCAGTAAGTCTCTTTTCGTCGATTAAGTTCAGCTGATCAAGCCGGGTCTGAATCCAGTCATCTTCACTCAAACATGCATCCTTCATAATCCAAAGAGAGGGTATCTGAACTTCAATGGGCAAGACTGCCTCCATGCCATATACCAAGGAATAGGGTGTTGCCCCTGTTGACGTCTGCGCTGAGGTACGGTACCCACAAAGAGCAAATGGTAACATATCGTGCCAGTCTTTGTACGTGACTGTCATCTTCTGCACAATCTTCTTAATTTTCTTATTAGCCGCTTCAACATCCCTGTTCATCTTTGGCCGGTAGGGAGAAGAGTTGCGATGCTGTATCTTGAACTGCTTGCAGAGTTTGGTGATCATCTTATTGTTGAGATTTGTACCGTTGTCCGTAATGATCCTTTCTGGTACACCATATCGATAGATCAGATTATGCCGAATGAACCGTGCCACGACGTTCTTGGTTACAGTAGCAAAGGAAGCTGCTTCAACCCACTTCGTAAAGTAATCAATAGCTACCAGGATGAAACGATGCCCGTTGGACGCCGTAGGTCTGATCTCGCCGATCATACCAATGCCCCACATTGTAAAAGGCCACAGAGCCGTCAAGACGTTCAGAGGTACTGGAGGTATGTACACCTTATCAGCATAGACCTGGCACTTGTGACATGTCCGAGAATGCTGATAACAGTCGGCTTCCATAGTGGACCAATAGTATCCTGCCCGAAGGATTTTCTTTGCCATGGTGTGTCCACTGGAATGAGTTCCGAAAGTACCTTCATGTAACTCTTCCATGATCCTTTCTGCTTCGTTCTTATCCACACATCACAGTAAGGTTGAATCATGGTTACGCTTGTAAATAAAACCATTGCTGATGAAGAACTTCGCCGCGAACCTCCTCAAAAACTTCTTATCATTAACAGATGCACCCTCGGGGTATTCCTGAGCCTCAAGATACCTCTTCACCTCGTGGAACCAGGGTTTTTCTGTTACCTCTTCAGTCTCAATATCACAACAATGTGCAGGTTCGTCCAATATTTCAATGATAATTCGGGGAGCTTCGTTGTCCCAATTGACTTTGAACATAGAAGACATTGTAGCTAGCGCATCTGCCAACTGATTCTCCTCTCTTGGGAAGTGTTCAAAGGTTATCTCCTCGAAGTGTGGAAGCAACGTCAATACATACTCCTTGTAAGGAATAAGATTTAGGTGTTTCATATCCCACTCGCCTTTAATCTGACTGATCACGAGAGCAGAATCTCCAAAAACACTTAGAAACTTAATCCTTAGGTCAATTGCTGCTCGAAGACCCATGATGCACGCTTCATACTCTGCCATATTGTTGGTGCAGTTGAAACATAGTCGGGCGGTAAACAGAGTATGAGAGCCTTTAGGAGACATGATCATGGCGCCAATGCCATTACCCAAAGCATTCGAAGCTCCATCAAAGTACATAGACCATCGGGATCCCTCTTCAGGTCCTTCATCCGGTCCGGGTGTCTCACAATCAGTTACCAACATGATATTCTCATCCGGAAATTCGAAGTTCATAGACTGGTAATCATCCACTGCCTGATGTGCCAAATGGTCTGCCAACACACTTCCCTTGATTTCTTTTTGGGTCGTGTACTGGATGTCATACTCATTCAAGATCATCTGCCATCTTGCTATTCTTCCGGACAAGGCAGGCTTCTCGAAGATATACTTGATTGGATCCATCTTTGATATCAATAGAGTAGTGTGAGTCAGCATATACTGTCTCAGCAGGCGACCAGCCCATGCCAAAGCGCATCAAGTTTTCTCGAGCAGTGAGTATCGAGTCTCACAGTCGGTAAACTTTTTGCTAAGGTAATAAATAGCATGCTCTTTTCGGCCAGACTCGTCAAGCTGACCCAACACACACCCCATTGAGTTGTCGAGTACTGTCAAGTATAAGATTAAAGGTCTCCCTTCAACTGGAGGCATCAGAATGGGTGGCTCTTGGAGATACTCCTTGATCCTTTCGAAAGCGGCCTGACATTCATCATTCCATTTTACCACTTGATCTTTCTTCAGTAACTTGAAGATTAGATCACAAGTAGCAGTCAGGTGTGAGATGAATCGGGCAATGTAGTTCAGACGTCCCAGAAAGCCTCTGACTTCTTTTTCTGTTTGGGGAACGGGCATTTCCTGTATAGCCTTCACCTTTGCAGGATCCACCTGAATACCTTTATCGCTTACGACGAAACCCAGTAGTTTGCCAGATCTCACCCCGAAGGTGCACTTGTTCGGGTTTAAGCTCAGCTTGTACAACTTCAACCTGTCAAATAGCTTCTGAAGGTGGTCGAGATGTTCTTCCTCAGTCTGGGATCTTGCAATCATGTCATCAATGTATACCTCAATCTCATGATGGATCATGTTGTGGAACAAAGCGACCATGGTATGCTGATATGTTGCCCCAACATTTTTCAATCCGAAAGGCATGACTTTGTAGCAAATGGTACCCCATTGAGTAACAAAGGTTGTTTTCTCCATGTCTTCGGGAGCCATTTTAATCTGATTATAACCGGAGAAACCATCCATAAAGGAGAAGACCTTATGCTGTGCGGTGTTGTCAACCAGAACGTCAATATGAGGCAGAGGGAAATCATCCTTGGGGCTTGCCCTATTGAGATCCCTATAGTCAACACACACTCAAACCTTACCATCCTTTCTTTGGCACATGAACCACGTTGGCCACCCACTGTGGGTAAGAAGTAACTGCTAGAAAACCTGCGTCAAAATGTTTCATAACTTCAGCCTTGATTTTCTCAGACATATCTGGGCGCATTCGGCAAACCTTCTGCTTCACTGGAGGACAGTCTTCCTTGGTAGGTAGGCGATGAACCACAATATCAGTATCCAACCCAGGCATATCTTCATAAGACCAGGCAAAGATCTCAACATAGTCATGTAGCATCTGAATCAGCCGTTGCTTAACACTGGGCTCTAGATTTGCACCGATCTTGACCTCTTTCTTGTCTACCTATGTACCCAGATTTACTGATTCCACGGGCTCTTCATGCGGATGTATAGCCCTCTCTTCTTGGAGTAGAAGTCTAGCAAGTTCACCAGGCACTTCGCAATCATCTTTATCTTCGTCTTCAGCTAAGTTGATCGGACTTTCGAAGTCATAACTGGCAGTAGCAGAGTCGTTACCAGTGAGATCCAGAGTGGATGTAGACCTGTATATGTGAGTTTGTGTAAAATATCTGTTTTGCAATATATAATAAAAGAAAAACAAGGAGCGCAAAATTTGAAATGCAAAAAACGTCCAATGCTTTTATTAATGATATATGTAGATGACACACATAAAGCCCTCACAAATGAAGCCACGGTGCCCTGGGTAAGACACCGGGCCGTAAAGTTTAAAATTGTCTGTTACAAATTCAAAACAAAAGTCTCATTACTGGGTAATAAAAGAAATTGGGATGAAGTCTTTTGCTGTCCAATTGCTTAGTCCACCATCAGCAGTCGGGATATCCAGCTGTCAAACTCAGATTCTTCAACATCGTCTTCAATGGCATTCACTCCTGAATTGCTGATGAACATGGGAGGTCTTCTGATCCGTGCACTCCGAATAACCCTTTAAGCTTCTGCAGTGAAACCCAAACCAAACTTGTTAGTCTTATGTGTAAAATCAGGGAGTTGGCCCCAATTTGCACACCCACCTTTCTCAACAACAGCCCGGGCATCGTTAAAGGAAGCCATCTTCATTGGAGGATCTTCAACAACAGTCTCAGTTGATGCCAGCGTCTGGGGAACCTCTTCAAAATGTTGAAATGGGGTTTCAATGAACTCCCCATCCATCTCTACATACCGAAAAGAGTTGAGGTGGCTCACCATGTACTCCTCCTCTCCTTGTACTGTCACAATTTTCCCTTTCACCGGGTACTTTAGCTTCTGGTGGAGCGTTGAGGTTACTGCCCCAACTTTGTGGATCCATGGGCGACCCAGCAAACAAGAATAAGATGGCCGAATGTCCATCACATAGAATGTAGATGCGAAAACCTGAGAACCAACCTTAATCGGAATATACACTTCTCCGTGTACCATTCTCTTAGACCCATCAAAAGCCCTGACTACGATGTTGCTTGGTTTCAGCTCCAATCCTTCACAGTCTAACCGGTCTAGAGCTTTCTTAGGTAATACATTCAACGAAGATCCACTATCTACTAACACATGAGCAAGAGTAGTGCCTCTGCATTCAATGGAGACATGTAGGGCGTCATTGTGATTCTTCCCCTTAGCAGTCAAGTCGGTGTCAGAGAAACCCAACCCATTATCAGCAATCAGACTAGCCACACAATCTTTAAACTGATTAGCTGATGTTTCTTGAGGTACGTGTGCAGTCTTCAGGAAAGCAATCAGGGCCTTGACATGGGCTTCTGAGCATAGCAACAGTGACAACATAGAGATTTTGGACGGGGTTTGCCCCAGTTGCTCGACTATATTGTAGTCGCTCTTTTTGATGATCTTAAAAATTTCCTCCATCTCTTGTCTAAAGGCTTCAACAGTAATCGTCTTCGATGCCTCCGTCTGGGCAGGCTCACCAGTGGTCCCTTTGCCCCGAGTGTCAGACAACTCGGCAACAGGGGTAAGAATTGGAACTTGAACAGGAACAGTAGCAGGAACACTGGCAGGTGTAATAACAACAGGCTTTGGAACAACTGGTGCATATATCTCAGGGGAGAAAAGTCTTCTGCTGCGGGTGACTTTACTAGATCCAATAATATTGCTAACGTCAGTATCAGCCTCTTCAGCACTCAAGTCTTGCTTAACTCTATGATAATATACGTCAGCCCCATAATGGCTCGAGACAGCTTTATTGGAGGTATAGGGTATAGGCCCAGGAACAATGATGATCAATGGTGCAATTCTTAGAACAAATGTAATTCTAACAGGCTTTCTCGAGGAAGCTTTGGAAGAATTGTCAAAAATGGTGATTATAGCAACTTCTTCAGTGGGAACCAAAGGAACAACAGCCTTCTCAAGCATAATTTCTTTATTATCCATCAGGCGTTAGACACCTGAATTCAAAAGATGGCAACCGGTAGGTAGGACAGAACACATACGACAACCTTCGTCACAGCCCGAAAATAAACCGACTAACAAAAGGTTCTTCTTTATAGTCATCAATGGGGTAACAATGTCGTTCACAGAAACCACAAACGAGTCTTCATCTATAGCATTCACTCCATGCTTGGGCATGGGAGCAGTCACAACATTAGGTCTTTAAGACCCAACAATTATCCGTGTCATGCCCCATGCTACCAGAGTAAAAAGCACAACGGGCATTCGGATCATACATGGGTGATGCAGTTTTGGGAGTCTTTGAGGCCTCCTTCAGAATCACCAAGTTGGTTTTCAATAATTGCGGCATAATTTGGGATAAAGTCATGTTGAGCTGAGTGAATTGTCTTAGTGGCCTTTCGGCCCTTGACTAATTGTTGCACTAAGGAGCACCAGCCGATCTTAATATAACCACCGCATTAACGGCTTGGCAGTGTTCAACTCTATTCTAACTTTTTGAACTGTAAACAGCACTCGACTCTTTCTTAAAAGGCTTCTTCTCAGTGCTCGATGAAGCACCCTTCTGTATTTTATCAGATTTGATACCAGCCTCAATCCTTTCCCCGGTCATAATCAGCTCTATAAACCCAGACGAAGAACTTCCAATCAGATGGTTGAAATACGGACCAGACAAGGTCCCCCAAAACATATCCACTAGCTCCCTATCAGCGAAGGGTGGTTGCCCTCTGCCAGCGAGGTCCCTTCACTTCTGAGCATAATCTTTGAAACCTTCACCCGCACCCATTGACATACCCTGGAGTTGGGTACGCGTGGGAGCAAGGTCGGCATTATATTGGTACTGCTTGTAGAAAGCAGCGGCCAAATATTCCCAATTACGGATACTAGCACCTTCCAGCTGGTAAAACCATTCAAGCTGAGTCCCTGAGAGACTGTCTTGAAAGAAGTGGATCCAGAGATTCTTGTCAGCGGTGTATGGCTGAATCTTCCTAACATACGACCGAAGGTGCAGCTTTGGGCAAGAAACCCCATCGTATTTAGAAAATATTGGTGCTTTAAACTTGTGGGGAATTACCACCCCAGATGACAGACCCAAATCACCAAAGTCCAGACCAGGCACTTTTTGAACTTCCATCGCGCTCAATCGGTCTTCTAGTTGTTTGTATCTATCCTCAGTCGGAGGATACTGGTCTTCATCAAAGTCAGTCTCGTTGTCTGAAACACCAGGGCTAGGAGCCCTCCTTTCTTCCTGATTATCTCCCCCTCCAGATGAGTGGGTCAAATCAACCTCTTATCGCAAATTGTTTCCAAATCTGCGACCCATATTAAATAGGACCGTCTTCTTCTTCTTCTTCTTCTCTTTCAGGATAAGGGTCTTCAGATCTTGCTAACCCTTAGCCAAACTCATGAACAATTCCTGGAACTGGGCGTTTTGAGCCTGCAGAGCCTTGATTGCTTGTTCAGTTGATGTTTCAGAAGACATGATGCTGAAATAAACAACGAAGAAGATGAGAAAACCTGTAAGGGTACCTGTTATGAGATGCATGGGAATGATATGCATATGATATGATTGCAAAGACTTTAAGGATTCAAATTCGTAAACCACAATGAAACACACTTTTATTAGATAAATCTGAAATTCAATTGTTCAACAGATGCCTTTAAGGCGTTATAAGAAAGAAAAACTGAAAAGTAAATCAAAACTAGAAAAAGACAATCAGTGCTCCCATGGTCGTTTCTTGTCGGTGCGGACGTAGTCATTGAGGATCCGCTCGTTCTCCAGCTGCCTTGTTAGCTTCTGAATATTCTGCTCTTGCTCGTGATACTTTTCCCTGTAAGTATCCCGCTCTTCTCTCAGCTGCATCCACGACCTCTTTAATGCCCCAATGTAAGTAGGCATGTATGGATGGAGGATGGTAGGAGGAACCCCTTCTTCATCAGCAACTTCAACGATTATAGGCAGGACGTCTTCATACGGCATTCCCAGCTTTTGGGCACGGATTCGAACCCATCGGAGATATGGCTCCATCGGAAGAGAAGTCTTTGCACCCAGCTCATGCGGATCAGACCTGTGAACTCTATCCCAAGCTCTTATGAATCTGCGGCGTTGCTCGTCACTATCCCCTTGGAAGTCAAAGACAATGCTTGGCATTAGCAACTCATGAGGTCCTTCCCCTCCTGGCTCGCCTAAACTGACGTAAGGCCAAACACAGATTATAGGTGATTCCTTCATTGGTTCCTATCAGTGGAACATTGGGGTATTCCCCACATCGATCAATAATAGCCACATCTTCCATGCCCTTAATAGTCCAAATCATGTCATTATGAGAGAGATACATAATCCTATAGGCCCAGCTCATGCCTTCCTTGTTCTTCAAAACTGATTTGGGGAGGTGAGAAATAAACCACCTCGCCAGCAATGGAGCACATCACATAAGGGTTCCCCGCTTCCGAGTAGTACGGGCATAAAGAGAATTAAGAATGTCACCCAAGAGAGTGGGTACAGGATTACTGGATATGAAAATCTTCACGGCATTCACGTCGACGAAAGCATCTGAGTTAGGGAACAACACCAAACCATATATGAGAAGAGCCAGAATGTCTTCAAATGCCTGGAAGTCTAGACTGTCCCATAACTGATTAGCCTTACCAACCAAGAATTTAGTCAAAAATCCCTTTGCTCCACTACGAGTTTCCCAATTAGACATTACCTCAGCCTTTGTCAGATGGAGGGCTGAAGCAATTTCTTCCGGCCTAAGGATCTTCTCCCAACCTGTGAATGGGGTCTACTCCAGAATAGAGATACCAAGCAGATCAAAGAACTCTTCTAAGGTAGGGACCAACTGGTAGTCCGGAAAAGTAAAGCAATGGTACAGTGGATCAAAGAACTGGACTAAGACACTCATCATCTGTTCGTCCAATTTGGAAGTGACCAAACACAGGAGGTGACCATGTCTTCTGATAAAGGAGGTAGTATCTGAAATCTTTGCAACCAATTCCTTAAGCTGAGTGGGAATATGGACAAAATTAATCCGAATGGTGTTTCTACGCATGGGTGCAATGACCTACAAAACAGAACGAAGATGAATCCCTCCTGTCTTTGAAATAGGTTAGTCCAATGCAAGATGCATGCAATGTCATGATGTCATGATGTCATAATAGAAAACACTCCACAAGTATCCACAAATAGCAAACATGGTAAGGGCACACAAGTCACACAGATAGCCCTTAGATTTCAGGCTGGCAAGGAGCTTAGGTACTACCCTCTTTCAGTTTAGTTGGTTCAAACCTGTCCTAGAAATAGTAACCGGGTTCTAGAGGATCTCAATATCACTGATCACCCTCGATCGGTCATAATTCCAGTTTAGCAACCTTTTCTTGCGGCCAGAATCATCGCGAGAGTTTGGTCTCAATAGTGTAGCATACTGCTACCATTCTATGGCCAAGTTGGTCAATTTAAAGGTTCTAAGGTCAGTTGGTGCTTAATGACCCCTTAGCAGACCCATATTCTCCTCGTTGCGCCATAAGGGACATCGGTACATGCTAAAGTGCCACACCAACATAGCTACTGCTTCAACCGTATCGGTCTACGCCGTACAGTTCCCTCACATTTTATTGCTACTTACCTAAAGGGTGACCCCCAGATCCGGGTTAGGATCTATAGTAACTCCGATTCAAACCCATAAATATAAAGCATACAAAGCAAGCAATTGAAAACACAACGATGAACTAATCCTAAGGTACACCCCACTTATTCAATCCCCAACAGAGTCGCCAGTTCTGTGATACGGTGGGAAGAACTGACTGTTTTTTGGAATGCTGGTTTACGTTTTGCGTTTGTTTTTGCAAAATGTCGCGGTAAGCAAGAGTCGCCACCGACTTTTATTTTATCCAACAAGGAAAGGAAAAAAGCACAGAAATTTCCTTTTTCGAGATATTTCTCGGGTTTGGGGGGTAGATTATAGAAAGGGAAGGTGTTAGCACCCTTTCTATCCGTAGTTATCCACGGGATCTTAGGTACTTGCTCAATTGTTTTCAAAAAAATTTCTTTGTGGTTGTGGGTTTGAAAAAGTTTTTGTTTGAAAACTTCGATTTAACTCTTGCTTCTGTCCTCAAGAGCGTATGAAGTTTTTTTGAAAACTTTGTTCGAAAAGTGTAAGTGTGAAAAGTTTTTTTGTTTTTTAGAAAGAGCAAGTATCTAAGAACCATCAACCTACTCGAAAAAAGAATCATTCTATGTTAATTTCCTTTAGACAAGGCTATCCCACTATTAATGAGTAGGTAGCAACGTTGTTGGAGTTTGAGGGTCAATTCGAATGTGGGACTTACGGTCACTAAAGAAATGTTAGGACGCCTTAGCGGTAACCCTAATGTCTTAGATCATTTGTTTGAGGCAACAATATCCGAGGCAACCGTTTCGAGGCAACTATGATCTTTTAGACAAGAGGACGACCTCTAAAACGACCTATACTCAATGACCGTGTACGAAGGCAACCAAGTGGGGGTGTACCCTAAGAGTGCGCATGTGCGAGTGTGTTGTTTTCAGTTATTTTTATCTTTGTACATGTTAAGGGTGATCTAAGTTGATTTTAGGTTAAACCATTCAGTCTTGTCATGCCATCCTATTATCAAACATCTAACAGTTATAATTTGCGGAAAATAAAATGCGGAATTTAAATTACAAGGCGTCAGGTATTTACATCGCCAAAGACAAACCCTTTAAAAATAAATAAAGCAATAAAAATAAATAAAAGTCCTATTTACTATTACAATCCGGGAGCAAGTACATTATTGGATAAAAGAAAGTAAATCGCGTGCGGGAAATTAAATCGAGCGCATGATTAGGGTTTTGACCCTTTAAAGAAGACATCTTTTTGTTGTTTTTTATTTTAAGAAGGAAATTAAACCTAAATTAATTACTAAATTAAATAAAATAAAATAATTAAATGGACATAAATTATTTTTTGGAGTTTTTTAATTATTTTAAGAAAGAAAAATGGAATTAATTAAATTAATGGTTAATACCTAATTAAGTCTAAATAATTATTTATTTATAAAATAAGTCAAAATTATTCTAGAATTAAAAAAAAACCTAAATTAATTAATTAGTGTTTATTAAGAAAAATAAAAATTTGATTGAATAAAAATATTTTTTGTGGTTTTTATCTTATGAAAAGGAATTTGATTGGTTAGAATTTAAACAAAATAATAAAAACAAATAATAAAACAAAGTAAATAAAAATGAAAGAGAGAGGGGTTTGGGCCTGAAATTGGGAGTATGGACAACAATTCTGAAGCCTGTAAAATGCTGGCCTTTGTTGACTTTTGGGATTCCATGCGCACACTAGGACTTTGCCTATGATGGACCCTCAGCCTTGGACCCTCAAATTTGGCCTTTGGCCATCTGACCATTGGATACTTGATGGTGCATGGTATACTGCAAGCTTGGGTATGCACGTGATCATCTGAAAAACAAAATTATTAAGGAAAGTGGGGGACCTGGGATTCGAACCCAGGTCCTGAAGGAAATTTCTCGCTTGCCTTGCCACTACGTTGCCTTGATTCATTTGTAAGTATATTACATAATAATGATAATATAACAAAACAAAATTAATTGGTCAGAAAAGAATAAAACGCGCGCCATTTTTGAATGGCCCAATGAGTGAATGCCAGCTCTTCGTCCCTGTCCTTCCACTACTGTAATTTTACATGCGGATTTGAATCCGCAGCTAAAAACGCAGCTCATTCCAAAAATCGTTTCCAGGCAATAAGAATGACTTTCAAGGGCATGGTTGTGTTCGCCTCATCCTCCCGGATGTAACCATGCCCATTACATGGACCAATTTTACCTGAAATAAGAATCCCTAAAATCAAAAACACAACCCTAGCTATGGTGTTTCGGGGTTACAACGCATATAAATCAAATTGATTATTGCCAATGGTTTGCAAATAACATGAGGGTTATGAATATGCAATTATTTCATTCAAACGATGCCATAATAGACCAAATCGAATCCAAGAGCAGAGCTATGTAGCATGGGACTTACAGCGTGTTATGGAGTCTGAACAAGCTTGTTTTGGATTGGTTTGGCTTGAGTGAACGCCCAGGAAGCGATTGGGACAGGTCTTGGCTTCTGAAAGTGCCTCTAGCTATGATTTTGATCTCAAGCTTTCTTTGTGAATTTTCCAACTTTGTTCTGCCTCTGCCTGCAATTGCCAACCTTTATCTCGATTGCCTTTGCTTTCTTATGTATTGTTTGGTGTATTAGGGTAGAAATTATGGATCAAATCTTCTCCTATCAATGCTAGCATATTTGATTTTATCTCCCTTTACAAACTTGCCAATTTTGCCAAATCTCAATATTTTTGCACATGATTTGGTCTGATTCGATTTTGATGATGTTAATGATGATAATCAAAGCCTGAAATATCAAAAAAAATCTTGTGTTATCAAAGCATTGGATTTTATATGATTTTATTTGATAAAAAATGAATTAATTCAATTAAAAATCAAATTAAATAATAAAAATAAAATATGGGCTCATGGATGAAGCTAGGACACGTGGGAAATGATGCAAGCTCAAATTAAGTGGAAAAGAATTGGCCCATTTGACAAAATTTGAAGTTTTGGGGATAGTTGACTTTTGGCAATTTTGCAAAAAAGTCCAACTTCAACAATGCATAACTTCTTCAATTTTGAACTTTTGGAGGTGTTCTTTGACTTTTTAGAAAGCTTGCGATTCCCTCTAACCAACACTTATGGTATCATCGCATTTTGATATTCCATGCTCAAGTTATAAGATTTGGCAAAAAAGGTGTTTTTGTTGACTTTCAAAAATGACCTATAATGTCCAAATTTATAACTTCTTGTGAGTGCATTTTTTGATCTTGGGATATGAAGATGGATTGTACGAAATGGCATAATATTTAAAATGAGCTTTGGATGGGTCATTTCTAATAAATTATGAGAAAGATATGCTTGGTCAAAGTTGAGTTGACGTTTCCTGCAAAACCCTAATTTAGCAACTTTTGAGTCTTGATGAATTTTGAGAAATCCTTGATGAATCATGATAAACCCTTGATCAAATGATGAAATATCCTTCAAAGTGAGAATGTTGGCAAAAAATCTTAAAGTTTGACTGTTTGTAGGTCACAATTGACTTTTGCCCTAGCATAGTCGATTTTTGGACCTTTTGAGCAATTGACTGAGCAAACTTCCTCTGCAAGGCTTGAAATTTGACATGGATGGTCTTGAGAGCATATTAGGACATTAGGGAGCACTTGAGGTCATTTGTACTCAAGTATATTGATACAACACAAAACCCTAATTTGGGGTTGACCACCTTAGGAGATAGCTTGTCTGACCAACCCTTGAGCAAACTTGAGCAACTTGGAGATTTTTCTTGCAATGTTTTAGGAAATATGAGAGGGAAAATTTTGGGGTACAACAGGAGTTACTATAGATCCTAACCCGGATCTGGGGAACACCTTTTAGGTAAGTAGCAATAGACTATGAGGGAACTGTACGGTGTAGACCGATACGGTTGAAGCAGTAGCTACATTGGTGTGACACTTTAGTTTGTACCGATATCCCTTGTGGTGCAACAAGGAGAATATGGGTCTGATAAGGGGTCATTAAGCACCAACTGACCTTAGAACCCATAATTGACCAACTTGGCCATAGAAAAGTAGCAGTATGCTACACTCATTGAGACCAAACTCTCGCGATGATTCTGGATGCAAGAAAAGGTTGCTAAACTGGAATCATGACCGATCGAGGGTGGTCAGTGATATTGAGATCCCCTAGAACCCGATTACTATTTCTATGACAGGTTGAACCAACTAAACTGAAAGAGGGTAATACCTAAACTCCATGCCAGCCTGAAATCTAAGGGCTACTGTGTGACTTGTTTGCCCTTACCATGTTTGCTATCTGGGAATACTTGTGGTGTGTTTCTATCATGACATCATGTATCATTACATTGCATGCATATTGCATTGGACTAACCATTTCAAATACCAATGGGATTCATCTTTGTTCTGTTTTGCAGATAATGGCATCTATGCGTAGAAACACTATTCGGATCAGCTTTGTATAGATTCCTACTCAGCTTAGAGATTTGGTTTCCAAGGTTCCTGACACTTCCTCTTTTGACAGAAGACATGGTCACCTCCTCAGTCTAGTCACTTCCAAGCTGGATGAACAGATGATGAGTGTCTTGTTCCAGTTCTTTGATCCATTATACCACTGCTTCACTTTCCCGGACTATCAATTGTTCCCTACTTTGGAGGAGTTCTCTGATTTACTTGGTATTTCTATTCTAGAGCAGACACCATTTACAGGTTGGGAGATAGCTCTTAGGCCAGAGGATGTTGCTACAGCCCTACATCTAACAAAGGCTGAGGTAATGTCTAACTGGGAAACTCGAAGTGGTACAAAAGGCTTCTTGGTTAAGTTCTTGGTTGATCAGGCTAATCAGTTCTGGGAAAGTTTAGACTTTCAAGCGTTTGAAGACATCCTGGATCTTCTCATTTATGACATGGTTCTGTTCCCTAATTCAGATTCCTTTGTTGATGTGAACGCGGTGAAGATTTTCATGTCCCATAATCCAGTACCCACTCTCTTGGGTGATATTCTGCAAACTCTCTATGCCCGTACTGCTCAGAAATGGGGAACCCTTATGTGTTATGCACCATTGCTGGCGAGGTGGTTTATTTCTCACCTCCCCAAATCTGTTTTGAAGAATGAGGAAGGCATGGGTTGGGCCTACAGGATTATGTCCCTTGCTCACACAGACATCATCTGGAGTACTAAAGACATGGAAGAAGTAGCTATTATTGATCGCTGTGGGGAATACCCCAATGTTCCATTATTGGGAATCAGAGGAGGGATCACCTATAATCCTTGTTTGGCCTTACGAGGGTTTGGGCGAGCTAGGAGGAACGGACCTCATGAGTTGCTACTTCTGAGCATTGTCTTTGACTTCTAGGGAGATGTTGAGGGACATCGCCGCATATTCATACGAGCCTGGGATAGGGTCAACAGGTCTGATCTGCATGAGCTAGGCATGAAGACTTCTGTCCCAATGCCACAGTATCTCTAGTGGGTTCGAGCCTGCACTCAAAAGCTGGGGATGCCGTACGAAGCTGTCTTGCCGGTAATTGTTGAGAGTACTGATGAGGAAGGGGTTCCTCCTACCATCCTCCATCCATACATGCCTACTGACATTGGGGCATTAAAGAGGTCTTGGATCTAGCTAAGGGAAGAACATGATACTTACAAAGAAAAGTATCATGAGCAGGAGCGGAAGATCCAGAGGCTTACAAGGCAGCTGGAGAATGAGAAGGTCCTCAACGACTATGTCAGCACCAAAGGAAAATGACTGTGGGAGCGCTGATTGTCTTTTATTGTTTCTAGAATAAATTTGCTTTCAGTATTTATTTTTGTAACGCCTTAAAGGCATATGTTAAACATTGATTTCAAGTTTTTTATCTAATAAAAGTGTGTTTCATTTTGGTTTACGAATTTGAATCTCCAAAGTCTTTGAAATCATATCATACGCATTCCATTCACATGCACCTCATTATAGGTACCCTTACAGGTTTCTCATCTTCTTCACTGTTTATTTAAGCACATCATGTCTTCTGAAACATCAACTGATCAAGCCATCAAAGCTCTGCAAGCTCAAAACGCTCAGTTCCAGGAAATGTTCATGATCTTGGCTAAGGGTCAGCAAGATCTGAAGACTCTTATCTTAAAGGATAAGAAGAAGAAGAAGACGGTCCTCCTGAACATGGGTCACAGGTTTGGGAACAGATTGATATAGGATGTTGATTTATCTCACTCATCTGGTGGGGGAGAGAATCAGGAAGAAAGGAGGGCTCCTAGCCCTGTGGTTTCTGACAATGAAACTGACTTTGATGAAGACCAGTATCCTCCGGCTGAGGACAGTTATAAGCAACTCGAAGATCGGTTAAGTGCAATGGAGGTCCAGAAATTCCCTGGTATGGACTTTGGAGATTTGGGTTTGGCATCCGGGGTGGTGATTCCCCACAAGTTTAAAGCATCGGTCTTTGCTAAGTACGACGGGGTCTCCTGCCCAAAGCTACACCTCCGCTCGTACATTAGAAAGATTCAACCATACACTGCCGATAAGAACCTCTGGATTCATTTCTTTAAAGATAGTCTTTCAGGGACTCAACTTGAATGGTTTTACCAACTGGAAGGAGCTAACGTCCGTAACTGGGAGGACCTTGCCTCTGCTTTTTACAAGCAATACCAGTACAATGCCGACCTTGCACAAGGGTTTTTGGACTATAAATACCTCACATGACTTTCAAGGATCATTATGGACCCCTAAGATTACTCATGACAAGTTTCAAGCCTTGAATCATATTTTTGATCAGTCAATTGGACAGTTGACCTAAAATTCAGCCGTATTAGGGAAAAAGTCAACCATGGCCAATTTGAAGTCAAACTTCATAATTTTTGATCCATATCAACATTATAGAATCATATGTATCATTTGATCAAATTTGGATCACAATTCCTCAAGAAATTTGATCATATCATCAAAAGGGCAAAATGGTCAAAATTAGGGTTTTGACTAAGAAAGGGCAATTTCTGATTTTTGACTTGGCAAATGACCAATTGATCTGAAGCATGATTTCAAGGATTAAATTGTATCATATTGACCTAATGACATGGTTCAAAACATT